>JAEIGO010000058.1:21125000-21725000 GCA_018903765.1 Drosophila aff. chauvacae BK-2020
TTTAAGTGTTAAAAGGATATCTGGCATTTAATGTGTGTGTCCTGTGTGTGTATCCTGTGCACATCCTTCTGGTTGTGTGTGCGTTTGGGTTTGGTTGCTTATCGCCATAAATATCATATTTATGTCTCTCTTTCTCTCCCTCTCTCTCTCTGCGAGTATGTGTGTGTTTATGTGCTCTGCCTGAACTCGTATATTAAGTATACGCAGTGTGGCACCGGAGTGAACAACAACGCGGGGAAAATAAGTGCACAGGACACAAAATTCGATTAAAAATATATAGTTATTTAATTGCTACTATTTTAATTGGACTTAATGTGCTCTAAAAGTTTTTCTTTGCCATTAAAATAGACTTATGTTGGCTACTAATGGAATTATCATATTTCTTTTGTCAGTTTAGGAAAATATTTTGTATGAATTTTTGTATAATTCGTTGAAGAAGATTTTCGAAATATTTATTATTGTGAAAAAATATATTTGCTTTCAAATTGCATTATAATTTTGTTATAGTAACAAATATCTTATTATTTTCCTTAAGTGTATCACCATTAGTTTTTTGGTATCCTGCGCTTTTTCATTAGTAAAGCTGAAACCAAAGGATAAAGTTAAATCCCTCATTTTTTCTCCAACTTCCCCATTCTGCCCTCCCCTTCTGCTATCTTCGGTTTTACAACTCTCTGTCTCTCTATCCGGGGGTCCGCTTTTGGTACATTTTATTTTATAATCTGACTTTATTTCTCGAGTGGATGTTTGTCATAAAATTCCCTCAAGTTCCCTCGCCGCCTCGTCCTTATCATTCTCCCCCCATTTCTGTGATTCCTACGCTCCTGTTTTCCCTTCTTCCCCCCGAGAGAGATTCGCAATTGAATGTGGGCCGCGATGCATTTTTAAAATGATGTGAACTTTGTTGAAGAGCTCTGCTCGTTCTTTGCTTTTTCACACAGAAATAGAGCTGAAAATCGCTGGAATTATAAATTTATGATTAAGTGTGCGAGGGGGAAGCGAGTCAAGTGGGAAATGCTGTTAGAACTTTGGGAATTTTGTGTTGTTTAATTTAAGTAAAGATATCTTTTTATGTAGAAATTAAACGTTTTTTTTTTGAAATTTAATAAAACCATTTACAGGTTATTAAACGATTTATTTCGTTGTGTTTAGGCCTTACATTTCTTGGAAATATTTAAAGAATATGAAAGAATTATTAAATCTTTAGTATTTCACATAATTTCCCTTTTAAAAGTGATATGTGATAATTGGCTGTACTTTTTATTTAATTGAAAAGGTTTAAAATACTTGCTAATCGAAATCCTGTTTTTTTAAGGCAAACAAAGGCATGAACCTGGTAACATCCCTACATCTTAATCTCGTTTTTATCGGCTCATTATTCTGCCGTCCTCACAACGGCATTTCCCCTCCCAACACATTCCCTGGCAATTTTCATTCTGTTTTTCAGCACATACAAAACTCCAGGAGGAAAAACATCCTTTCCCATTCCGTCAGTCTGAATCCCTGGCAATCATCGTCAACGCATTGCTCAAGGTGTCATTTCCGGCTGCCCGGACGGGCATTCTCCCCACGCCGGAATCCAGAAAACTTCCCATCCTGGGCCCATCCTGTGCCTGATTCCATTCCGTATCCAACTCGGAGCGGTGTCAGGAGCAGTTGGTAAGTAACAAAATTAATTTTCGTACAATCCGGCATCAACGAGGAACAACAGGAACAACAATGGGAAGCAATAGCGGAGCGTTAAAAAAGGTGCAACCAAGCGGAGAGCTTTATCTGAGGAGTGTGCCTTCCTTTTTTTACCCACCCTCATCCTCCTAAAAAAAACCCACACCCAGATTCCTGCACCATCCTCAGCCATGTCCTTTTCTGCTTCTCTGCTGGCCTTTTGTCCAGTGGAGCATGGCAAAGCGGCTCCTTGACAGGGCCAGCGCAGGAACAATCGCAGCGTTTTCAACATGTACTAATTTTCCACTCCACACCAAGGAACAATCACGCACACACACATAAAAAGCGTACAACGAACACACCCCAGGAGGCGGGAGGATGAAGAACGGAGAACGCAGGACAAAAGCCATTGCAAGGACTTGGACTTGACGCGTTTGGTCCCTGGCACTACAAGGGATTAACCTCAAAAAATCTCATCAAAGTCAAAGCCAAGAGGAAGACAACGGACACAAAAAATGAAGATGGTGTCCAGGGAAATGGGTGGGGGGCGTTGTTGCACTGAAATAAATGGGATTTTTTAATTTAAAATTTACTTTAAAGTACTAAAATACTTTACTACCGAAATATTATTTAATATTTTTAGAAAAATGAATAAAAAAAATATATATTTAAAAGAAAGAAACATTTATTTTTTCTTGCAGACACTTTTACATTTTAAACAAATTTAAAGTTATATTTTAAGTTACTGATTTTTACATAAAATATGATTCCTTATATTTTAACTAAAAATCAGTGACTTAAAATATACCTTAGTATTGTCTGGGATCAATTGTCAAATCCTCAAGTTATCGATTTTGCATTAATAAAATTCAATAATTATTTAGCATGTGGATTAATGAAAAATAAAATATAAATTAAAGCAAAATAAAATATAAAATATTATTTAATTATTTAATACAATTGTATTTTATGACTTTTTAAGGTACCTGTGGTTCAGTATTTTTAATTTTAAATACATACAAGTTCGTATAATTAAAATTTGAATCAAATTCAGAAGAACAAATAAAAAAAATGTTTACAATTGATTTGAGGAAAAATAAACAAAAATGTTTTGATTTACTAACAAAAACCATTTTAGATTCTTATATTTTTAACTAGTTACTATCAAATAATATTAAATATATTAATAACTATTAAATAAATTTTAATAATTTGTAAACTCTTAATTAATCAGAGCTCAAAATTCAGCCACAACTCTTATTCCCAGTGCACAGCATGTGGGTGTGAGCCTGCAAATAGCACAAGAATCCAACGCAGACACACACACACACACGCATCCCCGAGGAAGGCAGCCAGAAGGGAACAGGGTGAGCCGAGGGGATGGAGCCATAAAAATAAACCACCCAAAAAGTGGGCTAAAATGAAGTTGTGTGTGCCAAGAACAATAAAAATGGCAAAGGAAGCTGCGAACAAAAAAGAGAGAGGGAGAGAAGCAGGAGCAGGAGCAGGATGATGATGATGGCTAAAAGTTACAGCCCCGAATGGGAGGCGGGAAAAAGAAAGCTCGCAAGGAGCAGCGAAGGAATGAAGCAAGGAATAAATGAAAAAAAGACGTGCCACACAGACACAGCGCGAAGGGGGATGGGAGGCTGCACCAGGGGGTGGCTGCGAGGCGACAGAAAAAATTATACAAATACAAAAGGAAGAAATCAAATGGGCAAAAAAAAGGGACAATGACAAAAGAAAATAATACAAGCGATTGGGCAGAGTGTGTGTGTGAGTAGGGGGTTTGGGTGGCAAGGCAAGGCAAAAAAAAAAAAAGAAAAGGATGAGGCGAAGGGTATGAAGCATTTTTGAACGGGGGTTGCAATGACGAACGTCCGATGACAATGACGTTTTTCTCCATTTAGCCGGGGTATATTCTTGAATAAAACCTGTGCATATGCAGCTCACATTTATATCCGATATTTCCAGCAAAACGGAAGCGTAGCTGGGGCGAAAAATATCCTGGCAGCCTGTCAAGGGTCGCAAATGCGAGACGCTGAGGGTTTGGGGGCACTGCCACTGCCACCGCCACTCCGGGGATGACAGACAGTGGCAACCTTCTTACGGAATAATATCCCAAATATGCGTAAATTCATTTTTTCTCCGCCTGATTCATTGTCCTATGCAAATGAGGCGGAATCTGAATCACAGGACCCGCGAGCTTGCAGGTGGAGGGACGCAGGACGAAACTGGATAAATGGAAAATGGAAAATGAAAAATATTCAAGCGAAAACCGCAGGAACTTTGCCTTTATATAGTATATATGTATATTCGCCAGTCAAACCAAATTCCTGCCACTTAGCGGCAGCTTCGTCATCTTCTGGGTAATTCGAAACTCTTCCCCGGGGGCTTCGCGCTGAGGGGTGTCCAGGGGGTATTTAGGTGGTTCGCTGGGCGGCTGTACTGCGGCATGTAAGTTTGCTTGACTATTATTTTGACATGACTACACAATCAAAACCTGCAAATTTCCAGGGCACCCGGACTGGGGTCCTTAAAGCTGCTTTGCTCTCTGCGAGATTATGCCTCCCCCGGACCGCCCACATCAATGGCAAACGACCTTCGCTGACAAAATGCACAGTGGCTTGAAAAATTGAGCTGATGCTGAGGGAGATTTTCCAGGGCAAGGGTGGGGAAAATTAAAGACAAAGAAGGGTGTACATATAAACCACATATTTGAGACCAGAAGTAAATGTTTGAGACTATAAACTATTATTCTTAATGATAAAAACACTTAAATCAATATTTTATTTATAGTTTGAAACGGGGTTTTGAATAGTTCTTCAATGTTATTTATACCCAAACCCGACCCCACCTGTGGGCTTTGCCCAAAATTAAATGCTTTTTGAAGCACTGATTTGGCGCCCCCATAAAAATAGCTTAATTTGTGGTAACTGCTGAGCCGAGCTCTTTGGGATTAATCCCTTAATTTTCGACCACTGTGCCATGTCTGTGTTGACTGGCTGTCGCGATGGCTCGGGCTCTAAGCCAAACATTGTGTTGACGGCTTTTAGGCATGTGCGTGGCTCGGTGTGGGTGATGGTGATGGACTGGGGATGGTTCTGGGTTCCATTCGGGCTTGGGTGTTTTATTCCCGCCTGGTTTGGGTGTGCCAGAGGGCTGTAATAACAATGACGACGACGACGACGAGGACGTCGCCTGGCAGAGTTGACAATATGCGCAGAGCCGACGCCATCACCCCCAGAAGGTTCCTCCTACCCTGGCCACCTTGCTGTCTCCAACAAGTCGCGTCAGTCTGTCAGTCTGCCTCCGCTGCCTTTCCTTTGCCACCACCTCTCCCTTCCTAGCCATAAATGTCTTCAGCCGTTTTCCACCGCCTCCACCGCCTCCACCAGCCTCCCATACCCCAAAAACCCTGCTCATATTGCTGGCAATTTTCTATAATCCTTTTTGCCTTTTGCAAACATTTCTACAAGTTGTTCGTTGTCCCGGTTGTCCGTGCTGTTGTTTTTGTTGCTCTTTGAGTTTTCCATTGTTGTTGCTGGTGAAAGTTTATGAAAAGTGACTGCGTTAGCAGAAAATATTATGCTGCCAGCGGCAATGACTCCACAAAACGGCAGAAAGCAGCCCAGCCTCAAAAAGTGAGCTGCCACCCACTGAAAGCCCGTCCCTTCCTTAACAGAGGAAACAGCAGCTCCTACTCTGGCTCATTCCCTACTGAGTGCGATCCCCACTTTTAGCCATAAACTCTTTTTTATTTCATTTTGTATTTATATATATGTATATTTATATATATTCCTTTTTTTAACCTTTTTTTCTGCGAGCTGGCCAAAGTTTTAACTTTTGGCAGCAGACCCAAAGTTGGCAAAATGTTTAAATTCAACAAGAGGACACAGAGAAAAATTAGGTATAGTAAATAAAGAATAAATAATTGAATGCTAGAAAATAAAATATTTTATAATCATTGGAAGAGTAAAATAAATAAATTATAATTTATAGCTCTTTAGTATGTGAATAATTATTCATTTTAGAATAGAAAAGAATATTAATAAAATAGGTTAAGGAATTTCTCAACTCAATAACAATTAAAATACATTAAATTGTATACTATATTTATTTGTTTAACAGAAAAATCATACAAAACACTAGCTCTTTAGTACGTTTTTTAATTAAAAGCCAATGTTTTTATGATTTTATTGTTTAAAAAATAAATTAAATAATAAATAATTAATATAGAATTTTATAAAAGTAGTATTAATTGTTTTATAATCATTAGAAGGGTAAAATAAATAAATTAATAATTTTTGAATAAGAAAGAATAATATTAAATTATGTTAAGGAATTTGATATATTATAGTATTTATTAGTGTAAAAGAAAAATCGTAAAAAAAAAATAGATTTTTAATTACAAAACCTAATAAATGAACTTTCCGCAATTTATAAATACTCAGTACTTAATTCATTTTTTTCACTGCAAAGCTACCCAAAATACGCAGAGCTACAATGTTGTGTTGGCCTATCATGGCCCACAGTGCGTATGCGTGATATACTCGACTCCATCCACAGAATTTTCCAACCCAAAAACTTGCACAGCTTAAATCAAACTTTTTCGGCCATCCTGGGAGAGTTGGGGAAAGGATATGCCATGGGGATGGGAGGACGGGGGCACTGGAAAGTCCTTTTAGATCTGCACTTCAACTTTTGGGTCAACGTCTGTTTGCCTATTTGTTTGTCTGTTGCTATCTGCGTCTCTCTGTCCCTGCTGCTGTTGTTGTTGGGGTTTCTCTTACCAATCTGTGAGTGTGTGTTTGTGTGTGTGTAATCCCCCTCTCTCCCCTTGAGCACACTCAATGTCTGCTCGATTTGTTTGTACATTTCCCTCACACACTCAACACCACACACTCGCACAGACCCACCGCCCACGGAAAATGCTACCGAAAACTTTTGAGCTGACCATTGGACATTGTCCTTCGCCATCTCCCTTGCTCTCGGTTCGGTTCTGGCGACCTTTTTGGTGAATTTTTGCCTTGACTGACTTGTCTGTCCTTCGTCCTCGTCGGTCACCTCGCTCACCAGCTCTACCCAAGCTGGAAGGAAGCCTTGGCCCCACATTCTACGACTACTACTACTGCCTTTCTCTATTAACTTTTCGTTTTAGCTACTTTTTCTTTGTCCCTGCTGTCCGCTCGTCCTTTTGTCGCCCAGTCCCCCAGTCCGTCCGTCTGTGACCTGCAGAGACTGATGACCAAAAGGACCAAAAAGGAGCAGGAGAAGGATTCAGGGCGGTGAGGAGGTGGCAGTCCGTTGGGTGGGTGGTTCGGGCTGGTTAGGTTTTCCATCTGGCAGGGGGAGCTTCGGGTCGGTTTGTCGCTCGAGTGTCGCCAGCTGAGGGGCGAAAAATGATTTGTGGATGGTTAACAAGAGGTTGAAACTATTTAGGGGATGAAAGCCCCGGCTGAAGGGCCACTGATGAATAATTGGATGGAGTTAATGCCGGGCCTGGCAAAGGGGGATGTACATTTCCCTTTCCATTTCCCTTCCCATTTTCATTTGTGTGTATTAATTATAATAAACATTAGTGTATACATAGCTTTGCCTATTTAAACTTTTTTATTAATAATAATAATCATGCTGGTATTCATTTAAATACATTTATATTTGTATATCAGTTAATTAAGCTGGGAATTTATTTATAGTTTTGTAAGTATGTACTTCATCTAGGTACTTATTTTGATAAACATTTTGACGCCACTTGATTTATGGGGATATTTTTTATTGCGACTTTTTAATTATATAATTTGAATAAAAAACTATTCAATGGTTTGCCAAATAAGTGTTTATTTATATTTACATTTTACAGCACCTGTTGTTATTTATATGTCTTATAAATATTGTATTTTTTTAGCTTTATCCTTGAACTGGCACACGAAACTGGCGTAAACAAAATATATTAACAACATAAAATATCAAATTATGCTCAAAATAAACTCAATTTAATTTTTATATTGTCAATACTAGTAGTTCCCCCTGATCTGCTTAAACAAATATATGTATATAGCCTAGCCTATCTCTGTATGGTAAAAATATTAATATTAAAAAGAAAATAATATTTAAATCAATATTCAATCCAATCTGGGTTTTTCTCTGCTATATAACTATGCTAATTCCCCCTGATCTTCTTAGAAAAAATCTATTTCCCAAGTCTCTCCCTCTCTAGAGGGTTTGATTCCCCTACAACTTACTATACCATTTCGCATTCAAATTGCTTTTCCATCTTCAACCCCCCTTGAGGCAATCATAATCTATCATGTATTTCCCAAAACAGCGTATTATCATCACCATCTTATGAGGCATAGCCCCCTCATCCGTTGGCCATATTGGCCAGCCTCGTCCTCGTTCCGTTGGCCACCGCCACCACTACCACTCGATTATATTCCAGTTGGCAGATGACAAAACATCGCACCAAAGTCGACAGTCGCCGTCACAGTTCTGCCGGCTCATCCTTCGTTCTACCGAAAGTCCAAGCCAAATAAATACAGCCATCTGCCTGCCTGCTACCCCACCTCTCCACTGCCGAGCATTTTCCACCACCTGATGCCCGCTCCTTGGGAAAAACCATAGCAATGCCATAGTCCACGCTCCGAACGGTCCGATGTCCTTAGTCCGCAAAAGGACATGCTATAATTTCCAGCAACAACAGGCAGGGGGAGTGGAGAGATGCCAAATGAGAGCTAGAGCGAGAGGCAGAGGAAGAGGGAGAGCGAGAGACCGAGAGAAATAAAGAAAACCGACAAAAGTAACCAAAGGAGGGAAAAAAAAAGCAACAATCCCAGCGGCAGCAACAACAGCAGCAACAAACAACTTAGGCCAAGCCATGTCCCTGTGCGACCAAAAAGCTCGCCCATAGTTGTCCTTTGCCAGGCTGCTTCACCCCCCTAAAACCCGAGATAGAACACACGAAGAGAAATTGGGGTATATTTCTTAAATAAGTAAGTAAGTATTTAAATAAGTTTATACTTCAAACAAAAAGATTACCCAACACATTTTCTTTAAAGGACATATCTTGCGTTTGACAGCCTTCCTGTCTCTTCAGTTGCAATTTCACAATTTTAATTCTTATTTATAATATTTTTCGCAGTGTATTTATCCCTGTATTGGTATGCATGTTCTGGTATGCCATCACGCAAAATGTTTCACAGCACCCACCTCGGACCCCGCCCCACCTCTTAATGGGTGGCTTGACAGGGTTTAAGCTCTTTTACGGGGCAGATTGTGTTTCCACAACAGCAATAGCAACAGCTAGAGAATCAGGACGAAGGACAAGGGTCCAAGGTGGAGAAGGAGCAGTCAAAGTAAACTCGAAAAAGGTTGCATTTGATGGGCGGAAAAAGTTTTGGGGGCAAGGTGGGGCATGAAAGCTAAGTGTACTAGCGATGGTCATTGGAGCGTCAATTACGATGCCAGGATAACTATTTCAGAGCATTATTTTCACACTTTTGTGTTTGAAATTGTAAGGATTTTAAAGGATATTATAGAATTAATAGAATCTCAGATCGAGTATTTGAAAATTTATATCAAGGGTAAGCAAATCTTCAGCAATGATTAGCTTATAAAGAATTAAGGATTAAAAATCAAGGATCAATCGATATATCTATTTATCCTAAACCCTTTTCCCCTTTTCGTGACACGACTCTGTGCCATCCCTAAATTCGCCAATGGAAAAGACGTTGGCGGAAAATAAGCTGGCAAAAAACTTGATTCTACTTTGGCGCAAAACTTTCTTAGCTTCGACTTTTGTTAGTTGTTGCCCCGTTCGTCCTTTTCCCCAGCCCCCATTTCAGCTCCTGGTCCTTATCCTGCCCCTCTTCTCCCCTCTCAACCCTGCTCCTTTCCATCACTTGAACTCCTCCTCCTTTTCTTGCTGTTTTGCTGCTGTGTTGCTTTTGTAAATTGGTAAAAGTTTGAGTTTAATTCAATTCGGAACGGTAGCTGTGAGTGGTAGCTTCCTAAAGGATAACGAAAATGTTGCCACGACGGGTGGCCAAGGGGAGTAGAAGCGGGCAGAATGTATATATACATATATACGTGTGTGGGTGTAAGGGATATCACGCGCAAATTGCGGTGCCTGACTGCAAAAAGGGACGCAAAGAGGGAAGGCCAATGGGAGGGAACGACCCCACGTTGGGCGCCATGAAAAGTTAGCGTTTCTGTTGGGTTAGTTCGTTGAGAGAAGGGGGAAAAGCGAGGGGATCGCATTGGCTTGTTGCTCCGAGCACATGCAACCAACTCTTGGCACGTAGTCGCCCCTAAATGTGACATGTTTATAGGGGCGAGCGAGGGGAGCCAACGGCAGGGATAACAGTTCGAAAAACAAATGGTTGCAACAACAACACCAACAAGAACTGCGACCATAACAACAGCAACAACAATACAAAACACTTTTGGGACAACAGTTTTCCAACCCCTCCTCCCACCCATTTTGTAGCCTGCATTTTATAGATTTTGGTAGAAACACCACCCACCTCCCTCAAGGCATTTTATTAGCAATTCCACACCCCTTGGAAAAGGAAAATCCACAACACCAACACCACCGCCCACTCCTCGCACTCAACAGTTGTGTTTGTTGGCTTTGTTGTCGCTGTGCATTAAGTGTTGCCAACTTTATTTAATGGCATAACAGTTGACTGCCAGTCATTGGCCTCGCACTCCACACACTACACAGCCGTGGCTTCGCAAAACAACACTGGGAAACCCTTCTCAATGGCTTTTACTTAATAGATTAGCTAATTTATGAGGTAACTGGAGCTGGAGGCCAATTGAAAATTCATGAACCATAACTGAGAGCGAAATTAATCAAAGTAAGATTAATTGCGGCGCAGGCGGGATATCAAGGAGATAAAGGATCAACTCATAACTAAGAACTTAATTCAAAACTTGAGATTAATTTTGGAAATAATAATATAATCTCAACTTGAGGTATAATATGAAGATCTTTTAATAGTAAATATATTCTAAATTCTACCTACCATATTCTAAACATTATCATTAACTAATATTACGTAGATTTCCTAATAGTATTCTATTCTCATTTCTCTATTAAGTATAGTCTTATCCAAATCCTTAGTTCTCTTGCATTTCTCATAAATAAACCAAGACATATTTTTACATTTGCACCATTTCAACACAAATTTCATGGAAAATGGAAATTCCCTGGCTGACAGAACGAAAAGTGAAAACACAGAAACGTAAAAGTTATTACTTTGTGTCTGCCTGTCTCACAATTTCACTAATTCACAAAAATATATTCTGTGGCTTGGTGACTTTTCCGTCGTATTTCTTATGACTTTCTGTGTGTGTGTTGGTGTCCATGAATGTTTGTTTGTTTGTTAGCAGGGCGTAAATTGTCTATTAGTCAGTAGAGAAAAACGAGAGAGAAATTGCTGCACATTTTTATTATGTTTTCTTTTCTTTTTTTGCTTTTCGTTTTCGTTTTTGTTTTTCGGCTAAGGGATGAAATTTAATTAAGATACTTTGACGTCTCGCAGATACACAAAACAGAAGGCAAACACACCCACACCTACACACTCACACCTACACACCTACACACCCACACCCACACCCAAGTAGAGAAACATTTGGTCCTTGGGATAATTCAATTTGTGTATGTATGTGTCTCTGGGTGTGGGTGTGGAAAATCATCAATATACAAAGACAGCAGCCAAGACGTTGACAATGTCATGAACCACCCACCCAACCACCCACACACACAGACCAACTTTTCCAAAGGAGGCGGGGGCGTGGCGGTTCACTCACTTTCGTTTTGTCATTTCGATAATTTTCGCCTTGTTGGAGATGCCTTTGGATTTTGCTTTATTTTGCGGGGATGCCAGGAAGGAAGCCAGGCCCTCGGCAAATGTATATCCAATTTTATTGGGGGAAGATTTGTTGTGTTTCAGCAAGGGCCACTTGTGTATTTCCTTCGATAATGGAATTACTAAGCGATATATCTATGCTGATTTGGTGCTGGGATCCTTGAAGCTAATAGAATTTAAGGGTGTCATGGGAAAACTAAAGATTTTATGAAGAGAAGAACTAAGTCGAACCTCAGAAAATAAATTACTAGATCGAATTTCTAAGATTTAGAAATAATTAAAATTATTTTTCAACTTTGTTTTTTTGCAGAAATAAATATAATTATGCTTGAACACGAGTCTTAACTATGCTAGTCTTGTCTTAAGTATTCAAATCTATTAGCAAAATAATTATTGGAAACCATACCATATCAATTTAAGCTAATTTTAAACCAATAAATCACAAAAGTTGGCAACAAAAGAAAGTTCCTCTAGAGGAGTTCTTTGATCTGTCTTGGTCAATTTGCCCGGCAGGTCAGAAAGTCTCTTGTAGAACCACTTCGAAGGCCCCCATCCCCTGCCATTAAAGTTGATAGCTTTTCCAACTAAGCAGAGGATATGGGCTAATAGGGAAGGGAAAGCAAAGGAGAGGAAAGAAGAAGTGGCGGTCGGAAAAGTCACTCGCATGACGCAATCTGGCAATTATCTGGCTGCCATCCTGAAAGTTGCTGCCCCACACCCAGGAGCAACGAGGAACACCCAGGAACTCCATCGAATCTGTTCGAGGGGCGGCGGCCCTCGTTTGTTCTATTGGAAATTTAATTAGGTTTACATCATTTTCGTGCAGATCCTGCCAGATGGGCAGCGCCACGAAAAGAACACGGGGCGGAACAACAAAACAGCCAAACAATACAGCGGCAGTTGGTCAAAAACAACTTTCACTTTGGGCTTCCAGCATTAACTTCTTGCCGGAAAATGGAGAACGAAGAACTAAAATGAGGGGCGGGGACCCACTCAATTAGAGGCGCATCTACAAGTCAAATATTTTGACTGGGCACTGGAACAATAAGAGCATCAGTCGTCGATTAATTAAACTTCCCCCCAAAAAAGAGAGGAAAGGCAGCCTGTACCCATGACAGGGACAGCAACCACCACCCAATAAAATATTAATGGTTACAATTATGTGCTACGTGGCAAGGATAACAAAGTTCGCATCCTAACGCAATTACAACACAATCAAAAAAGCAGTGGCAGCTGAGCAAGTTCAACCAGAAACACATACAATAATTGTTACACCAGAAAAAATGGAATAATAATAGTTTTTATATGTCTAGGGGGATAGGCAAATGTTGAATGAAATTAAACATTTTGGGTTAGAAATAAAAATAAGTGAATAAAACATATTTATTTTTGATATAACAATTTTTCTGGTACAAAAATAGCTTATAAACTTCATAAATAACTTTTATATCGTTTAATTGTGTGTAATAAATAAAAACAAATAAAAAGGAAAGCTTACTTCGGGAGTTATTAATATTCATTTCCTAAAGAAAACATAGATATTCAGAAACTTTTCGAAATATAAAATGATAAATGTATTGTGACAAATTAAACAAAACCTAAAACGCATTAAAAACTACTTCTATTAGATTAATAAATTAAAATATTGAGTATTGAGTATAAAAAAATAGCATTTTAGTCAGCGGACTTGACCACACCGATTCGGAAGTTGATGCTGATCAAATATATATAAAGTGTTTATAGGGTCGCAAATGATTCATTTTAACCCAAATCAATACAAATTAATTACTTTATAAAATAAAAAACCTAATTTATAATTTGTTTATTCCCCGAAAAGCCTTCCCATTGACCCACATTTTTGTTGCAGTGCAAATAAATGCTCGGCATGGTTGAAATAATTCAATGAACGCACACACAGGGCGAACCACGAACGAACATTCGCTCGCAACCCAAACAAGTGGGGTTGGATCGCCCGGAGATCCCGTACCCACTTGCCGGAGGACTCGAGCAGAGTCGAGAAGTGGGGATTTTTGGGTGGCAGCAGCACACCCACCCACCCGCTGTGCGCTGAATAATTCGTAATGTATCTAACCTCGAAAACCTAATCAAGTCCAGTTAAGCAAATGTGTGCACAACAAGGCTGGGGTCCTGCAATTACCAGCACACCGAGCAGACAGGACTCCCGCTCCTGTATCGGAATCGGTCTGGGTTTCGGTCTCGGTCTCGGTCTCGCTCTCGGTCCGATTTCTCCTTCAAATCCCGGCTCAGCCCGGTCCGAAGCCGCACAGAACGTCACACACGAACGCAACACGCTGCCGATGGAACAGGCGCCCAGAAGCCACAGAAGGCAATGGAAGGCAATCCAAGTTCGAGTCCGGCTGCACTCCCATGGCATTCCCACATGCGCAATGGCACGTGAAATACACCTAAACATACCTATATAGAGATATATGTATATATATATAGATATATATGCTTATGTAGCAAGTGGCATTGTGTCCGTGCGAACCAAGTCGAACAATCGAACCGAGGCACCCGGCGATATAAAGGCCGAGGAGTACCGAACTGCGACGAACCCGAACGGGCGAACACCACCCAACGGGTGAGGGCGCCCAGTTCGATGGTTTTATGGAGTACAGGGAATATATAGCTACCAAAGGGTATGCTCGAATTGGCGTCAAACTTGCATATAAAATATTTAATTTAACAAGGAAAGTATTAAGTAAAAGACAAAGAAAATATATAGTAGATGGTTAACATTTTCCTTAAATACCAATTCCTATTTCTAACATTTTTAGTTTACAAAATTCAAGCTATGTAAGCAAATTAATAATTAAATTAAGGAAAAGTTCTAATTATTATTCCTATGGTACTTAATTTATTTAATTCAGGCTTAGTTTCTGAGTTTAAAACTCCAATTTCAAAATATTTAGAAAGCAAGCTTAGAGGGCATTGTCAGACTCGTGAAAACCTTCGATCCCCTTGCACCGCCTGACTTGCGCCGCCGCCTGCATTCGGCTCTGGAAATTATTCAGCTGGCAATTTTCCACCGCCTGTCCCACCCCCTCCCTGAACCCACCGCCTCAATGGCAGAAAAGCAAGCGCCGAGCGGAAAATTCACTTTTCGCCATCGCTGCGCACTTGTGCCGAAAGTCAGTCGGGCACGTCCGCCCTCCGTCAGGTCCACGGGTCAGTTGTCAGCTGTAGCGCTGTGCGCTTTTCGGGTGGGCGGAAAAGTCAACCACCCCCTCCGAGCTCAGTGGGTGGCGCTCTCTCTTACACTCATTTGCTCGCTCATTCGATTTAATCGTTTAGTGCGCCCTTTTGCGCCTTATCAACGTTTCATTTAATTTAGCCCGAAACCTTTTTTGGTTTTCGAATCGCTGAGTGTGAGGCGGGCGCTACTCCTAGATTCGGTTACGGATTTCAATTGGATTTCAGGATACCGGATTCAGGATTCCCCGGATTCTGGATTCAGGATACTGGATTCAGGACTCCGCTGAGTTGCGGTTGATTAGGTGTTATCGTTATGATTAGTGGTCGCTCGAGTGGCAACTCCGACGTACCGGGAAGCTGCGGTTGCCGGTTGCGACCCTTTTGGTCTTCGTGGGTTAAGCAGTAGGCGTCTCGCCCAGTGGGAGAGAGGGCGGTGGCGGGCGTCATTTGCGGTATGTGGGCGGCGTGCGAAAGTGCGGACAAGCGGATGATTAGTTGAGAGCGATTGGGGGGATAAACATCTCAATAAATTGATTGTAAACCAGAAAAGAGTGAAGAGTTTAACCACAATTTAACTTTACTCAAGCCTAAGAAATACTTTAAATAGTTTAGAGGGTAAAACAAGTATCTAAAAGGGTTAATAACACAGGCCGACAAATTTTGCCCAGAAACCAGTATATACTTTTCGAGGTTTCGGTGCGCTGAATCCGATCCGAGATCGAAATTTCCGATTGGCTCTGGTTTCGAGATATCCTAACCTAAAGTGCAAAACAGCGTTTTTGCTATATTTGAGGTTATGTAGCATCGAATTTGTTCTTTTACTGAAATACTAAAAGCCATCTTAAGGGGGAAACCAGTTTAGGAGGTCGAAATTTTGCTGTTTTTCATGATTTTTTTAACCAAGAAGGAATAATCAAAATTGTTTAAACTTGGAGGATATTTTATTTATGTTTTGAAGTCACTTTAAAATATTTTCAACGATTTCCGCCGGAAATAGTGGGTTACCACGTGCAGTCCATGGGCGATTGCCATGAGTTTTGGCTGGCGTACATCCCTGACGTCGCATTTTTTCTGTAATCATCAGGTTTTTTTCATTAAAAACTTTTTCTAAGAATATGAACCTAATTTTGATTAAACACATTGAAATTGCATGATTTTGGGTGTTTGAACACAATGTTGTTTTTATACTATATTTCATCATCTTTTTGCATATAAAAATATATTTTTAATAACATAATCCCCAATTCGGTTCATATTCCGTGGAATTGAATGAAGAATATCTACACCAATTTCAAACGATTGATCAATAACTTTTGAGCTAGAATGTACGCTAGTCGAAAAGTCGTTTCGAGAAAAACGCGTTTGAAATAAAATGTAGCGAAAATAGAAATCCAAGACAGTAATTAATTATAAAAATGCTCACCGGTTAATCAGCTATTCCAGCACCATATAGCAATCCCTCTTCTTGCTCTATGCAAGATAAAGAAGATAGAAGATAAAGAAGAAGAGAGGCAGGTAGCTGGAAAGGAGGGCCTGGGCGACCGTCCGTTTAATTACGGTGCGCTTCTTCCGATCCGACGGGCGGTCCTTAAGTGCTCATTGCATTCGAACTAATGGGAATTTTGCTTTGAAATTTTGACTACATATTCTTGAATAGTTATACTAATGATTCATGCAATAAAAAAAAGGCGATATTTTGATCGGTCTAAACTGGTTTCCCCCTTAAAGTTATTCCTTGCTCTTTCAAATGCTGTTGAGTTTGATTAATATCTTTTTTTGCTTAGATATCGTCTTTGAAATTGATATAGAGTTTTTTGTCGTGGCTGTCTGACATTCCCCGCGATTTCGTTTTGGTGTTTTATGGTCGCCATATTGAATTTTTCTTCATCTAACATCTAACATCAATTTCATCATCAATTTCAATTTTATCTCGTTTGGTACAGCGACCCCGAAGACCCCCATTAACACAGTTTTAGCTTGATCCAGTAACGTTTTACGAATTTGGTCCGCCATATTGGATCCGCCATCTTGAATTTTGAAAATTTGGTCATTCGGGATCATCGACCCCAAAACCCCGGTAACAGATTTAAGCTGTTTTATGTGTAAGAAAATGTTTGCTTCATAGGGCCTATCCATAATGTTTTTTTTAGGTAATTCATTAACATGAATTTCAAGTACGATATCTCAGCAAAAAATAGATATTTAATCAAACTCAACGCATTTGAAGGGCAGGGTTCTTTAAGGTGGCTCTTTTAGTTTTTCGTAAAGACAATTCGATGCTCTAACCTCAATATGGCAAAACACGGTTTTTGCTTTTGGTTAGATATCTCGAACGGCCATTCATTTCGACCTCGATTCGGATTCGCGCCCAAACCTTCGGAAATCGTCGGGTGGGGTTCTGTAATGGAAAGAAATTATTTGTTTAAAGCGGATTCAGGTAGAGATATTTTTAAGGATATAGTAAAATACGTTATGATTATGATTATTATTATTTTATGAAAATAATTTTCAAGGTAAACTTAAGCTTCTTGAATAGTTTTATATTGAATTTGGAGGTATTGTTTGTTATAATTTTATCCCTTTTTAAAGTCTTGTTGCGTTCTAAAAACATTTTTAAAGCCTCTAACTATATTCTTTTATTTAGATAAAAACTTCCACCAGCTCATCTAAATTCACAGTTAGTTAGAGTAACCTGATTTAGCAATTTTCGTATTTTTCCTTCCCTTGGTTAGTATGTTTGCACGTTTTTATTCCTGGCAGATTGCACTTTACTCCCTTTTTCTCTCTCTACTCACATATTGCTCATACGACGTGTGTTTCGCGGAAAAAAAGCGAGACGTGTAGTCTGGGAAATTGGGTAGGGGAAACCGTGGGTATCCTTGTACCACAGTACCGGGGATTTATTAATATTTTTCCAGCGTTGCTGCACCTTCAGACCGCCCCCCTGTTCTCCATTTCCCCACACTTCTTGCTTTTCTATCGTTTTTTTTGTGTTACATTTTTTTTGTTGCATACATTTTGTAATTTCTTTGTGGAACTCTGTTCCTTTTGGCTCACCCTCCGTTCGGCGCTCTTCGTGTCTCGGTATCCCTGCTATCCTTGGCGCTTTTATTCATTCATTTATTTGCGCTTTTCTACATTTCTTTATTTTTTTTGCGCTTCTCCACTCCGTTTTCCCCCACGCTCCTGTGCTCAATTTCTTTGGGAACTTTCCTTCACGACTTTTCTTACATTTTTTGTAATAATACCCACGCGAGGGGTATGGGAATTTCGATCGAATAGTGTATGGGAAATGTTGCTTTGAATGCTCTTAAATGTAATTTGGAATCTGTTTTTTAATATATAATTAAAATATTTAAATATATTTGAAAGGTTAATCAAAATATAATATTAAAGAGTTTTGAATATTGAACGAAGGATTTTATATTTATTTATGTAATATACATTTCAAATACTTATTATATTTGTTGTACTTTTACTTCTGCTTTAATTTCCTCAATCAAAGAAGAGCATTTCCTTCTTCTACACTTATTATTCCGAGAGTTCTGCTCGTTTCTTTTTCAGCTTTCTTCTGCGTCCTTTTTCCAGGATTCTTTTGGCTTTCTTTTGCATTTTTTTGCTCGGAACAAAGTTGCCGCTTTATTGTTTCGATTTAAGTTACTTTGTATGCTGTCAACGTTGGGTAAGATGGTTATATAGCGAGTGTCGAGGAGGAGGTCCTGCCGGAGGAAGGTTCACTTGGGGTTTGGAGTGGGGCCTTGGGGTCTCTGGGATGTTCGTGTTTGTGGGTGGCGGTGGCTTGATTCTTTGGTCCGACCGACGAATGCCCGCATCGAAATCGCTTGGGAGCCGCTTTGGGTTTCATTGTTGCCTGGTTTTTATTTCATGGCAGGGAAATAGGGGAAAAATAAGGAAAAGGACTCCCGAAGCTGGTGTACTTTGATTTGTCGGGCCCCGCAATTTCGTTTCGGGGCCCTGGCATCGAGTTTTATGCTCGTTTAATGGCTGCGAATTTACTCGCTTTATGCGTCTTCGATAAGCATTTATTAGCGCCATGAAAAGGGGCCGGGGGGTAGGGGATGGCGTAAAATCCTGCCCGGTTTGGGGGTTGGGTAGGTAATGGTAACGGTATTGGCTCCCTTTTTACTGGGTGGCCGATGGGGCGTATGATTTATTTTATGTTATTCATTTATTTTTTATGCCTTGTCTCTGACTCGGTGGGGGCTCGTCTCCTGGGCATTTTGTTGGTATCCTGCAAATCCTTTTTGGAACATATGCTGACAGTTTCCTTGCCTTTGGGGAATTTCCCAATGATATATTATGGGGAATTAGCCCACACTTTGAGTTGAGGTTTGGGAATAGGAAACTAATATTGAGCATAATTTTGTATTGTTATTATTTCAATAATATTTAGTTATCATTTATGGTATTGTTATTATTACAAACTTTATAACTTGAATTTAGATTAGTTTATTTATTTTTATAATTTTCTCTGATTTAACTATATCCTTGTAGTATTTTCCTTGCTTTTTTTGCTACAAAGCAGCTTCCGCTTTAAATTGGTTTCCCATCCATTTTCCATTTTCAGCTCTTCATCTCGGTTTCCCTTCCCGATGTTTTAGCCTTGTCACTGCCGCATCCTCTTTTCCACGGCCATCAACGGCAGCCACCCCCTGAATTTTTTCCTGCACCCCCTCCCATGGCCACTTTTGGCTATTCCCTCCCATTAGGGGCCCCCAGCTCAACCCACGCCTTGGGTATATTGCAATTTTTGCTGCTGTTGCCCATAAAACTTTTCCACAATTTTTCCTCCTCGGTTTGGTTTCCTTTTTTCCTTTATTTTTTGCTGCTGCTGCTGCTTCCTTGCAAATGCCACGCCTCCTTGGGGGGGAGGAGTGTGGGCGAGCAACAACAAGGACAACATTTACT
Organism: Drosophila aff. chauvacae BK-2020; assembly: GCA_018903765.1. Classification (NCBI taxonomy): domain Eukaryota; kingdom Metazoa; phylum Arthropoda; class Insecta; order Diptera; family Drosophilidae; genus Drosophila; species Drosophila aff. chauvacae BK-2020. The sequence goes on from JAEIGO010000058.1 coordinate 21,144,686, forward strand.
TGTCTGCTTAACTGCAAAGACAAACCTTCCCCCTCTGCTTCCCGTTCTCCTCCCCACCCCCAGCAAGCTGCTTTGCCTGTCATCTAAAATTCATTTTTATACTTGTATTTTCTCTTTCTCTCTGTCGTTTTTTTATTTTTTCTTATTTTTTGTGTGCTTTTTTCTTGCTGCTTTTTTTATTTCAGTTCGTTTTTGCCATTTTCTTTTCTTGAGCCATTTTTATTATTTTTATCATAAGCTCGCTCTGCATGCGTGTGTGTGTGTGTGTTTGCGGATGTGTTTGTGTGAGTGGCGGCTTCTTTATATATTTTTCATTGTGCCACACTGGCGCACATCCTGCCATATCCTCTTTCCTCCCCCTCAGCTCCCACAAGCCACCGTTTCATCCAAAACTCACAGAAGTCAAATACGTTTTAATATCTTTTCTCTCTTGACATTTTCACTACAGTTATGTTGCCATTTTTCCTCTGCTCTTGTGTGAGTGCACTGGGAAAATTACTTTTATGGGAAAACTTTACTTTATTTTAGATAATTTTTGAATTAAAATTTAGGTTACATTAAAATATGAACCAATGTTGAAAGACTTGTGGTGAAATAAGATTTTGAAATAGCTTAAAAAATTATTCAAATTGTTTATTTGCTTTTATAAAAAAATGTTTTTGAAGGGTCATAATTAAAATAATAATTTCAAAATAAACATCTTTAATTTTATTATTCTTAAATTTGTTTCCTTATTTTTTCCCAAATTGTTTCCCTCTCTGCCTGGGTATAAGCTCGTGAGCGGGGATATATGTCTCTTAGGCGCTTGCTGAGTGTGTGAGTGTATCTGTGTGTGAGTTTTCCTTCGCTTCTGTAGCTCACAGCTTCACGTAGTCGAAAGTCGCGCCAAGTTTTCCTTATTTTTCTTCTACTTCCTCGCTTTTCTCGCATCTGTGTGGAAGTATGTCGCTCTGTGAGTATGAGTTTTTCATGGAAAACGCATCCTTCGCCTTCTGACTATAATGTCCCATTGCTGTTTGTGTTTGTGTGTGTGTGGGTGTATGAGTGGGCGCAGCTTAATGCCTTTGCCTCCGTTTCAACCCACTCTGCGCCCCCTTTTGCAACGTCCTTCGTCCTTCGCCGGCTGTTGCAGGCTGCTGTCATTGTAGGAGCCAACATGTTCGCTCTCTCTCGCCTCTCTTGTCTCTCCTTGCCTGGGAAAACCCAATCCTCAGTTTTTCCGATCCCCCCACACCCACACACTCTTTCACATTTTCTCCTCCATTTCGATGCAAGCGTAACATTTTGCGCCACAATTTTCCTTCCATTTTTTTGTGCTCGGTTGTCTTTTACGTTGGCAAAAGGAGCTCTTAGTACCCTAACGCTTGGTAGGATCTTGGGAAATCAGCATGGATAAAGGATAATCTTTTGCTTGTGCTTTTAATATTAACATTTTTTAATACCCATGAACATTTATATGTAAGAAAATGTAAGCTAAGCTCTAATAAAACCTAGAAAATATGTATTTTATTTATCCTATAAAAATATTCTTTAAATATATTTAAATTTTAAAATATGTATATGTCTTTAAATTTATAATATTATTACCATTTTAATTACATTTTATTTTTATTTTCACTTACTAAAACATCTTCCTTGCGTAACAATGTAAAATCACAATTAATGTATAAATAAAATCACTGTAGTAAGAGCATCTGAATATCCTTTTTCTGTCTAGTTCTTTCCATACCTATTTCGTGTCCTTCTTCAGTACCTCCTCTCCCCTCACTATTTTCTGCTCCTGCCGTATCCTTTGCATCTCACTTTGTCCCTGTCCCTGGGCGGCATGCAATTTTTTTCCTCCAACTGTGTGCTCCCTGACTTGAGCTTTTAAAAATATATTTTTGCTGAATTCTCCACTCACCAAAAACACACGGAAAGTTAACCAAAATGTGGAATTTACTTATGTGCCGGAGGGTGTATATATAAAAAGGATATATGTACATATGTACACATCCCAGGGCTACTCTATGAAATGGTCAACCATTCGTAGAACGTGTAAACATTATGCAAACATTGTGCTGTCCACTTTCAGACAGAGAACATTCCGAATTACAATCCCCAATTACCATCACCTGACTGCATAATTAAATACAAAACGATTTTCCTTTTAATCTGCGGATGGCGTACAAAGAGGGAGGAGAAGACACACCTCCCCCAAAAAAGTAAAAAGAATAAACGAAATGAAGCCCCCACACAACCGCAAATAAATAATTAAAAAGGAAAATTCCGCAAATGCAAAAAGGTCAGCGCATAAAAATTACAAAAATCGAATATTAAATTACCAACAAAAACGGAAAAGCACACACACACACAGGGAAAGCTGGAAAATGCCGCGCTGCCGGCGCTTGCTCGACTTAACCCAACTTAACTACTTGACAGCAAATTTTGTAAAATGTAATTAACCAGCGCCAGGCTACAGCCGAGTGAAAATGGGAAATGCCAAACAAAAAGCAGAGTAGCAGGAGGACGAGGAGGAAAAGCGAAGCTAGGCGGAGGGAGAAATGGGGCCAGAGACGAAGGAAGGCAGAAATAAAAGCCAAACGAAATGGGGAAAATCAACAGAACTCGTTGACATAATTTTCAAGCATCCCAGAGTGTGAGAGAGGGAGACACAGCGCACACAAAGGGGGGTGAAAATGGGAAATGGAAAATGTAGAAGTGTGCGTATATGTGTATGAGAGAGTGTATTTATCTTGAGTTTTATGGGAGGTTTGCCTGCTGTCCACTTCTGGGCGCCCAGTCGAAAGAGCTGGACTAGGAGATACCCGATACCCGTTTAACTCCACAAACCACCAAGAAATTACAGAAGCCCAGGGGAAAAATAAGTTAACAGAGCCCTAACAGATAGAAATACGTTCGGTTTAAGTGGAAGAGTTGGTTAAGTAATGTTAAAACTCCTAATAAGCACATAAATAAATAAGGAAATAAGAACTTGAGAGTTATAGGGGAATTTTAGAAACATAATTTGTATATTCTAATAATTAATCAGTTATATTCCTAAAATTCTTTCTTAATAGGTTCATCCTTTTCTTTTCCACATTATATTATATTTCCCTTATTAATTACTTAAAAATCTACCTACACCCTCATAACATCCTTAGGATCCTGCTCTCCCTATAATGTGAACCCACTTCACCTAAACCACTATTTGCCCTCATATCATTACCAAAAAGTATATACAACTGGGCTGTGTATTTTTCGGGGTTTCGGTTTTTGGTTTCCAACCATTTGTTGAACCTTTTTCGGCCTTTTATTCGTGTTCTGTTTGCTCGGCCACAAAATTTGCGCCTCATTTTCACAGTGCCACTCACACACACAAAGCAAGCGAGACGGGCGAAGGACAAATATCCAGCCATCTCTCTCACTATATATACCCCTCTCTATCCAAGGGGTAGTCGCTCTCTTTCGCTCTATCCGCACGTGGCTGTCAGGAAACATGCTAAGCAGCGGCTTCCACATGCTGAAAGTCATTTTGATGGCCCAACAAATTCATTCACTCCACCCCTCGGCATCACCATCAACATCCATCCCTCTCACCTCTGGGGGCCACCTTTCTCCGGTTACAAACCACCCGAGGGGACCCCAGGGGCCTTCAACCCTCCAGGCCACACTTGGCCCACCTCAATTCAATTTAACTTTCAACTTTAGCTCTCGTTTCGCCTCTCGCTCTTGCACTCGCCCTGGCCCACACGCTGTCTCTCACTCGCTCTCGCCTGCGAAGGACCTTTCCTCTCTCTCCCTTCGTTTCTCTCTCTCGCCCTCTCTCCATACAGTGTTAAGCGCATTTTCCATTAGGAGGATTTTCCCACTCGGTTCGCCTGCTGGAAAAGCTGGGCGCCCAGTCAACTCCCGCGTTTGTCGAACGCAACCAACGAGCGAACGAACCGAACAACGGACCAAACAACGAACCGAACAACCAACTGAACAACGAACAGATGTTGAGCGAGTGCGACGAAGCGACGGACGATTGTGGATTGTGAATTGGGTTTGGGTTCGGGTTTGCTTTAGTTGAAAGATGCACTGGGAAAAAGTAAAGGAGTTTTGAGTTAAATTAATATAATTTTGATGTTAACTAATTTATTTTTCAAAGAAAAAGATTTAAACTCGCTGAACATGAGTTTACTTTTAATTTAAGTTTAATTTTTTGAAGTGTAACAAACGGGTTGCTTTCGTCTGAGGCCCGAGTGGGTGGCATTCTCTCGCTACTGATTGTTACTGTTGTTGGCAAACGACTGTGCTTTTATCGTTTATTTGTGTCTGAACCCAAGGGTTGGGGGCGAGTGAGTCTGCAAAAAGGGGTTGGAGTTGGGTTGAGGCGGTGGGTGCGGCGGTGTGTTCGCGGGATGTGCTTGAGAGCAAGTGGCCGTGCCGAGCACCTCGGCACAAAAGAGGATGCCAAGGAAATCGTTTAGCGGATAAAGTCCTTTTTTGGGGGTGAACCTATCCTCCGAAGGGCGAAAAATGTATGTAAAGCCAAGACAAGAAGACAAAAACTTGGCTTTTACCAATGCAAAATAACAGGTAAACAGGAGACTCAAATATATATATTTCTATAAATTTGTTAAGTGGGGAAATATTTAATTAAATTATACTAATTCGGAAAGAATTAGAGCATAATTAACTTTATTAAAAGTAGGTTTCTCACAACAGTTAAATTCCAAATCCCTGTATTTTCTATCAATTTAATTACCCCAGGTAGCTACTGAGGTAACCTTTCCAATAAGAACCCTTGTGGCTTGTGCACAAAGCCCCTCTAGATCAAAGGAAAAAAAATTCAAAATAAAAACATAATAATACTAAATTGAGCAAGGGGTTTTTATGTGTCGCGTATCCCCAGCAGAGTCCTTTCAGATTCCATTACAAACTCCATTAATCTGCCGGCAATCACAAATCGAACCCGCTCAGTGGTTCATTTAACTGTCAGGTCCAGTCTGGTTGACCGGGAAGAACTGGAGTCTGAGTGGCGGCGGCGGCGGCGGCGGCATGGACCGCCCTTAATCGACAAACAAATATTGTCTGGGGTTTTATTTAACGGACAGTTGCCAGAGTCGGCAGTGCGAGTACCAAATTCAATTGCCACATCCGCCAGCGACTTGTCACGGGTGGTTGAAGCAAGACGCTTCTCCAACTCCTAGCTGAAGTTCCGCTTCCACTGTGGACCCGGCTGTTTTCTGTTTTATTTCTGGGTGCGCAGTTTCCTGGTCCCTGATCCTTGAGGGTTGCTGGAACAGCCAGAACAGAGTTGTGTTGTCATGGTCACTCGATTGCTGCAATTAATATTAAAAATGAAATCATTCCCGGTGGCTGCGCCTCGAACCCTCAACAGTAGGAAAACCTCTCGGTCTGATCTGTTCCTGGCATGGGATAATTCTACTCTCTGCCGACGACGATTCCCTTTCCCTTTCCGATTGCGATGGCGATGGTGATGGTGGTGTGTTAATGCATATTTCAGACACGTGCTGGCTACGCTTCTTTGATTTAATGCACAAGACGGCGGAGGGAGTTGAGTGGCAAGTGGGGATGGGTACGAAAAATGGGTAGGAAAATGGTTTGGGAAGGTCCTTGCCAATGTTTGAGGGCAATGATGAGCGGCTTAAAATATTTGTAAGACCTTTTTATTAAAGGCAAAAATCGGTTTTAAAGATTATTTGTTTGACTGGCGGCTGGGAAATCCTTGTATAAGTCTCCGACGCCGTCGCCGCCATCGCCTTTCCACCTCTCTAGGACGACTTTGCTTTGTTTGCCTGGGCGTGATATTTTAATTACGACCTGATGATGTCTGATGTAGATATGTAAATTCGAGTGTACGTGTGTTTATTGAGTGCTTTGAATCCTGACTTATGCTCGCACCGTGAGGGTGTGGGTTCGAAAAGAGGTAGCCAGCGGGGTTGTCTTGAGACCTCACACAAAGGGGTTAAATATTCGAACTATTAATGTCGGTGGAAATGGTAATTTGGAACCCAAAAAGTTTCACCAGAATACAGAATGTTCCGGTACTTCTTCTTATCCTTATAAACTGGCAAACAATGAAAGGAAGTGAAAACTTTATCAAGCAGTTCAAAAGGAAATGACTTAATTAATAATGAAAAATGTTTAGAACTTTATTCGGTGGCATGATGGTAAAATAATGAGGATGACCACCTTGTTGCCCTCGGAACATTTATGTTGAGTGGACAAATTTGGGAATTAATTGGGGGTTTATTTCTTAGGCGGGATGGTTTTCTTAAAGTGCTCTTAACTGAGTACGGAATAAATTATTTTTGGTTTAATTACTAGTAACCGTATTAGAGGTAAGAGTTTTTCAAGTTAATTTAGAACTCATGTCAGGTAAGGTTTGGAAATATAAGTTGACCTTAATGAAGCTAAAGATTTATTGGTAAATTAAAGCAAAAACCTTTTTTAAATAACATTTTGTTTCTAAGAATTTTATTTTCGAGTTAAAAAACGTACTTATAAATTCCGATCAGGTGAGCTGGAAGCCCTAAGATGAGGCCTTAATTACGCAAACGATTTATTGATCCCAGGGGGATTTCCCACACCTATTAAACTTTCCCGAAAGTTATTTTATTTTCGCTCCCATTATCCTTAGCGATTTCTTGTTAAATTCCTTCGCTTATTCTGCGGAACATATGCTCCTGTGTCCTCCCCCTACCTCGTGGGTATTCCCCGGACATATGCTCTCCTGCTATAGCTGGGGCCATAGATGGATCTAGTGAACCTCTCCTTCTACTATAACCCCTGTTTATTTTTTTTTTCTACACCCCCTGGGCTGTGTTTGGCACTTGCGAGTGCGTTTTTTATGCCATGTTAAGGCCACTTTATGCGCTTTTTATGGGTCCGCAGCATCGTAAAAATTCTTTTCTCACCCATACACAGAAATATATAGTTATGCTCTTGTGTGTGAACTCACACACACACGCATACAAATTCATTTATGATTTTTTCCACTCACTTATATATTTTTTTATATTTATTGATTTTGTATTAAAAATGTAAGTGCGGGCTTTTAGTTTGGGTTTCGACCACGGCTGGCGTAAAGTTTTTTATGGTATTGAAATAAAGCGATACACATTCAATAAATATAAAAATAAATAAATAAAGTTAAACAGAACTAAAGGTTTTCAGAACTACATTCCGGGTGAGAGTGCGGTGAATCAGAGGGGTTAAAGGGTTAAATCAAATAGTTTTAGTGCAGATATAAAGTGGCAGGAATTTTTTACTTGACTCTGTGGTAGAGGTATGACAGGTTCTTTTGGAATTTGTGATCAAATACTGAAGCTAATGGGTAGTTATCTTAAGATTTCTTTAATTTGTGAGTTTATTTTTGAATTAAAAATAAAAAGAAATGTCTGAAAATATTGTTATTACCGACTTACACGCTTTGTTATAATTTTGTAAAATTTTTATATTTTAAATTGTAATTTTTTCTATTTTATTATTTTGAAAAATTACTAAATTTGATATTAAACTATAAACAAAAAGTTAATTATAAAATAAAAAATTAATAAATTAACTTTAATATTTAAATTATTGCAATTGTTAAATTTATATAAATTATAGAAATTGTATAAACTTTAGAAATTGAGAAACTTTTAGAAATTTTATAAGTTGTAAAAATTGTTAAATTGTTCAAATTTTAGATTTTGTAGTAATTGCTGAAATTGTAGGAATTGTTGAAATTGTTAGATATATTAATATAATTGAAATTTTTGAAATTGTTGAAATATAATTGGACCAAACCAATTTTTTTGTTAAACTTTTTATTAAGTTAAAAAAATGTTCTATATGCTTTAGAAAACATAATATTTTTTGTATAAAATATTATAGATTTTATAAATGGGTATCCACCACGTGTCAATCATATATCACCCTTCTCTTATATTATTTTTATTATTCTTCTGAGTGGAGCATCGCCAAAGGGTAAAAGCAAAAATATATATGCATCTCATATATACGTTTATATTTTGATACAAACAGGCGACGATTGCGACTCGATTATTTACAATTTGATTTTATTTTTACACAACCATTGGCACACACAGAGGGCGAGGGGGAGAGGAAAGGTCCGGAAAAGCCCCGGTGAGTGTGCGTATGTGTGTGTGCCCTAAAGGCATGTCCCGGCAGTGAGAAAAATCAATCAAAATCGATTTAAAAGCACAACTTCCGTTGCGGATTTACCAATGTCCGTGTGTATTCGTCGGGCGCTGTGGGTGTGGGTGCGCGAGTGTGTGTTGTGTGTTGGGAAAATGTTACCAATTTATTTGTTTTTATGCCCTCGTATGTGTTTTATTGCCTCTGCTTTTGTTGCTGTCATTGTCGCTTTGTTGCCTTCATCCGAGTCCATTTCCATTTCCCTTTTCCCTCGATTTCCCTCCAATTCGCTCCCATTTTCCCACCCAACAAAAAAAAATAAAATAAACAGGGGAATCACTTTGCATGTCCTTCTTCTGCTTTCACACACATATTTGGTCAATTTTCAATAACGGAATTGAAACACAAACACCCTTTCCAACTCACACACTCACATTTACGCATTTACAATTGGATTTTCGTGTTTTTCTTGCTGCTGTTGTGTGTGAGTTGTTGTTGTGAAAGGATTTGCTTGGGAAATGGAAGGCCGAACAATAAAAGAGTGGAAATGGCATAAATACGTAATTCAGGACATTTGAATATTTCATAAGGACATGACCCACATACAAAATAAAGCACACAAAAATTATTACAATTCTCGGGCTCACACAGACACACACATACACATATGCGCCTGTGGAAAATCCTTCTTCCCTTTGGGTGATGGAAATTTGCCTTTATTGCTGATAGTTTGCATTGTAATTGAGTGGGAAAAGGGACACCGAGCAAAGGGATGTCTCTACTTGGACTCTGTGAATTACCATAAGATGAATGTGGAGAATTTTCCGTGTGGCCCAAATTACTTGTTGGAAACTGTGACTTACTGCCAGTCTCGAGAGGATAATAACTTGGAAAGGCACAACATGAACTGGAAAGCATTTTTACTAAGAAAATATTACAAGAAAATTAGTAAATTAATATAAGATAATTTCTAGGAGAAATTTGATTTTAACTAGAAATGTTAATGTTTAAAATATTTATTTATGTGAACATACAATTTTTATCATTTAAACCTATTTAGTTTTTAGCTTCTGAAAGTATTTAATGTACTGAATTTAGTGTATATTTTTTAGTCACAATTACTTTTTTCCTTACTTTTGGAACCATTTTAGAGTTCTTAAAAACTCGACTTATTTATTATGTATTATTATTATTTATTACATATTTAATACCTAATTTCCCACCCCTCAAGCCCAAATTTAAACCCAACTTCAAACTCAATTTCCTACGGGATAATCTAAACCAATAAAAAAAGACCTGAAAAAAGGCAGTGTCACCCTCAACTTGCTCAATGATATCACATTGCAGGTATAAGCAATAAATCACAGATGTCCATAAGTCACACCTTCCTCCCCTCAATCATTTCCCCTTGACTTCGATTAAATTGACACCGAACCCGATATTCCCCCAACCAATCTGGCCGAGATATCGAATGAAATAGGATAGCAATCGCAGTTGGCCAATTATGGGCCATCCTGCTGCCGTTGGTCATTCCTGCAGCACCACCCAAAAACCCAAATTGTTGACTGACATTTGGCATCACTTGAGTGCGCGTCCACCTGACAAATGCCTTGGATATCATTCATGCCGGCACTCATTCACGTTCGCAATCACATTCACATTCACTCATACTTCACACCGCCCCGCCACTGATTGGCATTGACAGAAGGCGACGCTTGTCGCCGGGCAACTGCAATTTTGTATCTTGATAAATTACTTATGACTGGCCCAGACACTGATGAGTACTTCGTTGGATGGGGGAGCAGGCGGGCACGCAGCAGAAATCACTAAGTGCGCACCTGAAAACATTTAACGACAACCGAACACAGGCAGGTGAAAATGGCTAAAGGATACTCTTTAGAAATATTTGTTAAATTATTTTAAATTGAATAAAAAATGGGTACTTATCAGGGATATATAATAAAGAAAGTAAAAGGCTTTAAATTCCAGTTTTAGTAATATTTTTCCATGACAGGTTGTGCTAGAAAATAATTACTAAAAAGCATTTAGAAAATATTTTGAATTAAATGCTGCTGTCTTGTAACTTTTATACAATTTTAATTCAATTCAATTCTCTGTGTTAGCAAATAAGAGGGCTTACAAAATATTTATATTAAATGCTTTTAACTTGTAACTATTATACAATTTTAAATCTATAAAAAGATGCACGTTCTCCCTAACTAAATCTTTAATCCCTTCAAATTTAAAAACTCTCTTGGTAACTCCAAAATAAATAGCTTAAAAACACCCAAACCCAGAAAAAGTTCTTGAAAAAAATACAACTAAAAGACAGCTTGGAAAAATAAGTTGCTTTTGTGAGGAAAGAAAAAAGGGTGCTAGGGAAAATATTCGAGTATAAATTAGTAATAATATTTGTTTGTTTGTCTTTGTATTGCCATGCACTTTTCGTGTTCTTTATTTTTCTTTTCTACTTATACTTTTTTTTTTGAGCTAAAAGTTTTTCCCTGCCTTGGCCATATAACGATTTCGTTGCCTTTTTCTGTTTCTGTGTTTTGGCAGCCAACAAAGGCGACAGAGAAATGGGTTGCTGAGAGGGGCAGGCGGGGAAATCGATGAGACGACAACTTGTGATGGCGATGGTTGCTGATGGGTGGCACTGCCACTGCCACTGGCACTGGGACTGGTACTGACTGTGGCAGTGGAGGCGTCGCCGGGACAGTTAATGGCGACAACGGCGGCGCGCACGTCTGGAAGACCCGAGAGTTCGGCGACGATCCGGTTGATGGTAATGGTGACGACGGTGTCGTCGACCAGACGAAAATCAGCCAGCCAAAGGGGGACAAGAGAAAATAGTGGGCCATTCGTAGTCCTAGCCCAGACAGACTCCTTGGTGAGCCAGGAGGACCGGGTGACACCCCGTCAGTTGAGTAAATCAAACCAATTTCCAAACTCAACTAACCAAGTAGACAATAACAAATCACGGCAATTGAATAGGGGATGTGATGGATGGTCAATTTGCTAGATGTTATTATAACACTGAAGAGGGGGAAGGCGAATTTCCAAGCAATTTTCAGGGATTTTCAAATAAGCTTCTGGGATTTTTCATCCACCTTTTCTTATCTAATAATCCTTTTAGGCTTGAAATTGAGTTTAAACAGAATTTTAAATGTATTTCTGGATGAAATATATAATAAAACTGTTAATAATAATAAATACATATATTTTGCATACATTCTTTGAACATCAATCTCTTAGATCTGACTTAAATAAAGTAACGCAGACTTTCCAGAAACTCTTAAGCCTTAAATCTTTTTTTCCTTGAATAATAACTACCAGAAACCCGAATTATTTTTCATAACTCCCGCATTTTTATCACAAAACTTAATCATAGCATTTCAGAATTCATTATACGAATAAGTAAAGCTTTATTTTCTGATCTGTCAACCTCCGTCAAGCATTTTTTTATGAACTCAATCTATGAGAAACGCTGGCGCTTCATCCCTTTTATATCTTTTATATGTATATAGTAGAGTATATCAGCCAGACAAATCGAAATTACTTTTGTTTGAGGTTTGAGGTGCTCATCCAGAATCCAGTCCAATGGTGCGGGTGAAGTTCTTAATAACGACTTCCGAGGGGCGCTTAAACTGTTTGCTTTTGCCTCATTGATTGTGTTTTCTGCATTTGTTTGTTGATGTTTCTGTTCCTGATGCTCTGATTCGGCGGGATTCGGCGATGCACACGCGCCCACAGTAAACACACTTGAAAAGCGATTCAGTCAACACAGACGAGAGGCGAAAGGCAGTTGACTCTTCATCAGCTGACAAAGGGGACAGGACAGACAGAAAGACAGCCACACAGAGTTTCCACCCACGACACTACGCCGATTTTTCACCCGCGCCTTGTTGTTCTTTGGTAAACACGCAATTTTCCACTTTTTTGGCGGCGCTGCACGTGCTGGAAGCTCCGGCGAACAACAATGCCAGCAATCAGTCAATAAGTAAAATTAAAATAATAACAAATTTTTTTATGAAAGAAGCACCAAGACAAATATAATCAAGGCATGAGAAGGGAGAGAAAAATGGGATACTCTTTGTTATTAAGTTTATTTTGTATGCAGTGAGAAAGAATACGTGAAAAATATATAAGATGTAAGATTGTATACAAAAAATATAAAAGAATTATATCCACTTTGATATAAATTGTTATGAATCAAAAGTTACAAGTTGTCAGCAAAATTTAAAACATTATTCTTAATATAAATTTTTGTATATTTTTGTATTTTTCTTCAATTCACTTCACTTTTGTATACGAATATAACCCATTTTCTTTGTAAAGTAATCAATTTTTTTAATCTTTAAAATATACCTTAAAATTTAAATAATATTAGCATATATTCCACAAGCTCATAATCAAATTAGAAATACCCTCAACGACTTTACAAAAATAAATCTTGATTCTATAGATCCCCAAAACTGTTTGCAATTCAATGGAAAACATTCTTCCATTTAACTCATAAAAATTATTTCGTTTCAGTATTTGTTTAGAGATGCCGATTCGTATTTCGGAGCCAAGAATGAATATTAAGTAATGTCTGTGTGTGCGCCCCCTTGGAATGTTCCGCCAAATGTTTGTTTTGTTTACAATGCCCGGCAACAAGTTGATGGCTATTGAGTGGGAGAGAATAAATATGTTTAATGATTGTTTTTATAATTCTTCTCGGCCGAAAAATTGCGCAATTCCCTCAATGGAAAATGCCCAAAAGAAAACAAAATAAATGTATATCTATATATATATACACTTCCCCTTTGTGTGGAAATAAATCAATACGGAAAATCAAACCTATCATATCTTCGGCAACAAATTGCTCACTTTTCTTTATTGGTGTGTATAGAGTTCGTTCTTTGTGTGAATGTTCAGGGAAACCGAAAAAAGTACCCAGCCTGTCCCTTATCCTTTTCGTAGGCACTCCATTCTGCCACCCAGAAAATAATAAAAAAAAACCAGAGAAGAAAAGAAAAGCGAAGAAAATGTTTTTTGCCCACTCCTGGGCCTGGCCCTAATCAAGTAACCCGAACACGTCCTTTGTTAGATTTATATGGAAAATATATATTTTTATACATGCAACCCAATGAAAACCCAACCCAACCCTCTGTCCACGCCCACTTTTGCCACCCGCTGCGCGAAAAACTGGCTCCTTGGGGGTGGCTAGACTTTCCCGGCTAGTCAAAAGTGATATTTTACATATTTTCCGACAGTTTTCCGTAATTTTTTTTCTACCCAGTCCCTTCTTGGCTGCTCCTTTTTTTGCCCAGCTTTGCTTGCATTTTATTACTTAACGCTTAAGTGTGCTTCTTAGAGGGAAAAGGAGAGCCGGGAGAGAGAATGGTTGGGTGTTTTTCCATGTATTTTCCTTCTAGAGTTTTCTGTTTTAAATTGAAAAGTTGTAAAAGGATTTCTTGGGTTGCTGCTCCTTTTTTTTTCTGCTAGAGTTTTGGCAAATTAAACACTCCTTTTTTTTGGGAAACGATCAAACAGAAAAGTTTTTATTCAACAAATATATATGGTGGAATGGAGCTTTAACAGGGAATGGAAATGGAGATGAGGACAATGACTATAATGGAGAGGTGGTCATGGGTTGAATATCACAATTACCAGCTGCCGGCACCACCGCCCTGAGGTGACCAGCCACCACTGGAGGCTCCACCCGAGGACCAGCCACCGCTGGAGGCTCCGCCCGAAGACCAACCACCACCGGGAGCACCGCCGGAGGACCAACCGCCAGAGTCACCAGCTCCAGAGTCCGACTCGGAGATGATTTTGATGATCTTCACAGCCGTGGGGGCTTCAGCAGCTCCACCTCCCGCCGACCAGCCGCCGCCGGACGAGCCACCCGAAGACCAACCGCCGCCAGACGAGCCTCCATATCCACCACCGCCAGATGAGCCACCATAGCCGCCTCCATGACCGCCAGCCGATGCCTGCTGCGAGATGATCTTGATGATCTTGATCTCCTGGCCGCCACCGCTGCCATGGGAGCCGCCACCCCCATAGCCACCGCCTCCTCCTGATTGCCAGCCTCCTGCACCACCGCCTCCTCCTGATTGCCAGCCTCCAGCGCCACCGCCTCCTCCTGATTGCCAGCCTCCTGCGCCACCAGCTGGAGCGGATTCGTGGATCACTTTGATGACTTTGACGGGCGGGGAGCCACCACCACCACCTCCATGATGATGATCGTGATCAGAGCCACCGCCATAGCCTCCATCGCCGCCGCCATGGGGAGAGCCACCTCCATAGCCACCGCCACCGCCATAGCCTCCACCGCCGCCGCCGCCACCTGCTCCTCCAATGAATCCTGCATGGGCCACAGCTCCCAGAGCCAGCAAACAGACGAAGACTTTCATGTTGACCTGATGGAGATGAGCCAAAGCGTCGAACTGATGATTTTGCCATGTTGTGGCTTCACTTTTATAGAGCAAATCCCCCACAAATCTCGAAGCGGCCTTGTCCGGAAGCCAACGCAACGGCTGCACTGCACCACGGACACCCCCGGGCCAGTTAGAGACATTAACACACAAGGCTCGAGTGGCTCCGGCGAAAGCCTCCGGTGGGTTTATGTCGAAAGACTCTCCCCTAACCGCAATTGAAGGTAACATTTGCTGATCGAATCGGTTGGAAAATGGATTTTGTGGGCGGGTAAATGGAGTTAGAGGTGCGCTTTACATGAAGGGAGGTGTACATAATATAAATAGGAATTTTTATTATATTTAAGTATAGTTTATATGAATTTTAATAAAATATTTTAAGGAAAGAATTATAAATTTAAAATTAATTTTTTAGGAATTCTATTTATTCCTGTAAAAAATATGTCTAAGCATCTTCTCAATAAATTTAAAATTCGATGGGGCTCGAATAATATTATATAAATAATATAAATTTGAATTCAAATACAAACTCTCCTCTCTCCATCTATTAGAGTATCTCATCAGCGACTTCAATCAAAATTTGTTATACTTTCTCGTGATTTGTTTGGATTATGTAATCAAAAACATGGCCAACAAACAAATAAGCAAGCAGCCAGCATATATTTTTCTTATTTTTATGGCGCTTCGAGCGCACTTGTACCGAGTTTTTCCCCTGATCGTAAACCAAAACATCTGCCTTTGGCACTCTCTCCCTGAGCTCTCAAGACCCAAAGCCATGATTAATGAGTGCGCAGAGTTCAGATCGCAGGTGAGCGAGTGCAGGTGAGAGGACAGACAGTCAAGGCACGCAGGCAGGCGAGGTTCGTGGGCTTTCAACTGTCCCTGACATCGATTTCTGGGCTACCAAGTCGAGACGTTACGCAGTCGATACAGATGGGGTCACTCCAGAAAACACAGGCAGAAAATTTGGGTTACATTGAAAAAGTATATAGAGAAAATTTCAAAGAATTTCAAGCAAACAATTCGTTGGGTTTATAAAGTTTCTTGAGCAACATCTCCTGAACTGATCATACAAGATTTGCATTAATTTTATTCTCTTCGAAAAAATCCCACTTCCTATCCTGACCTTTTAATATTTAACTATTTCTTCCAGTGCACAGTTCCTGGTATATTTTTGTTGGCACCCCCTGCACATTCATTCATTCGTTCCAGCACCTTTTGCATTCATTCATCGATCATCTGGAATGAAACTGGGGGCAACAGTTCTCAATGAGACGTCAAGTTCTCATTAAGACGAGAGCCGCATGCAAATGCCAGATCAATTAATCAATTTGTTTTGCCAATAAATACGACTAAATATGGCCAACGATCTCTGCCAATAATGATAAATGGTTTCACCAGCTCGACTTGGCTCTAGTTCACATATTGCTTTATTCGACTTTATCTCTTTACATTTTCACTTGGCCAAAATGAATTCAATTAAGCAAAAAGCTGCAGAAAAAAAAGAAACAGAAAAAGAAAAGACCAAATTCCCGCAAACAAAAAATTGAACGTGGGAATATTTTTTGGCCACGCATGACAAATATGTCCCGCAACCCGCAAAATGCTAACCTGCTTCGTGTCTAAATAGACCACGCATGCAACATATTGCCTTTGGCAAATGATTTTTGAATAATATCATACTCTTTTCGAAGCTTGAGGCGGAAAAGACTGGCCTGAACGGTAGATAAATTAATGGTCATTCATTTTCATTCAGTTATAACTCTATTAGATAGACAGGACAGGTGCAACAAGGAGGAAGTCTAAATTTGTAGAGTTTGTTATTAATTAGAGTGAAGTTTCTGTAATATATTGTGTAAGCTGTTTAATAAAAATTAGATAAACTATTTAATTATTTATAAAAGCGGTTTCATTGAACTTTAATTTAAGTATAAAAATATTAGAGGAATATTATAGGAAAGAATATTAAATAAAATACTAGTAAAATAATAATACGAAAAATGAAACGCATACTAATATAGTAATTATTTTAAAGTTTTCTGAATTAAAACTTAACAAAATTATAATTTAATTCTTTTATGTAATATTAATATTTACTTCATTTATATTTTTACTACCTATATACATTTTATTTATTTACAAAGAGAGTTTTTGTTAGCAGCGACCTATATCCAATGCGTAATTGAATATTTTTTTCAGACTCGAGGTCGAGGAGGTTTAAGGTCATTTGAAAATAAATATTTTTGTTAACCAAAGTAGGGTAAGCATAAACCATTTTTTACCTCTAATGAAAATCTCTGCAATATTTTATAAATTAAAAAATCGATCACCTTATTTAAGTAAGCATAAATTATTATTTTTTTTATTGTAGTAAGAAATACAATTTTTGTATTACAATTTAAGCCAGAGCAACTAAGGCCTTCAGGTTAAAGTAAGCATAAATAATTTCTATCCCTTCTAAAGAACGTCTCTAAAATATTATAAAAATACAAATTTAATTATTACTATTGTTTTCTAAAACAAAATTCAATTTGTTTCATGAACCCTAGAAAATAAATTCTTGTTAAGCCCTGAAACCGAGCTTCTCCTCATGACCCCTGGACTGTCCCTGCATCCTTTCTCTCTTATGTCACATTTGGCCCCAGTGACATTTGGTGGAAAAATATTGTTGGAAATAGTTGCTGGACGAAAAGTGAAATAAAGTTGCAATTCCAGCAAGAGCTGTCAAAATGTTGCCGCTGTCGCTGCCGTTGCAGTTGCAGTTGCAGCAGATATTAATGCCGCTGCTGCTGGGCTCGGCAACCTGCTGACTGTTGACTGCTGCCCGTCGTTTTCCCATGTGAATGCTCAACCGATTGCAAGTGTTTACCCTCTCGCCCCCACTAACCCCCTTTTGGGCAGCTGCCGCTGCTACTTGGTTGATATTTCTGCCTTTTTTTCTTCTTATTTCCAGAAACAATTTCGACAGTCGCGCATTTTTCACGCTGCCTCATTTGCAGCGATTTTCAATGCGATATTTGTTGCTGTTGCCAAGTTGCAAGTTGCAGTTGTTGTTGCTTGTTCACATAACCATAACTCCGCATGGCACCTTCACAGATTTGACTGGGCTTTTCCGATACCCTTAAATGGGGGCATTTATATATGGCATAATTTTCCATAAAAGGTTAAAGGAGGATTTTTGCTGGGAAAATTGTAAGTTAATATAATTTTTCCACCTCTTCGGGCTGGAAGAAATATATGATCATTTTTGGAACCCTTCTTAATAATTTAATAATATTTTTAAATGAACTTCAATAGAAATATTCAGTGGTTTTGAATTTTCTATTTATTTTATCCAAATAATTCAAAAAGTATTTACAGTATTTAAATTTAGATTAAGTATTGGTCTTGGCAAAATAAATAAAAAATATTACATAAATAAATAAATATTAAATATTCCATGCAACAATTTAAAACAATGAAAATAACTATATAAAAAATCAGTTGATAAATCTTTAAGGAAGAACATGTGTAAGATCTTATAATCAATAAACATAAATATTTTACAGATGCTTTTAATTTAATTATAGTATTTATTTAAAGAGTATTTCTTATAGTCTCTACATTTTACTTAATTTTTTTGGGGTTTTCCTCACATATGCGCCCGCGTCGACTTTTATTTCGTTTGATTTCCTCGCCTTCAGGATCGTGACACAAGGCAGTGGATGTTGCAACTGCAACGACCGCTGCTGAGTGGCAACAACTGGCAATACTTGCAGCAAAGGCCCGGCGATTAGCTTGGCCTGGCCCTAAATGAAATCAACGGCCATTGCAGTTATAACATAAATGGCAGGCAGCAGCCAAAACCTTTGCTAATATGTCATGAAAGCCCATCGACGGGCGACGTTTGGGTCAGCTTGTGAGAGACATTGGGCAATTGGCGTTTGGTTGGATTGTGTGTTATGTGTTACACTTGGAAAAAATATCAAAACTAAGGGTTAGAGATAACTTTTAAAATTGTGAAAGATCTTCAGTGCACACCAATTTTTAACATCACTCTTAAAGTACAAAACTCTCCTAAAAATGAAGTGAAACCCTAAGATAAGTCTCAATTTTCTTAGAGTGCACTCTGTGTTATGTCTGCGTCTGCACAGGGTGTTTGCTGTGCGATCCATTGAAACCAGTTTACCGTTAGCACACACATCTGTCCCAACTAGTACAGTGGTGACCCATTAAAGCAATCAGCGCCGAACACATGTAAGTCAAGTGGCAAACTGTGCGGGGCACACATGGATGTATGTATTATGCTCTTGGTTACCAACTCCCAGCGATTCCCCCTTCGCTTTCGGGTTTTGAATTCCGATTCCGATTCCGATTCGGTTACGGTTGCGGCTCATTACGCAGCTCGCTTTGATTTGCATAGCAATTGAATGGATGTTGGCCGAAATGGAGTTGGCCCCTTGGGAGTTGGCCACCTTTTGGGCCGGCTCTTTGATTTGTGTGACATGTGCACCGAGAATTATTTGCTTATTGTTAAACATTTGCGTTTGAATAACTTGTAAACTGTCAGGAGCAACAACCATTAACCCCCTGGGAGATCTCAAGATATGTGTGTTTGTGGCTGTGGGAACTGAGTGAATTAATAGTATTTTGGTTAAGGATCATGTTATTCTTTGGGGAATGAGTTGAACATTTAATTAATTTAGGGAAAAGTAAAAAGGGATTTGATTAAGTATAGTAAATCTTTTTAATAGGGGGAACTACGACTATTCGATGTAGAAAATTTAATAAAGAGAACAAATTTTTAGATTCTATAAATAGAAATTCATTGAGAAGAAGAGGTTTAGAGATCTTATAAATACATATTTGTTGTGTCATAACTTGTGAGGTTTAAAATTGTTTAAATAATTTTAATTGTGTTTTGGAAACGCAAAATTTATTATATGAATTATTAGGGGTCTTCTACCTGCGCTCAAATTTGGGGCCTTTTTAAAATGGATTGCAAAAAACTACACATGATATCCGAACAAAATTTTTTTATTTGATTAACAAAAGCTTGAACTTGAAAAAAAAAAACCTTGATTTATCTAACGTTTGCCTTGGCGTGTTTGCCTTGCCGGGCAAGAGTCAAACGGTTGGCAAATCTGCTTTGACATGCAAAAACAAACATATTTTTAACATCATTTTAAGAACGTCGATTAGGTCGGCACAGCTTTTTAATATTTGAAAATTTCACAAATGGCAGCGATTTGAACAAAAATTTAATTTTTGACCATGTTTTCACCTAAAATGACTGTAAAAATTGAAAAAATGTTTTCAAAAAGCTGGTCCTGACCTAGGATTTTGTGAATAGTAACGTTATCTAATCTTTTGTTTCGAATCGTGCAAACTTTTGAAAACACTACTTCAACGGTTTAAAGATAATGTTACTATGGGGTGGGGCCGGTTGCTCGAATCTCGTAAACAGCATAATTCGATCAATCCTTGGGCTGTCTGTTTGTCTACTTTGAAATATGCAAAAAAAAAATCGTTTTTAAACCGTTGACTTAAGATTTAATAAAGAACCCTAAATACCAATATAGATATGATCTTAGTATTTATTTATTATAAAATACAAATGTTGCACACATTTTTTCACATGTCAAAGAACTTATCTGCTTTGAGTAGAATCGTTCAACCTTGTACCCTCTCTTATACCATTTTTCCAATGGGTTAATAACTCAAGTTAGACATATAGTTGGGCTTATTCGCGATTGTCATATTCGGGGCGGCATTCCTGCACTGTCAATGGGCGATTGTCGATTGTTGTGGCCATGCAACCAACCACCGGCTTATTACCGGCTCTATCCGATCTATCAGTTGTGTGGAGACACACGCGGCGTATGCGCAATTCCCATTCGATCCAATCCCCTTGCATTCTCTGCCGCCTTATTGCATTTTCCAGCAGCGCTGCCAGCACTGACCATGTCACATTCGCTTTTCATCTCAATTGCAGTTGAGAGACAAATTGCGCACCTTTGACAGCTTGGAATTTGACTTTTTGATTGACAACAGCAGCGATCTAAGATCGGCAAAATCGAGAAAAAAACCAACGATCGATTTCGCAAAGCGGTAAAGTTCAGTTTCAGGCTTTTGCGATGACCTCGAAAACAAACAAATTCAATTATGCAGACAAACGAAAATGAAGAGGGAAGAGGAAAAAAATCACCGAATTGGCCAAATTCGCAAGGCACCTACGCTTCAACTCCAAAAGCAATTTGCCAAATGAAAAAATTGGCAAAAACCGAAAACACGGCAGCCGAAGCAGCGACAAATATCATAGTGTGACGAGGAGACCCCCGACTTAACCCCCGCTCGCCCGATTAACCCACTCCCTCACTCCCTTTCCCAGCTCAAAAAACAAAGAAAATCGTCAATGCCAAACACAAAAGTGAGCGACAGGCAAGGAAAACGGGGCAAGTCTCTGGCACTCTTCGAGAGAGATCTCCAAAAAGTTTGTGAAAAAAGAAATCCGAAATCCAAGTGAAAATCAATTGCAGCTGCCAGAGAAAAAGTCGGGGAGATTGGGTAGCCGGGGCAATTCTTTCAGTTTAGTTTCTTTCAGTTAACTCGTCAACTTCTCCGCTCTAAGCCAGAAAAAAAATGAGAAAAACGGAGACAGAAACTGCGACTGAGTCTCGGACACCGAGCCAGCTGACGTTACAGGTTTTCAAATCTGGCACATTAATTTTAAAGACAAATGAAACGAAAATAATACAAGATGAAAGCCTAGTTTGGCGAGAAACGAACTAGGAATGCTCTGGGAAATACAAATTATAGTAATTGAGAATTTTTTAAGCAATTACATAAGCCCATGTTAGGTTAACCATATTTATTGACTTAAACAATCAAGTATTTATACAGTTAATTTTCTAACTATTAAATGTTAAACTCCAATAATAACTTACTACAGTATCTTCCATATTACAACATTATTTGAACCTTACAAAAATCGCTATTTTAATTTTTATGAAGAAATTGCTTGCTGAGAATCAATGAGAATTACAAAGAATCTACAGAACTATTAAGGGGTTGCATATAATGACCTAACAATTGATTTATTTAAACATTTCATTCAGTAATTATTACATTTTAAACTCCAATAGTATTTTATGCTACGCTATTTTTCATTTTACAAAATTAATTAGGCCTCCTTTAACTTTTATAAAGCAATTATTGGCTTAAAACCAATAAGAATTTAAAGTAATCTTAAAAACTTTTTAAGTCCGTCTTTAAATCTTCAAAAATAATCAAAAAATACACACATTTCAAATCAAAACAAGTTAAAATACCCACCTAGACTGGTCTGAAAACTCAAAAAGCTAGAGTAACGATAACGGCTCACCTCGATGTGGATGGTGGACCACCTTGTGCGACCTTCTTTTCAGATGCCGACGTCGGGCAAAGCAAAAACAAAAACCAAAACAAAAATAAAAACAAAAACCGAAACAAAACCGTATAGAAAAAAAAACAAAACAACAACTAAAAACGACAATAAAACACAAACCAAAAAGCGGCAACAATTACCAGCAACAACATCGGCGGCTAACAGAAAGAGCCAAGCCAAGAGATAATAATGGGCAATAGTCTAGCGAGTCTTAGAGCCAGAAACAAATACCCGATACTCGAATTTCAAAGCTCACTGCAAAGATCGCCAATGGCCAGGCCAAGTCAACGTTTTGCCAGACTTTGAGTCTTAGCCATTTGAAAGTCTCTGTGCGAAATGAGCGTCAAAAAGTCAGTTGGAGATGGGTGCGCGAGGAGGGGTCTGGTCTTTATATATACATGATATTATAAAGCCAGCGCAGGCCTTTCCTTTTTGTTATTTCTCTCAGTATGTTTTGTGTGTCACTTGCTGCGAAAGTCGCGCAAAAAAAAATGTAAGTTGAAAGTTGAATGGAGCGAAGCGGCCAAATCGATGGCAGATTTTCACACCACATAGGAAAAAAATTCGTAGATGGTTGTATCATTAGCCTTGGTTTGCTTATCCCCCAGGAGGTCTTACCAGTTATTTTTAGGGCACAAATGGAAATGGAAATGGGAATGGGAATCCCAATTTGTTTGCTGGCAATTGACCGCAATTAAACACGGAGAAGTGAATGGATTATAAATGGTGTGGCAGAAAAGAAATGATGCTGAATTAAACATCATTTACTAATAGGACAAGTAGGAAAGCTAAGGTCGAGTGTGATGGACGGTGAGATAATTTACTTGGTCTAATTATGCTTAAATATATGATAATAATTACATTAAACACTGATGAAGGCAGGGTGAAGAGACTCAATGTGGCAACACTCATTGCTGCTGGCAACACAATGTTTTATTATATTAAATTTATCGAACAAAAAATTGAATATAATAAAATTAAATTAAATGAAACATTGCAGAAAGCAGATGAAATATGTAGCCAGGAACATGTTTCCAAACATTCAAAACTGCACAAATGTAGCTAGGAACTTACTCACTCATTGGTGCAACCAATACAAATGTAGATGTTATATAACTATGATGATATATAGTAACTTGATTTTCTAATACAGAATCTTATGAAAAAATTAAATGTAACAAAGCTCAAGGCAAATGGCGCTATAAACAATATTTTCCAATTATAATTTTTTAATAAGATTAAGTGTTTAGATAATGTGTTAAGATAAAGTGTTTTTTAAATATAACAAGCAGAAAATTATGGTGTAATTGGTATCTAAAGTAACCGGAAATAACATCAAAAATTTTAAAAATAGCATAATAGTAAATAACCTATAAAAATGCTTGATTTCTAGATAATTTGAAACTCCTTATAAAAATCGAAAATGATTTCTTCTTAAGCCTTTTACAACGGAAAACTCATAAAAACAAGCACCTCTCTAAGCTCCCAAGATAGTTAAATCAAGATGAGAGTTTCCTCAAGCTAACTCAAAACCTGGTCAGGATTATAAAGTAGATTTATCGCTAGCTTCAGAATGGAATGTTATAGATTGATAGTCAATTAGAAAGATACATAAATAAGAGGATGCATTAGCCAGAGATGGACAGATGGCACAGAGTAAAACTCCATTATCCATTTTGCGCTGCAAACGGCAAACTCAATCATCGTCATCATGGCCACATTCTGGACTTCTGCCCCACCGAGCCCCACCACCGAATCCCCACCAAATCCCACCGCCGTCGACTTTTAACTCTTATTCCACTGTGGCACAGATAATTTGCCATCAGCAGCGCCAAATGTAATCCGCCATATAACCGTCTAACGGTAACTCAAAGCCAACATAAATATGCGCAAAGCCAGCAACAACAAACACAATCAGGCGTGCAAACAACAAAATCATGTTGTTGTTGTTGTTGTTGCCGTTTTTCGTTAACAGCTTCTACAATTTTTCATCCAAGTGCAGCGGCAACAATAAAGATGCACCGGGAAAATGGATAGTTAAATTACAAAATATTTTATGAAAATTTGTTATGCATTAAATCGTTATAAAACTTTTTTAAATATTCAAAGGAATTATATGAAGAATTGTATTAAACAAGAATAAGAACTACAGTTATATTATTTATTTATATTTATTTTATATACTTACTCGTAAAGCCTGAATTAGTTTTTTCAAAATAAAACAAGGATAATTGGAAACTTTAACCAAATTTCTTATTTTGAAAGATTTTTTA
The DNA here is from genome assembly GCA_018903765.1 of Drosophila aff. chauvacae BK-2020. Taxonomy (NCBI): domain Eukaryota; kingdom Metazoa; phylum Arthropoda; class Insecta; order Diptera; family Drosophilidae; genus Drosophila; species Drosophila aff. chauvacae BK-2020. Next base: position 21,168,922 of record JAEIGO010000058.1, read on the forward strand.
TTATATTTATATAGTTTAAATCTTTAATTTGTTATTCGAAAATAAAAGGAGGAGAGGGCGATGGACTCCAACGTTTTAAAACTACATAATAACCTTTTTTTAGGCTTTAGAAAGAAAAACACATATAATCACATATTTTTAATTACAAATACAAATATTTTCCTATTTCCAAATATACAAGGAAGATAAAGAAATCTCAAGGAGTTTTAAAATCATATAAATGTGTCCAAAATAATGAAAAAAAATATTAAATCGTAAAATCATATTTACACTGGATTTAAAACTTAACAACATTTGTTTAATATTTATAGACACCTGTTTGGAGGGTTTTAAAAATACCGTAGTGATATCTGTAGCATATATAAAATATAAAGAACGTGTACTTAATAAATATCAGCAGTGCTGCAGAGGATATTTGGATTCTATTCCTTTCTTAATAGATTTTCAAGAGCTAGAAATATTTTTATTCTGTTTTGTGTATTCAACTTTTTTCCTAATTTTTCCCTAAGCTTTTTAAACAAATTTTCACCAAGCATTTTAAATTTGCTTTCAGTGTCCCATGCTGGGTAGAGGTTTTTTGAGGAGCCAAGCGATGCCAGGCAAACAAACAACTTCATGGGCGACGTGCAAAAATTCAATTGCTACAACGTCCACGTTGTTGTTGTTGTTGTCAGCAGCAAATCACTGGCAAAATGCTCCCAGCTTCAACTTCAACTTGAGCCCGAGAGACTGCATCGCATCTCAGTTCCCAGTCTCTCGGAGGAGATCTTCATGATCAGTTCCCGTTTTCCCCCGACAGCCTGGGTCCGAGCAAACATATATATATACATATATCTCTCGGTGAGCTTCGAGTTTTATGCATTTGTCAGGCCACACTTCGGCCAGCGTCGTCATCAAAAATAAAATATAAGAAAAAAAACGAAATAAACCATAAAAAAAGCGCAAAAAAATGTCAGTCAGTCAACGGCAGTTGCCTCGGTCTCGAAAGACTCTCTTTGGCCCCTCTGGAAGCCCCACTCCAGGCGCTTTCTTCCGTCACATTTGTCTGTTTTTCCATGCCCAAGACTCGGCCAGTGCCTGCTTTCTGACAAGAGCTGAAATGTATCTTTCACCAAGTCCCAAGTATCTAGAGATGACAGCGTGAATGGATAGCCATGTAAATGGTAGAGATTTGAAGTTAAAAGAATAATTAAATTAGTAGAGTAGAAAATGAAGTGTGTTAGCTATTATTTGCTGATCACCTTGGATAATTTGTACCTAAATCTTAAAATGTCTAAAAAGATTTTCCTAGTATATAAGATATAAGTAACTCTCATCTCTGACTCAATATATCGATTAGGTCACCCTTTTCCCCTCTTTGTTACCACGCTAATATGATAATGGTCCATACATGTGTCTGGGCCAAGGTTCAGGCATCTCCTGAGAAAGCTAAGCCCCGTTCTCGACAATATATAAACCCAAACCCAGAGTCAAGCACTCCCTCTGGCCGCCATATCATCCCAACACCCGTACCCATACCCATTCCATCCTTGTTCTCACTGTGATGGAAAACTATTTTCTCTGCAACTCCAATCGACGCTCCACTTTTTTTGTGCTTTTTTTCTTCTTTCGTTTGCTGTTGTTTTGGTTTTGTGCTTCTTTTTTTTCTTCTTGTGTTGTATTATTTTTTTCGTTGTTGTGTGTAGCTAACATTTTTTATGCTCCAACTCCAACTAAACAATCAACTTTTCAAACTGTTTTTTCTCTCGCCGCCCCGCTTCTCTGTTTTTCCCTGGCTATTGCTTTTCCTATTTGCTGTTGGCTGCACTTTTTGACGGCTTTTATTGTTTGCCAATTTCTGGCCCCCGAGACCAGCGAAGCATTCCATCCTATACCAAACCGAACCGAACTGAACCGAACCGAGCCAAACTCCACTCCATTCCGCGACGCACTCTCTGAGTCTAATCCAGGCCCGACCTTCTCCTCGCCCCAACTGGTTGGTTTACACGGAGAGAAATTAATTTTAAAGATATTTTTGGCTTGGTTAAGGTATTTAGGAGTTGGTATCTGCGTTTTACAAAGTCTGAAAGTGTAGAAATATTGTTTAAATATCAAGAAATATATCAGAAGATCACTAGGGCAAAAAGAAATTATTTTGATTTATTTAATTGAAAAAAGATCTGGTAATTTAATTTATAAATTCCAAATTTAATTTGTACTAATTTTGGTAATATTTTCCAGTGCATTCCACTGCCCCCTATCCCACCTCCTGGCTGCGCATCCATTGTAAATCCGCTAGGCAGTTGAGGAAGCGTTTTGTTCGGCTTGTTTGCCGATCGAAGGAGGTTCGCTGACAGACGGCGAAACACAGAGTCACAACGGCAGAGAAATGAAGGGGAGAAAAGGGGTTGTACCAGGAAAAACAAGGGGAAACAAGAGGGTTTCCCGCTTTTCTCTATGCACTCTTTTTCTCCGCACGATCCCTCCTATTTATTTGAGTTATTCTCACTGATCTCTGCCTACTCCAAGAAGAGAGAGAAGGAGTCTTGGATCGGCGGCTGGTTCGATTTAGATGGCATGTCTGGGCATTTGTTGACGTAAATTGGCATTAACCTTCTCGGCGACCTCCTTCCGCAATGCACATTCAAAAAAAAAAAAAGAGTTCCGAAAGTTGGGCCACAAGGGAAAGGCTGAATTTGGTTACTGCAATTTATAGATCTCTTTTTTATGGGTTAATTCCACTTTTAAAGCATAAATCTCAAGAGCATAGCAGACAAGTGCTGTTATTAAGGACATGGAGACCAATGGAAGTTGGCCTAAAGGAAATAGATTATATCAAATAGATAATATACGAGTATATTCTAATAAATTGTTTTATAAATGTTTAAAATAAATTTACAAGTTATAAAAAAATGTTCACAATGATTGTATAATTTTGAAAGACTTTTTCTACTTCCTTTTAAACTTACATAAATTATATACTTTTTAACTGATTTCAAAGTAAACATTATGGTTTTAAAAATATAAATATATTTATGTATTTTGACTTACTAGAAATCTTACAAATTTATTATAAAGTATAAAAATTATAATAAGCTTAACGCTTATATTAAAATCTAAACTAAATTTCAAGGTAAACTTTAATGATTTTTAAGCCTCCTAAAAATTGTTTTAATCTTATATGAATATTTATATAAATTTAAAAGGAAACTTTTTGGTTTCAAAAACATGAATATTTGATTTTTTTAAGCATCTTAAAAATCTTAGAACATTGCAATCAATTAAAGAACTAATAAAGCTTATATTAAGTTCTACATGTTTTCATAAACCATTCCCAGCATAATCCATCCCAAAAAACAAATCCCAGACTTAAGCCATTACGCAATAGATTTTTCAAAGTCACCACAAAATTGGTTTCGGATGATCTAATTGCCTTGTCGGAAGCTTTTTGACCTTTAACATTCCGCTTCAGTGCAAAAAAAATAAACGTAAAAACTTTGTTTGTTTTCAGCGTTCGTTTATTTTGTCGGCTGGTCGTTTATTAATTAGCGAGTGTCGAAAATATGCAAATCAAACATTTCTTGTACATTTCCGAGGCGTGGAGACAATGAGACAAAGTCTCGTGAGAAATCGAGAAATAGAAAATTATAACGCGTCTTAGAGAAACAAAAGAAGAAGTAAAGTGAAGGAAAAAGATGAAAACAAAAAGTATTTACAGTTAGTTGATTGTGCCCATTTCATTTTTGTTGGCTTTTAGATGGGTACCAGTCCAAACTCCCCCCTCTATCCACCGCCAAAAAAAGAATAAAAACAAAATAAAAAACACACAAAAGATGCCAACGAACGCAATGTCTCCAAAGGCGAGAGGAAGCTGAAAAAACGCGGGAGAATACAGTAAACATTGGTTACAGGAAGCCATTTAAGAGTTTACTGTAAGGAATGAATTTAAGACAAATTTTTAATTATATTTTGTACGTTATTTTAAAACACTTTAACCTTATAAAAATATATTTTTGCATTTTTAAAATATCTATACTTTTTGATGCTTTGAAATATTGCGAAATTCAAAGAGTAAACACTGATTTAAAAGAGTCATTCAAGGGTTTACAATAATGAATACATTTAATCCAAATAATAATATATTTATTGTAGAATATTTAAAGATATTTTTCCCTTATGTTAAGCACAAATTAAGACAATACATAAGCAGTTAAAAATGTTTACATACTTTATGTAAATTATGTCTTTAAATATTGAAAATCAGTAAAAACTGAGTAACTGAAGTTATCAATTTCAGGGTTTACTGTAAATACTGTAGTTAAACCAATTTTTTAATATATTTCCACATTATTTTTGTATAGTTTTAACCTTATGTTTAGCACAAATTATGTCAGTACTAAAATGTCTGAATACTTTAACGGCTTTACGTTAAAATATTATATATTACATTTTAAAGACGTTCCTTCCATGAGAAAATGAATTAAAAATATTATTCAACTTATTACATTAAAAAGTCCTCTTTATTTAGTATTTTCTGTAAGAAAAAGTATCAAAGAAAATATAAAAGAAGAACGCGGGTGGGGCCGCCAAACAAACAAACGAATTATGAACCAATTTACAAATTACCAAAGCCCCCAAGAAGGGAAGCCCAGACAAAGGCAGTGTCGGGGCTGAAGGGGTAAAGGGGTACAGTGAACTATGGACACAGAGACAGTCAGTCTGCTTCTGATGAAGCTGAAGCTGCTGCCCCTCGAGGAGAGATTAAATCCAAGCCTCTTCTAGGCGGAGAAGCCATTGACCAAGTAACGAGTTTCGAGACCCGATTTCGAATCCGCCAATCCACTTGCCATGAATTACTGAACTTTTTTCCGAGCTGATGAACTTTGTAAATAGTAGGGGAAGAAAGGGAAATAATCTTTATTAAGTTAAAAAATATCCCTAAAACTTTTCAACAAGTGAATGATTTAAAATTACAAACCATTTAGAAACGGTTTGAACTTAAAAAGTTTATTTTATAAATTTGTATTTAAGAAGCAATCTCCTGTTACTGATAACCATATTTATTGTTTAAATATATACCACAAATTGTTATACATATATGTATATTTATTTATTATTATTATCAAAAGTTGAATAACCTCTTTAATCAAGCAAATCCAGATAAAGAATAATTAATACGTTTGTTAAAGAGAACTATATTTTAATTGAATTAATATGTAATTTATAATTAATTATTATTATTATTAAATAGTAATATAAATAAAAATTTTCCTGATTTTTTGTAATGTTTACATTTCCTGCTTCTTAATTAAATTCCCTTCCAAATAACTCATTAAAGATAATCATCAATCTTGTTTGTGCCTTTCTCTAACTGGAAACCCAACTGTACAAATATTCCCTAACCCCTTTTTTCCCATCCTTGGGATGCACATCACCATTGCAGGCTCCTCTGGCTTCTTTGCTCATTATTATTTAGCCGATTTGCTCATTTTGCTTCCTTCCTTCATTTTATTTGCTTGCGCGCCTGTCGTCTCGTTTACGGTCCGCTTATGCCCCGTACTTGGCAGATACAAAGATACAGAGATACACTCGCCTCGACATGAGTAAGTAAATATATCTTCTGTTCGGCGGGTTCTTGGAAATTGTGGTCCGCCATCTGCTCCCCACCCTCCTCCTCCTCCTCCCCAACCTCTTATTTTTTCCCGCTCTTTCTCTGTCTGTTCACCTCGCGAATTCAATTAAAATGCCGCTCTCCAAGCTCCGAAGCTCGAATCTCGGCTCTGGTCGCCGGTCTTTGGTCTTTGGTCGCGGCTTAGTGTGTTGAACCCGGACGATGCTCCACATCCACATCCAAAGCCAGAGCCAGAGCCACAACCAGAGCCAAAGTGTTATTAATTTGTGAAAGTTCTGGTTGCCACGCCCCCAAGACATCACAGAACACACCTGCCGGGGCGCTCTTTAAGACACTTTCATGCCATTATATTTGCTTGAACTCGAGAGTTACAAATCAAATGACAAAATATTAAAATAAATAAATAAAATCCTAGAACAATAATAATTTTAAGCTATTATTTATAAATATACTCAATTAAGAGGACAAATTTATAAAAAGAAACCTCTAAAATTACAAAAAAGCAATGAAAGTTAATGTGAAACTATAAAACTTAATTTAAAATCAGCTTGTTCCTTTAGTAACAGTTTAAATTTATTTTCAGGGCTCTTAAAAATTATATATACATTTCTAATCTATTTCAAAACACAATAATGGTTCATAAAAACCAAGAAAATACGGCTCCTACTCAACTCAACAAGCTTTCAACACCTGGCGGCAAAACGTTTTCGCTTTTGCCTTAACTCACAAGTGCCACAAATCGCACGGCATCGACATGAACCTGCCACATTTGAATTACAAAACGATTTGGGGCGAAAATCGTATCCGATCTTGTCGCATTAATTACGTTAATTTGCTCACGCTCACGCTTCTCGTTATCCGTGAATTAGCATTTTATTGGCCATCGCGTCGATACGGTTATCAGTCAAGGATATCGCGCTGCGATTCTGTATTTCATCAGAGCTCCACTGACTGACTCAGCTAAAATTCTCCTTCTTATCAATTGAGAAAAAAAACTGTAAAATACTCTTTCCCCCGCTGATAAGATTCACGGCATGATTCAACACTTTTATGAAAGTATAAATAGCTAAAAAAAAGAGCGTTGCATAAATCGAAACTTGTTTCCCTTTCTCGGTCTCTCGATTTTCAATTTCGGATTTAATAATCTTCCTAGAGAGAGGCTGAAATTAATTTGGCAAAAATACAACAAAAGCACAAAAACAAATAGCTTGCTTCCCCACCACGTTCGACAAAAGATACAAATAGTTGCAGATACAACTCGTGTGTGGTTGTTGCTGCTGCTCATTGCGCAGTTAATTTGTTCAAGCGCTCAATGCGTCAATACCATTTGACTTTCACTTATTTGCTCCACTCGCCACGGCTACGGCTACGTCGGCGGTGGCGGACACCCAAATCTGAACAATAGTGGAGGAGGAGGAGGAGCTACTCAGATACAGATACAAATATAAAAGACAGATGCAGATACAACAGGAAGCTGATTATGCAATTTATGAGGGGAAAAGGAAAGAGATACCAAGAAGAAAAGGTGAAAACGTAATAATTTACTAAATAGGTAAAGGATTTTTAGATATCTTTCTTAGTGATATATAATTAAAATATATTTTTTAGAAATAAGACATATTTATTTTATGAATACAAATATTGTTTTAATGGTTTTTTCCTTATCACATGTAATATAACTTAGTACATCTTAAGAACTTCTGAATATCTGCCCAATATTTGACTTTATTAAATGATACCCCAATAATTTTCCGACTTTAACAGATCACCAACAGATTCCTTGAAATGGAAAATATATTTCCCTGACAAAAAGCTAGAAAAAAGAAAATAATATATGTACTTCTATGAAACCCTGGGATAATGACCTCAGATTGATACTGTCACTTTCAGATATAGTTCTTTCACCCTCCACTCATTTCTGGGGGGGGGAGTAAATGTGGAAAATACTTCGTGGTGTCCCCTTAGACATTTTTTTTCTTGACTCATATGTGATTCATTCTATGCAGCAGTTTCCCCCATATATAGTGGCGATACAGATACAGATACAGCGGCAGCAGATACAACAACAATCCGTGAGATACGATTTCTTTTGGGTCGCATTTGTTGTTGTTGTTGTTATTCTTGTTGTCGTCTGGCGCGCGCAATTGATGTTGTAACATGGCTACCACGAGTGCAACATCCCCCCAGCTCCCCCAAAAGCCACCATCCCCTCAACAGAGCGACGGAGCACTCCCCCAATCCGAAAATGTGTGACATAATCTGTGCAGACTTCGATGTTGTTGTTACACTGGGAATTACAACAATTACAACAATGTTGGTATAAATATGGGGAATAATGTTGGTGTTTTTAGGAGATATATTGTTAATTTATTTGAATAATATTTTAAATAAATATAAGAATGATTGATGTAGCTTGAATTTTGTATAGAATATAAAGAAAAAGCTGATAAAAATTATTATGGTAGGTATTGTCTGTTGAAAATATTTTAAAAACTTCAGACTATGTTAAATTCTAACATATAAGTCTCTAGAAACTAATATTAATTTGAATGCTTCATTTATCATTATCTCTTTGCTATTTAGTCTACTTTTTTCCATGTGTATTGCTGCTTTTGGGGCTGCTGCTTTTTGCTTGCAGTCTCACTCATTCAATAAGTCAGTCAGAGTCCAAGACGCCGGGGAGTTCAATGAACCAACTCCGCTGCCACTACTGCTGGCTTTTGTGTAAAAACAAAAAACCCAAGTAGCAAACAACAACAACAACAACTAGCTGAAAAAAACTTAAATATTTTTGGTTGCCTTTTTGGTCGAATATGTTACAAATTTTGTTTCTTTCCATTTATTTTTTTTTTTTTTTGCCAACAATGTTTGTTAGTTTTGCTCGCCCCGCTCGATGGCAGGCGACTCTGTGAAATCACTTACTGGTTTTTATGCGACCAGCCAGCAGCAGGAACAATACCAACAACACAAACAACACCAACAATAACAACACTAACAACAAGCGCCTTATGAACAACTGTAAATTTGTTGGCAGCACGTTACTCATTTAGCCGCTTCGCACCTTTTTTACCAGTAATCCTCCACTTAAGGTAAAAATATCAACTTTATCAGAGATTGCACAAAAAAGTCTACAAATATTTTAATTTAATTTGTAGGAGTACTCAAAAAATGGAGAGATCCGGTTGAAAACTATGTAGAGATTCGGGATATTTTACTTTATTTGGTTAGTAATAAAATAATGAAGTCTTCAATTAAGGGAAACATAACATCTATTTAAATATTTCACATAAATAAGTAAAATCTTTTAAACTATTGTAAATAAATTGTTATAATGTTCTTCATCCATTAAATGGTCATATATAAGTGTTAAACAGCTATTCACCTTCTATAAACCCTGCCTTTGTTTGCCTTACAGTTTTAAGTATCTTTTTTTATATTTCCAACGATTCCAACGATTTCTGCCCAATGAAACAGCATTGAGACGTCACCCGATCACTCTCGACTCTTAGGAGACCTTATTGACTATATAAACTATGTGCGCACATAGAGATATTTCTATAATTACTAAACAAATGCCAATGTCAGGCCAATGCAACGGCGACGACTGCAGCAGCAGCAGCAGCAGCGGTGGCAACAATCACTTCAGGTATTACAACAGCAAACAATCATAATTATATGGCAGTCTTGAGTTCAGACGGATCCAAACCGATCCGATCCGATCCGAGTTGCCCAGAGCCAGAGTCGGTTCAAAGCGGTTGCCTCGCTTCACACTTTTGTTTATGGAAAACCTAATGCAAGACGATCTCGGCGACGAGTGCGACCACAGAGCAGCGCGGAGGGAAGATTGAAAAGCATTTCGTAAAATAATTGTTGAGAAATTTGTATGGCCAAGAGAGCAATTACGAGGCGAACCAGACCAGCCCAAAAGCTGCTGCTGTATGTAGCCCCCCTTTTGAGTCTGGCAGCAACTTCACCCTTTCGCCGCCCCTGCACCTTGGAGTCGCCCCCTCTCCTCGCGCTCAAGCTCACACCATGGGCCGCTTAATGACCCTATTTTAATTTCAAGCATCGCTTGTCCATCGCACTTTGCGGAATTTACATTATACGCATACATATTTCTCAGTCGCTTATTTCGGGTTTTCTTTTTTTCGCTTTTCTTGTTCCTCGTTTTTATTTTTTTTTAGCTTTTGAACAGCCGCCCTGGAAACGGGGCACAGTGGGAGGAAATATACATTTTTAGGGGTAGTGAAAATATATAAAGAAAGAAAAGTTTTAAATATTTCATAATTAATACTTAAGAGAATTTCTTAAATTTTTTTAGGGGATACAAAAAGGTATTTCTTAGAAAAGTTTATGCTTCAAAGTATGGAAATAAAAACCCATTTAAAAATAAAATACATAAAAAATTATTTTAGTTAGTACTAATTTATTTCATATTTATTAATAAGGTCTGAAAGAAACACTTATTTAAAGAATATTTCATTTAAAAGTCTCTTGGTTTTTTACAAGTAGTCTTATGTTTATAAAATACGTTTATATAGTATTTAATAAAATGAAATTTTTAGGGATATATAAAATGTGTATAAAGGAAAGCGTATTTAAAAATTTAATAAATAATGTTTAATAGATTTTTAAAAAGAGATACGAGAGATAGAGAGTGTGAATATACGAAAAACGTATCATTAGGAAATCAATTTTTTTTCGGAAATTGTTATTACAATATTTAATTCTTAAATATGTATATTGAAGAAGCTATTTAATTTTTTATAAATACATACTACAATATATCGAAGAAATCAAATACTTATTTTGATTAATTATATTGAAAAAAACAACCTATTTTATAGAAGGATGCTTTTAAGTCTTCTAAAAAATTAAAAGACTCCTTTCCTTAACAATAAATTGTAAACTTATTATTGGCTTTCATGTAGTATTTATTTGATATATTTTGCACTTCGTTTTTATTCGCTTTTGAACCACGCACTGTGGTCGATCCCATAGGCCAAAAATAAAAAAAATTTTTTATTTTAGCTTAAAATGTGCCAGCACTGTCTCGTAATACCTCAAACTTTTGTACCCTGCCATTCTTTTTGTTTTGCTCCAGCTATCCTCTTCAAGAATAACTCTTAAACATAGAGCATCAAACTGTTATTGGTTTTGCAGTGCGTTGCAGTGTGGGCGGCATTCAAACGAAAATTGAAAAACAAAGTTTTACAAGATTAACCGAACAATGGAAGTCTCTAATATTTTAAAGAAAGGTATTAGCTACTATTTTTAATTATATTCATTTACTCAGCATGTTTTGTTTATTTTTAAGAATTAATGCAAAGTGTGTCCAATTTAGATAAAAATGTATATGTAAACAAAAAGTTCACTTAGACTTTTAGTTGTTTAGTCCATCGAAGTCCGTGATCAAACTTACATCAAAATGATAAACGATATTTACAGATTATTTGGTGTAAAATTCAGCTGCTAGTTTTTGCAACTCTCTGCGCAACAATAAAAAGAACAACGGCGTCTCGCGGTTTTTCGAGCATTTTTGGTCGCCTGCTCCATACAAGATGATATAATATAGTAGTCAAATCTTGATAAAATTTAAACCGAAATTCTAGAATAATACAAAAGGCCATATCTCAAATTTTATGAAAATATGTGGAAAATTAGCTAAGTTAAAATTTTTTCTTCATTATTTGCCGATCGTTTCTATGGCAGCTATATGATATAGTTGTCCGATCTTGATCAAATTAAGCCCGAAATTCTATAATAAAACAAAATGGCCATATCTAAAATTATATGAAAAATGTTAAAAACTGGTTAAGTTATATTTTTTCTTCAAAACATTTCGATCGTTCCTATGGCAGCTATATTATATAGTCGTCCGATTTGTCTACTTTTTCACAATATATTCAATATATTTTCTAGATTTACTGTAAAAATTTCATAGTGATATCTCCACTAGAAGTATTTTTGGCCGCCCGCTCCATACAAGACCGACCACTGTGCCACGGTACCCTACGTTGACTTGCTAGTGAAGAAGCGACGAAGCAGAGTTGACTTTTGGACGCTAATATGACGACGATCTTGGCCTTTGGGTGAGGCAACCATCAACGGCAGCCACGGCAATATCAACAAGAAACAAAAAATGAAAACAATGAGAGCGGCGCAACAGCAACAGTAACAAGAGCTAAGGAAGCCAGAAAAAATTTATATATATTTAAGACAATGGAAATTCATTTCATTCGCCGGGCCTGAGAGACAGACTTCTTGGCCAAAGGCAAGGTCTTCGGAGGGGAACCCCCTTGGCACCTTGGTAGCCACCAGCCACACTCTCCCTCTGAGAAATTAGCTGCCTCAGTTATTATCATTGTTGTTGGCCAGACGTTTCTATATCTATATAAGTGATCGTCGTCACTGGCACTTCATGTTTGCCTTTCAACTTGTCTATCTTCCCCTCTCCACCTTATACCTCATATATATAGGGTTTTTTTTTTTGCATCCGCTTCCGCAACAACAATTATTGTATTAGCAGCAACAAGGAAAATTTTGTTACCCAAGAGCTATCTGGGCTGTAGAGCTTGACCCCAAAAATGAAAAGTTGAAATGAGAAAAAAAGTATATTTAATCTAATGTGAAAATCGCTGGAGCGTCATCGGCTTTTGTTCGCCTTTTGGAACTGATAATGACGACACGACAACTAAACGCCGAGAGTGAGAAATTGTATCACTCGTTGATATTGTTCTAGCCTTTCTAAAACTCTTCAAACTCCTCCCCGTCACTTAGATAATTATAGGAATTTAGAAGGTACATGGGGAAGGCTTTTTTGAAGCGGGTATGTAGGGTATTTATACTAAAAAAAAGTTTTAAACAATGGAATTAGTTGTCAGTTCGGGGATAACCAGTAGAGTTTACAAATATGCTATATTATTTAGCTAAAAGGGACTTGAAAATTCATTTTAAATTATAAATCATACCCTAATTGATTTAATTCCAGTTAGTTTAATTATTCAACCCTTTAAAATAAAGCCCAAAAAATCAGCACAAATCCATAATTAGAACATTTATAGCCCATACGTTTTCACATAAATCACAAACAAATCTCATAAATGTAAACCGATTCAATATGATCACTTTTGATTTGTGACAATTCTCTTGATGACTTTTGATTACTCATAGAGGCATTAATATTTATTTACATTGGATTATCGTATTCGAATTCCAGAGAATCAGAGAGAGAAAAGTTCAAACAAAGACCTGAGCTCAGTCACATGATTGTTCGCCGTTCAGTGATCACAGCACCCGCACATGCACTGAACTGAATTGTTCATGATCGTCAGCCGTCGATCTCGGCTTGATAATCAGCATCATCCAGTGCACATCTATCTGACTGATTTATAAATAAAAAAAAACAAAAACTCTGGGGACTCTCGAGGTTGATCTTGTGCAATTTTAATAAATATTTACATTTGTTTCAAACCAATTTGCGCAATTTGTGCAGCTGCCTGAGAACTTGCAAGTCGCAGGTCAGGGGAAAACGAGGGAGGTTTTGCCTATAATACTTGAAGTAATATGTGCGAGGTTTGTTCGGAAAAGTTGTCATCACTTTATTTACTATAATATTTATTGGTGTATTTTTTATATTTATTAATATATATATTTTAGATTTTTACATTTTCCGCCTTTTTGTTCTCTTGCTTTTCAAACAGTATACGCCCTTAAATAATAAAGAAAATAAATGCAAATCAAATTGTAAATAAAAGTTGAAGATACAAATTATTGAAAGAGCTTAAAGTTTAATTTAAGAACTTTTCCCAATCTTTTTTTCTTTTAATTTTCCAATACATTCTATTTCATAATTTAGAACTTTATAATAATGGTAGAAATATTTTTTTAAACCCAGAAAACTTTTCTTGCAACCCCTTGTCGTATTTTTTGTAATGTTTTGTCATCGTTTTCGATTTGGCGTGCGCTGCTCATTTGCCAAAACAATTTATGAGAAACAATTGCGATGAGTTTTAACCAAAGGGGAGGCGGTGTACCAGTATGGGACGTATTTTATGAGACCCCGAATATCCATTAAACGTGGCCAAGACCAAACTTAGCTCAAAGACAATGCACACGTGCGACTTGAATGACGACATGTCACCCCACAGCATCCCCCAGCCGAGTCTTCATGTGACAAACAGATGTGCGATTAGCAGATAAGTTTCAATTTTCGCCTCGATTCATTCCCCCTTCGAATTGAAATGAATCCAAACGAAACGCAACGCAACGAACTCCACACCAAAATGGCAGTCTGATGGATCTCCCCATTGATATCTCCCTGACAGAGACACATACACCATGAGAAGTAGAGAAATTCTGGGAGGAGGGGAGGATGATCTCTCTCCTCTATTTTTATCAATGGCTTTGCCATCATTGGCCATAACCAAAATTGGAACAATCAAGACATGGGATGCCCCAGCAAAAACAGATGCCGAGGCAGCAAAGGCAAAGGCAGCATCGGAAATAGTCAGGAATGCGACTAAATTTAGGCAGAGACAAGAGATGCTAGCTGGAAAATAGGGATGGATGCAGAGAGAGAAATTTCTTAATTACATATTTCAAAATATACAAAGAAGTTATTTTTAAAGACCCTCAAGTGGTTAAATCATTCTAGCTTTATTATATTCCTGTAAGATGACATTTTCATCTTCAATTCTGATTAATCAAAGTTTGTTAATTTTTTTACACCATAGAACTTTTTTTAAAATTTGTTTAATAATTAATACAAAAATCTATAAACAACTCTTTATGGTTTAAAATATATTTCAGTCCCCAAAACTATTTCTCTGTGTAAAGAAATAGCATTGGGGCCCTGGCACTTACACATGTTCCAGACGAACTCAGAGGGCGAGTTCTCGACTTTAACTTCGCCTTCTCCTTGTCCAGAGTGTGCGTATTAATAAAAGAAAGTGCAATGAATTCCCAAATATGTTAAATTGTCTACCAAACAAAGGAACCAAAAGGCAGGGAAGTGTTTTGGGGTATGGGAGGGGAAAAATGGGAGGCAGAGTCCCCCCAATAACATATGTGCAACAGATACTGCCAGAGATCAAGAGGGAGTCTCACTCTCAGCTCTCACTTTTCCTCCCCCGATTTTCCTCAGACTCTCTTTCACTCTCTCCGTCCCTTTTTCCGGAGTCTTTTCTTCTGGCTGTGGATCGTAATTAAAATTGAAGTGGAGGCACTAAATTTAACAGCCCTCAATGATGATCAGCAGGAGGAGAAGAGATTGAAAAGATATATGAAGGAAAGAAAGGCAAGTCTTTTAAAATAAGAGGGAACTTATAGCGTCAATATAAAGCCAGTAAAATTAGGTTCTGTAAAGAGCAACATAATCCTTTAAAAAATTAAATAAACCCAGCTTAAAGCCAAAAAGTTGAATCTTCATTTAAACAACCTGTCTCACTCCCCATAAAGCCTTATTCTATCCATTACATATTCCTTTGTTCCCTTTTCCGATCCGTGTTTCAGACTCATTTGCCGAAAACAAACTTTCCCATTCATGTCTATCAACTGTATACACACATTATGCGATATGCCACGCCCCCCTACAGCACATTACATGGCCCATCATGCAATTAGTTGGACTGACTAACCCCTTTTACCCACATACCCTGACGATTATACCAAAAACTTCCTTGCTGCCACATACAGTACAACCTATGAGAGCATATAAGTGAATATGGCCAAGTGTGAGTTTATACAAAGCCAACTTGAAGCCAAGGATGGAAAAAGAAAAGTAAAAACTCAAATGAAAAATCATACAAAAGGCGCATAAATTAGCAATGGTCTGTAATTCCCAAAAGGGTCGACCGGCGGCAGGGAAAATTTTCATAAATATTTTTTTTCTTTGCCCACAGAGAGCATTGGTCTAAGAAGGCAGTTGGCAGTCGGCGTGCCGGCGACGCATTCATTAGTTTAATATTAAAATAGTCATCATAAAATAGTCTGAAACAATGTGCAGCAACAAAGCATAAGAAATGTTGAAAAAATAGGGAAAGGGAAGAAGGTGAAGAGAAAAATATCAGCAAGTAGCCAGGGCCAAGATTTATGAACTGCAGTCTAGGAGTCAGTCTTAAAGACAAGTGAAGTACATAAAATAGCATTAACTTATTTTAAAATAAGTTAAAAATAAGAATAAGAAGAATACGAAGTCTGAGAATCATATATGAACAAAAATTGCAATAGCAATAATTGTAAAATTTATAAAAAATTGTTTATTCACTTACCAGTTGTAGAGTAGATGAGTTACTGTAAAAAATGAAATATTTTTGATTAACAACAAGAAATAACTTCTTTTAAAATATTGGAGAATTAACCAAATATAATATATTTTCTGATAGTAAAAAACAAATAAATAAATAATTAATAATAGAGTTATTAAAACCATTCTTATGACCCCAACTGTGTACATCTATGCGGTACATTTTGAGTTGTATCTGTAGGTCTTGGAATCGCCCCAAAGTCGCCACTCTTGGTCGTCGCCGTCTTGCAACCCCCCGATATTCCCTACGAATATACATCGCCCTAAGCGGAGCAATGAACTATTAACGAATGTGGCCCAGGCACTCGTCTCTCCGCGTTCAGATTCAGACTTCACTATATGGTATATGTACACACGAGTACTCACACTCCCTCCTTGAGAGTGTGTGTGGAGGTGCTAGGGCGGGTTTTGTTGAGTCCGCGATAAGTATTGTAATAATTTAATATGCTGCCATATCAGGCATGCATATTTATGGACTGTGATGACCTTGAGGCACTCTGAGAGAGGCAAAGCCAGAGGTTCTCAGGTGTATACGGGGATAGAGAACTGCAAAAAGACTTGCTATTTTGCATTTACGATGTAGTTTACAGGAAAATATTGAAAGAAATTAAATTATTAAATATAAATAAATAAATTAATGAATATAATCCCGAATTTCAGTTATTTATTCATCTCCACTCCCAATCCTTTGTTTTCTAACCAAATCCCAAGACCCTTTCAAACCAATAAAATCCCTAAATTATCTGGCTTTATTCCTACTTATCTCTCTTTTGTTTCCTGTTTACTCTTTTCTTTTTTTGCTTCCATCATTTATAGAAGGTCGCTGCTACTCTAAGTCAACACAAATCAGTTGTCAGTCATCGCGGCAAACCTCCTTCTTCTCATAATTATTCAAATTTGCATTTTTGAGAAACAATTAAACCGAGAAGAAAAAAGGAAGGAAGCAAAGGCAAAGAAGAACCCCTTTTTCAATTGCAAAAAAACAAAAACGAGACAAGCTACACTCAACAATTTCAATGTGATAGATCAATTGTCTGGGTTCCCAAAGGGAGGAAACCGAAGAGGAAACCTTGCCCGAAGCAGTCTTCCTGTCCTCTCTATTTCTGTGTAGTCTTGGTGGCATTCAAAATTGCCCAGACAAAGCGTCAAATCTGTTGACTCTTATGGTATTTTTACACCGAAGAAAAGAGGGTGATTAATATTATAATTAGAGATTTCAATTGTATATTACAAATAAATATATAATATAATTACTGAATGAATTTTGGGTATTCCCTTGATTATAAGCTTGGAGTTCTGGGTTCTGGAGTGACTTTAAATACTTGTTTGATTCTACAGAAAATACCTTAAAAATGTTTCATATCTCATAAACTGTTTTATATTTATTTTTGTTAATATCTTAATCTTTTTCTCTGTACCTTAACCCACAGACCAGTCAACACGTCTCTCCAATGCTGGCCCATTCCTATTTAGTTCCTTTGGGTTCCGTTTATTTTTTCCAGCCCGGTTTCTTTTTCTTGCTCCAGTGAATCTCTCTGGGCTTGGTCTTGGTCTTGGTCTTGCTCTTGGTGCTTGTACTTGGGCTTTGGTCTTGGCTTTAACTTTAGTTTTAGTTGTAGTTTTCTTTTACCTTGCTTTTCACCTGTCCGTCTTGTGGAAATCATGTGAAAACATGTGGCCGCCAGTCAAGCAGTCAGTCAGTCCAGTCACTCACTCACTCACTCACTCATCCACTCATTCAGTTAGCCAAGTTTCAGCAAGAGCCGCAGCAACAATGGGGATCAACAAATTAAAGTAATTTCCTACCGCAACGATTCCACCATTTACACTTTCCGAAAGGTTGCCTTGGAATTGTTAACTTGATATTGAATCTTGGTGGGTTTGTTTTCGGTGAGAGTATAACTTGATTCGTTTTTAAACCTGGCAAGCAAGCATTGCTCCAGTGGATTTTCCTTGGATTTCCAATGCATTAATTGGAGCTTTTCATATGCCAAGTGCATGGCCAGCGGCTGAGATATGTAACTAACAAATTACAAGGCAAAGTCTTGTTTCGATGACTCGCAGAAAGTTGTAGAAATAATACCCCTTCAATATCCTTCAGATACGTCATAATTAATTTATTATTATGACGCTTAAGCCTTGCAAATTCCTTGTATATTAAAGTACGTCACTCTGAAAAAGACTAAATAAAATTCTCTGCTTAAAATGGTAAGTTAAAAATATGTCCAGCTTTACGTGATTTCATTTGCATAGTTCTTTAAGCACCCTGCCGGGTGCCGAGACGTAAAAATTATTCTCGGGGCTTCGAGGTGTCGTCATCTCGGCGTCATCGATGCCTCAGCGATTGGTGTCAATCTCACGAGCCGTTGGAAATTAATAAAGCGAGTCAGCGTCATCTGTATCTGATAGATACACTGGCTCATAAGCATAAATAATGCGATCGCAGTGGAAAATCTAGCTCTGTGACTGCGCCAGCTTTTCCAGCTATGCGTCAGCCAATAAAGGCGGCCGCCCAATTGGGAGTTCGAGGGAGGGGGCGTGGCTGCGTTGCGGCTTTTGACTGACATTTATCGCCAGCTTCAATTGTTGCAACATAGTTTGTTTTTGTTTTCAGCGATTTTTTTTACTGTTTATCGGTTTTCGGTTTTGTATTTTCTACACTTGCAAAATGGGGAATATTTCTATAAAATTATGGAGTTTTGATAATTGTAAAGTTTTACTATTGGGATTTCGATTTCCCAAAAATGTAGACATCAAAAACTATTTTTTTTAATTTATTTTTTATTTTTTTATTGTATATTATTTACAACTTATATATTTTCATTGAATAAACAATTTAAAAGCCTTAACAAATATCTAAAACCTTTAAATATACCCAAAGTAAAATCACCTTTTTGTAAATGTTTTAAGAATATAATTCTCCGTTCTTAAGGAAACTTAATATTTTCTAAAACCATTCCCAAATTCTTCTCAGTGCACCTTGCATTTTCGTTTACTGGCGACGAATACGAGGCTCAACGTTTTGGAAAATTTAGCACAAGGTTTCCACAAAGCAGCCAGCAAAATGAGCAATTGTGGCAATACAGCGAGCCGCAACGCCACATCGAAGTCGAAGTCGAAGTTGAAATTGAAATTGAAGCTGCAAAACGCCAATACACCACCAAAGTTGTTGCTGCATTCAAATCGTAGTTGTTGCCCAAAATTGTAAATAAATAAATACTTAATTATGTTGTTTTGGCCGCACCGCTTTAGGCCCGGCAAAGAACTGGAAGCTGAGGCAGAGAAGAACGACAAAAAAATAGAAACATTGCGCATACGCCATGTTCAACGACACGATCAGCATTAGCGGCGAGGTGAGAATCGAGACCTTTTCTCAGCCAGTCACTCAGCAGAAGGAGTTAAGCACTTGTTGCCAATTAATCAGGCACTTGAATAGTTAACTTAAAAGCTGTTGCAAACATTGCGTATACGCGATGGTGGCTGGAGAGAATGTAATTAAGAGTTGCGAATGTATTTGGTGACATTTTTTGTAAGGAAATAAATTTTAAGAAGTCATGAAAAAAAGGAGAGTAAATAAAATAATTTAAGCTATAAATATGGCTATAAAAATATATTTAAGTTCTATAATTTGTCTATACAGAAATAGTTTTAAATAAGAAATAATATGAAAATAATAAAATCAATATGTAAATTTTGTAATAAATAAAAACATTCTTCTAAAATAAATATTATTTTAATATTCAATTTACCTTGAATCTTTAAACAAAATATCCTTAACTTTTATATATGCCTTGAAAATTGATAAACCCAAACAAAACATAATTAAAGTAAAGCTTTACCCCAAAGGAATAAATGATTTACAGATCCCCCAGAGCATTTTTGCTTACAAAACCGCACTTAATCTCCCATCTAGAATCCGATGAGCAACACTTTCGGTTGCGAAATACCATTGAGGCGACTCAGCAGAGTGTGGCATCCACATCCACGTCCACATCTCAAGTCCGCATTTATACTGACAGCTGCTTACAGCTTACTGATGCCGCTTACTGCTGCTGCTTATGTTGCAGCAACAACTCCACCTACAGATAAGTAGGGGGAAGAGCGGGGAAAAACAGCATCAGCAGCATCCGCTGTTGCGGCAGAACAAAATGCAAAGACTGGGACCGAGACTGAGTACAACGACCGCAAACGTGCAGCGACAACAGCAACAAAGGCAAAGACAGCGCTCCAAAAAATGCAGCAGCCAAACAAACCACTCGACTGGGATCGGAATTCGTTTCCTCCCCCATGGAACCCCTCACAAGCCGGAAGTAAAATCGTGCAAAGCGAAGATGTTGCTGCTGCGATGTTGCTGCTATTACTGTCGCTGCTGCTGCTGCTGCTGATGTTGCTGCATCTGCATTTGCGGCGCTCGCGAAAGCAGGAAAACAGCAGCAAGTGCCAGTCGCAGAGCTCTCTGCATTCTCTTGTGAAAGAAAACTGGGAATGCACTGGTGCAAAAATATAATTTTTATGAAGAAGAATTAAAGTCATTCTTCCAAAATTATTCCTTAGTGAAAAGGCAACAGCAAGGAGTCCAGAAAATGAATAACTTTAAAATAAATACCTTTTCTACTATTTAATAAATAAAATGAAGGAACTACAAAGGTACTCCAGAAAATAAAGAAACCATCAAAACTTTACTCTAACTTATTAAACCATTTTAAACTACTTAATTAATAAAAAAATTATTAAGGTTTTCCAGAAAATAAATAACATTCAAATAAATAAATCTAAAACCCATCCAAACTTGCCTCATACGTTTTAGTTCTTTCTTTAGTTTTTCATCAGAAATTAATAGCAAAAATATTTGATAACCTTTTTAATATATTTCTTAATAAAAATAAAACAATTTCTTTCATATACTTTTCTAATTTCCTAAATTCTTTATCAGAAAAATATTATATATTTAATACCCTTTAAAATAAATTTTTGTATCGGAATAAAAACACTTTTCTTCGAGTGCTTTAAGCTCTCTTTGGAAAATAGAGTTTGGCACACACAAAAAACTTTCAAGTCGTCGTTGCACTTCCCTCCTCAAAACTGAACACAGAAAACTAAAAACGGGAAGAGCGCCGTCGAGTAATTTCCAGAGAATCATCCATTTGGCACTTGTCTCCTCTGTCCCCTCTGCTCCTCTCCGATTCTCTGTGGATTTCGCATACACTTTCATCGCCGCTGTTCGCCTGTTACAATTTTAAGCTATTTTTATTGAAAATGAGCGATATTCTCAGCCCTGGAAAGAGAGACGCAAAGCTGGGCCGAGAGTTGATGAAACTGTGTTAAGTGCATACTTTGGGGTTTCGCGATAAAGTAGCAGCTTACAAAAACAACACAAAATATAATACAAAATCTCTGGAATCCCCATCGAAAGCCTCGTACCAAAAACCTCCTCTTAAAACTTCATTCTTGGAGGGTTCCAGAATGGCTTCATTGTCACTGAGTTGCAGCGAGAACTCTACTCCCAACGAAAACTCGACAAATTTGAATGATTCCCTCAGATATACAGACATTGCCTGTGTCTATATAGTATATACATATGTATATTTATATATTCCCAGAATGCAATCTTCAAGTTCCCCTAGTTTACCCCCGGTATTCTCCTTTATCTCTAGCCGTATGTTTGTCGTGATTTTGATACTCTTACAGAAGGTTTTACTTTTTTTGGGAGAAGTTAGTTATGTACTTAAGATTTTAAAGGGTATTATGTAAAAGATTTTAAATATCAAGATCATTTTAGAGCACAATATTCACTCTTCTAAATAATTTTCGATCTCTTAATAAGATTATTTTTAATTTAAAGCTGATTTAACATATTTTTGAATACCAAGTGCTTTTTCAAGTTATGTGCTTCAATTTTTAACTTTAAGAAAACTTTATTTGAAAATATATTTAAATATTAATAAAAAATATCTTAAAGGGTATTAAATCTTCGACTTTAACCCCTACTAGAGCTTCTTTCCGCATTTCAAACAAAAACTGCGCTTATTACGCTCCAAACAACAACAGCAACCACGATGCATTAGAAGCTTCTCGGGAATACTGTGGG
Source organism: Drosophila aff. chauvacae BK-2020 (assembly GCA_018903765.1). Taxonomy (NCBI): domain Eukaryota; kingdom Metazoa; phylum Arthropoda; class Insecta; order Diptera; family Drosophilidae; genus Drosophila; species Drosophila aff. chauvacae BK-2020. Next base: position 21,190,927 of record JAEIGO010000058.1, read on the forward strand.
TTAAAAAATAGAGAAAAGAGAAAGGAGGGGGTGCCTGGAGGGTGGGCAGACACTGCTTTTTAAGCTGCTCACACTCAACTCAGCTCAATTCAGTCCGGGCACACAGCTGCCAAGTGGCCGAGACTAAAAACTGAGCACCGAAACAGCAACACAGAAACAGATATGAGGACAGAGACAGAGACCCACGGTTGTGACAGTGGCTTTATATACAGTAGATATTCATCAGAGGTGATTTTAATAATAATAAGTAAGTAAATAGTGTAGGAAAAATATAAAAAACATTTAAAGGCCTAATAGTAATTTCTACGATCTTTATTTAAGACTTATAGAAATATTATTCAACTGTGTAAGATTATATTAAATGTATGTTCTTAGGTCTTAAAATGAAATACTTAATTTCTTGGAAGAAATTACTCTATACTTGCGTGTACTTATAGAAAAAATCTCTAAAAATATTTTTTGTATCGCTTAAAATAATTTCTTAGATTTATAAAAATTTTATTAAAGCGTGTAAGATTATATAAGCTGGGTTTTATAGAGCGTTAAAGTAATTATACGTATTTTCTAAGAACTTACTGTATATTTGAATGTACAAATTGAGGAAAAACCCCATTTCATTTCTCCTCTAATTTTTCTCTCTAAGTTTCTTATTTTCTGGAAAAACCTACTCTTAATTTGAGTTTTCCTGAGTTCCCCGAGTTTTCTTTCTAATTTCAATTTCTAAGTTTCTTATTTGAGTAAACAAATTAATGAAATAAAAAGTGAATAATTTTTTCTAAAGTTACTAAACTTACAAATTCAAGGGAAATCCCTACGTTAATTCAGAGTTTTTCTCTAATTTTGAGTAAACAAATTAAGCAAAAATGCATACTTTGCTCTAGAGTTTCCCCGATAAGTTTCTTCTATAAGTCGCCTATTTGAGTGTACCTACTTATTGAGAAAAAATCCCTACTTTAATCCAAAGTTTTCCCTCTAATATTCCTCTCTAGGGTTTTCATCTGGCAGACTTTCCTGTCCACAGAGTTAGCTTCTGCTTTGGCTGCTGTTTCTGTGACTGCATTCCGCCTCATTTCCTTTGCTCTTGTCTCTGGTGGAAGTTCCCGCCAACCTCCTATCTCCAACCTCCAGGCTCCTGGCTCCAAGCCCAGCTCCTTGGTCCCGCTCCGGACCCCCATTCTCCGGAGCTTCCTTTGGCTTTTGATGGCCATATGGGTGTCTGTGTGTGTGTTGGGGTTTCCCTATGCCTTTGTGTTCTGCAACTCGGAGCTCCTCCATTACCAGTTTTCGCACGTTTGCTCTTCTGTATATTTGGCAACCAAAGAGAGGAGCCTCCGAGAATCCAGAACAGAGAACCCAGAGAACCCACTGGAAGTGAGAACCCAGAACCGAGAGAACCCGAGAGCTGCGTTTTATATGGCAGCATGTAGTACCCGCCGCCCCCAAACCCTCCGGTCATTTCGCACCCTCCCCGACTACCCCGATTCCGGTGAGTGGAGTGAGCTGCTGGATGTTGCTGAACGCCTGTTCTCAAACGACTCAAACTGAGAGAGAGATAAAAGCATGCTGTGCAAGATGATGCTTCTGTGTTGATAAGGCCCCGGAGTGGCACGGTGTGTGTGCGTTTGTTTGTGGAAATTGAGCACAATTCCTATACGCACGCACGCACACACTGAGCGGCGAAAGTATCTCGTGGATAGCCCGCCGCCACCTACTTATGTACTTTGTACTTTGCGATTCATCCGTAGGCTGAGATTCGAATTGAGACGCCGCCGTCGTCTTTGGAAGAAACTTCTCTGAGTGAATTATGAAGTTGTCTTCGGTCTGTTACGTGGGTGGTTACTCTGCCAGTTCCTCCCTAAAGAAAAGACCCCCTTACCTTAGCTAGACCCAGCAGCTCCTTAAGCCTCTCGATTTATCGTTGTACTTAAAACAGAGTCACTTCTCCATGATGCAGGGGGGAAAAAGAAGGAGCTTTACTTTAAATTTGTAATAAAAAATTAATAAAAATATATCAAATATAAAATAAATATTTTTAGAGTGCTTACAGAAGCTTTTTTGGCTTAGAAACTAAGTCCATCTACTATACAAACTGCTATTAATTTATTATAACCTCCAGAGATAGGACTAAAATATAATAGGTATATAATAAAAAAATATAAATAAATGAAAACTCTAGTCTATAAATATTAAGTTTTGCTTATTTCTTTCTCTGTAAACCTTCATAAAACACAACACAAAAAATCAAACCCCGACGACATTGTAAGTCTAAGAAAGAGTTTTCATCATCGGAAAATGCCCCGTAACCGTTAGCTGGATCATAAAATAAAAGTCGAGGCTAGAGCTGAAAAAAAACAACAACTTTGAAATGCATCTTATTCTCTTCTTTTTTTGTTGTCGTAGCTGTAAATGCAACTGACACACAAAAGCAACAGACGCACCGCGATCACGAGCTGAAAATGGAAATGGAAATGCCTGTGACTCTGAGTTGGATTGAGGTTGGGGAAATGGAAATGGAAATGGAGCTGCTGATGCTGGCCACATGCAAATGCATTCTTCTGGGCCAGTCTAATGATCGCCACGACATCACAATGATCGTGATGATGAGGCCGAGACCAGTGCCAATGACTTGCTCACCGCCGGCCAGTTCCAATAAAATCTGAGATTGACATCGTTTATCACTCACTTTGCTTGCTACGGGTCATATAAAATCACTATTTTTTATGGAACGAGATTTTCAAATTGGGAGTTGAGAAATTGGTTGAGGGCTTGGGGAAATCTCAATACAATAAAGCCATATTTTTGAGTCTAAAAAGTAGAGAAACTCTTATAGAAGCTAAAGTTAAATAGGGAAAGTAAATATATTTTCTATCTAACACTTTAATTAAATTATTAAAAATAAATATTTTTAGATGTTTTGTTAACTCAACTTCACCTCAAAAAAAATCAGGAAACATTTAAACCAAAATGCATTTATGACCTCTCCTGAGCATTTCTCATCTGCATGTCCGCCAATTTCGAGTTGCTCCTTTGACATCTAGCCATGGCTGATGAGGCCATGACGAGATGGTGGAGAGATGGAGCTGGATATAGCTAGATGATCCCATCTTGGGTTCAGCCTGGACTTTCACTTTGACTGCTCCGACTCACCGGTGCAGCGACCAACAAATTATAGCTAATTATGCAGCATCTTAGCCGAGATTGGGCAACTCCTGGCAGTCTGCAATTTGGCCATGTTGGTTGGGGGCTAATGTTGCAGATCTGGGGCCGATCTGGTCATGTGGGTTTCTCGCCATGAGCCAGAAAGGCAAACAAAGCTTGAGCTCTCGGCCTCATAATAACTCCGTTTGAGACGGCCTGCAGTTTTTTGCTTTTTTAGACCATTATAACTAAATTTTTGTTTGCAGCAAAATATTCCGACTTTCATTTTCAGCCTGAGCTGCGTTGAAAGTTGATTCGCAGATACTGTGTATCTTTTGGACTGATCGCATTTTGTGGCCGTTACTCGGCTCAAGGTCGGGAATTGGAATTGCTGCCAAGTTAAAGTTAAAGAATGCGTTGACAATATTTATACCCTTGAAGGGTATTACAATTTTAGTCAGAAGTTTGCAACGCAGTGAAGGAGACATTATCGACCCTATAAAGTATATATATTCTTGATCAGCATCAACAGCCGAGTCGATCTAGCCATGTCCGTCTGTCCGTCTGTCCTTTTCTACGCAAACTAGTCCCTCAGTTTTGAAGCCATCTGAATGAAACTTTGCAGATAGTCTTCTATATGCTCTCACTACTATATATGTCGAAACGGGCCGGATCGGACGACTATATCATATAGCTGCCATAGGAACGATCGGAAAATTTTTAGAAAATATATTATAACTTAGGCAATTTTCAACATATTTTCATGAAATTTCAGACATGGCCATTTTGAAAATCGGACCACTATATCATATAGCTGCCGTAGGAATATATACATATATAAATTCATTTAGTTTGTTCGCAACATTTTCGTTAGCAACATTTTTGTTCGCTACATTTTCGTTCGCAACATTTATGTCAGTACCCGAGAAAACGTAAATGTCTTACTTACTTACGCAAGGGTATTTAAACTTCGGCATGCGGAAGTTAGCTTACTTTCTTGTTTGTTAATAAATCAGATATGGATTAATATAACGAGAAAATTGATTTATTTCAGAATATTTTCTGCATTAACCGGTAATTAGTTTGTTGATCTATAAAAGCCCCGTTTTCAGTCCAGGCCTTTAATCTCTCAAGTAACCTGAAGACTTAAACACCATGAAGACTTTTATTCTTTTCCTAATTTTGGGTGAGTTTTATTTGGTTAAAAGCATACATAAGTAAATGTTATCATTTATAGGTCTCTGCAAGGAATTGATTGCTCCGAATCAGTGCCGTTCTAAGATACGTCTTGGGGACGGTTATTGCGGAATCGCATCGGATTGTTATCAGTATGCTGTGTCGTTTGAAGTTTTAAAATATTATATGTGCAGACGTATTGAAGTGGGCCGGTCAGGTATTTATACGATATGAGATTTGAATTATACAAGAGAGTTTATTATCATTATTTCACAGCTATTACGAGTTATATACCGGGATTTTGTCCTTCTAACAAGCCTCAATGCCCATTAGATTACAGAGTGTAACAAATTTTGAAAAAGTAAAAGAACTTTTGAAGTAACCTAGTAGAGATCGTTAAGCAGGTCGAATATAACACAAAACCATGTTTGAAATTCTTCTAACACCCTCAAAATCTTGATTTATGGTCAAAAAACCGTTTTCGGCATTTTTTCACTTTTGAAAATTTCTGCTCGAAATGTTGTTGACCAATTTGAAAAACTCTTGCTGTTTTTTATAGCTTTATGGAGTAGCTTACAGGAAATAAATAACTTATTGTTTGTTTCAAATGAGAAAGACAAAATTTTTGCTTAGAAATATGCAACTCGCACTTTTTTTCGTGTTTTTTCGACTTTGATGCCATTTTTTTTAAACAAATTTTGAATATAAGAAATTAGAAAAGTGAGAAAAACTAAGTTTACAGAACTATGGGATTAATAAAAATATATTCCAGAATGTCAATTTGTTTGTTTAAACTATGAATTACCCTTTCATTGTTCTCATTCGTTCCCTTTACACATTGTTACTATAGAGCGCACAGTGGGCGATTTGGCCGATCTAGCGACAGGAAATCCAAAAAATTTTTTTGTTGAAATGTTCCAAAATTTGAATTCCCGCCAATAACTAAATATTTAAAGTGAGCATATGTTTTCGCTGCAATCATAATAAGCATTTCCAGCGTTTTTCGTGGTAATTCAATTCTTTGTAAAAATTGAATTACCACGAAAAACGAAAACACGAAAGAAATCATGTCAGTGGTCCAGAAGCGCCCTTTTCTCAGTGTGGCATCTTTTATTTTTTCAGTTATTCATTTTCTTTCGCTAGATTGGCCAAATCGCCCACTGTGGAGCGCTCTGAAAAATAATTTTTTTTTGAGGGGTAAAAATCGTTATAACTTCATAAATTTTGTTATTTTTTAATGAAATTGGTCTTGTTTTATTTGTAATTGACTAGGCAACAACAATAGGTGCGCATCATTGAGAAATATTGATGATTTGTTTAAAAAAATGGCATCAAAGTCGAAAAAACACGAAAAAAAAGTGCGAGTTGCATATTTCGAAGCAAAAATTTTGTCTTTCTCATTTGAAACAAACAATAAGTTATTTATTTCCTGTAATCTACTCCATAAAGCTATAAAAAACTGCAAGAGTTTTTCAAATTGGTCAACAACTTTTCGAGCAGGAATTTTCCAAAGTGAAAAAGTGCCGAAAACGGTTTTTTGACCATAAATCAAGATTTTGAGGGTGTTAGAAGAATTTCAAACATGGTTTTGTGTTATATTCGACCTGCTTAACAATCTCTACTAGGTCACTTCAAGAGTTCAAAATCACTGTTACAATGTGTTATTAATTTAAAAAATTAATTAATAATATAATATAAATAACAACAGAAAAATTATAGTTTACTGAAGAAAAACTATTAAAAGGAGGCCATATCTCTGGTAGTTTTCGTATGTCCCACTTCCTGAACTTTTAAGATATCACCCTAAAACTTTAGCAATCTAAAATCCCTAGTCATTGGAAAATACTACATAAAAATATTCAGGATCAGATGATCGTATAGCTTCCATAGGAACTATTGAGATGGATGTCAGGAGTAGCCTTGAAATATTAATTAATTGCGAGCAGGAAGGTATCCTCTATATGGTCCAGGTATGGCGAATTTACTACTATAATGTATATATATTTTTACAACAAGAAACTGGATTTGTTCCATAATACTACCCCATCTTCATACTAAATTGGCAAACAAAGCTTGAGCTCTCGGCCTCATACTAACTTCGTTTGAGACGGCCTTCAGTTTTTGTTTTTTTAGACCATAATAACTAAATTTTTGTTTGCAACAAAATATTCCGACTTTCATTTTCAACCTGAGCTGCGTTGAAAGTTGATTCGCAGATACTGTGTACTGTGTAAAGTTAAAGAATGCGTTGACAATATTTTTTGCTCAACTTAATTAAAAGGCAAACAGCAAAAAAAATACAAAACACAAAAAAAAAACCAAACTGATAAAAATGGTTTTATCAGCCAGCCGGAGCGGAGACATTAACCACGATAATTATACAAAACAAGTGAGCCGTTTTGTGGACATGCAGACAATTGGAAATAGGCAGTAGAACAACAGCAAAAGTCGACCTTAAAATGCACTGAAAGTAATTTATTTTAAATAGGATTAAGTCCAGAAATGTCCATATATAATAATATATATTTCATTTTTTAAATGTTGTCTGAAAGACAATATTATCAAAAAAAAAATAAATATTATAAAGATTAATTGCTGTAAAGGCTTTCAAAATATTTAACTAAGTAATTACGCTTAAATATATAAATTTAAATAGTCAATAAGGGCTTATAAATATTTTTGCTAAATTAAATTGAAATATTTTATAATATTAAATTTCGTTCACTACTTTTCTTTCACCACTACAAAACTGTATCTTCCACAATTCGTATCTAATGGTTTTGTGATAAGCGCCTGACACACGTGTGGAATGTAGAGCAAAGACTATCTACAGAAAGTTATGTATCTTTTAGCGATAGTTCAAGGATACATAAAGTATCTACCAATTTGCAAATACGTCTCGCCACAAACATAAAACTTTATCTCTGCTCTTGGAACAGCGATAAAAAAAAATCAAATTTTGATAAGCTTTTAAATTATGTATAAAACGAAACGATCCGATCCCGAAGGGTTTTATCTTGTGGTTTTGCCCATGCCCCCAAACGCTTATCAACTCGCTTTTATCTCAGTCATTTCGCCACGAAATATAAATAAATTCTGTGCAATAATATGCTTAGTTATAAGGCGTTTTATGACTTTTCGAAATATTTATTTTTCGTTTTATAGTTATCGCGTTAAAGAAGCGATCCTCCCAGATGATCGAAGACGAAAATACCCTTGGCATAAAGTTTATTGTGATTTAAATTGGCTTAACTTCGATTTAATTAAAAATAAAAATATAATATTACTTCTTTGTGATATTACCAATAAACCCTTACATAAATATCTAAACAATACAATATACATATATATATCAAATTGATATTATCAATTACAATTACCCAAGTTTGATATACCTATTAGTATATAGATATCCTTTAATAAATCCCCTCTACAAAGGAATAAAAGGGAGGAAAGGGTTTCCGTCCTTTGGTCTCAACCCCAACAGGTTTCCATTGCCCTTCCTCTTTCCCCTTCCCCTTCTTATATATACTCCTTCTATATAGCCTGATGCCTGAGATGATTCTGCTCCCGTTGCCGCTTCTGTCACCAGACGGCGTTTCCAATGCATTTCGCTTCCCCCAACTCCTTCCTGCGGCAAAGAGCGGTCATCATCGTCATCATCGGCTAACCCATCGATGTGTGTGGCCCCGTGGACATGGTCTGAAATCTGGGATGGATGGTATGGAATGGAGTTGGGGGCTGGGAGCTGGAGATGGGGACTCGAAAACAGGGGACTCTTCTCTGAGCTGTCGGCGCCGCTGGAATGTTGTTAGTTATAAAATGGCCACAAAATCATAACGCGGGCGTGGGCAGCCACTGCCCTCAGTCTCACTCTGCTTTATTTTGGCACTGAGAGAAATAATTAGTACTACTTTAAAGTGAATTTAAATATATTTTGGCATTTGAATTGTTGTTCAATAAATAGTGAACATATTCATAATTTTTCAATATAATTACATATTACTTACTTCACAGAAATTTTACATATATTTAACATTTCAGTGTGGCCAGATTTGATAAATTTGTGTAAAAATGTTTAAAGATTATTAAAAAAATAATATTTGGTATTTCCCCATAAATTAATTCTCACTTGAATTAAATTTTCAATATATTTTAAATATCAATATGACCAAAGTTGAGAAATTTATGTAAAAACGTAAAAAAAAATATAAAAAACTAATATTCTTAAGTAATATTATAGTATTTATATTTAAGAAACTATGTATTTAATTATTAAATTAATTAATTAATTAAAACAAGTCTTCTGGATAAGCTGTATTTTACAAAATGGCCGTGTGACCATGCAATTTTATTATTTAATACATTTTCGGTTTGAAAAATGTGAAAGCAACATTAATTCCCACTTCAATATTAATTCTATAATATTTATAGTCGTTTTTCTCTCCGTGCCTTGGAACCCAAGACCCCGAACCTGATATTAACGATGACGAGTTGTTGCCTCCGTCGAGGTCTCTGTCCAGAACCAACTCATGGCCCAACTCTCTCCCACAGCATCCACGCATTTTGGATGGGTCGGTCGATGGTCCGTCTGGGGGCTTTTTTAATGGAACCAGGTCCGCTGGGCGAGTGTGAATTGAAATGTATTTTTTACATACTCGTAGTACATGTGTTCTATGCCAGTCGATTGGATCTCGAAAATCAAATCAAAACTCGTCGTCGTTTTATGGCTTTTAGAAACTCTTGGAACTTGTTTTTGTTCGCTTTGGTTCTGTTCTGTTCTGTTATGTTTTGTTTTGTTTTCCCTCGGTCTCTGTTTGTTGTTCTCGTTATTATTATTATTTTCTATTTCTATTCCCATTTCCATGTGACGGCGATGTCGGCAGCGGCAGCGGCGTTGGTGGCTCGCTTTGAATAATGATGATAAGGCCCCGGTCCTCGCCTCCGATCCGAGCCAATCCATCCATCCATCCGTCTGTCCAGCCATACATCCATCCATTCGTCTGCTCTGGCTCTCTCTGTGGCTTGATTATTGATTTATTGTCCGATTTTTGGGTCTGTGTCGCACAGGTAAACGAGAAATCGTCACGGATACGCAAAACGGTCAGCGCAACACCGAAATGTATCTCGAGGCTTTGCTTTGTATCTCAGAAGAATTGCACCGAAAGAAATGGATAAAAGAAGTCTTGAAAATTATTCAAAAAATGTTAAGGCTTTCTTATCCTAAGTTCTCCCAAAACCAATTAAACAACTTGACAGATAAACGTTTATTATAAAGTTAAACATTTTCTTGCAATTGAATTTCTATATTTTCAAGGATATTCCTTATAAATATATTTCTTTCGGTGCCTTCAGATACATTTTGAAGCGCACGCTTCAGCATTTTTGATGTTGTTGTCATCAATTTAACAACAACGACAAACGCCGAACAACAAAAGACCCAAAACAGAGAGAACCCACCAGAGAAACCCAGAGGAAAAAATAATAATAAAAAAGAAAACATTCTTCGCGTCTTGATCCCGAACGTTCTCATAATTTGTTTGCCCCTCGGAAGAGAAGACCAGAAGACGGACCCCTTCCCCCAATTTCCCATTGTGCGACCGCGGACTGTGAGAAAGATTTTATTTCGTTCAAGTGGTTTTTGATTTAACACCAAAACACAACCAGCCGAAGAGTGGAAAATATTTTAATGATGCGTCGTCGTCGTCGTCGTCGACGCTGCAACTGAAAAACAAAAAGAAAAAGACCAAATGGAAAACAAAAAGATTTCTAACTCGTTTTTCGGTGGCCTTTCTTTTTTCCTTTGCGTTTGTTCTCAATTTATTTGTGGTTTGATTGAGAAGACATTCTTTCGATTGATTAGCCCGCTGGGAAAGCTTGGCGATCGCTTTCGAATCGAGTTCGAATATGAGGCATTTGTCACCCCTTTTCCTTTATTTTATATTGGTGTGGAAGGGGAAGTTCCGCTTCCGAAAAGGGTTAAAAAACAAAACTAAAGAGCGGCGAGCTGCACTCGACAGGCTGGCAATGAGGTCCTACTTGTGCCCAGGAGCCTGATGCGGTTTAACATCTGTCGCGGCGGCTTCCTTTCTAGGACCAGGACGAAATAAAAGCAACAGGGATAAAAAACAACATACACCGGCTTGAATAACCGCATTATGGACTTAGGACTTAACCAGGCATAATATTATGCTGCTTTGATGGGGTATTTTAACAGAAATTGACATACATTTTCAACGATCAGGGAAAAATTGAGCAATGAGAGAGGTAAGCTCATTGGTTCAGTGATCATGTAGAGTAAGTGATCACGGAGAAAGAACCTAGTGGCAAAATATTTGAACTAAAAGATTAATACTTATTAATAATATATACAAAATAATTTGAATTCAAGTTGATTCTCTGAAGTTTAAGTGAATTATTCGGGATTTATTTGAGCCTTGTTAAAGCCGCTTATTTACTTCAGGAGTTCGGTTATTCGAAATATCTAGCTGATTATTAATTCCAAAGGTTTGCTAAACAGATATCAAATATATACTTAATTTTGCATTGTTATTAACAATATTTGTTAGAACAATATTTGTTAATAAATCAGATATGGAGTAATATAACGAGAAAATTGATTTATTTCAGAATATTTTCTGCATTAAACGGTAATTAGTTTGCTGATCTATAAAAGCCCCGTTTTCAGTCCAGACCTTTAATCTCTCAAGTAACCTGAAGACTTGAACACCATGAAGACTTTTATTCTTTTCCTAATTGTGGGTGAGTTTTTATTGCTTAAAAGCATACGTAAGTAAATAGTATCATTTATAGGTCTCTGCAAGGAATTGATTGCTCAGAATCATTGCCGTTTTAAGGCACGTTTTAATAGTGCTGGTTATTGCGGAATTGCATCGGATTGCTATCAGTTTGCTTTGACTTTTGAAAGTTTACAATATTATATTTGCAGACGTAGAGAAGTGCACCGGTCAGGTATTTATACGATATGAGATTTGAATTATACAAGAGAGTTTATTATCATTATTTAACAGCTATTACGGGTTATATACCGGGATATTGTCCTCATAACAAGCCTAAATGCCCAATAGATTATTAATTTAAAAAATTAATTAATAATATAATATAAAATAACAACAGAATAATTATTGTTTACTTAAGCAAAACTATTAAAAGGAGGCCATCTCCGGTAGTTTTCGTATGTCCCACTTCCTGAACTTTTAAGATATCACCTTGACACTTTAGCAATCTAAAATTCCTAGTCATTGGATACTACATAAAAATATTCAGGATCAGATGACTATATCGTATAGCTTCCATAGGAACTATTGAGATGGATGTCAGGAGTAGCATTGAAATATTAATTAATTGCGAGCAGGAAGGTATTCTCTATATGGTCCAGGTATGGCAAATTTACTACTATAATATATATATAGATTTATACAACAAGAAACTGGATTTGTTCCATAATACTACCCCACTTTCATACTAAATTGGACACGAAACGGTGATTAAACTGTCCCCTGAGTTCAAGGCTTTCAGTCTCACAAGTAACCCAAAGACTTGAACATCATGAAGAATTTTTATTTTATTTTCCTAATTTTAGGTGAGTTTCTGAGCATTAACTTGTGTTTATAAATTCCAGGTATATGCAAGACAATGTAAACAATAGTAGGTAATTCTACGAGACAGTTTTTTATATTATTTCACAGGTTTTTGTACCACACGAAAAGGAAAGTGTCCACAATGCCAAATATTTTAAAATAAATAGAAAATAATACAAATAATTAATTTAAAATAATTGTATCTCCAGGGTGCACTTGAATAAATTGTTGAAGTTGTAAGAAAATAGAGAGTTATTTAAATATTGTTACTTGAGTAATTGTATGTTAAAGCAATGAGTTATATCATATATATATGTACATATATATCGATTTGTACAACGACAAACTGGATTTGTTCCAGAATATTTTCTGTTTTTCACACTAAATCAGAATTTTGTGGCTAATTTGTCTCCTGATCTTTAAAAGCCTCTTAATCAGTCCTGGTCTTTTAATCTCACAAAGTATCCCAATGCTTTGCGTCATGAAGATTTCTATTCTCTTTTTTATTTTGAGTAAGTTACAATTTATTTTGTTAAAAACAATATGCAAGTTGCATATATGGTTTATAGCTTTCTGGAAGGGAATAATCGCATGGGGTGTATGCGATCGAACTATACCCTATAAACCTGATCCTCATTGTGGACTAGCACCGGAGTGTTATTACAATGCTTTCAATCTTCTGGCTTTAGATGTTCATTCTTGTAAGCGAAAGCTAAAAGGACTACCAGGTAATTATAAGATAAGTGGTGTAGTACTGAACTATACTTATATATTTATATGATTTCACAGGTATCCAGGTTATGTATCGGGGAAAGTGTGACTCTAACAAGCCAAAATGTAGAGTGTAATTATACAAGAGTGTTTATGAATATTATCTCACATTTTTCGTGAAAAATTGGAGTAGAGAGTCCTACTGACAAAAGCAGTGGCTTATTATTTGAATATAGCAATATAAATTCAAGACAATGTCACGCAATTAGTTAAATGATTATGTTACATAAATATCGGTTCGTATAATAAAACACTAGATTTTTTCCAAACCTTAATTTGTTTTTCCCACTAAATCAGACATTCAAAGCTAATTAGTCTGCCATTCTAATAAAGCCATGTTTCTGTAGTCCAATTATTTTTAAAATTAACTTTAAAGGGTAAGTTCCTTCCATCATTTCAGCAAATATATTTTTTTAGTTGTCACAGCACGAGTATGCAAGAGCCTCCCCTTGGTTCCGCTTTTGATATAAAGCCGACGGCCTCTTATTCACCTCTCCCTCTGACCGTTCACTCACCCCCCTTCAGAACCTCTCCCCGACTCCTGCAACTAATGTGACACTAATCATGTGACCTCGAGTGCCGCTGGCCACATTTTTATGACCGCTTTGCACGCTGTTTACACACGACAATCGGCGATCGGGCAAAGTTTTCCAACAATTTCCCGGGAAAAGAAGAACACAGAACGAACAGAGGAGGAATCAAAGGGGGGAAAGGAAGAAAGAAAATGCGATCCATTCATAAAAGAAATGCCATTCTAATGCTTTCTTCTTGCTGTGCCTCTATTGTGGCACCTTTTCATTGGGTTCTCTGAGGAAAATCAACAAGAACACACCAAGAATGGGAAAATGTGTTAAGGGGCAAAGAAAATGGGACTGAGTGAAAATAGGTATTCCAATGCGTAGGTAGGTAAGCGAGAGCGAGTGAGAGATTAAATAGAAGCGGAGTTACTTTGATTACACCGAGAGAAAAATTAACTATAATAGAGAGAAGAGAGAGAGAACTTTGTATAATATTTTAGAAGGAATTAAAATACTTTTAAGGAATGGTTATTAAATGGCATTTTACTCCTAATATTTCTTAGTTGTGTTTTTATGAAAAAGTATTATTAAAAAATCGTAGTTTGGTAAGCACTTTTCCCCTATATTTTCTACACTTTTTTCTTCTATAATTTTTTTTCCAGTGCCTTTTTTCAGATACACCTTTCGTGTGTTAGTTGCCTACTCAAAAACCTATAACGCGTGTCAGAGGCAACCAATTAGCGCAGCGAGTGGGAGAGAGATAAGTGCAGTGAGACAATGAGAGAGAGAAGAAGCAACCTCAAGGATCCTCTTCGTGAGGGTTGAAGGATAACAAACAGATCCCCGAGCCCCTTGAATTGAAGACGTTGATGAGCCGCAAACTGCGCAGGAAGCTTCTCTTGCTCCTCCTTGCTGTTCTCTTCTCCATCCTTGCTCTCTTTCCCCTCGCTCATCAGCTCCCCTGGCGATTGACAGGCGGCATTTAGGGGATAATTTCGGGGCATATGCAGGATCCCCGGGCCTCGGGTGATCTCGAGTCTTCGAGAACGGAGTGTGTGTGTGTTTCTGTTGTGTGTGACGCAGCAGGACGCGCTCCACAAAAATTTAATTTAACATCTGCCCGGCTCATCATCGTCCTTCCTTTGGTTCCTGCCATCGCTGCTAAGGACATGTGCGTTTTTAGTTATTGAAATTTTTACTTGTTTCGTCCTGTCCCTTGTCTCCTGACTGTGTGTATAGTATGTGCATTGTGCATTGAGTATTTAATTGCAGATAATATCGACAAAACAAAACAGCAGGCGGACGAATCAACAGCTGAAGATCCCGGAAATGCATCTGGGATAGGAAAAGGGGGGATGTCCTTTCTTCTCTCCGCTCTTCGCTCCCCTATTCTCTCATCTTCTGTGGAGGCTCGAGCACGTGTCAATAATTGTTCAGATGCCAAGTCGGTGGGGCACTGAGGTCCTTCAAGGAATCAGCTGTCTTCAAAGAGGGGCAGAGTTACCTCAAAGGATAACTCTACTTTATTTGATGGAGATTAATATTGGTTGCAATCTAGACAAAACAATCTTTTGTTCAGAAAAGGTTACCTAAGAATGGCTTGGAAAATAAGTCAAGGCATATATAAAGATCAAAAAATAGTTATAAAAGCTTCTTGAAAGTATCTTAAGTTTAAGACAATTGTTTGGCCTAACTGTAAATAGATTTAATTATGTTTTTCTAATTTTCTGGTCTGTCTTTAAAAGCAATAAATTACCATTGAAATGCACAACTAATTAAACAGTTTCTTCTCCTTTAATGGTATTCCCGTGATCCGTCGATTGATATATTTACTCAGCTTAAACTCCGTTTCATGGCACTCCCGGCTTTTGCAGATATTCAGATATATATACAGATACAGCTTTTGCATTTAGCAAGATCTGCGGGCAAACGAATGCAAATTAGTTGCGCACTTGGTCAACAGTTAACTCATCATCGCCAAACAACTTCCATCTGCTGCTTTTTCGCTCTCTTGGCAATTGCAAAAAGCTAACGGCAAAGCTAAAGCCGAACGGAGCAGAAGATGAAGAGGCAGCTTCAATACACTGGGAGAAAATGTGTCAATAAATTAGTGAAGATTAGTTTAGAATTGTTCAAATTTAAGTCTACAGGTTTACATCATTTATGAAGAGATCATCAAAAAGACATTGATTGTTAATAATTTTTGTATGTATATTAGAAAATAATATTAAAGTATAAAAAATAAGTTTTATACAATTAAATATATCGTAAATCTTAAATTAACTGATTTTTGTATAATTTATATATTTTCATGTTTTGGGGAACAAGATTAATGAATAAAAAATATACCAAACCTTATACTCAAACCCAGAATCAGCTTACTTCCCTGTGGCTTACAACATCCGTTGCATTTTTTATAAAACATATTGTCAACTTTGTATTAAACGTAAGTAATTAAATTAAATAATTGTAATATATATCTTCTTTTTTTCTCTGCACCTTAAAGAGAAGCCCGCAAAGTAGCTAATGTAATTGTGTTTGTAAATGCCATAAAGTTGGCAACACTTGCTGTGCTGCGGCCAACAACAACAAGAAGAGAAGTCAAACTGAAATATGTTTGCCCAGCGAACTCACCTCTTTTCACCCCCCTCTTCAGTTTTCCCGCCCACTTGCCCCGCTTTTCCCGCCCGTTTTCCCGGCTGTAGCTCCCGCCCCCTGAGCTACGCTTGCAAATGAAGTTCACGAGATGGTCAAGACGATAATGTTGGCGAGCGCATTTGCCAAGTCATGACTGCTGTTGCTGCTGCTGCTGCGGCCTGCTGCCTGCAATGTTGCTGCTGCCCTGACACCGAGGCAACATCAACATCAGCAACAGCAACACGAGCGAACGAGTTTCTGTCGCTGTTTGTTTGTCGCTGCTGCTGCCCGTTGTTGTCCATTTTGTCGCCATTGCGAGTGCCCTCAAAAAGAGGAAAAAAATAAGGAAAACAAAAAAACAGAGAAAAAAATATAGAAAAAAATAGAGAAATAGTTGGAAATCAAATCAACAACAAAAGTAAAGCAACGCCAAAAAGCAACTGCCAAGCAAAAGCAGCAACACAGAAATCCGAACTTGTCAATACACTTTCCTATTTATTCATTTATTTAGGGATTTATTATGTAATACATTATATATTAAAACTATTTTGGAGAAAATATTAAATTTAAAATAATAATTTAATATTATTTTTATAAGTTTTCATATGGATTTTTTTTTATTATTTAAAATATGAATTAAACATTTAATTAAACTGCAAAAACTAGTGCAAAATATTTGAATGATTTCAGGGAACCCCTGAAATAACAATAATTTTGCTAACTTAGATTTAAGTATGAAATATATTAATTAGTAATTAATCACTGTAATTATTTTAGTCATATTCTTAATACCCTTTCGATAGAGTATCTGCTGCAACCAACGGCAACAAATCTATGTAAAACTCAATTGAAGTGCTCCCATCGTCGCTCCACATTTTTCCTCGGCTTTTTGCCTTTTGTTTGATTTAGTTTATGCCCCGGCCACACCCACCAACCGCCCCCTGAACACCCTGAAGAGCCCCCCGAAGCCCCCTTAACCCCCTCCAGACAGCCAAAGCCCCCCTTAACGCCCTGCAGACCCCTCAAGCCCCCCGAAAACCCCCCTCTTAACCCCAGAGTGTACGCCTGGCAAACTTGGCGTTCCAAAGTTGACTGCAGTTCGAATGCCCCGTCACACAGATACTCACGCACACAAGGGCACTGCTCGTGGCATAAATGAATCTGCGCCTCGCCGACATCGTCGTCATACGAATATTTAGTAGAGTATGAAGTAGTTCGGGTTGGGTACATGAAATGAGTTGACCTCGCTTGACCTCGTTTCAGTTTCTTTTTCTGCCCGTGCTTCTCAGTTGCTCTTCTCTGTTTATTTTCCTCTCTTCTACTCTACTCTCCTTTTTTTTTTGCTTTGTAGCATTTATTTTATTTGTGCAAACGTTTTTAATGAAATTTCATTTCACCCTTTCCCCCCTGAGTGCCCTGAGTGTATTTATTTTCTCTCGGATTTCAATTAGAAATCTTCATAATCGTATCTGGTTCTCTGGGTGCTCTTTTTGGTTTTTGTGTCTTTGGGATTTGTTTTGGATTTAATGTGTTTTAGTGTTGTAATTGTTATTTAATATAGATTAGTTTGAGCTATATTATACTTATAATACTTATAAATTAATATAAATATTAATAAATAATTTAACTCCTTCACAAAACTTACTCACTTGATCATCTATATAAATTTCTTAATTTTCCTGAAGATCGCTTACTTGATTTATATTTCAAAGTCTTTCCTGATAGATAGTCTTTATCTTGGTTTTAAATTTATAAAAAATTAGCTCCTTATTCTTTATTGCCTTGAATTAAATTTAAATATTTTTTTGGCAAGTGTATAACATTCTACTTCCCCTTCTTTTTAGTTTGTTTACCTCGCCTTAATGTTGTTGCGGCTGCTGCTGCTCTTGTCGTTGATGTTGATGTTGCTGCTGTTGATTACTTTCACCGGACAGCAGCTTTGAGTACAACAACAGATCACAGTTATGACAACAACAATAGCAACAACAATAGTAGCAACAATACCAATACCAAGAAGCATACCAAATAAAGAAAAAAAGTAGCTAAATTTTGTATTGTTTTTTGTTTTTGCTGGCATATGAAATATGTTTCATCATAATGGGGCCAACTGAACCCGATGTTGTTTTGATAGTTCAATGGTTTGAAGGGGTTATTAAATATGTAAATGTATTTTACGGATTTTTTTGGGAGTAAATATAAAAATAATTTAGAATAGGATATCTAAAATATATTTTTTATTTTGGCTTTAGAATTAAACAAAAAATATTCGTTGAATATAAATTGAAAATCGAGTAATAAATGGCAATTTATAAAAAGAATTTATTATTTATTTATATTTAACATTACACATATTATTTATTTATATTAATATTAATATTAATATTAATATTTATTAATATAAATAAATAATAAACATATTATTTATACATTTTATTATTCTGAATTCCGAAAATTGGATAATAAAGGTTTTATTTACTATTTCGTTACAAATATATTTACTCACAAATCATATTTCTTTATCATTTTCATCTCAACATACACCCCAAAATATTAAAAAATATTATTTTAAATTAAATTAAATTATATTAAATCAAGATAGATCTTTACAAATTTGAAAACCCTTTAATTATAATAAATTACGATTCATTAAATAACTTTGGAAAAATTCCGAGGGTATTTCAGTTTCCAAACCCATTCCTCTTGGATTTTCTGCCATATTGCAGCAGGTTGCTGCTGCTGGCGTTGCTGCAACAAAATTCACAGTAGGCATTTGCAAATTGTTGCTATATGGCTGTGCTTATTGTTCTGATGCCTGCTGGCAGCTGGAAAATCGTTCAACTGAAACTAAAGCATTTACTGCAATATCCCCAGGCAATCAACAAGTCATAAAAAAAAATCAATAAATCTCAAATTTGCAGTGTCAAGGATAAGTTTTTATGGAAATGTTATAACCCTTAGAGGCAAGTCTTAGCGTAACTTGTATTCCATTTCCTTGACGCATATTTTAAAGGTGTTTAGTTTGTATAACATAAAATAAACCTGATTTTTGTATTCAATCTTTCCTAACTTAAATTGTAAATCTATAAATATTAAATATGTATTATTAATATTTTAAAATTAACCTTAATTTAAATCAGAACAAATTATTAATATAGCTTATAAATATTTTTAATAAATCTTGGACAATTTTATTTTTAATTAATATTATTTCCCACTTTTCTTCTATCTGCTATCAAACCCCTTCTTACTTTCTTTTTCCTTGGCACACCTTTTTGGTAAGTTTTTAATTTTAGTTTTTTTTTATATCTGTTTTTGGCTTTACTTTACCGTTAGGTAAGTGGGATTTCGGCGGCCGTGTTACCAAAAAAAAACAACGTTGACATGCATCTCATATAACGCGTACCCTTTCATACCCCAAAACCCCTCTCTCAACTCCAAATATTTAGTGTGTTTTTTGGATCTTTTTCGGATCTTTTTCTTTTTTCAGCTTTTTTTTTGTAGTTCACGAAACGAAAATTTCATTGTACCCACGCCGTTGGCGAAGCGACAAGCGGAAATGGTAAACATTACCTACACTTACTGAATAAGAAGAAGCCCAACGCCAACAAACGCGGAATGGGAAATGAGTAACTGAAAACTGAGACCGAAAAACACAGGCAACACAGAAACGGTTAGTTATGAAACCGAAGCATCACTCAAAGACCGAACCGCCAAAAGCCAAAAGCCGCCCGCGCAGCCGCAGAGAAAATAGTAATATTTTTTTTTCATTTTCAAAGTGAGAGAAAAAATAGTAGATAGGGGAAAAAGGGGGGCACAACCAGGTGACAGCAGCCGGGGAAGCAACTTTCCAATGCGCACAAGCCCAGAGCCCAGACATTTTCATATTATTTCATTATTATTATTGTTTCGCTCAAAAAAAAAAGAAACCAACAGCAACAAAAACAAATAAAAACAAAGCAAATAAAAAGAGTTGCATGATGTTTATGTGAAGGTGCGCCTCAGAGTTGACCACCGAAACCACCGCGAAACGCAGCTGAGCCATAAAACCTTTCAAAGCTTTTAACTATTTTTCAGAAAATAAGGAAAAAAGGTAAAAAACTGAGGAAAAGATAATGCAAGTAGATTGGTTTCCAGAGGGGTTTTCAAACCAGAGAGTTGTTAAGTGCGAGTTTTGTTAGGCAATGGAATTAATCTCCAAGGTGTTAAGTACATTAACTTTAAGGATTTAATATATATTGGAGCTATTACAAAATATTAGGAAATTATAATTAAATTTCATTGTATGTGCTGAAATATTATATTTCTAAAGAAAATGTCCCAATATTTCAGCATTTACAGTGAAATTTAATTATAATTTCCTAATACTTTTAATTAATTACAAAATCCTACTGCAATAATATTTATATTAAAATTAATTAATAAATTTTCTGTGTTCTTTTTCGGTTTATAAGTAAACTAAAAAAAATATTCATTAAATATAGATGGGGTATAGTAATAAGTGAACTTTAGGAAAGGAATTGTTCAATTCTTATAAATTATTAATAAAAATAACTAATATATGATATATTATTTACATATAAATAATTTTGTATGATATAAATATATGTATTATATTCATTTTATATTCTAAAAAATATATATTATTTAAACATTTTATTATTTTAAATTCCAAGAAATAAACAAAGATTTACTTTTCGATGCCTTTACAACGATATTAATTTGAAAATAATTTATTAAATTTTTTATTAAATTTAACAATAGTTTAATTATGTTAAATGATATGTTACATAATATTTTAATAAACTACTTTTTAACAAACTATCTTCCTATTTCATTATTTTTGCATTTTCTGCTTGTATCAGGGAGTTTTTTAATATATTTTTTTTAATCAATTACTTAAACCCTCGAAAAAAATTACACAAAAATGTACAACTTAATGTACCCTTAATTTCTAACGACTTTCAGTTTACTTTGTGTGCCCTTCCTTGAACAGCTCGTTTTGCGAGCGCTTTTGTTTAATAGAATTGCATTGCAGCCGAAGGATGTGGCGATGGCAAAAAGTAAAAGCAAATAGACTGGAAATGGAGGGGAAAAATGCACAACTTCAATCAGGACCTGCTCCTGCCCGTTCCCCCCAAACACCCTCTGCCTGCACATGCACACTCTCGACTCGCATAAAGTTTTCTATCCGCAGGAGTCTCGAATGTTGTTGGCTGTTTGTGCGGATTGAGAGGGTTCATTGCATTTTATGCGACGCGACGTTGCAGGTGAAATGCAAACAGCAGCAGCAGCAGGAGCAGCAGCAACAATAACAATATGCCAGGACTACCCAGGACTACGCACATACACACAAGGATATGGTGGAAGTTGGAGCTAGCAGCTAGGAGCCATAGTCGGGGTTTGGGTGGCTGTCTGGTTCCGTGTGTTGTGTGCGCCTGCTTTGTTTGCAATCATTGCATGTGCAAAGCCCCGGCCCAGAGTCATATTTTCCGGGGCGGGGTGGAGGAGGAGAGAGGGAGAGGCCAGCGAACCCTTCGCAACCAAAAAGGCCACAACACAATCTTCTCACCAGGCCCTGGCCCAGGCCCTGGAAATTTTTGCCTAACACCCGCTAAACAAAAGGAAAATGGCAGCTCATTGAGTTTGAGGGGGCGTCTGACAAACAGTCCTCACTCCCACAGAAAACCCAACCCTAATCGAGAGCCCAGGCCACAGAAAACCAAATCCCAAAATCATTGATCGAGAGGCCATGTTGACAAGTGCAACGAGCAAAAACCGAATGATTAGAAGGGGTTGGAAATTGAGCCCCGAGACCGAGATGCGGCCACAACTGGCTAGCAGCGACCTTGAGGATTAATAAATAACGAGTTTGCAAATACAAAGTAATTATACAAACAAGTCTATGAGGAAATGAAGTGATTTAATGGTAAATTTATAGCTAAAGAAAGGGGGAAAATATGATTAAAACTGTACCTATCAGAGTTACATTAACAAAAAGAAAGAAGAATTATTTGTGGTTAAGTTTTTAAAACTGAAATATATTCTTGAACATACCTAATATCTTTTAAATATATTTATGGCATTACATTTTAAATAAAAATCCCTTTAATACCCTGTTAATTTTACCATTACTCCCCCATAAGTGACTCTTCTCCTGGACAGTGACTCGTTACTCACTAAGTGCTCGTATATAGCTTCATTCCGATGAAGTCACAGCATCGCTGACCAAAACCAAACCAAGCTGAAATCGAGGCTGAAAAATCTGCATGTGGCAGACCAACAACCAAATGCGGAAAGGCCCCGGAAAAAAGCGGGGAATGAAAAAAGGATGCAAGGGAAAGCGGTGGAAAAAAAGAGGAGCCCCTGAGCCCTGGAGCCCCGAAACCCAGAACCTGGGAGGGAACCGGGCGGCATTTTTCGACAGGCGGCGGCGGCGGCGGCTTGGTCAGGTGGTGGTGCTGGTGGGGCAGCCTCTCCCAGTACAGTTTACATCAGCATCGACATCAGAGCGGTGGCTTCTGCCCGCAGCAGCCAAGGCAGAAATCATAAAACGAAAACGAGTTACAAAACTGCTGGAAATTCCGCCAGAGAATCGAATGAGAATCGGGGAAGGGTACAGGGGCTGGGGATAGGTATAGGTCTAGGGATGGGGATAGGTATCGGGGATAGGGAGACAGGTAAAGCGAATGGGTGAACCGACATTTGCGGAATGCAAAACTAAAAATAGGAAGCCCTGGCTATGTGGAGATGTTGCTTCTGTGTCGTCGTTGTTATTGGGGGGCTCTATTTATGCCTCCTGCGATGTGTGCAATCCGAAAGTCAAACCGAATAGAGCACAAGGAGCAGCCCAAAGGCAGTATGGGATGGCAAGTGCACTGGGAGAAAATTATTACCAACATTAATTATATAGAAAATATTGTGTAGAAAATATACTTTAGAAAATTGTCTATTGAAGGTATTGAGTGAATTTTTCCTTTTCACTTTTAAATCTATTATAGAAACCTTTGTAAAATAAGTTTATTTTAATTCGTCTCTTCTGTAATCCTGTAATGTATAATATTTAAATATTATAATTTTATAATAATTTATCATACAAATATTATAATCTTTAAATTATTAGCATTTCATTCATCTAAATAATTATGGTTTGAAGAATATTAATTCTTAATTCTTCAGAAAATCTAAAATTATTTGTGTGGATTCTGAGACACGATTGCTCAAATTAATACCTTTATAATAAGTTTAATAGTATCAAAAATAAACTATAACTAGATTGAGAGTTGAAAATTGATTGAAAACAGTCCTGACAATGCTGACAATGCAATATATTATAATATATATTGTAAAGTCATGAATTATATATACGAGTATTATATTATTAGACTAGTCCCTGCCTAGGATAAAATTCTTCTAAAATTAAGATAATCATCAGAAAATAATTTAATTTCTTCCAAAACCACTCCCTAAAATTAAATAAAATCCCTAAAATCCCCTAAAATATATCTCAGAGTGCAGGAATAGGTCTCTCTTTTAATGTCTGGCTGCCGTCGTCGTTGCCATTATATCGTTAGACGTGGCAGTCACCCCACATTATGGCCCTCAGCCACATCCCTCCACCCTATACCCTTCCTCCTCCCCGTATCGCTTCGACTTTGATTGCAAAGTTTACATGGCACCAAAGTGCATTTTCAATAAAAGGAAATATCAAACTTCCAAAGCTCACCAATGCAAACATCGCACACACAAGTGAGCATATATAGAGAGGATGGGCTCCCCGTCCCCATATCATTTTATTTTATTCGCTCTATAGTATATTTATCGTGCCTTCAGTTTTTGCCCCTTGCACTTGTTCTGCTTCTAAGCGAAAAGTGGAAAATAGCGGTCGGAGAGAGGGGGAGAGGAAGTAGGGACGAAGGAAAAACCTTGTGGAAATTCTGTGACCTCGCGCCATGAAAGTTGTCGCCAAGTAAACTTGTCTTCAACCCAGTCTCCTGCCCATTTTCTTGGGCAGAGCGCGCATGTCAAGTGAACTTTAAGTTTTTCACAAAACAGGTGAGTTCTTTAGAAGGTATTACAGGATAGGGAAATACCCTTTGAAAGGGGTTTTATTTATCAAAAAAAAAAAAGAGAGAAATTTGTAAAGCTTAAAATATTTCTAGACACTAAATAACAAATAAGCTAGCATAATCTTTATTTTCTTAAATCTAATGTAATGTAAAATGTAAAATATATTACAATAATTGGTATTAATAGTGTAGTTCACCTCAAAATAAATTTTAAAAATATAACTTAGTGTTTTTAACTTTTATAAAATTTACATTAACTCCTTAAAATAAATGTCCTTAAAGTAATACTTATTTTTAAAGGGTGTTCCCTATAAGAACATGCTCTAGGAAAAATTCCTGTACCTCCTTTGGGAAGCAACTAGCAACTGAAACAACATCAAAGAAAACTTTGTGCTTCTCCTTTTCTCCCCTCACATTTCCCTTTCCTGTCCTCCCCATGAAACTTTTTGACACTTTGCTAATTTGCGTGTGTTCCGTTTGAGCTTTTGTGAAATTTACATCGGCGACATCGTTGACTTGTGTTGATCTCGTTTCGGATTTTATATTCCACCTGCCGGGTAGTTTAGCTGATTGAATTGCTAATAAATGCTAAAAAGCAATCCTATTTTGTTGGAGATAAATTTAAGCCCAAAAAAATGCGAAAGTTTAACAGGGCAAGAGGTCGATATGGTATGTCTTTAGGGTTAATTTTATATTGATATTATATATCTTCAAAAAGCTGAAGCTCAATCATTTTTAAATCAATGATTTATAATTTGTTGGGTACAAGATTTATCAGCTCTTTTATCATAATAAATTGTATTGTATTTGTAAAGCTAATAAAATATTTACCTTACTCTTCACTTCATAAAAATTAAAAACAATCCTTAATATATCTACAAATTCACCCTAGATCACAATGATAAATACATATGTATTCTCTGTATTTCTGTAATTTTTCTGGCGTTTCTGCCAGCTTTAGAGTTCTCAATTGAAATTCATTTCTTACGTCGGCCGGATGTCCGGCGTACTTCAGAGTTTTGCTTTCAGGTTCACCCTGGGCCCAGCTTGTTTTGGGTTCTTCTGTTACTGGGGACACGCCTCGTCGGCGTATTCATCAAAAATTCACTTTAACTTCATTATCATCGTTATTGTTTTATTTATTCCACCTTCTGTTTCGCCTCAAGACACTTGATCGCTCAATTGATTTTCTTGCCTTGCCTCCATCATCCTCCACAAAACTTTACTTTATTATTTTTAGTGTGTGTGTATGAGTACACAGAAAAGAATTCAGTTAAATACTAGTTTAATATTAGCAGATTAGGTGCAGAAAAAAATGAAACTATTATTATGATCAGATTAATTCGAAAATATATGAAACTATTTTTTATTTCTTGGGACACTTGTGACTGTAGTTTAAGGGTTTTTATGTAAATCTCAGTAAAGTCATAAAGTCATTTCATATGTAACTTTTTGAGTACACCGAAAATAATTAAAGAATTATTTTAATTTTATTTAACTCGGTGATTTTTTATTAAATTTTCCAGGGATACTGGCTTATAAACCTAAAAGCTATGAACTAAAAAACACATTTTTCTGAAGTTTTCTACAATCTTAATCTTAGGAAAACTAACTTTAATTTAATTTTTTCTAAAAACCATTTTGATATTTCAAACTAATAACCATATAACAATAATTTTAACATTAAAAAATAACAAATCTTAATAGGCCCAAAATCCCCTCAGAAAATAGCCACAAAGCCTTTGTATTTTATAATTTTTTATTTGCGTGTAAATGTGTGTTGACTTGGTGGCCAGTTGGCCTGCTGTTTCTGCCTGCTGCTTTTTGACGGTTTCGTTGTGGTCGCCGCTGTGGTTGTTGTCTTCTGTTTTTTTTCAAGCTTTTTTCTTTATTTTTTATTCGCTTTTTTATACGCTGCCTTTTCCCCTGTTGTTTCTGTTGATATTTGCTGTTGTTGTGCGCATTGTCGACACTTTATTGACTACTTTTCTGGATGAATTTGTTGGTTTCTTAATTTCGCTGCCTTTGGCCCTCGACTTGGTTCATTGTTCAACGCTCTCTGATATCACTCATACGCCCCGCTGGTCCCTCTTCATCGCCTTTGGCTGCCTCTTTCGGTTTCGTTTTTCCTCCTTTTTTTTGTTCGCTGTCTTGTGTTTTGTCTTGCTTTATTTCATTTTTATTCGGTTGTTTTTGTTTTTAACTTTGCCGGCTGCATCGATTTCGCTGTTGCTGCCTGTTATTTTTTTGTAATTTTATTTTATTTTGTGGTATTTTTTGTACTCTTTTTTTTATACATTTTATTTTTACTTTTTTTGCGTTTACTTATGTGTTTAATTTTTTACTGAGTGGTTTTTTGAAACTGAGGGGTATATAGGTTTGTTAAAATTAAGGTATTAAAGGGTTCTAGAGAGCTAAGAATATTATACAAGAAAAGTAAGTTAATGCAGGATTATAGAGGCTAATTTGAAATC
Organism: Drosophila aff. chauvacae BK-2020; assembly: GCA_018903765.1. NCBI lineage: Eukaryota > Metazoa > Arthropoda > Insecta > Diptera > Drosophilidae > Drosophila > Drosophila aff. chauvacae BK-2020. The sequence goes on from JAEIGO010000058.1 coordinate 21,217,308, forward strand.
ACAAAACTATATTTTTTTTACCAAAGAACTTAAAGCTTACTTTGTTTATATTTCACCCTTTATTTTTTAGGTTATTTTGTAGGATTACAGGATATCCCCAAATCGATCCCTTGGAATTTAGCTCCTCTCATTTGCTTTTTTCCTCGCTTTTTGCGGGCCAGACACAAAGACAAACCGAGCAGACAGCGACGGCGTCATCCACAACGCATTGGGTGACTTGGGGACTTGCAGACCCCAACCGCCGCCACCTCCGCCTCCGACTCCTACTCCATCTCCATCTCCATCTCCTGCTCCGAATCCCAGAGCTGCAGAGCTCCAGTCCGAGACTCGGGCTTCCACATAAGCGCACACATATGCGTTCTGATTTAGCTGCCTTTAAATATGAGTTGAGGTGTTGTCCTCGCTTAAATTAGCCTGCGACTCAGACTGGGGCCCAGACAGCGACTCCGCGTATCCCACTTGAGGCCGGGTTCGGTCTGCAACTGTTCAGCTCTTCCCTTTGCACATATCAAATAATTTGCTTGCTGGATGAAGCACATATAAAGACCGGCAGACATTATATATATATATTAAGTATATAAGTACACAATATATACTTATACATCTTTTGTCTTTCTCCCTCTCTGTCCTCCGTTTAATTTACGTTCTTTTTCTGGTTCTTTGTTGGACACTCTTAAAAAATCTGTTTCTGTTTCTGTTACTGGAAAAGGCCAACAAACCGATCAATGTCCATAAATCAGTTAAATTTCGGGCTCATATAACGGCACACACATCTTTTTATAGCCAGCCGATCATCATGATCACCCGATCGGTTGAGAAAATAAAGCCAGAGACAACCAATAACCATAACAAAATCACAGTGTGAAAAGTAACATAAACATTTAATTGCCAACCGACCGCAAATTGTCATTTAGGAAATAAAGTGTGGGGTAACCCGAGCACTCGAAGGGGAGATTGATGTGGAGTCAGTCGGGTCTCGGAGCAAATTGCCGGTCATATAGTTTTATAGACTCGACCCGGACCATTTGGGTTGGCTAGTGGTGTATATAACGTGTCGGGGTATCTCTTATGGCCTGTTAACTGATCATAACTTGGTAAATTGCCTTACAGATCTCGCCTGTGCCGAGACCATCTTCAAGATCACGAACTAAGCAGGTGCAGACAGGTAGAGACACAAGAGTGATCTTCCCCAGAGAGGGGATCAGTCTAAATGATGACAATCCATCATGCACTCTGAGGAGTGAATGTGTCATGAAGTTTACCCATAGATCAAAATATTATGCAGATGATGTAGAAAAGGAGACAAGCAGCTGATCCACAATCCTCAGCGATCACTCAAGAAGAATAATCGCTTTACTCGAAATTATGACGAAAGTCTACGGAAGCATATGAAATTAAATTGAGGGTAAATATCAGTGGCAAATTACCCAACGAAGCGGTCATGTGTAGTGTAGGGATCAGTAAGTGATCAGAGAGCTTAAGGAACAATCACTTCTTAAGTGATTATTTTTGAGGGGTATTCAAAATAAGCAACAGATAAATAATAAATAACAATCAGAAACTGAACTTTAAGATGATATTGAAATAAAGTTAGGAAAAGGGTATGTTATGACACGAAAAATAATTAATAATCTTCAAGAAGTAGAAGAAATTTATGATGATATTGTAATAACACTAGAAAAAAGAGAGTAACATAATAACATATTAAATGATTGCTTAAGTCTTCCAGAAAAGCGTATAAGCAATATTTATTACGTTTCTACAAAAAAAACTTAAGTTGTTAAAAACCTATTAATTAATCGTCTCAAAACTAAGAAGTATTATTATAAAAATTAAAGGTAGACCGCGATTCTATCTAACGATCCTCAATCTGTCTTTAGAGCTTCTTCGTTTTTTGTACGAAGGATAATTTATTTCTGTCTCCTCGTCTGACTTCAATTGACGGCTAAAAACCTTCTTAATGTCAAACTCTAACCGCTTGAGTGGACACAAACTTCTTGCTAATTTAGTGGAAATTCCCCCTGCTCCCCCCTCCAAAACCTTTTCCACCTGCCAAAACCCAACAGAAACCGATCCTGACAACACCCTTCGTCAATAAACAATATCACACGATCATCACGAACATCATTATGACCGTCTTTGGTTGCTGTTCGCCGTTGACATGGATTTGACATTGGAATTCAATACGGGTCGATACCCATTACTACCCCCTTGCTCTTAGCCAAGTTAGGGCTTCTCTTTGAAAGAATAAAAGAAGAAAAACTATATATACCCCCTTCAAACCCTCTTCCAGATCATCGTGATCAATTCCAAGTCATAAATCGCAACACGAAGGCTTTTGTGTATGCATGGCAATATTTACAAATTATGTGCCGGCGATGGAATGTTGCTGTGCGATAGAACCGAGCGCCAATGTCAGGGTTATCCTGGTAGAACGACAAGCGGGTCTGGAGACGGTACGGAGACAGAGGTGGAGCCTTGGCAATGACAACGCACCCGGCAACCGACAACCGACAACCAACAACAAGAAAACCCGCCAACAGACAAAACAACAACAATGACATTGCACTGGTTTACCTTCAGGACGGTCAGCCTCAGACTTGGGTCTGGATCGTTGGTTGGAGGCACTGCTATATACAACACCGGGTACACCGATGTCTGGGCACCCGACAACACTTTCCATGCAACCCACTCCACCTTCCGGGGAGTTACAAAGACAGGGACCACACTAAACGAGGGCACTGAGGGAAAATTTGGGTATAAATTAATAAATTTAAGGGGGATTTTTAATAAAGAACTTCTTATCTAATTGATTTTTAAAGTTATATTTGTTAAAATGTTTATAAACCAACTGAAATTATGAGGTTTCCTGCCTTAGCTCATTATTTTATTATAGTAAATATCTAAAATTAATCTTTCAATATTTGTATTTAATTTTTTTTCTGTGTAAACTCCAAGTCTGAGGCAAAGCCCAAAAGCTAAAGCCATCCATTCAGGACAGAGGCGGGTTTGGTGAGGTGGGGAGCTTCCTCGCCCAAAGGGGGAGGCAACTGTCTGTAAATTAACGCGGGCGTTAAAATTGCAATTTTTCACTTAATGCACACAGTAAGACAACAACAACAACAACATGAACAACAACAAAGTGCCCCAAGTGCAACATTGCAACTGCAGAAAACTGCGGACCTGTGACTGAAGCGATTCTCGAGTAGGATTGAGATCGAGATTGCTCTGACATTCATACCTTTAACTCATTTACGCATAGCAAAGTCAATGGCAGACGAAGCAGAAGCTGAGATATAAGACGTCCAAGATCAGGCTAGAGATGGAATCAAGGAGGATTGTAGAGCGATTTATTATTGCGAAATAAATTATAAAATAAATATTGTGTAAATTCGAAAGCTATTATTTTGATTATAACTTAACAGTATATATTCTTAACAGTATTTATTTCATTGAAATCGACGGAAACTTTAATAAACAAAGATTAATACAAATGAGAACGAATAATATTATCCGTTATTAAATCTCTTTTCTTTTTATACATAAAAAATTAATTCAAATATATTCGCATTCTATACAATTCAATAAAATATTAAATAACGTTTAATAGATATATGTAAACTGATTTATGTAAACTTAGCAAGTTCTTCTTAGTATGATTAAAAATATTAAATTAATATAAAATTTATTTAAAATATATATAATAATATTTATATTTATATTTTATTTAAGAACTTCTTCCTAACGTTACAAGTACAAAAAAACTTCTAATTGAATACGCTAGTCACACAGAACAAGTTAACTTAAGGTTTTATTTAAAATTATAATAAAGATTTTTATTATACTTAAAAAAACAGCTGCAACTAGGGTCGATTTGTTTTATTATTTTTACAGAATTATAAAACTTTTTTTTTTTGTTTATTTATAATATTATAATAATATAATAAATATTTATATTAGCAATAATAAGGAATATTTTCTAAGTTTATTTTCAGGAGAAGATGTCATGGAAAATACTAAGCAATAAAATGTATTTAAAATACTAAAGCATAGTAATATTATATAAATAATGTACTATATATTTATTTGTTTATTAATATATATTTTTATTTATTTACTTATTTAAATATAATATATGACAATTATTTACCACCTCTAGTTAGCAAATCAGTGTTCAACTGAAACTTGTTTCTTATGTAAAGTGTCCTTGAAATAATTGTAAATTATGTCTACACTTCTCAGTGTCTTTTTCTCCCTCTTTCTTTCTTTCTCTCTCTCTCTCTCTCTTTCTCAGCAGAGAAATCTTAAATCTGGAAGAAGCTGCAGAATCTTCATCCAGTTATCGGGAGTGGGGAGTCCCCTTCCAACAGAGTTGTGTGGGTGGCGCGCGCGATTTCAAGCTATTAATAAATTTCAATAAAGTGCATTGGCGGCTGCCATGTGGCATGTGGCATATTTGTGGGGCATGTGTCACCCCACCAGGCCCCCGTACAGCCCAGTCTTTGGCTTCTGCCTAATTGAAAATCGCAAATCGCAAAAGCACAAATTATGAGATCTCATGCCGACGGAGGCGCATTCTCCAACTATCGCCGGGTGTATCTTCTGCATTTGGCAATTGAACAAATAAACAGATATGTATGTGGAGTAAACCTGCTCACCAACTTTTGTTCAGTCGCCGCATTCTATACCCAACCTGTTCAATTTCATCGTTTTTGCTCATTTCAATAATTTATTTAGCCAACAAGCAGACGACAGCCAAAGAGAGGGAAATAGGCGAATTAGAGAAATGTGAATACAGTTGAAAATAATTTAATGTCAAATTTATTTATTTATTAATTAATATTTTAAAGTTTAATTTAATTTAATTTTTTAAAATTTAATGTTATATTTTTATATAATAATGCTATTATAATACTATTAATAAGTTTTGAATAGAAATTATAAATTATAATAGGTCCTATATCGTATAAAAATATATTTAAATATTAACTAAGACGGTATTTAATATTAAAATCAGTTACCAATATTAAACACACATATTTAATTTTTTATTTATTCTAATAAAGCAAAAGTTTCTTTAAATAATTTAAAAAATTAGAAAAACCAGTTAAAAATAAATTTATTCAGTCCTAAATATACGTGTTTTATACATAAATCACAAAATAGAATAGTTCTTACTTTTATAAAAATGTATTTACTTACTATTAAAGTTACTTGGTATTAAAATCATTTTGTAATAATAAACTTAGTTGTTAATAAAATATTTTAAAATCTTCTGGAAGAGGATTTGTATAAAAATATTTTTGCATTAATAAACCGATGGTATTTGATTTTTATTCATTTACTTTAAGGCATAAATATAATAAATAAATAATTTAAATAATATTTGTAATTATAATAAACGTAGAAAATTAAACTAAATTAATATAGCAAACTTATTTAAAAAAAGACAGAGCTCTTAGAAACTTTATTATATGCATTCTTGTCCTGGTAATTTATTTATTGTAACTAATTAGTTAACTAAAAAATTTACAAACAATATGAGCAAAAGTTTCTCTATGTGTAGAAAAATGCACCATCTCTTCTCTTTGGCTTTTGTGTGTTGTTGCACTCGGGTAGCCAAATTATTTGGCGAATAATCTGCGGCTGCTTTCGCTCGACGGATTGCAATTAAAAACTTATTTTTAAGAAAAATATACACAAGTTGCAGGGGATGCCGAATCCAAGGGGGTCGAGTGGCGAGTGCTGGCGAGCTGGCGACCTGAAGAAGGGGTGCCGTCCAAGGGTGGTCGGCGGGGGAGCTCGGGCTGTAAATTAAATGCACATAAAACGAAGGCGGCCCACATGCTGAACGCTGATGGTTGGGGCAGACAGCCCAATCCCGAGTGCATGCAACAGCGGCAGGAAAACACCGCACACAATTGAGTCGCAAATTTATTTGGTCGAGACGGAAAGTGATGAAGGGGCTGTAAAAAGGGGGTTGGTGGCCGGTGCAGCAGGAAAAGTTCAAAATTAAATTTGTTTAGAGGGGCAAAAAAAAAAGAGGAAAACACACAAAATGGAGGCAAGGAAAAATTAGAAATGCCAAATTAATATTGAGCTAAATAGGGAGAATTAAAGGAAAATTTACTAATTAAATTAATGGGAGTAGATTTTTGTATTTATTTCTTAAGTTTGGTCATTTTTAAGGATCAAAAAATAAATACTTATAATTCCATGTTCAAAAGTTAAAATAAGGTAAGTGTGGGGATTACAAATTCTCTGACGCTAAAAAAGTTTGCAAACAATTTTTTATATTCCTCTTTTCTACATTCACAGACACCAAATAGAAAACATTTCCAAAATAACTCCCCTTAAATAAAGCAAATGCAATATTTCCAATAACTGAAACTATAAACCGATATTAGCTCGATAATTTGATGCTATCAAAAATTATTTTTCCCTTTTGAAAATCACAAAAATAATCCTCACACACGGAGGCTATCATCAAAACAATCTCTATTCAATTTCCAATAATATTCCTCATACGCCACGATGGGCCAAAAAGCATTCAGCCTATAATTTTCCATTTTCCACCCTGGTCCCTCCCTCCCTCCATTTAAAACACATCACTTCCTCCCCGATTTTCAATTGTTTTGGCTGTACCTGCCTTCGGTCAATTTTCAATTGCCTTCAATATTTGCCAAAAACAATCATTGGGAAATCGGAAAATATGAATATGAAAATTGCGAATCTATATGGGAATTTGAACTAAATATACATATATTCAATATGTGTGTACAGACACGATGGGAAATATTTGCAAAATAGCTGTGCATAAAAATTAATGCAAAATTGGCGTTATATGTTTGTATGTTTGCTTTTTTTCTGGTTTTCGCAGCCGCGTTTCAATAAAATATCAAAGCACACGGCACAGAACAGAGCACTAAGCAGCAAATAGTACCAACAAAAACACACTCGAAATGCAATAATCATATTAAAAGCCACAACAACCACGGCCAATCTCTAAAGGCAACAAAATAGTTCGTTTTTAAAGTTATTATTAGCCGCAAAATGTGGCCCGATACAAGAGTGCACAGATATGCCAGATATATGAGCGCACACAGTCCGACAAATACATATCTATATAAATAGTGTGTGTATAGTTTAGTATTGTATGTAAATATAAAAATATATATATAGTGTGTGCAATCAATATATTGTACATCGGTTATATCTGTATCTTGCGCCAATTGATACACACCCGAAACATATATATATATTTGAATATATATTCATTCCACTGCTGTTTGGCTCTCTGTTTGTGTATAAATCATTTAAGCGGCCACCAAATAAAAATCAAGTTGAAAACATTCAATGAACTACTTTTTCGTAAAAGTGTTGCATGCAACATACGTATAGATATGTATATAGTACATATGCCATATCGACATCAAATTTAAAACATATAGAATTTTATACACTGTATTTTTTGTATCTGTATCAACAAGAACAATGCAAATATGGAAACATAAACTATTTGCCAGAGAGTTTTATTTTGTTATTATTTTAGTTAGTTCTTTTTTCCTCATATGATTTTAAATGTTCTTCTTGTTGTGTGTGTTTGTTTTTGTGTTGATTTCATAATTTGTTGAGGAAATTATAAATAATTTGTACGTAAAACGCATTTTATACGTGGGTAAACAAATAGGGAAATACCGACATGGGAATTCCGATTTGAAATAGAAAATGGTTAAGAGAAAAATAAACAAAGGGAATGCCTGCGTAATATTTATTGAAAGTGTTATGAGATTATATATAAAATTGGATATAAAGTACAAAATGTGTATAAAATATTTAAATTTCATAAAATCAACAAAATGTTCAGGAAATTTTAAACAAATTCCAATTTATAGAAGAAAGTGTTTTTGTTTAGGAGAAAATTTCAATTTTTCAAATTTTAGCTTATGGTATGTGTTTATACTTTTAATTAATTGTATTTATATTTATTATTATGAGCAGCTTATATACTCACTTCATAGTTATACAAGACTATAGGGAATTTCAATAACAAAACAATTATTAAATTTCAGATTAGTGGAGTCACTTAAAGGTTTGTATTTCAATTTAACACTTTTGAAAATAATAAATCAAAAACTGACATTTATGTGGCTTTCCCAAGGAGCCCGTGAAATCGTTAAGATATAACCATTATCAACCGCTCCTTTGAACCCAGACGAATACAAAAAAAAGGCCACCTCGTATCGATCAATCCTTTACGCTGTGGAATTTTGGTATTCCCCACAGAGAGATCCAAAAAAATAAGAAAACAACAAATAACGAAAGAGATCCCAGCAGCATTTTGATGGCTTCTTCTCGTTAAATGCGGCGGACTTGCCTTGGCTAATTTAAGCCATCAGCCGCAGCAAATCGATTTGATGTGGCAAAGAAAAAACTATATACTTGTATGAAAATTTAAGAGGTATCTGTCAACAAGTTGTTGCGATCATTGTTTGGTCACGCCCCCTCCTACGCCCCCCGCCAATTAAAAACCAGCCAACCGCCAACACTTTTATTCACTGTGTAATTAATATGCAGCAACAGCAACAGCAGCAGCAAAGATAGCGGCAGCGTCAGGTGGGCAGCTCTGGGGGGGCGTGGTCGTGTGGCAAGTGTCGAAAATTTATGCGCCACATTAGTTATAGATCCATAGATACAGATACTGTTATATCGTATCGCCCGGCCCCGCCCCGAACAAAAAATTATTTATTAATTTGTTAATTCGCTGTTTGTCATTTTGCGGCTTAAACGTTTCGTTCTGCTACAAAAGACATTAAATTTATGGGACCCCACAGGGCGGCGAGACGATCGTGGGGCACTCGGCCACGCTTCGGCTCTCTTCGGCTCAGTTCGTTTCGGTTCGGATCGACTCGGTTCGACTCAGTTCGGCAGTTCGTTAGTTCGGCAGTTCGACATCACCGGCCTCGGCTCGTCGCTCGCAATTAACACGCCAAATTAGCGACGCAACGCCGCTGCTGGCGTCGACTGCGCCGGTGCACAGGGAAAAACAAAGGGGTTTATTATGATAAGGATCTTTGGGAAAATGATCTTTTTGAATCGTAATATTTTTTATAAGTGGGTTCTTAGTATAAATTTAAGGATGTTGATAAAATAATTACAATTTATTTCCTTTTTATGTTTGCAAAGCTTGTTTCAATAAGTCTGTTTAACCTTCGTTAATTTATCTAAAATACTTAAGGTTATCCTTTCTTTTGTCTCACTTAAACATTTTTGTAAATTATTTTTAAAATATTTTTGCCTTTAGTTAAGATATTCAATTCTGTTAAGGACCTTTAGGATCAAGATTGTTTTAATAATAAAAATTCAATTTTGTATATATTTAAGGATGTTCCTAAAATAATTGGAATCTTCTTTAATCTTTTAATAAAATAAATTTAAAAAATATTTAATCTTTAAAATTAAACTTTATTTAATCAATAAAATGTACTAGTTCCCATACTACTTTTTTCCCAGTGCATATGTAAATTTCAGTTTTTAACTTCGAAAACTTGTTGAGCATTTTTATTGATACGTTTTGATATTTTTCAAGAATTTATTTAATTTATTTACAGATTTATGAGCTCGCTCCCGAGCGATCGCGTCGTCGCCGCCTCAGTCAAATATTTGTAGATTTTATTTATGGCAAATGGCAACAAAAAAAAAAGCGGCAACAGCAGCATATACACCGAAAATTTATTAGCCAAGTTGAACTTTTTCGGTCGAACACAACTCTCAGCGCCTCGTGCTGATCTCTTGTGGGGTGGTTAAGGGGAGGTGGGAGGTGGGAGCTGGTGAGGCGGCGGCCGCCGGCCAAGGTGACTGATCATCACATTGGTCTAATGTGTCAAGTGGTTGGCAGAGCTTTGAATAATAAATAATTGTTTATAATGTATCCGCTGGGGCGATCTCGTTGGGTTTTATTTATTTAGTTTCTTTTTTTGGGGCAATGGAAAAAACTGGGTTAAAAACGAGAAAAAGGCAGGTGATACGAATTTTGTTTGTAGGGAATTTCATCAGGTGATCGATCAGAGCTAATGGGGGATTATCGGAGATATATACAGGAGAAATTTGTGGATGAAAGATGGGGAAATTATTTAAGAATTATGTGTATTTTGTGGAATTTTTTTTAAACAAAAATAACTTCATTTCGTATGTATCTTTCATATAAGTACACTCTCCACCTCTCTTACTTATTTATTCATTACAATTCATTCCCTTAAATCTCCAATTAATTATTTAGCCACCCCGGGAAACATATTCTCCCGCAAAGGGAAACATTTTCCCCAACGAATTGGTGTTGTCTCCCTGTTGAGCTGACATTTTCATTCGCTGTGCGCCTTGCTAACGTCTCTTCGAACATATGTTCTTGGCTCGTGCTGTCTGAGTATCTATGTATCTGTATCGGGGTATCTGCCGCACTGTCTGCTCCCGCTGCGTATACGTAATGTGACAATTGCTCGCTTCGCTTCTATCACACACTGCAACATAGTTTGTCTGTCTATCTATCTATCTGTCTATATATCTGTGAAGTTGCTTTAGTTTCCCTTCAGTTTGGGGGCCCTTCCATGCCCATCCGAACATCTTGTACAATTTTATTACGCTTTGCATTGCATTTTGTTGACAGTTTTGTCAACAAGCGTTGAAAATTGGCTAAATATAAATATATGCACCCGTCCGTCACCCCCTTCGGTTCGTTTCGTTTGTCGCAATGTGTGCAGGAATATTTATTACAACGGCAACAACTCGTTCGCATCGCGCTTTATTTATAAATGCGAATATAAATAGGTGCAAGATGCACAGATTTCATCTCTCACGGCGAGAAGATGGCACAGGCAGGGATATAGAAGGGATCCTGGTGCACAGTCAAGCGAATTCGCAGCAAGCATGACTTGTAAATAGCTGCGAGTTAAGTATCTGGCAAAGTGCAAAGTAGTTGCCAAGGCATCACCAACAGACTGCGGCGGCAGCCGAGGCATCTTCCTCGCCATCATCTATGGCCTCGCGCGGCACTCTTGCGCCCTCATCTTGTGCAGAAATGCACTGGGAACAATAATTAGTAAATATATTAATTAATAAATGAACAATTTATTAATGCTGATGATCGCTGCCTAAGTTAAAGCAACTTAATATCATAAAATTAGAATTAAAGAGGTTTAAGAGCAGCTTTGACTGTAATAACTTTTATTTTGAAGTCTATAAACAATAGAGGTAGTTTTTAAGACTTAATATTAATTAAACAAATAAAAAATTTTAAAATTTAATTACATTCTTTCGGTGCATTCATCGTAATGAACTGGGCACGCACTTGTCTCGCTCAGCCGTGGCATGATGTATGTGGCAAGCGTCGGCAGATGGGGCCCCATGTCTATATGGCTATAGCCTATAGCCCAGCACCTAGGCCATAGAAACAACCGTATGAGAGAAAAGAAATTGCAACAATTCTGCAGCTTTATCGCTTTTCCAGGAATCGGAAAATGCTTCCGCATCAATTGAAAGTGCAAGTGCCACTATTTTTGTAAGGGCTATCAAGCTGTAAAAGTCTCTAGAGGAAAGTCTGGATATTTTTTCACGGGAAAAACAAAACAAGAAAAATATATAAATCAACACACTCTCATAAGATTTATTTTTGACATTAAAATACATTAGTAAATAAGCTATAAAGTAGGGAAAACATTTCCCTAGATTAAAGCAACTCAAGTAATATTTACTGAATCAATTTGGTCAACACCTTAAGAACTTAATCCATTCAGTAAATATTTTGGCTAGAGAGGGAGTTACTGAGATTTATTCTCCCCCCTCTCTAAGCTTTGGAAGTGTTTTTCCACTTATTTTTCCCTGGCTCTGGCTCAACTACAATCCCCGGTTTATCTTTCACACTTTAGCGGGGCTTATAAATAGAAGACCACGACACTTCCTCCCCCAAGACCCCGTTTTTTTGTATTATTTTTATTTTTGCGCCCTTTGGCGCTGTCAAAATCAGTTAAAAACACTGATTCGCTGTCTCATCGCCGGATCAACGACCACCGAGACTCGTAAGGCATGTGTGTGTATATTTTCTGTTGTACTTTCTGTCTTCTATGTGATGAGGTATGAGCCACAACAAAATAAAATGAAATAAAAACAGCAACGAGAACCAACCTCAAAGACAACTTTCAGGTGAAACACAAACAACAACGTCGCCCGCAAAAACAAAAACAACAAAAATGTAAGAAAAAAATATTTAAATATTTTAAGAGCGATGACCCAGAAGCCGAAGCAACACAAAAACAAAAAAAAAAAAAGAATCAACCTCGAACACCTTCCACTGGGAACGGCCACAAAAACGAACTGGAAAAAAATTAAAACGAAGAATTTTTTTGGTTCAACAAGAAGAGTTTAATTTGTCAGAACAACAAACTTGATAAAAATCTATACACAAGCGAGCGAGCGAGAGAGAGGGAGGGAGGGAGAGTTGGAAAAAGTACACACAAATATGGTAAAAAAAAAACTGAATCGAAGCAAAAAGTTTCCCAAAGTCTTGGAAGCAAACTTATTTTTATGCTGACATAAATGAAATCATTTGAAGTTATTCAATATATTGCATGGAAATAGAGAGCAATAAGAAATGGTTTGAGAGGGGTTTAAATGGATTAAAATAACATTAATAAACATTTAATAATAAATAACATTAAAGTTAAGGGAATATTTTTAGAAGGGTAATAAATCAAATTAAAAATTTAACAAGTTTCATCCCTCAAGGACTGTCTTTACAATATGTTTTAGAAATATCTTAGCATAATTTGTATTTTAAATTGAATTTAAACATTCTTCATTAAGAAAGCAATATATTTTCAGAGGTGAAGTCAAATTAATAAATTGCAAGCCAATTTAATTAATCTACCTTTCTCCAAGACTAATTTTTAAATATTTAAAAAATATTTAACAATGTTTTCTTTTATTTTAACAAATTGATATACATATATTCTTCAAAGGCTGCTCTTAAAATTTTTTTAAAACATCTAATAATTTTATTTTTTTTATTTTAAATAAATTAATAAACATCTTATGTTAAAATAAATCTCAGCATTTATTAAATATTTTAAATTTATTTCTTAAGGACATTAAACTTTCTCTATTACTTAAGCAACATAATTCTCAGAGATTAAGGTAAGTTAATAAATAGCAAACAAATTAATTAATTTAGCTTCTTCAAAATCGGCCTTTAAAATATTTTTAAAAATATATAACCAAGATATTCTTTTGTTAAATTTAATTCTTAAAGTACCTCAAAACCTATAACATTTTCCATTATAAAAGCTAAAAATGTCTCAAAGATAAAGTTACATTAATAAATAACACACAAATTATTATTTAAAAAATATATGGTAAAAAAATATATCTAACAATGATAGTTTAATTTTAAATTTAATACTTAAAGTACACACAATACAATACAATTACAAAAGCAGCATATTCTTTGAAATAAAGTTAGGTTAATAAAAAAAGGACAGATTTTCCAAATTAGGTAAAGATATTCTTAGAAATATTTAAAAATTTATGTTTTAGTAAGGTACTAAAACATAAATTTTTAAATATTTCTAAGAATATCTTTTTATGGTTTTATTATTTTATATTTAGTTCCTAAAGTTTGTTACAAATTTCCCATTATAAAAGCTACATATTTCTCACAGATAAACTTAAGGAAGCCAAGTAGAAATACCTTCTTTGAGCTGTCAAACTCCCCCTATTCCTCCATCCAACTGTGAGATCATAAATCTTTGTTCGGTTGCCGCTTCTATTTTTTTTTTTTTGTTTTAGTTTGAAGCTCGTTGCTAGTTTCCTCCACCGTCAAACACTAATTGGTATTAGCAGCAGCAGCAGCAGCTATCACACGCAACTCCCCTCTCTGCGGTCCACTCGATTATTGCTTTTGAAGATTGAAGAACCAACGGGTTCAATGGATCAAGCCAAAGTTGATTTTACCTTTTATGGCCTTTGACTTTGAATTGTGCCGCTGACAAATAACAAGATACAGGTGGGCGTGGTTTTGGGCAGGAGAGAACCTGTTGTTGTTCGAAAATGTTGTTAATTCAAGAAGTGGGTGGTCACTAAACGAAACCCAAATTGAATTAGTCGCAGGCTTAACAGGGGCCTCGCGTAGATCGTAAAATGTTTGGAAATAAAAACATTAGGAGTTTTAAAGAGAATTCATTTGGTTTGAAAGCTAATCTTCAATGAGAAAATATTTTAAAATATTCTTTTGTTACTTTTAAGACCACTTATAGCGGTTTAAATGGTTTTATTAAAGGGGTCTAATATAATTAACATGAAAAACGGATAACATGAGCTTACTCTGCAAACAATTCCCACTCAAGCCTTAATAAAATAATCCAAAAATAAAATAAAGAAGCATTTTTTGCATTCAAGATATAAATATTCAAAAGAATTCATATTTTTTCTTAGGTCAACCTATTAATACCTTTGCTATATCTTCAAAATGTAACTCATAGATACAAACTATTTCAAGGCTTAAATTCGACTTAAAATGTATTATAAAATTCCACAAATTTTCCATAGAAATATCAATAGTCCATTGGTTTTGTGTATGTTTCGTTTTCGAAACCAATGTTCAGGCAACGAACCCCAAAAACAAAGCGACAAATAACGCGACGTGCAAAGTGCGAAAACGAACAACGGAAAAATTGTAACTCAAATGGTGGAGGGGTCGAGGAAGGGGCCTCACAAAAAGGTGACCAGGTGGCGAGGGGGTGTAAACAAATGCAAATGCCCAGATACAGATACAGGGGCAACAGATACAATCAAATGCGTACGTCAATTGCTTGGGTGCCGTCGTTGTCGGTGTGCGGCTAAAAATGAAAAATTGCTTTTCAAAATTAAATCAACATTTAATTTTCTCGTAATTTGCTGCCTGCCTGCCTGCCTTGCCAGCCCCAAAGGATGGAAAGTGAAAAGTGGTGGCAGCGGTGGTGGTTGGTGGCTGAGGGAAGAACTCACGCATTTTTCTACAAATTAATTTTAGCACAACGATTGCCAGATACACAGAGAAATGTACCTCAGCGCAGATACAAGATACAAGACACCGATGCGCGATGGCTATAGATACAGATACAGATACAGATACAGCACGTCTGTCTTCCGCAGATACATCGTATTGGTTAGCCATTAAATGACGCCAGCAGCAACAACAAGCCAACTACAAATCGTTTGGCAGCCAAGTGCCAAATAAAAACTTATTACTTATACGCCTCGTAGGCCAGCCGAGCATCTGAGCACATGAATCTATTATGAATTAGACTCTGAATGCCAACAGAACAGACACTCACCCGGACTCACACACACACACCGAATGGGCATAAATAAATATTTTGTAGCTCGTTTAAATATTCACCCTGGAGGGCAATTTTTCGTAAAGATTTTTTCGGTTCGATTTGAATT
Source organism: Drosophila aff. chauvacae BK-2020 (assembly GCA_018903765.1). Lineage (NCBI taxonomy): Eukaryota > Metazoa > Arthropoda > Insecta > Diptera > Drosophilidae > Drosophila > Drosophila aff. chauvacae BK-2020. The sequence continues at coordinate 21,232,782 of JAEIGO010000058.1, forward strand.
CGTATTTGTATTTGCCGCAGATTTAGTTGAGTTCTCTCCCAGCACACAGAGAGTGAGTGGAAAATGTGCTCGGATGAGTGCAATAATGTGGAACAAGGTCCACAAATAAACAATTGAAGATTATCGAACACAAGTCGCGGGGTGGGGAAGCGATTTGAGGAGGAAACTCGTGTGGCAATGAATGAATAAATTACTTAAAGCTTGCCAGACTTTTTGAGGTATGAAAGGTAGCTTAAGGGTTGCGGAAAAATATGTTTTGCACTACAGGAATATTTACTAAACATTAAAAATTATTTTAAAATATGTATATCAATAAATACAAATTTGTATAATATATTTTGCATTCTTTTTCTGGCTTTTTAAACACTACAGGACCTTAAAACGAATTCATACAAATCGGAAACTAATAATTTGACTTAGAAATAATTTTAAACTGTTTTTCTTATTTTTTTAACATACATTTTAGTGTAAAGAAATAATTTATAATGCTTCGTATATCATTAAAACTCCGCTTCATGTTTTTATAGCTTCATCTAAGATAAAACTGAAGCAATTACAGTTTTATAAGGCCTCTTAAAATTTTAATTACCACACTTACTTACATCAAAGTTGATTTATTACCTATATAAAACCATATAATAACACTAATAAATATAATTAAATAATCTCATATATTAAAAGTAGCCCCTAAGGACTTTTTCTTTTAATTTTCCACCTCAAAGAGCCCATATTTTTAGAGAAACCCCTTCGAATCAATCACAGCCAAGAATAACAGCCACAACAATTTTATGTCTTGACCAAAATTATCCATCACATAAACGGGTCTTCAGCCTGTTCTATAAAGTCCGCCCACGCACTGGCACAGCAAATGATCCATGGCATAACTCTAAATAGAACGCATTTGTCACAGAAATCAAACGAAATTTCAAATATTTTTAGACAGCATAAAAAAAGTCTCTCTCCCCATCTATATCTGTGCCTGTGGTTATATCTCTCTATGATTTGTTTAGGAACTGTGAAATTGTTAAACTGCCACTTTATTAATAATGTCCAACTCACACACAGAGAGGAAATTTGAAGGAAAACCCGAACAAGAGGCAAACAAAACGAATTCGTTTTTAGTTTTTTATTGTCAAACAAACAAACAAACCAGAAAAGTTCTCTATGAATTGAAATATTTTGACGTGTTCCAAATAATTTTCAACGAATTGTTGTTGCCATTTATTATTAACTCGATTTTTTGTATACGTATGTGACTATTTGTGTGTGTGTGTTGACAAGATTGAAAAATGTGTCAGAACAACAGATATTGTGCCCCAAAGGCGAAAGGAAAGTTGCCATCAAATGCAGAATAATCCCAACCCAAAGACAGAACATCAGCCGCAGCAGCTTCTTGGCTTCTTTGGATAAATGAGTTCCCAATGCTAATGAGCGCATATCTGACAGATACAATTTATAAATTTGACAAGTGCAAAAGCTAACGAACAACAGGGAAAAAAACCAGAAAACGAGACAACCAAAACAAAACCCGCGCAGTCAGCCAAATGGAAAAATAATAATAATGCAACCAGAAGGGGACCGAATTCCAAAGCCAAACAATATTCAGTCACAAAAACATACCCACAACAATACAAATATCTCAAACAAAGGCAAATTATTTTGCATAAACGAAATTGTTGACAAATTATGATTTAGTACTGACCGCATTAACATATATCCAACATATCTCTCTCTCGAAGCATATATATGTGTATGTTTATCTGGGCAGTAAGTTATGTGCGCGGGCCATCTGTTCATAAATTTCACGCTGCTTAATTAAAATTTTGAATATTTTATGCAGTTCGGGCATGGCAGTAGCCCAAGTAGCCGAAACTAATGCCCGATAAACTGTCTGACCTTTTGACCACAGCTCATTTCCATAGAGAGGCGGTTTACGGGTGGAGTTTGATGCCTATTAATAGGGGGGGAAAGGGTTAGATTAGGCTTTATTTTATATGAAATCGAACTAATTTAATGATATATTTAAGTATTGAATATTTAACAGGACTTTTGGCTTACTTTCCATCCTATCTTTCCTTTTATTTGCATATGTTTCAGAATATACAATTAATAATGTAATTTAGTAAGTATATATGGCTTAATTTCACTTGATCTAAAAATATTTAAATATATTAATTTCATATTAATTTTGCTTTTAATTAATTAATTTTAATTTTACATTTAAATATATTTTATACAATTACAGGTCACTCTCTAGTCTTTTCCCTCTAAGACTCTCTCAAATTTTGCGAGGAAGCAAACATTAAAAATGCATTTTGAATAAATAAACACATAAATCGATGAGCCCAGCAGCAGTAGCACATGAATATATACATCGACATTTCTGTATGAATAAAGCTATATGCATTTGAATATTACGTATACGCCCAGGTCTACTTATGCAAATTCCCTGTCCGCGAGGTGTTTACATTTCACTAATCGACATCTTGACACTGTTTTTGTCGCTATTCTCACTTGAGAATTCTCTTTTTTAAGCTTCAGTACACATATTTTTCTATATCCGCCCCACTGTCCCTCATTTACATACATTTCTTAGGCTGATAATCACCAAAATTTACGCTTAAGTATTCGAAATTAACTTTGTTGCGGTCGCTCTGGCTTCCTGTTGCCCTGGGTTCTCCCTCATTTTGTGATAAATATTTGTTTTGGCTTTTGCCCTGACGGGTGTCGTCGTGGGCTGTTTCTTTCTTTTGTTGCCCAGTGTAATTGATTATTCTGCCAACTTTTTCGCTATTGTTTGTTTGCCGGAAATTTATTTCCAACACGCGCTAAATGAATTGTTGTGAAGTACACAATAATAGGCAGAGGTTTGAGGATCAAGGCCTTCCACTTTGGAAATTTTGTCTAACATGTTTGTTGGCTTTAAAATAAGGTCTAAAGAGTTACCAAAGCGATGTTAGTTTTGACACATAAATGTTAGGAATATTAAGAAGTTGATATCTACTAAAAAATTGTTTAAAATGTAGCTGAAACATATATTGCTATTAACTAAAAAAGGTCGCCAAACAAGAAATATACATTTTAAACTTAAATATAACCAAATTGAGACATACACAGACTTTAAGCTTAAATATTTCCAGTTTAAAACCTGTAATATACAGTCAAACTATCAGAAATATTAATTAAATGGAGAATACAAATATTTCTTCTGTTAAAGAAAACTTTTTAAATATTTAAAATAAGTTTTTTTTACATAAAGTACTTTACTTTCCAGTACTTAAGAGTTTACATTAATTTTTCAAATGAGTTTTCACATATCCCTGTGGTTTTTAACCATTAAATTATTCTATTTATTAAATTGTATAATATTCTAAAATATAGAAAAATAAAATAGATCACAAGCAATCACATTTATCGAATCTGGCACCCTGATGGATCGATTTGCCAAAGGTCTAGACCGCAATCGTTAACCGGGAATGATCAATCTTCGGCACAGCTTTCATCAATCAGCGATGGCCATTGAAATCCGGATCGGAATCGGAATACAAAATGTCAGCACTCTGTCAACACTTGACAGCGGGGATGAGGCAGTGTCGCGGGGGGCAGGAAGATTGAAATAATAATAATGAAAGAACCGACAGTGCTTCCATCTTAATCTGTTTAATTTGCAGATGCAGTTGGCCAGATACGAAATGAGCAGAGAATAAATTGAGAAGCTCGTAAAGGCGAGCAAAGAAGCCGGCAGCGAACGCGTCTCTCTTGTCTCGTTGAATATAATTTATGAGTCAATTTCAGACAATTATTGTTAAATATTATTAAGCATTCGCTGGGCTGTCAAAACACGCGTCGTCCCGAATGATTTACAAGGAATTGAAGACAATTGTCACTCCGCTGTCGCGCTGCCCGAGACCGTTGACAAATTTTAAGTGGATAATCTTCCATTATATGGAAACTGCGACTGAGCAACGGATATAGTCAAACTCGAACAAAAAAAAGGGACGCAAATTAATGTCAACATTGATTAAGCCTGGCAACTATATGGCCAGTGATTGCGGCCCCTTGAGAAGTCCCTCTTTCGTCATCCTTTTCGATGTCCCCCCAAAGACATTCCGCAAATTTACACGGCCAAGCGAAAATGCCAAGACGCGTGGCTGCCAATTATGGCAAAATGAGAGGAAACGCATGGCGGATAAAGAGTACAACAAAGGGGAGAGGGCGAGGAAAGACAGCCAAAACGAGACGAAGACAGATCGACGAGATCATTGTCAATTTGTCCGGTGACTTTGGGTTCACAAGAACCAGTCTCCAGTGATATAGGGAAATCAAATCTAAATTTTATGACAACAAGTTAGAGAACAAAATAAATGGAAAGAAATTATAGAAGAATTAAAGGAAACTAAAACCAAAACAACAAAAAATAAAAGTAAACTCTCGATATAAAAAAGATAAATAGAAAATAAATGATTATTCAGAGTTTTATTTATTTTAAAAGCAATTTAAAAAAATAATATTATTTATTATATTAATACAATATTTATTATATTAAAATATAAAAAGTATATCAAAGTCTTTATATTCCTTTAAAAAGTATTATAAAATTCTATGAAGTCTGATGTTAAAAATTGCGTATATTTTGTACATAATTAAAAAATTTCTTTAAATTTCAAGAAATTTAACAGTTTAAATTAAAGGATAAAAATTTTTTGAATTTTTAATCTAAAATCTCAATTATTATTTAAATAATAAAAAAGCCCTTCTCCCTTAATACAAATCAGGTTAAATAACTTATTATTTATTAGTCAGTAGAGTTTATAATTGATTATTATATATTTATTTTATTTAAATATTATAAAAGATTCTAGATTTTTCACAAAAAAAAAACTAAATCAAGTTGGATAACTTATTAAGAATTTATTAGTTACTAGAGTTTAAATATAATTGGTAGGATATATATATATTTTATTTAAATAATGAAAGAAATTTAAGATTTTACAAATTCATTCTGGAATATAGAATGTCTGTTATTATTAAATAAAAACAAAAATAAATATAAAAATCAAGTCTATAAAAAAATTACTTCTATAAAATAGAATCTATTTTATTATTTATTAAAAATAATATATAAAGGTTAATTATAAACTAGTGACTAATAAATAATAAGTTATCCAACTGTCATGCCAGAAGTAAATAAAAAAAATATATATTAAAATATATAACAAAATCACCTTGTAAACCTCTCATAACAATCAAGGACTCGTAAAAATGTTTAATTCGCTTCTGAAAATCCAGCCAAAACATGCTACCACTTCGCCTTTTTAGCACCGCCAAGAAACCCCTTTAAATAAAACAAACAAATTAAGACAATGGAACTCTACGCTTCGTCTCAGATAAAAATCAAAGTAAACAAAACAAAAAAAACTCACAAAACCAAAGCAAAGCCAATAATAAAAAGCAACTCGCTTTGGTTCAAATCTGCTCACTTTGGATCTGCTCAAAATGTGTGAACAATATCGGCGTGCGGATCTTGCCCGGCAACCAAAACAGAGAGCCAGAAGATATATATTAAAAGGCGGGCGATGCGGGGCACCCGAGAGACCTGTTTAAAAACCTGTTAATCAGCCTGAGAGCAAATCGGAGAGATATGTATATTTGTGTGTGTGTGGGGAAAGAGTGAGAGAAGTGCACTGCTGCAATGCGCTTTTGGAGCAACTCAAGAGCTGTACTTTTGCATAGTCATCGAGAAAGAGAGAAAGAGATTGTTACCTTCCCCTCTCTAAAAGCATCTCTTTTAGCACTCTTACCCCTCTATTTGAAACCCCCACCTTATCTTTACAATTTCCCATTTCCCACCAAAAAAAAAAGTAACACAAAACAGCATTTGCAAAAATGTCAAACAAAACAAAACTACGCGAAATGATGCCATTTCAGTAGACGCCAGGAAAATATTTCAATTCAAATTCAACCAGCTGGCTACACTGGGAGAATGAAAGATGAAAGAAAGTCATCATTAAGTAAATACTAATAAATAAATGCTTTCTCAAATTAAATAATAATAAAAGAGTCGTACTAGAGAGACTTGGTTATATTTAGGGAAATATCTTGTTTCTTTTACTACCAAATTTAGATGTTCTTCAGAGAAGCATTTAGAATTTTTTAAAAATTCAAATGCCTTGAAAATTATCAAATATTATTTTCAGTGTAAAATACCCCTTGTCACCCTCACATTCCCTGTTACACCCATGATAGCCACCCAATTCAAGGGGGAATCCAATCAGCCACGCGTTGGTGATAAAACGCGTTAACAATACGTGAAAAGCTTTTTCCTAACTGTTTTTCCTTTGCTTTCCGTTTCCCGTTTCCCGTTTTGTGTTTTCCCTCCTTCTTTTTCCTTCTCCTCCGCTCGCATTTCGTATCCTTTTGGTTGCCTTTGCGGTATCTGACAGATTTCTGTGGGTTAGCCTAATGGGGGAAATAATGCCGGAGGTTTGCGGAGAAGGAAGCGGGCTACTAAAATTGCGAAAAGCTTCTTCTGAGGGATTGTAAAAATTTGGATGAGCAGGTTCTGTTTTAAGGGTGGAAGTATCAGATTTTCCCTGTGGGGAGTATAACATACCGCATCACACCTGATTTTGTGGGTTAAGAATAAGAGGAATGCCAGGGGCTTGGCAAGGTTGAGAGTGGATGAAAATGTGCAGAATATTTTATTTTCAATCAAGAATTAACATAGTAAATGGATGTTACTGAGGGGAATTTTGATCAAATGGAGAAAATTATATGTAAACTTTTTTAAAAAATTAAGATATATATTTTGTATATATAACTTAAGGGGTATTACAAAATATTAATATTATAAGAAAGTTAGGAGAATATACATAATTTTAATTATTATAAAGTAAATATAATGTTGTAAGTATATCAGAAAAATAAATAATTTACTAACTTGACTGCTAAATATTAAATTTTAAGTTATTACATTTTAAAATAAAAATAAATTTTGTACATTAAAATATTATATAAATTTTTTAAGCACAAAGTACACCCCACATAACACTTCCTTCCATTCGAACACATGTTCCATCATTAAAACCACCACCCTCTGTATAAAATCAATTAAGTAAAGCTTGGGGAATAATTTGTATAATGCGGGAAGACCTCCTTCCCAGATCTGGCTTCCAGATTTTATGAGCCGTATCGGATAATCTTAATTTAAATTGGTTTCCATTCCCCATTCCTTCTCCCTTTTCATTGCGCCACAATTAAGCATTCAAAAAATGGCTGATCATGTTATTTAAGCCAAACACTTGTCACAATAAATCACATTTCAATCCAAATATTTGCGCAATTCCCCCAAGTCAAATTCCCCTCCCCGCTTCTGCTCTTTCTTTTCCCCTTTTTGCCCCTCAGGCGCATCGCTCATACGCCCCGTGTACAAAAGCCGAATTGTCCACAGGCCAACCACCAGCTTGCAACAAGAAAAGAAAAGTACAGCAACAACAACAGCAACAGCAGTTGACAACAATACGGCAGAAAGAGAAGCAAAAGCAAAGCGAAGTGAAGTAAAGCTTCAAGCAAACAGGGCAAAAAAATTTGAAGAAAAAAAAAAAAACAAACGCAGCAGCCACCGAGCTGCCATTTGCCCATTTTGAACCCTGCCACCTATCCCCCCACATCTGCAATATTCCAACCTCCTCTGCTGACGTAAAAAATAAAAAAAGTATATTAAAGGGAAAACACTTTTAAGCAAAATCAAATTCACAAGCATCAGGAGCACAAAGGATGCGGAAAGCGACTAGAATAATACCCTATAACTTTTAACTAAAGAATATTTATTTTCAGATTACTAGTATTTCTCTTGAATTAAAGTAAATAAACAATAAATTATAAAACTAAAAATCAAGAGTTGATAATTCTAGTGGAACAACAAAAGGCTTATGCCCCTTGAGCGCTTCGAACTTTTTAGAGCCTATAAATGAAACAATATTGTTTACATATTAAAATAATTACATATTTACTAATACTGACGAGCAATGTGTACATAATACAAAAATAGAATATAACTTAATAAATATTTTAAAAATATTTATTTAGCTTAATATAGATTAAATTAAGTAAATATTGTTAATTCGTCTGGATTAACCATCTAAACAGGTCAACATTTTTAATAATTTATTAGTTTATTATTTTATAATTTCATTACTTCTTTATTCTGAATAAATACATACTACAAAATATTGTTGCCCATTTCAAAATAAACACAAAAATTAAATTCACATTTTTTAACAAATAAAATACCCTTCTGCCCAAAAAGGGTATCTATTTGTATTTTTTTCGTTGTAACCATCTAGCGCCCAGCTCAGCGTACGCTGCGTTTGGCGAGCATGACGAAAGTCCTTTCGCACATTACCACATTTTTGTTGTATTTGTTTTTGTTGCTGCCACCCAGTGAGGCGAAAAAGCAACAACAACGGGCAGCAACACGAAAGACAAAAGCTAAAAGCGACAAATGAAATAATAAGAGAGCTTAAATAACTCCACACGAGAGCGGACACACGCACACACATACAAAGGGGAGACTCCAGCGCACTCATACAAACATAAAAACAAGTGGATACGGTCGGAGGGGGGAAATGGGGATATATTGTGTTTGCATGTTTGTTGTTACATTGACTTCCGATGACGGGCAGCAGCGTCTCCTGTATCTCTCTCTCTCTCTACCTCGTTCTCTATGCCCCTCATGCTCTCTCCAGTGGGTAGCGTAGCTCCCTTCCCCTCGCACCAACAGCCACCCACTCGGCGGCAGCGCTGTTCGCTCAGAAGCTGCGAACTTGTTTGCTCAATATGTTTCACACACAAACGACACACGCACACACAGAGGAGGGCACACGAAGCTTTTCGTTCCACCCCCACCGCTCCTTCAACCTTCTTTGCCATATTCGTTACACTAGAAAAAAATATTTTTAAAAGAAAGAAAATAGTTATTTTAGAAATTTAAAAAAAGACTAAAATAATAGAGAACTTTTGTTCGTTTTCTTTTCTTTTTTGACAATTATTATGACAATAATAGTCCAGCGTAAAAAATATATATAATTTTAAAGACATAATAATAATTAAATAATGTATTTATTTATTAACCGATAAATTAATTGAAATTGTATTGCAATCATATTGATTTAAATCAACAATTGTACAATACTCTCAGTAAAAACTGTTTCTTTACTTCATTTAATTTTTGTATCTAGATTATTTTACTTTAAACTTATTTTTTACAGTGCACTTTTGCTGCCACATTGCACGCTAAATAATGACTGACAGTATGTTGGTGCGCTCCCCCCCTTTCTCGCTCTGGTCTACCATCCTCTTCTCCGATCCCGCTCCCTCTCACGGTGTGACCCCCAATTGCTCTCGCTCCCACTAAACTGACAATCCCAACAAAAACGCAAACAAACCAAAATCGAAGCAAGCGAATAGCTTGCGAGTGCGACAGAGATAGACAGGCAGTGCTGTCTCTTTCGACCTAGCAGGTTGCATCGAACTTGTTGCGTTGCGCCACCTTGCGCCTTGCCGACGTCGCTGCCAAAGCTCTCGTGTTGCTCTTTGTGCTCCCAATTACTTTTTGCATGCTACCTTGGTGCCCCCACTTCACCCCACTTTGCTTTTGTTGTTGCTTTTTACGTTGCCTTTGTTATTGCTTTTGATTTTGCTTTGCTTTGGTCAGCAGCCACAGCGTCGGTGACGGAGACAGAGACGTCGACTGCAGCAGCGGCACAGGCATCGGCATCGCAATCGTCATCGTTGTTGCTGTTTGACGGTTTTATTTTTTGTTTTGCAGTTTTCTGTTTTGTTTTTAGTATGTTTTGTTGTTATTTAGTTTTCTTTGTTTTCATTTGATTTTTTTTTTTTTTTTTGCTTTTTTTCAATATACAAGTATGTAAGTTTTTTTTTATGTTACGACCTATGTGATGCTTCAGGCTATATAAACGTAATCCCTGTGGCGACGTCGGAAAGTGACGAATTCAAATGTGTTCCCCACTGTACTTTTCTTTTATGCGAGTGTTTAGCTACGAAAGTGCACTGATAACAATTGGAATTGTTTGTATGCCATTTATGTATGCCAAAACCACCTTATTTTTTCTCTCTCTTTCTGTCGCCTTGCAAAGACCAAGTGCACCTTGAAAGAAACATAGCCTACATTTTGGCACTGGAGTCAGAATTATAAATAGAATATTTATGAAATCTGTCAAATTCTATACAGATTTTTCTCAGTGCTCGAGTGAGGTTTGTATTTTAGGCCTGATATGCTATGTGAAGCCCCCTTCCTCTTGACCCCCTCCCGCTGTCGAGAGTCACCATTTCGACCGCAAAGCACTGGGGCCATGTTTTCACACAGAGCTTACACAGATAAACTCGCAAGCAGACAGAGACGGCAACAGCATGGGCGAAAGAGAGGGAGCGAGAGGGCCTGCGTGTGTGTGTGTGTGCTCACACATTAACATATCAAATCCAAAGGCGAAGCATTCGAAAAGCGTTCTCATTTCGCAAATTGACTTTAATATTTTTCTGTTTCTGCCGTGTGTTTGTTTGCCTTTTGCCTTTGTTTATTTTGTTGCTTTTCTGCGTTTTAATTTTATACGATAATTGTTGATGGGGAGAGAGGTGGAGACAAGTCCAAATTAATTGATACGATATTATTATTTATTTTTAAATGCTAATGCGACACTTTCGGCATTTTAACATAAAGCTCGTGTTTCGCAAATTGATGGCCGATAAAAAAGTGATCAGAAATTCGATGTTTATGGTTGATAAATGGGCGATCGTTTGTCAGTAATCGATATAAAGAAAGTCGTTCCCCGGATTTTAAGGTCTTCGATCATGTTTCTTGTAATGGCCTTTCAAAATTATACTAAAAATGAGCTAATTTACACATTTAAATAACCTAATTAATTAATTCATGTTTAAACGATTTTCTAACAAAAATATCATAATATAAAAATATTTCTTTAATTAATCATTCAATAAAAACAATCACATGATAACATTTATTTTATTAGTTCATATTTAAAACGATAATTAATTATACATAATAATTTTATAATTTTCCTGTCACATTTTTTGCTTTGTTGTTCGAGCTGTCAAAACTATTTAATCTAAATAACGGAAAACCGCAAAGTTAGGCCCAAAAAAGGGGGGCAATACAGACAGCAAAAACAATATAACACAAAAGCGCACACCAACGCGCACAAAAAGAGGCAATAGCAACAACAAAAAGCGAGAAAATATAAAAAAATAACAAGAAACACAATAAAGGCAACAACAAAGGCAAAGAGCAACAACAACAACGAGAGCGCAAACACCGCAAAATAATAAACCAGCTCGACAAGTCTAAATCACACTCATTAGCAAAAGCCCCCCGAAAAAACAACAACAACAACACCAACCGAGTGACCCCACCATCTCTCTCTCTGTCTCTCTCTATCCCCCTCTCTCTCTGCCATTCCCAGCTCCCCACACAAATCAAAATACACACAAACACAGGCACACAACCACAGTCACACCATCATATCTCAAATTGTTAAACGATGAGAACGAGATGAGAACCTAATAAGAAACCGAATACAAAAGATAAACACAAGCGTAAACATTTAAGTAACAAAATTGGCTTTTTGTTATGCTGAGCGAGAGCGACAGAGAGAGCAGTATGTCTCTCTCCATACTTCCACGAGCCCCAACACGAGAATGAGAGCGCGAGAGAGAGCCACTGCAGCACGGCCATACTTTTGCAGCTCGGCCATATTGTTAGGCAGCTCGGCCATACTGTTTTTGAGAGCCACCGTATGAGAGCGAGCGCCGAAGTAACGGCTCATGTACGCGAGTGTGTGTGTGTGTGTTTATGTGTTGTCTGTGCAATTGTTTTTTCAGTGGGACAGATTGGCAATTGATTGTTGTTGCTGGCGCTCGCTTGCTTGCTGCTTCTGTCGCTGCCGCTGTCGCTGTTGGCGTCGCCGTTGCCGCTTTACGCTTTTTGTGCGCTTTTCGGTTTGTTTTTTCTCCCCATTTTTGTTTTTGCTGCCGACAGCGCTGCCTTCGGGGGCATAAATGCTCGCTGCCTGCCCCACAAGTGCAAACGCACACACATATACGCAAGCAGAGCGGCTCACACACTTCGATATACAGTGGAGGGTCCATAAAGATGATTTATGGTAATTTAATTTATTGCCAGGAAATTGTTTGTTAACAATTAATTCAACTCTTTAAAATACATTAAAAAAGGCTTCTAATTTTAATTTTTAGTTTATTTAAGTACATTTTTAATTTAAATTGATTGCTAAATGTGTATCAATAAAAAAGTTTTTTTGTTGCAGTGATAACGTCTCAATATATATATTATTTTACAATTTAATATTTAATCCTAAAATTAAATATTAAATTGTAAAATAATATTAGTGCAATAAACAACGTGTAATGCGCATAGTTTTTAATATCAACAACTATCGCAATAATTGTCGAAATTCCATAATATTTAGATTAGAACACGTATGAAAGGATTATATAGATTATGTATCAATTTTTAATAATTTTAACAAATAATTTTATAAAATATATATTTTGTACATCTTCAAATATCAAATTAAACTAAATAATATTTAATTTATTCTTCAAAAATTCCGATTATTAATAATTCCCAAGTTCGATTCATGGAGATTTGACTGTTATATGTAATGTGTTTGAGTTTGAGGCTGCGTCGTCGCCTGTTGTCGTATTTTCCATTTTCCATTTCCATATGTTGGCTGTGCTTTTCTGATATTGTTTTTGTTGCTGCTGCTCTGCTTCTTTTTCTTATGTTTTCTCAGTTTTTCTTTTTCTCTGGCTCTGTGTTTTTGTTTTGTTGTTGCGCAAAGTTGTTAATATATTTGTAAAATGAAATTCATTTCGGAATTGCTGTTTGTTCTTCAGACACGTGTGTGTGCGAGTGTGAGTATCAGGGGGGGTGATGGTGGGTGGGAATTGGAGGGGTAGTGGGTGGGGTGGTGTTCGTAGGGTGGCTTACTTTGCATGAATGGGTGGAAAAAGGGACCAAAACCGGGAAAGGGAAACGGGAAGCTGGCTTCGCAGGACTTTTGCGGGCAACCAATTTACACTGAATGACAATTTTGATTTATAATTCGTGATAAACATGAAGAGAAGTGAACCACAAGAAGGACACTGACGCTGAAGTTCAAAGGTCTGCAAAGGTTACAGAACGAAGGGTCTGATGTATGAATAAAAGGCTTAAATAGCCCTTCTAATGAATACGAGAACTCCTCTTATGTTGTTAATCCATATAATCATTCGTTGATTCTTTCAATAACATGTTTTGTTTGATGAATAAATTATTGTTGAAGTGGGGATAAAATGATTGAAGTCATCAAGAGCCATCAATTAGGGAAATATTATAATTATACCTAGATTATGTAGAAAATAGTACAATTTTTAATGAATATTTTATAAGATATGTATTAGGTTTAAAAGATTTCTTTATAGTTTTAAAATATAAACAAAAATGAATCATTCTGTATTTAAAATTAAGTTTAAAGTTTTTAAATCATTTTAAACCCCGTCGAAAATAGTGCAATGCACTAAAGTTACTATCCAATTTAGAAGGGTTCAAATTTGTAGCATACTTTTTGACACCTTTTTAATGCATTTTAATCCCTTCAAGCCTCACATTATAAATCCTTCTAAAAACAATAACAATTCCCTCTCATATTTCGAGCCAATCTAAAAATCCCTCCTAACTCTACTTAGTTATACAGATTTTGAGAGTTATCTAAGCGTAACTTAGGACCTGGTGCCATAATCTGTTATGGATATCATAAGTAACGATAACATTAGCCCAAATAGACCCATTTCCCAGACACACACATACATACATACATACAAACGCCCCAGGAAAGTGAGGGAAACTCTCTTGTATGTGGGTGTCTGTGTGTGTTCGACTTTTCAAAGCACAAAACCGCGCCAGGCTCCATTAAACACCCAAAAAGTGGGCGGTGGGTGGTTGGTATGTGGGTGCTACGGAGGGGGGAGTGGGAGGTAGGTGTAGAAAAAGTGTGGAAAATGGGTTGTGAGTTGGATTTTCTGGGTGGCTCGCTTGCCAAGAGCCAAGTATAAAAGTGTCAAAACTTTCTGTTGGATTTCGTTTTTTTGTTGTATCCTTTTGTTATTTGCGCACACACACATATTCACAACAAAGAGAACAAAAATGGGGAAAGAGGCAGGGAGAGAGCAAGAGAGAGAGGAAAGTCGCGCAAAAAGGAACAACTAAGGCAAAAAGCATACGCTTTTTATACTCTATCAAAGAGGAATATTAACTTTTTGACAGGTGAAGTATATATTTAAATAAAATTTTATACATACAAATAATATACCAATTTTAATAAATATATAAAATATAATGTAATTTATTATAATAAACAATATGTTCGAAAAAATCCTATAAAATGTGGATATACTTATATTTACTCTTTTATCCATTTATTATTATTTCTTTATTTAATTTATTTATTCAATCGAGCTACCGATTAATTATTATTAAAAAAAGAGGCATTCGTTAACGAAGAGTATACCCAGCTTCGGTCATTGAAACATAATCCTTAGTTTCTTCTTCACTTCTGCTCGAGTTAGAAAGAGTGCGATAGAATCAAAGAGGGTGTGAAAGAGAGCCAATGACCAAGGCGAAAGAGAGGGCAGGATGTGTGGGTTAAACAGAGAAAGAGAGAGAGAGAGAGAACGAACCGTGTGAGATGCTCGGACTTTTGTGTTGAGTTGCTCTACTCTTCTGAGCGCCCGTTCAAAACACAAACGGAATGATAATGATGTGCGTTAAAAAACACACAAGGATGCAGGATAAACGAAGTGATAGAGAGAGAGAGAGAGAGAGAGGGAGGAAAAGCGCGGAAAAGAGTGTGAGGAGAAAAGTCAAACAAGTGTCGCCGCCTGCTCTCCCCATCTCATCCCCTTTTCCTCATTATATCGCACCCATTCCCGCGCATATTTTTATTTATAGCCAAGCGCTTTTCCTTTTTCTTTTTTCCGTTGTTGTTGTTGTTATTTTCCTGGGTTCGCCGTGTGCATGTATGTGTGAAGGATATACACGGGAAATGCCTTAACACAATTACAATAACTTTGACATGAAAAGTGGAACAATAAACCAAACCAAACCGAACTGAACCGAACTCAACTCGCTGGAATTGAATTGAATTGAAGAGGGAGTTGACACCACAGGAGGCAATGGCGGTTTGTCCGCTTCCTCTGCCTCCTCCTACTTCCCCTTTCCTTCCTTTTCCTTTCATTTTTCTTCTTCCTCTCTCTCCTGCTCATCCGCTCACACGCGCTGCTCACTTCCGCTTTTTCACACATTTATACACTATGAAATAAAAGATAGTCTAGAAAATCACTAAAAAGGATTCAAGGAAGCTTAAAAAACGGGCTTAAAATATTTCTTTATATGCTAGATAAAATAAAATATTTCATTAGTTTTATACTATAAATTTAATATTTTAAGATATTTCGAATTTAGCTTTTATTTTATTATAAGTTTTCAAAAATATGCAGAATCTTTGGCTATATTTCGTAGAATTTTCTGTATGTTTAACCCTTTTTTTCTGAGTGTCCTTGTGTGTGTTGATGTGAAATGAAGCGACAGCCGTTGGCAAATGTTTCCATAAACAACCTATACAAATACAGCAACAACTACAAGGACAAAAACATTTATTAAATGAAATAACTATAGCTAAAACAAAACTAGTAAGAACAAAAACCTATGAATGCTCTGCATATGCAAAAAAGTGTATGTGAATATATAATTAAAGAAACATTTATATAAAATGAAAACCTTTAAAGAAAAAATTATACAAAATATGCCGGGACAAAAAGATGTATTCCAAAATTAAATTTAAAAAAAGATAGATTGATAATAATACTTTATAGTATTATGAAGTTTCAAAAAATAACACCGTGATTAAATTATATATTTGAAATTAAAGAATTATAAATTTTTTTAATTAATAAAATATATACAAAATAATATTACATACTAATATTTTCATTTAACAAACATTTAATTCATAAAAAACACATCGAATAACCCCATTAAGCAAATGTAGAGCAATCGCAGCTTTGAGCGACTTGTCGTTATGCCTCCAGCTGAGTTCTAAGCACGCAATATGCTCACATCCCTCACTCTGACCTACCCCGCCTTTTATTAATTTAGGTTAGTGACTTAAGCTTAGCATTTGCCGCAATTAACTTAATTAGAAATGCATTTTGTGGTTGGGCGAAAGGAGCAGCCAAAGTCAACGAATGAATGAATCAATGAGTGTGTGAGTGAGTGTGAACGTGACGGTGAGTGAGTGGGTGTGAGGGTGTAGAGAAGGTATACCTATATGTGGGTACTATAACCCATAAAACTCGGTGTATGTGTGTAATTTGCCCACTTCATTGAACGGAGCCAAAGGGAATAAATGAATGAGCGAGTGTGAATACGAATGTGAGTATATGCTTTATGACCCATTATAGAAATGGGAAATACATATGAATATACCTAAAAAAAATGCCTTGAACTTAGAAAAGTAATAAAAAACATGAAATTAAACTAAAAATATGTATAATTCTAAATAGTTTTTAAAAAGCAAAAAATATATTTTTTAATAGAAATTGATATATTTTATTTTTTTCTAAACTTTACTCAATTTTGTTTCTTCCAGTGTCTACACTCATTCTTATGAAAAGGCCTCCGCTTCGATTCGATTAACTAAATGCGTAATTTTGCTCTATTTTCTGCGGCAACATGGCGTATACGTCATGCCGGCAGGCATACTTGAGCGGAAGTGAAAAAGGCACAAATTGAGGGCTACATAATGGAGGGTGGGGTGCGTAGGAAAAGCGGAGGGGGGTTTGAAGAACACACATGGTGGTGGGGGTAGCTACTCAGTGACACATGGCTCTGCGGCGGGTGTAAATGCGTTGAGCATCCAAGCGAAAACTAATCCAAATCAAGCGAAACAAAACCCAATAAAGAAAAAGTAAACAAAAAAAATCACACAAAAAATAAAGTTTCAATCCGGTTTCCATGGCATGGCTTTTATTTTGATATATTTTTTTTATTTTGGCAGAAATAACTGAATTTTTTCGGTGTTATCCCACGCATGATCCGGGGTCCCTCCTAGCCCCCTCTCTTAACCATCCATCATGGGCAACACGTTTCGCTTCAACTTGTCAAAGATTTTTTTTTTTTTTTTTTACGTTTTCTATTTTTTTATGCTTTATTTTTTATAATCATTTATTTTTATTTGATTTTATTTCTTCCTCCGCATTTTTTTGCGGTCGCTCGCTCGCTGTGGTATTGCCAAAAATCAAATAAAACGGCGATAAAAAATTAGCGATATCTGTATAAATCTTTCAAACCGCATATTGCCGAGAGTTTCGAGTGCGAATAGCAGTTGTTACGCAATCGGAATTTGTTTTATGATCGAAATTGCCGGGTTTAGGATTTGGGGAAATATTTGAGATTTCTCTTTAATTAAATAATCTATAGGAAATGAGTTAAAATATACAATTTAAATATTTTATACATTTAAATATTTTACTAGCATCTTTTTTAAAAACCACTTCATAGGCATTTTACTTTTAAAAATTATATTTTACATATATAATATACTAACATAGTAAAGTTTTCTAGAAAATGAACTAAAATATATAATTTAAATAGTTTGCAAATTAATTAAATTTTATGTATTTAAATTATTTTTTCAAACATTTCTTTAAAGACCAATTGATAAGAACTTCACTTTGATAAATTAAATTTCCCAAGTTTTCCCTGTTAAACCAATATTCTCACATATCAAACAATTTAAGGAAAAGTTGTTTATATCTGTATAATATTTTTTAATCTACTAAAAATACTTAGAAATACAGAATTTTATCTACTACCTTAAACAATAATTTATAGAAATTGTAAACATATGTTACCTTTACAAATTATATTTTTTTAGCTTTCTGTGTAAAAAAAACATTCGAACATATAAAAAAACTTAAGAAAAAATAATAATATCTTTTAAATATTTTTTAATCTAAAAAAATACATAAAACTAACTAACAAACATTTTTCCCCTTCGTTTTAACACCTTCAAAGGTCAAATATATGATTATGTTAGTTAAGCTGTGAACCCATTACCCAAGCACCCACCCACAAAGCTTAAGCCTTTCGCAGTCACAAACATAATTCACGGAATTGATCCCATTTACAGCTTTCACTTAAAGTATTCATTACCATGCCGCCACATTACCAAATAACCGAATATCCCATAATGCGGCCCCAGATTCCCCGACACACGCGGCGGCATTCGAATTTCGAGCACTCAAGTCTCTCTCGAGCTTCTTCAGCTTCATCTGTTAATTGTCTCTGAAGACTGGAAACCGAAGAAGACTAAAGACTGAAGACTGGGTCAGCCACTGGAGTGACTTGAATGGAAGTCAAGTGGAGCTAAACAATGGCGAGAAGATACACGGCATTTGGAAACGACTGTGGCGACTCCCCCGCAGAGAGATACTCACAAAATCGAACGAAAGGAAGGCACGGAGAGGGGGTCCGGGGGTGGTCGTAGGTGGCTCAACAAATTAGCATAACTTGTCATAAGTTGAAAAATCTCATTAGGCTAAAGATTCGCCTTTTGTCTCGTTATTGCCCGTGTACAGTGAAAGAAAGATAACCTAAACTTTGGGATTGTCAATAAAATTTAATGACTTTATTAGGTTGCATATCAATTATTTCCAATTATTATAGTTTAAGATTGTTGAGAGCATTTTTCTAGCGTCTTTATGGGGTTATTATTATTAGGGATTCAGATACATGATTCCTTAAGTATTTATCTTAAGTTTACATTTTAGATTGGTTTTGGGTTGGTCTTTAAATATTCGTTTTAAAAGTCATTTAAAATCTAAAAATATATATTAGCTTTTTGAAAATTATGGCTTTATCATATAAAAATGCCAAATATATTTTATATATTATTTTAAATATTATAAATTAAAGAAAACTCTTAAAAATGTATTATATGAATTCAGCACTATATTTAGTAATTAAAAAAACATTTTAATATTTTGAAATTAATTTAATTTAAATAAAATATATATTTATATCATAGAAACTTAACAAAAATATTTAAAAAATCATTTAAAGATTAAGATTTTAATATATTTTCTATAAATTTATTAAAAATATGAATTGTTTACTTATTTATTTACCAAAGTATTTTTATAATAAATTTAAATTCCATTCGCTATATATTTAAATTTGATTAAAAATTTCCAATAGAATTTTAAGAGTTTACATCTTAAAAAATTAAATAAATTCCAATAAAAAATTAGGCTTTATCTATGATAACTTATCAAATATATTATTTAAATCATTTTAAGATCAACAAATAAATGAAAGCTCTATGAAAATTATTAGTTTATTATGTCAATTAAGGAAATATAAGTATTTTGTAGTTTATTTAATTATCAACGAACAATCGAATAATCTCAATAAAAATTATAATGTTGACTTACCAGATATTTTTCACCTGAAATAAATAAGAGAACACTCAGTTAATTGTAGTTGTCAAAAAGTACTTTCAAAATAATAAACATATACATTAAAATTTATTTATAATCAGTGGACCTATTTTTTCTGTGTTTTTTCCGATTGTTTTGTTTTTTGGCAGCATTGAAGGCTGATCAGGGCAGTCGATCATTAAGAAATTAACATTTTCAAGGGGGGAAGTTGGAGGTTCCGCTTATTGGATTCCCTTCACTTCTCGAATGCCAGACGCGGCGACCAATTAATTTGCATAACTAAACAATGCGAAGATCTATTTCTGCCTCCCAACAAAATTTTATGTACCATTTCCATTTACACAAATTTGCAGCACATCTAAAAAAGCCGCAGAATGGGGGCGTGGTCTCTTTAGAAACCTTAATGATATCGATTAATTTGCATTTCCCCTCTCTAACACAGCTTCCGAGGTGGCATCGGCGGCGGCGGCAACTTTTGCGTTGTAATTAAAACGCCAAAAGGTGCCACACCCAAGTTACCCCCGCCCTGTTTCGATATTTTATATACTTGGGCAGGACTCGGATGTTTTAATGTCTGGCAAAAGTTCGCGCAACATACAAAAAAAAAAGTAAAAAAAAAGAAAACAACAAGAAATAAAAAGAAAACAAGCTCGGGAAAATAAAGAGAGCAGAAAAGTAAAAGAAAGGAAAGTCAATGGCTGAAGAAGAGGACAAAGTTTTATGGAGCCCCAAAAAGTAATAGGCAAAGACGTGGCCAGGACAGAGGCCCTCCCTGGATTGGATAAATTTTTCCGGCAGAGGGGTGAGTTTTCCTGCGAGTCGTAAGTAGCATTTAACAGCCAACTTATGGCCACTCGGTGGGTAAAGAGGCTGAGCACAAGTCAGCCATGAAACCCCATAAAAAGTTATACGGAAAAGGCCGAGGAGGCCCTCCCGTTTTCCGGAAAATTCACAGCTTAAGTGGTGAAAAATATCATTCAGGGTAAATCAAAGCCGATTTGGAGTTGATCAGGAAATCAGGGTGCAGGAAAATATTCTACTAACCGCAAATGAACATGACTGGAGATCCTCTTCCGCAAAATCCTTACCGAAGAAGGAGTTTTACTTTTTTTGAAGAAACATGAAAATTTCATTTAGTTTCGGTTTTTCTTTTTGTCTGTTTCTCTTTTTAAGGGGTTCTCTCTTTTTTGGAGGGGGGTCCAAAAACTTTTTGCAGCCTTTAAATTTGTCTGGCTTTTCTTTCTTCTCTCCTCTCTGTATATACCTTTTCCATTTTCGAAGCATTGCAATCTCGCTCTGGCTGGGAAAAACTTTGTCTGCATTTCTGGCTCCTTCAGCTTCTTCGTTTTGGGAAGAAGGAAAAACTTTTGCCTTTGCTTTTTGTCATATTAACAGCAGTCGCTGCAGGACGAGTGGGGAGAGGGCCTTGAGAGATGGTTATCAGACACAGAATGGCGACTGCTAAAAATAATTTCTTGCTCAGAGCTTGAGAAGTTTTGCAGCCAGTTTCCCTGACCACTGGCCTCACTTCCCCATCAATATCTTTTGGTCACTTTAAGCTGATATATATAATATGTTAAACTTTGTATAGATGTAAATAAATATGTGATAGAGGAAGCCACAGCCGCAGGAATCGAAGTGAAGAAATCGCTCAGCAATCAAAAGGGGATGAAGGAATGCAATATTCCAAGCGATGAGATAGGCGAAAAGATTATACTTAGCGGATCAGAGGATACTCTGTCTTTAGAGAAGTTTAATAGTAGAAATTAAATTAGGCAAAAAAACCTAAAATTGTTATAAAATAATGTTAGCAGAGGGAATTGTTTACGAAAAGTTTAGATATTAAATATGATCAAAGTGCTCTTAGAACCTAGGTATAAATAATTAAGAGATGCTGTAATACCCTTGGACTTATAAATACGATAGTCCAACTTTAATATTCATGAAAACCTTATAGTTTTTTTTTATGTTATTTAATATTTTTATATAGAAATTTTTGCATAAAACTTTAAAATTAATTAATGGGAAACGAATTTTATATATTTATGTTTTATTTTAAATGTATTTTTCTAAGTAAATTTAAGTAGGAAAATAGTTAAGTAATGAGAGATTAAATCTATCTAAGGTTAAGATATATTAGCAAAAAAAAAGTAATTTTTAAGGATCACTAGTATTCCATATTAATTCTTATTTTATTAAAATGTTACATATATTATATTTCTTATACTTTCCTTAAGTTTAGCTAACCCCTCAACCTTAGAGTATCCCCAATCTGTGACTTCTTTTCTCTGCCACTTTTTTTTCTGCTTCGTCTTGCAACATCCTCGCCTGAGTGCATTGGCGTCTGTTGTCCTTGCCAGCACACTCGCACATTTAGTCAGTAAAGGAGATTCTCACGCACACACAAACACACATACACATACACACACACTCTGACAAAAAAAAACTCTGACACACCCGCGAGGGCAGTGCATTGGCAGCTTCCTTTTTGGCTTCTTTCACCCATTTTCTTGCACTCTAAAGGAGATTTCTACCATTTCTTCCTCATTTTTTCCTCCTTGTTGCTGCTTTCTGGCATGTGAATGTACTTGAAGCATTTCCGGTGCACATTACAGCAGAGAACAGCTCGGAACGGCGACGAGGACGACAACATCGCCCATTGTTGGCACATACCAACTCCCATCAACAAACCCCCCTTCAGCAGCCCCTGCTCCAGTTTTCTTCTCCATGGAGGAGTCAACTTTTTCTGCGCTTTCTTCATTTTCATGCCAGAGTATACTGAGAGAAAGATATTTAATTCGAACTAGTAATTTAAGGGAAATTATGGCAGCAGTTAGAGTCTTAAAAACTTATCTAAAATTTAAGAAAATTGTATTTTTAATTGAATTTAAATATTTTTAGTCAAATAAAATAAATTTAAATTGTGTTTAAAATTCAATTTAAAAATGTATCTGTAAATAAACTAAAAGAAAATTGTATTTAAAGTTTAAATTTAGATATTTTAGTCAAACATAATAAAATAAAATTATATTTTTAAATGAATTTAAATATATTAAAAAATTATTATTTTTTATATATTATAAATTCTATTTCGCATTGAATTTTTAGTTAAATAAAACGTTTATTACTCATTAAATTTTAGAAGTATATATGATATATATATATTTTTTTTATAAATTTTAAAACAATATACAAAAACATATATTTTTAACCCTTTTTCTCGCTGTGCAGCCATAGTTGCAGTTGAAAAGGCAAAAAGGGAGAGGGAAAAAATTATCAATTTAATTTTGTAACTCAACTTCCGTTCGCTGGCTTGGCTTGACACCCTTTCCCCTAGCCGTCGACCCCCCTTGACCACCCAGCCCCCTCCGCCTGCTCACTTAGTTGAACTGTTTTCCTTTCTTTACACTCCTCACACACTCGTTTTTTTCTTATATTACTCCCTTCGCTCTTTCGCTGGCTTTTCTTTTTTTTTTTTTTTGCTCCCTTTTTCCGCCTTGCACACTGTTGACACTGCCACCCACTAACCCCTTTCGCCGGAAAGTCCCCCCGCCACGCCCCCTGTTGCACACTTGTGGGTTACATAAGCCATAAGGAGTGTGTTTGCCTGCTGCATTTGCTCGCTGCTGCTGCTGTGCCGGCTAAATAGCAAAATGCAACGAATACGCAATATGCGCAAATTACGTATACGTCGTGTGGGCAAATATGTGTCTTTTCTTCCACCATATATGTATATATAAAAATACATACTCCTCTATAGCTTTAGCTATATAATGCTGAGCTTAAAAATTCATGGCAGCGCTCAGGAAAATAATGCAAAGTGCAACCTTTTCTGAATAAGTTTAGAGCAGTGCATTGCCTTTAGTTTCTTTACAGGAGTTCATTATTTTATAAAAATGCAAGGAGTCTTGGTAAGGGATTTTAAGAATTTACAAGTGGAAAAGGATTAACGATTTAAAGCAGAATAAGAGTTATACATTTTAAATGTAAATTCAATTTATTTTACTTGGCAATACGATACGTGAACGATAGTACACTATTGTGTAGAGTTTTTACAAATAAATATTATGCCACGACAATCAAAATTCTAAATTAATTTAAATAAATAATGTAAAATATAAATAAATATAAAATAAATTAATTACTACGTAGTCAGGACTTTTATACGAATAAATATGACTCTTTATACACAAAACATTCTAAATTAATTAAACAAATTACTAATAAGACGGATATTTTATGCGATAAATATATGATGCCTTAAAAATTTATTTTAATAAAGTCAACGACATAATGAAATTAACTATTTAACACCAAATCCTTTAATTAAACCTTTTACCTTTTTAGATCACTAATAATTGCTTGTATAAGCTTCAATTTTGTATTATTTATTAACCTTCTCTAAGAATTTCATTTATTTGAAACACTTTCAGGTATAGAAGCTTGTTTAAATTTAATTTAAAGCCATTTATAACTCTACGAGACTAGAAAACGTAATTTATTATTAAGACATAAAACCAGTTTAGTATATTTTCTTTAACGCAAAAGCATTAGCATTAAATTTAGTACTGTACAAGGTCCTAAAAGATTTGTAAACTCTACTTAGGTGAAGTTATAAAATTAATATTAAAGTAGTTTCAGCTTTTAATAACTTTGAAAACTTTTAAGTAACCGCGTAACTTCCAGAAAAAATTCACAAAATACAGTAACTAAAAACAGTAACTTGAAATATAAATTCCGCTCTTATTCACAGCTCTCTCTCGAGTGTATAATAAATTCCAGTTTACTGGATCTTTTGTCTTTAATTTCGTGAGATTTTATGACCCCTACAGGGTTTTTTGGGTTGGGATTTTTCATTGGTGCCTTTTTTCGTACCACCAGAGACAAGTTTCATTTCTCATTTATGGCATTTTTTTTTTTTTTTTTGACTGCTGGGGGGGACTGAAAAATTTAACTGCTGGCAATTTTCGAACGTTTCGCCATTTTCTAGTTTGCTTTTACCAATTTTCCTTTATTTTGTACGCTGCCATTGTTGTTTTTGTTGTTGTTGTTGCTGCTTCTGCCTGTTCCTGCTGCCTTTTGGCTTGGTTTTATGCGTTTGCCAGGTGAGTGAGGCGGATGGGGGTAGGTGAAGGTGAAACCACAGTAGCAGCAACACGCAACGCAGGATTTTCGCAAAACCCACAGCATAAAACATCAGTTAGCCCCCCACTCGGCACGCCCTTTGCCGCCCCCTCACTTGGGGATTGCCTGAACAAACTCTCCTCGGCTCACCGGCTCCCCTCCTCGGCTCTCCGCTTTCTACTTTACGAGCTCTGAATACAAAATGGGTTTTCCGCCGCTGCTGCTCCTCGCTCAGTCCCTCTGTTCTCTTTTCTCCCCATTTCCATTTCCCTGGCAGTTGCCCGCTTTTCATACTCCCCACCCCGCCGCTCCACTCGGCTCCACTCCGCTTTCGTGCCACATCCTGTCGAGAGTGTGGAAGCTTGCCGCGTGAAATTGCCACTTGCTGCACACGCTTCTCGCCTGTTCAACTTGGCCTCCGTCGTGGCATCGATGTCGACGATTGCCGGTTCCCTACTTCACTGTGCCCAGGCGAGCCCCCTCTTTCAATGCACTGAGAGAAAAATTCACGAAAAAAGGATGAATAATTTCTAGTTACTTATTTATTTAAATAATTACATTTGTAATTATATATTTAAATATTTTCAGTCACAATTGGAACTATAAGCAAAGAAAAATGTATGTTAGAACTCTTTCTCCTTACAGTTATTCTTTTTAGCTATTAAAAATGCAAGCAAAGTTTTATTTTGTACCTTTATAATTAATATATATATATAATATATATATATATATAATATAATAATAAAAAAATAATATAAAAATGTAAATATGATAGCTTTAGTTTTGTAAACAATTCAAAAATAAAACAAACAATACAATACTATACTATAGGAATAAAATCATATTTTAATAAATAAAATATATTTTATATATTATATTTATGTATTATTTTTAAAATACATATTCCATTCATTTTTTAATGTGTTAAAATATTTGTTTAGTATTACTCTAATTTTTCCCAGTGCACCCTTTCTCATCCTCAACTAGCCATAAAGTTTATTTCATTTTCGCGCACATTGCGTTCCCGTTGTCACAGCCACTCTCGCACCACCCCTCCAGCTGCCGCCAGCCTTTCCTCCAACAATTTTCCATCTCCTACTGC
The DNA here is from genome assembly GCA_018903765.1 of Drosophila aff. chauvacae BK-2020. Classification (NCBI taxonomy): domain Eukaryota; kingdom Metazoa; phylum Arthropoda; class Insecta; order Diptera; family Drosophilidae; genus Drosophila; species Drosophila aff. chauvacae BK-2020. The sequence goes on from JAEIGO010000058.1 coordinate 21,258,601, forward strand.
TCCTCTCCATTCCCCCTCATCCACCACTTCATCCTCCCCGCCCCCCTTTCGCCTCTTCTTATCCCGCGTGGAAAACAAAAGTGAGCGAAATGGCAGCGTCATCGAAGTAGAAGAGTGCCGAGTGGAAAGGGGAAGAATCGTTGTAGAATGTGATGGTGGGGGGAGGGGACCACTAGGAGAATGAAGAGAGAAAAACCGAAAATCATTTTCGCCAGAAAATTTTCCCAGCTGCAAGGAGGCGGTGTGGGCGTGGCGGCTATTGTGTGCGAGTGTTTGTGAGTGTGTCGCTGCGAGGAGAGCTCGTTTTTGTAGCATACTTTTATGGGCAAACAGAAAGCGAAGAAACAAGCATGAGAATTTCAGTTTATCTTTGCCAGATCAGGCCTTGCCACCCCCCCAAGCCACCCCCAACTCCCTTAATATTTAACCCACAAAGAATGAAGCAACAAAAATTATAACAGTAAGAAAAACAACAAAATGGAAATCCAAGCAAATAAAAAGAAAATACATAAAAAAACAAAAGACAAACAAAAAGTCAACAACAAACACAGCCACATACAAACAGGAGGACAGAAGAGACAGACAGCTGAGCTGAGAAAAAAGGGAAATAAAGCAGGGGAAAAGGGTGGGCGAAAGGATGGCAGGGACAACAACAGAGAACGCAATCAACGCAGCCATAAGCAAAAAAGGACCAAAATAAAGAATAGCAACAAAAAATGCAAGTGCAAGGAAAATTATAAAATAAGTAGTTGCGACTACTTTTTAAAAAGGTAAAAGATACTTGGGGAAGAGATAACTAACTTTAATTTATATTTAACTATACAAAATATTGTAATTATTTTTAATATGCAAATAATAAGCTTCAGAATTTTTAACATAAGGAAGAATGGTATAAACGGTAATTTTTAATGAATTATTTGTAAATAATTATATATATTATAATTTTATAATTATTTTAAATATTCAAATATTGTGATTTTAAAACGTAACTTAAGGAAGAAAGGTATAAAGGTAAATTTTAATTAATAATTAATTAATTATTTAATTATTTATTATTTTTATAAGGAAAATCATAAAATAAGTAGTTGCAGCTAATTTTAAAAACTTCCAAAATGATACTTATTGAAGAGATAACTATATATAATTTAAATATAAATGAAATATATTTTTAGGAGTTTTTGTAATAATTTATATGAAGCAAATAATATTGTTTATATAGTTTTAATGAAATATTTTCAAAGACAGCCAAGATATGATATAAATTACTTTTACAAAGAAAATCATAAAATAAGTACTTGCAAATACTTTTTAATATGGTCAAAAGGCCATTAAATATCAATAAAAAGTAATTGTCTTCAATATTTACAATAACTTTAAATAAGCAAATACTATGCTTAACACTTTTCATGAATAATGATGCTTATAAAGCTTAAATTTTTTATTCGTAAATACACTTATATATAATTTATATTACATTTATTTCTATATAAATAATTTTGTAATAGCTTTATCCCATAACTGACAAATATATTAACCCTTTGGTATACCCTAATATATATTTTTTCTCATCTAATCTCATTCCCTATGCAATCCAACTCAGTCTTTAAGACAAGCCATTTCTCATTTTTCTTCTTTTACTGAAAAATAGTTCACATACCCAACTATTCTGTCCCTGCTCCCTACAAGTCCTCTTGTCCTCTTTCTTTTCCATCTTCCCTCAACCATTTGCAGCCTTTCTGGACCTGAAGAAATAAAGGATCTCGTTTGCCTGACAAAAAAATAAAGAAAAACGAAGAAGCAACAGCAGAAGTCGCAGGAAAAAAAAGGTGGGGAAAAGCGGGAAAGTCAAAGCCGAGCACAGAAAAAGCAACAATAAAGAATAGGGTCTGATGAAGGAGGGGTGAGGGGGAGGTGGGCCAGAGAACTGGCAAGAAATGTTGATTTTCTTTTTTCTTCTCTTTTTTTTTGTGTTGTGTTCATTTTTGTATATATTGTGCCACACTGGGGCATTATAACGTTATCCTTCTGGTTATGTTTCCGCTTGCCAGTCAAGCCCAAGCGATGACACGAGCCAAGGGAAAAGGGGAAGGGGAGGGGGAGGGAGTAGCAAGATGGGGGAGGGGTGGCAAGGTGGGGTCCTGGGGCCGGTGGGTGGCAGCAACAATGGCTGACTGACTGACTGCCAGCAAACAGAGGGAAACCAAAACCAAACACTGAGCTGAAAAGTGAGGAATATATAAAGGAAATAAAATAAATTATTAATAAATATAAAATATATAATTAAGCTTTAAATTTATTGATTTATTTATTTACTTATTAGATTTATTTATTATATTCAAGATTAAAAAATAATATCGGGAAGCTGTGCAAGTTAGAAGGAAAAAAGTTTAACTATTTCTTTAAATTCTTAAAATTAAGAAAGTAAATTAAAAGTTCTTTGGAACCAAGATACAAATATTTTAAATACTTTTATTCCTTAATACAAATATTAACAAATGTATTAATAAATTTGTATTAATAAATTTAAATAATAAAACAATTTTCCTTAAAGTGCACCTGCACACAAGCAAAGCGAGTAAAGTTCTCTTATTTTGATGGCAAAAAAGGGGGGAAATGGGGCTGGTAAAATAAGGAAAAGCATAGGGGTAGGGGGCTTGGAAAATCGTGGCACGAGTGCAACTTATTTTTATGAGCCTCACACACACACACGGGCAGAGGCACAAGCAGACACACAGCATCGCTGCCAGTGGCAAGCTCATAAAATTTATAACACAACGTCCTTGCCGCCTGCCGACTCCTTGCGGCTTTAGCTACAGCCAAAACACCCAACCGCCTAACCACCCACCACCACCCCTCTATCTCTATGTGTGTGTGTGTGCGACTTATGTTTGAGTTTCACTATGCGTTTGTGAGTGTGTTGGCGGCTTCGTTTGCTTTTTCATAGCATTTTATGCTTTTTGTGTTGTCGGTGGCTCTTGTTAAAGAAGATTTGCCCGAAAATGTCAGAGGGGATGAGGAGGAGCCAGTGGGGGTGTGGGTCCTTGGTGGGAGAATGAGAAGGAAGGAAAGATGAAGAGAAAGAGAGAAGAAGAGATGAGAATGCCGCCCACTTAAACGCTAAGTGGTGCAACTTTTCCACGGGAAAACCAAACTGGCATGAGTTGAAACGGTGGCCAAAGCCGATGGAAAGATGTGAAGGAAGTCACAGTGGCACCTGTCATGTATGTAAGGGACATAAGGAGCTGTAGCTGTAGCTGTAGCTGTGTGCGATACTTAATAATGCAGATACATAAGTTCAAGAATCTATATAAATATATATAAATTTCCATGTGGCAAAATGCCAAGGCGAAATGGTAGCCATGAGCAGCAAACTTTAAACTCAAAGAAACTTTCTATTTCCAAATTAATTTACATAAATTTGTGCTATTTTTTAAGGAGTCCCTAGAATTAATGTACCTCATAATATTAAAGATACCTGAAAGTAACTATAAATTACTAGAGTAAACCCCCTTTTCTTAATCCATTCAAAGCCCCACATGATTAGCACTTTTGACTTACATCAAGAATCTCACATAGCAATAGTTTTTCACATGATTCCTTCCACTCATCAGCTCTGTGCCCCGCATCAAACCCATTTCATAATCATCAACAATACGTAAAGGTCTCATTGGGACTGGGGCTCAGAGTACGAAATAATATCCATGTTGCCAGGCCATACCCTCGAGATACAAAAACACACAACTCAATGCAGCATATACACAGCATATATGTACACACATCCATATATACATACGAAAACAAGGATTTTTTGTTGGCCGAGAAAAGAAAAAGTTAAAAATTTTTGCTTACAAATTGCCAGGCGAACAGAAAACAGAAACAGCAAAAGACAGCAGAAAATGATGAGTGAGGGATCACAGAGAGGCAAAGCGGAGCAGGCAGGGACAGGACAATTCACATACAGGACGAAGAGGACGACGACTACAACGATTCACATGCAGGACTCTCGAACAGGTCAGACTCATGTACGCATCATACGAGTATCCACCACCAGGACAACACTCCTTTTGGCCCCCTTTCCCCCAACAGACACGCACACACACATCGTCATTCACTTTAACCCCAGAGAGTTTTCTGAGTGAGTATTTCAAGCGATGAGGGGAGAGGGGAGGTGGTGAAGAGACCTCCTTTTTGGAAAACCATCGAAATTGCAGTTTGTTTTTGAGTATCAATGAAATGGCAAAGCAAAAAGGCAGAAACTTAAAAGCAAGATGATCACTGAAAATATGAAATAAATATATGAATTTAAATTGAAAAGAAAGGTTTTACTTAATTGGGAACACTAAATATATATTTTTAATTTATTGTATATTATATAAACATTAAATTTAACAAGATTAATCATATTTTTGTGTTTTTAAAGCTTTTACACATATTTAAATGACATAAATATATACAAAAATTGTAATTGAAAAGTAAGTCAAGGTTTTTCGGTTAAATAATAAATAAATAATTAACTTAATTGGAAACACTTGAAACATAAGTTATTTTTTTATATGTTTTAAATATTAAACAAAACAAATGAATCATTGTTATGTGTTTTAGTGATTTTAAAGTTTTTACACATATTAAATAAAGAGGTCCCTCTGCATATCTGGGTTTTAAGTGCCTTATCCGGCTGGAAGGACCACAAATATTCAATAACGAAGAAATCAAAATAAAGACATATTTTTATTAAGATCGTGGCCAAACAAAAAATGATTATGCTTTCATAATTTGTATGCCACATTTTAACAAACTATTTTAAATAATTTCAAAAGTAGGTTTAATACCTTTCTTGCACTATTTTATTTGAAACCTATCATACTTTCAAACCCCATTTAACTGGAAATATTTTTTTATTCCCTCCAGCTCTCCCCACAATTTCCTAGAAATTAATAAAGACAACAGCAATTGGTATCAAGGCAAACATTAACCGGCAAACATTCCCTCGATTGTCTGCGTTTGCCCTGCAAATGTTTACAGGGGCATTGCAGTCAAAAGGGGGGATACGGACAACTTCGAGGACCGAAATGCATTGCCAATGTCTGTTTTACATAGTGCAAATAGGGAATCGACGGGGGGATAGCGGCGGCAGCGAGATCAACATTTATATAGACAACAGTCGACACTTGCCCAAAAAGGGAGCAAAGGATATGAACGCACACACAAGGGGGATATATGTAGGTATATATATACAAATTGTAACTGTTCCACGTCTGCCTCATGTGTGTTTGTGTGAGCACTGTCCCTATCCACCCCCTTGCCCTCTTCCTCGCTTCTCCATCAACTTGCAATGGGGAAAAAAAAGAAAAACTTTTGAGGCAGACAATGTGTGTGCTGCCTTATACGTGCCCATATCTCTCGGTTCTTCCCCTGTCTCTATTACTGCTGCTGTCTCTGTCTTTTCTACCTCCTCTCTCTCTCTCACTCTTAGTCTCCCCCCATTTGCAGCTGTATGTGTTTGCATAAATAGACAATGAGCAAACAGCTTGCGCACTGAATGATAACGCTGGAGCAACTGAAACGAGGACCCAGAGTCACAGTCAAGCCAGTGCGAAGGCACAAGGCAACAACTATGGAGCTCCTTCATTGTGCCATGTGGCAGGCAAAATGGCAGCGGCAACAACAGCAATACAACAGCACAGAAAACACACACTCTTGCACTGGCAACCGTGTCACCAAAAGTTGCCCCATACACACACACACAGGGAGACGAGTGTAGATGAGATTCGCATCCTATTTAGAGGCCTTCTCCTTTAATAGAAACTTCTGCAGCCTTGTGAGATGAGAAAGTCCTGTGGTGGAACCACGAATATTCAGTACTCTTAAGCAGGGATGCCCTGAGTTGGGTCTTGGCGTTCGAATATACTTAAAAACAAACTAAAACTTACACTTAAATTATTATTTTAATAGAAGCCACATTGTTATTTTTGTTTCTAATAAGTACCTATTAAATTTATATGCCCCAAAATGGGTCTCGGCTGTTTTAAGAGCTCAAAAACTATACAAACTTTTTTCTATTTCTAACAATCAATAAATTTTAATTTTTATTTAAATTGAAACTAAGTAGTTTAACGTTTTTAAAGCTGTATATATTTTTACTAACAAATATTATATCGATTACTTTAATATTTAATTAACTTCTTTAATTGCTTTTTATTAAATGAATGAACATTTTCCTCACTCTAGCCAAGGGAAACATTCACAGACTCCTTGTTTTACGTTTCTTAACACAGTTTTAAACTATAAATATGAATTTCCCCTGACAAGTATTTAATTTCTATTAAATAAATAAATAGAAATAAATATATAACTTTTTTAATAGGCTTTCTTTAAGGGGATATACTTTTTCCTAGGGAAACTTTATGTTTAAATATTATTTAAATAGATGCCACTTTAAATATTTGCTTAAGCTTATGAAAGTAGATATTTTCACAGACTTGTTATATATTTATTTCTTAATTTGATTAATTTTTTCAATAGATTTTCCTTAAATGGATTAAAATTTTCCTTACTCTAACCGAGGAACACATTCATTTTAATTATTATTTTAATACAAGCAATTCTATTTTCAGTTTTTAAACACAATAAAAATGTTCTTAAGCTTAAACAGGGTAAATATTTTCACTAACAAGTTTTATATTTAGTTCTTCTATATTTTTGATGATCGTTTTAATAGGTTTTTCTTTAATGGATAAACATTTTCCACACTCTTTACTAGAGAAGCATACAACCCGCAGATACCAGAACCCCCTTAAGCCAGATCCCACCCACTCCCCTTATCACAGAGCTTTGCTTTAATTTTCATTTTCATAGATTTTTCTCTTAGCTGGTTCTATTTTTTTATGCTCTACGTTTTCTCTCTTTGTCTTCGCTTGGCTGTGCGAAACTTTTTGGCATTTTTGCAGCTCTGCTTAAACTTTTATGCGCTCTATATGCCAGGGTGTGTGCGAGTGTGTGTGCCAGCGAGTGTGTATTTCCGTGCGAAATTTGTATAAATGTTTTTTGGCAGCCTCTCTAAACGGCAGCGCAGGAAGTAGCACCACCACCATCACCACCCAAAAAAAAAAAAAAAAATAACAAAGGAAATAAAAACAAACAGGGGGAAAAAGGAACAACTCCAAAAACGACTGGCACAATTTGCGCCTTTCCCAACTGAGGTTGTATATATGTGTGTGTGTGTGAATGTTTAGGTGTGCGTGTGTGAGGGGGCGGCGATGGGGCATAGCTGCTTGTGTGCTCAACGGCCTTCGCACAATGTGGCGTATGCGTAATAATTAATACGCTTGAATTCATTAGTTGAGCAGATTTTGCATGCCATGACAAAAACGTTGAATACATATAGATGTGTGCATGTGTGACTGTAGCAGAAAGCATCTGTGTGTGTGTGTGCACAGTGGGGATGAGAATAAATTAGTAAATAATTATTTAACTTAACTTAAAGTGGCTGGGAAAAATCTAGGTAATTGTGGTAATTCTTAAATAAGCCCTTTAATAATGCCGATATTCAAAATCAAAACTGAAGAATTTGTTTAAATAAAGATATACACATTAATTAAAATATTTAAGACACATATCTTATCTAATGATTATTATTAATGTCAGAATTAAGGCTTGAAATAAATAAATATATTGTCTTCAACTAACTTTGTTTTTTCATAAAAAAAATAAAGTAAGCTAGAATTTCTAGAATAAATTAGAAGCCTGAATACCACGCTTTTTAATTTAATAATTTAGTTATTTAATGACAGAAAATGGAATTTAATAAATATATTCATTTGTCTACAAAATTCCTACTAAAAATAAGGAAAATAATATAATACTAAATAAAGAAATAAACTTTTGCCTTTCACCCATCACTTTTTTTCTGCTAAAAAGATTACGTATACGTAAATAACAAATTTAAGAATTACTTTTTCTCATTGCTCAAAGAGCAAACATTTCACTCATTAGCCCTTTTTCTGCTCCTTTTTGTTTTCAGCTCTCCCCCTCCTATTCCCCCAACTTTAACCCCTTTTCAGACCCCAACCCCCTCGCGCCACTGCCATCAGTGAAGGCGTTTTGCAATGAAATTATTATTTAAATGAAAACAGCAATGGAAAAGTGAGGCGTTGGTAAAGGACGATGACAACAATTACAATAACAACTAAATGGCGGCAACAACAATTGCCAGAGGGGCGATATGCCAGAGGGGATGGGTAGGAAGGGGGGAAACAGGCGGCAAGGACGATAATGTCGACAGAGTGACAATGCCAACAACACGAAGTGCGGCAAAAGGCAGCGAGCATAACAGCGAAAATGTTAATAATTACATAAATAACAACAACAGCAACAGGAGCGAAACAAAGAGGGAAAATGGAGAAAGACCTTTCCTATATATATGTACATACATTTGTATATATATTCATATATCTGTGTGTATGCAGAGCTATAAATGGAACCGGGAAAATAGGGAGCAGGCTTGGGGGAGGAAGTGTCCTGGGTTTTTTGTCATTGTTCGCGGCAGCGGGAGCTCCAAAAGTGACAGCGCACAATATGTAATTATGTTTCCAACGCACACATACACACTCACCCCTGCACAAGGATACGGATACACACACACTCAAACTGTGGGGGTTCGGGGTGTTGTGGGTGCACACAAGAAATATGGAAAAAGGATGCAAAAACGTTGGCAATTTGTGTCGCGCCAAGAAGAAAAAGCAGCTCTCTGGCCAGGGAGTTGGTGTTGCACTGAGAGAAATCTTGCAGGTTTTTGTAAGCAAATCAAAGAAAATATTATTAAAATTATTTAAATTTGTTATATTAAATACATTTATAAAAAAATTAATTTTTACATATATCCCAGAAATAGGCAGAAAATAATTGTTTAAAACAATATTAAACATACTTGATATTTAATATTTTTTATTATATATACTTTTAGGCCAATTGTTTTTCTCTGTGTAGCCCAACAAAAATACCTGCTACGTAGGGATCCTTCGAGGGTATGTCCTTGTGCATTGTAAACTGGCATTGGCCGGGGCCGCCCTTAAATGTAAAAGGCAATATAGACCCAAAGGCTAAAAAAGGTGAGCTGCGTGCGACTTTTATTGCAATAAAAAAAAGGGTAAGAGGTAAGAGGTGCATAGCAGTGGGGTAGGGGCAAGGCTTTCGTTCGCTCTTGGGGTAGCGGAAAATTGGCGACAGGTGGCGCATGTGTTGACAACGCCGGCGGGCGCATAAAGGATTCCCATATGCGGGGGGTTGATCTCCGATACCCCAGAAAGTGTGCTATAAAAGGCTAACTTCGTTAAAGGAGCCGCAGCAACCCTTGATAAACAATACAGCTCAAGCTCGGTCGCCACCACGCCTTTGCCGGGTTCTCGGTTCGCCGGTTTGCTAATTAGCAAACGCGCAGCGATAGAAATTTTAAATTAAGAGCTACCACCACCACCCAACCTTAGCCTGACTCCTTCTGCGAAAATGTCAATTGAGCAACCTTTAACCTTCTCAACGGGGCGTGCAACGCACCCAATTAAAGGCGACAAATATGCAAATATATATTTAAAAGTTAAGGCAGAGTGGTGGTTTGATTTTTATTTTAATATACATTTTTAATTAATTTTTTTCTTAGTTTTGAAATAATTTTTAAGTTGGTTTTAATTTTTAAAAACTATTTTTGAAGCACAGGCATAATTTTAACCTATTTATTAAATATTATAACAAGCACTTTTTCCCCCTAAATAAATTTTTAATTAAATAAAATTTTAAATTATTTTGTCTTAGTTTAGAATGAAATTTTTTGGTGTCTTTGATTTGTGAAGTATGTATATTCTGAATTATTGTAAGACTTTATTAATTCAAACTATTTTAAAAATTTTAATATGCACTTTCTTTCTAGGTCTAAAAAAATTAGTTATTTAAAAGAATTTATTAACCTAATATATATTTACTGAATTATTATTTTTAAATGTTATAATGTTAAAGCATTTAAAATCACTTTTTTTCTCTCCTTGATCAATTGCTAATAATTTTGTCTTTTATTGAATTTTGAACTTAGTCTTTGTTTTCTTCTAGTTTTGTATACAGAAAATTAAAGTTTCACTTATAATACTTTAATTATTTAACAGATGTTGTGAAAATTTAGCGATGATTATATTGATTATATGAATGAAATTAAATATTTATTATTATATAATTATTAAATATTTCAATGCTCTGCATAGCACTTGCTGTTTAATTTCCAAATGATAGCCAAACTATTTTTAACTCAAATGCAATTTAAATAAATAATTTAAATTAACCCTCTGTGATTTTTCCACCTATTTCCCAATTTACAATTTCCAGAAAAATCCCTTACTTCAAAGGACGTTCAACGACCCGCTTTCATTTTAAATTATATAAATATCTGAGAATATTTTAGACTCCCTGGCAACCAGGGTTCACCTCCGGAATTGTATTGTGTGTGGGTGACACGAAATGCCAGTGGCGGCAAGCAATTTTCCAGGTTAAAAAAAAGCAGCAGACAGCAGCTGCTGTTGCTGCTGTGGCGTAGGCAGTCGTTACGTCATTGCCCCCAAAAACAGTGACGTCATTTAGATAGATTCCCAATCTATAAATGGAAGCACAGGAGCTACAGGGCAGGCACAGGCCCAGAAAATATGTAAACAAAATTTCGTCCCTACTCTGTGTTTGTCATGCATATTTATTAACCTTCAACTGCCGCAAGGATGGCGCGCCAGCTTATTGTTAACCTTCGTCAGAGGCTCCAGCAACCCCTACGTCCTCGGGAGGGTTAGCTTCGGTGGATATTCATAAAGAAAATTGTGGGCCACAGAGAGACACTACCACCACCCACTGGGAACCGTTAAAACGAAACGACCTCGCCCACCTAGCCCAGCCAAGCCAAGCCACCCTTTAAACGCCTTCGTTGGAGGCCACCTTCGCTCTCTTTTAACGGTCTCCGAGTAGCCTCGACCCATAAATACGATAGACTTGCTCCTGTCAGTGAGCTTCCGCGACTGTGTGGAAATTCATCACTAAACTGAGTGCTTAGTTTGCAGTCCTGGGCAGCAATCAACAATTAATTGTTTTAAGAACGACCAAGACGTGAGATTTTACTTTTGATTTAACGGAAACAATTCTAATAGAAACACCCAAAATATACATAAAATTAGTCCTAAGCTCAGCTTGCAAATATAAAGAGCAACATTTTAAATACTCAGTCAAGATGCAGGCCACAGCAGCCAATGGCTCCTATTTAATAAGTTAGCTCTTAGTTTACAACTATTTGCTAGCTGTATATAAATAACTATATAATTCAAGTAAAGACAAAATTTGCTTATCAAATCGGAACCGCACTAATTCCTATATAAATAGCTGCAGTTTGGGCCATATCTCTGCGAGGCCGCTACACAAATAACAAATGCTTGGCCATATAAAACCAGTCCGATAACTGTTCATAGCCGATTAACCGAAGCTGCACGCAAGACACCGACCGGACCTGACCATCGAGAGATACTAGCTTTCCTCCGCTTTCTGGAAAACCCCACCGAGTGACCCAAGATCTTCGAGAACTCTGAAAACTTGAAGAATTAAGAACCGAGAACTGGAAAAAAGAACAAACTGAGAAGCGAAGGCCGTTCGGCGAGTGGCAGTGCTGGGTTATATCTTAGGAGATGTGTTTATTAAATTATGGGTATCAAGGTGAATCAATTAATGAACAAAAGAGTAAACGAAAGAACAATTTTTATGGATTAAAAATTAAATATTATTAATTTAAAACTAGAAGAAACGGCTATTACCAATTCTTCGTGCAATATATCTTAGTAAGTATTGACTCACTCACAAGTATTGAATTTACTTTATATCGATAAGAATAAATAAATATGGTTTTTCCTTTGCTTTAAAAAGTAGTTAAAAATTGGCTTGATTTTTTTGTTAGTAAATATTAAAATTCATTTAACGGTTTTTATTTAAATATATAAACTATCGAAATGCTTTTTAATTGAATAAATAAATAGACTTATTATTATTTTTATTTTTATATGTATGTTTTAAAAAATCGTTATTTGCTTAAAACAAAAGTTACGCCTTTTACATACATACCTATTCACTTAAAGATTTGCATTAATATAAGCTATTAAAGCTATCAATATTTTTTATTTTATAAGTAAATATGGTATTTATATTCTTGTCTATAGCCGAATGCCACAGAAGCTATCGCTGATATTTATCCTGAAGCTTAATTTATAATTACATATACAGTGAACAAAATAAAATAAAGATTCTTGTCTAGATATTTTTTTAAACATCTTGCACAATTTTGGTTTTGCAATTTATCTGGTTATACAAATATCGATATCCATTGCAAAGTTTTGCATTAATATTATCGACATTTGATCGACATTTTATTGATTTCATAAATAAATAGTGTATTTATTTCCTTGTCTACTCCTTTGTATCTCCTGCTAGTCGGTATCTTTTGGCATCTCCAGGTGAATGCAACACTTGTCGCTGACCGAATGCTGAATGCTTTTGATGAGCGTGAAATACAACAACAAAGTCGAGAACAGCAGCAAGTGGGAAAATGGGCGTGGCAGGGGCAAGGACAGAGGAGGACAGCAACAGTTGTATTTGTTGTTGTTTTTGGTAGTGGCTGAAGGTGGCCAAGCCACCGAGCAGCGAACATCAAACACCGGCCAGTGGTTGGTGGTCAGTGGTCAGTGGTCGTTCTGCGGCCTGAGTGCCGTCCAGTTCTTGGTCGCTGACAAAACGATCGTAAATAATTTTTATTTCAACTTTAAGATACCAAACTAGTCTGCGTCAGCAGCGCAGTCAAAGAAGGCAGAGAGAGAGCAGAAGCCAGTGCAGAAATGAATTTTTAAGAAAGTTTTGCGCAAACAAAAGGCGATGATGCATAAAGAAATAAGCGACTAGAATTATGCCGGAAAGGAAGGGATTATAGGAAGAACGATACCCTGCAGGACTTTTTTATTTTTTCTGTATTTTTCTCATGTAAACTCTGCATATATTTTTATTTATTACAAGTATATTCATATTTATTAAATTTATATTTATTAGATTATCCGTAATTAATATTTTTATTCTGTTTTAAAAGTCCCATCATTAAACCTATATATTATTTTAATTTAAAGTTAAGGCTTCAAACAATGCTTAACCTAAGTTAAAAATAAAACCTTACAGGATATATTTCCATTGATGATCAGAAGTTTATAAAATATTACCCAAAAAGGTTTAGGCCTCAGGCCTATGGGACTAATGATAGCCTTGATGATGGGGTCTCCTTTCTTGGGGTCTCCTCTTTCTTGAGGTCTCGATCCCCACATCTTATTTTGACGGCCCGCTAACCCAAGGCTTCGCGAGATGGTGAGCGTTTACAGGTGAAGAAATAAGAAACTCTTTGGGCACATTGATCATTCCGCCAAGTGACGTTTTGTGCGGTTACCTGAGTGGGGATCACCTGTCCCTCCCCCACCCTGATATCGATGCTAAGCCCTGGCCTTGCCCGGGATGTGTGACCCGAGAAGAACGGGCTCTTGGCTCTTGGCTCTCAAAGCCCTGAGCAGTCTGCTGTCTTCGGTTCTTGGGTCTTCTTCGGTTCTGGGGTCTTGGTTCTTGGATCTTCTGTGTGCGTTGTGTCAATGGCCGCAGCAGACACAGAAATGGACGGAAAACAAGGAAACGGCGGGCATGACAGTGGCCTGGCGGGTAGGCTCAATCCTGGGAGCCGCCGAGCAATTGAAATGAAAATATTCGCAAATTGGCTGCGCCCCCTCCTCGGATGAGTCCATCCCGTATCTTTGTATTTCCCTCCTTTTCTCATTCTGGCTTCCTTTGAATTCTCTCTTTCCCACTTTGTGTGTTTGAGCCTCGCAAATCGTCAGTCAGCATCCAAAAGAGATACGCTGGGATCGTTGGCTGAGACTAGAGGGTATCAAGGGGTTAACTGAACGAGTAAATAGTTTCAAATACCCATAATTAAATCACAATTTGTTGAATATTGTTTAAAAGAATTCTTTACAATTTTAATAACGAATTTGTAATATTCTCTTGTAGAAATATAATAATATAATATTCTAATAAAGAGCAAAAGACTTTACTTTCCATTCAGTTTTTTCCATGTTAAACTTTCTGATTTATCTTTAAAAGAAATTAAATTCACACCCTTTTCTAGGGTATCCCCAGTGAGGGACTGTATCCATCCATATTCTTTTGAGCTGATCACTCCTGCTTATCGTTGTTGTGACTCCACAAACTTCCTCACCTCCTCAGGCGCTGCTTGTTGTTGCCGTTGTTATTGTCTCGTGTGTTCTGTGAATGTTTTCATTTCCAGGCGACCATGTCGATTTATTTGAATTTAATCTCTGCCTTTAACATGTTTCGGGGTCCCAACTGGAGCTGGACATGGATGTGGATGTGGAGAGCCAAAGCTGAACCTGAAGCTGGGAGCCGTTTGCATTTGGTTTCGATTCGTTTTGACTCTCCTCTTTCTGCTGCCGCTCTTTTGTGGCATTCCTCAAGTTTATTATGTGGCCTAGCACAGCTACACAGCCACAACGATCGACACTAGGTGCCATGGCCAGGGGGCGGGATTGGGATTGGGATGGAGCAGGAGCAAGAGCAGGGAGATGGTTCTGCCGAGTGGGGTCAAGCTGAAAACCTAGAGGCACTTTGAGACCGATCTAGTCAGGGTCCCCATTTTAACAGTTAAGCTCTGGAATTGTGGTTAGCACAAAGGGGATTAGCGTATGTCCTTTTCAGCTTTCTGCACCTTAGTATTTTATGCTTCTTATATTTTTTCATACATTTAAGTAGGAAGATATTAGGTATTGTATAAATTAATTAATTAATTAAGATAACTAGAATTTAAAACATAAATAAAGGTATGGATTAGGGTTTAAATAAAAAAATACCCTACCCTTTTAATTGAAAAGTAATAGTTTTTGGCTTAAATATGACATTCGTTAGTTTTGTTTTATTTATTTTATGCGGTTTTAATTATTTTAATTATTTAATTACATTTTTTATTATTTATTCCATTTCTAGCGCAAATTTATAAAGATAAATAATGTAAAGGTTGTTAGCTTGTTATCTTGTGACTTTTTGTTTCCAAAGAACTAAATTTTGATAGATTTATATCAACCCACAAAAATATATTCCCACTTAAAAGACATAATTTTAATAATAAAAATTGTATAGAAAATAGTTTAAAACCTTGACAGATTTATATGAACATCGAAAATGTATTCCCATTTATAATACATATTTTTAATAAATTAAAAAATATATAGAAACTAGCTTGAAAGAAGGCAATAATAAATTATTTTCTTTAATTACTATTTTTAATCTAGATAAATACATACCAATATAAAAGAATGTCTTTCCATTTCAAAATACTTTGCAAATTATAAAAATATATAGAAACTCTTTTTAAATATGGCAATAATCTGTGGTTATCGAGAGCTTTATGCTCTAAAGAAACTATAAAATCCTTACCTATGTCTCTCTGTTATACTTGAATTATAATCATCTTCCTAATTAAGACAGTTTATAAATACATAAACCAATTATTTAATAATAATAAATATATGATGTATACACACATACACCAATTATAAAATAATACTAAATACCAGGTATCTTTATGGCCTGACACTACAGAATTCTCAATTCACCCTCAAGTAAGAAAAAGTCATACGAATAGTCGTCGACCGCTAAGGAATTTGATTTATTTTATTTGGCGTTAAAACAGCAAAGTTGAACAATCATGTTTGGTGATCATCGTCGGGCGATAGAACTGCAACTGCGGCCAGTTCACTCCCTGAGAAGGAGCTCAGCACATAGAGCAGGGGCATACCTACATATACATATGTGTGTATCTGGAGTTGGCAATTGGACACGGATAGCTCAATAGCCATAGCCCCAACTCTACAGCTTCAGCTTCAGCTCCAGCTCCATCTGCGACTCCAGCTCTGGCCTCAGATTCAGGCAGAAGCTCGCTTTGGTCTTTGGCTTTGGCTTATTAGATGAAGGCATATAATAAAAGTGTTGCGGCTGCTGTGTCAGTTTTAGGAAAAGCGCACAGTGAGCTGGGGTTAGGAGAGTGCTGCTTGGTCGCAAACCAGTTGGTAAAAGTTGAAAAAGAAAAAAAGAAGCATCGCAAAAAAAGCGGCTTAGATGCATTTTTACAGTCAACTCAACTCTCGGGCAGGTTTAGCCGTGCGGCGGCCCTTGCTTCCTCGTTCGTTGGCTTTAATTTTTCCATTTGTTTTGGCATTTAAAAATGCGCTTCCTTGTAAGAGAGGGTTAGAAAGAGAGAGAGAGAGAGAGAAAGAAAGAGAGAGGGCCTAAAGGGAGGCGGCGGGCGGTGGCACTTTCAGCTTCTGCTTCGGACCAACTTGCCTTGGCCTTAGCGCTTTTGGGCCTGGGCCACAGCGAATGCAAAGAAGCCATTGAATTCCTTGGGATACTATTGACCCCTAGAAATACGATTTTTTAAGAGGTATTCCAGGCAGCAGAGGGTATATTGTATCTAGAGAAAGCGAAACATTTTCTTAATAAGTATAATAAATTATTTAATATATTTTCATTATAAAAAAGCTTACATAAAATTATTTATATTGAAGAAAGAAAGAAATCTGTTTTATTCTAGGCTAGTTTTTTTATCAGTCTGTCTTCATTATTTTATTTCATAAAAACCCTTTAATTCTGGGGTATAGCCTAGTCTAAACCTTTAACTTTAAAAATAGTTTCTCATCATTTTCTTCAAATAATAAAGTTGTTGTTTTGTTTGTCTCATTTTGGATTTATTAAATTATATGCAAGTCGAGTTTTGGATAGCAGAAGCAATAATAAATATATACAAAGATATATATATTTTTTTTTTATCGCATCACTGTGAAATTTCTGAGAATTTTTTAGCAGCTGCTTCCTGTTGTCTCTTGTCTCTTAAAGCCCCCTTTCTCCTTGTCCCCGCAATCCTTCTCCTTTTCGGCCACTCGACACACGCACATTCCTCTTCCTCATACTCCTTCTATCCCCTTTATCTTTCCGCTTTCTGCTGCAGTTTTGTGTATGGAAAAATTGCCACAAAAGATACAAAAAGATACTTGAAAAATACAAAACAAAAGCCAAGATATAAAGTGCAATGTGTACCAAAAAATACAAAAAAAAAAAGAAACAGGAAAGTCAGCGAGAATGATTAAGCTAAAAATTATAAAGAGTTTTCTGAATGAAAAGAATTCACAGATGATCATTTCTTAATGTTGATGATTGTGTATATAATTGAGTGATGATCCGAATGATTTAATCAGCATCAATTATAATTCATTATGCAGGCATTAAAAAAGGGGCAGGGGAAAATAAAATAAATTTAAATAATGAAGTAAAAAAAATCTAAAAAGCTGAACAAGCTGATATTAAGCTTTCTTCAATTGATAAATAAATATATTCAACGGTAAAGAAACATTTTTCAATTTAAGACATTTTTTAAGTATATATCTTCCAGATACAACTTGTATATTTGAATTAATATATAATTTAACCCTTTCTCCCATCCTTATCCTTTGATCGCAGTCATTCATCTGATTATACCTCGACATTGGTCACCTGCCCAATGCACCTGAACAATTTGTATTGCACATAAACAATATTAAATAAATAAAAATATGCAAGGACCCTTTCATTGTGGCTGTTGTTGTGTCCACTTCTTTGTTGGATGCACTTTGAGGGCATTTAATGACCGATGCCAGGTGAAATACGCCAACAGTTGCCAATTCGAAACGAAACCGAAACGGAGCCAAAGACGTCGGACAGCGACGACAGGTAAAAACAAAAATAAAAAATGCAGAAATAAAAAATACAGAAATAAAGAAAAATATTAACCATGTGTGAGTGCGTTTTGGGTCTTGGCCATCTCGATGGAGGAGATGAAGCCAGTGGAGGAGTGGAGTGGAGGTGGGGGCGAGCGATCGCCTGGAATGTTGCAGATGCAGGAGCCGCGGCCTGAGGTTGAAGGAGACTTTGTTTTAAATATTTAAACTTGCAGCAGGATCTGTGCCGAAAAGGATGCGGGGATGGCGTCGCTTTTGGCAGACGGATCTTTGATGTTTTGCCAGTGCTGCAGCCGATTAAAAAAATTTATAATGAGCGACGACGACGAGGACGGCGACTGGATCGAAGATGAGGTAAAGAACGTGGAGTTTGAGGGTTTCTCCAGGGGGGAAGCAAGCTTGAGGGGGGACAGACGGCGAAGGCGGCACTCGTATATTATATACCTATATATATATGCGTATACATATGCCTTATACCTCTCGATCTTGCGTTTCGATTTCGCATTTAGTCCCTAAAGTTTCCTTGTTCTGCACGGGAAATAATATTTTAGTGTAGTTATGAACCTTAAATTTAACTATATTATATTTTAATAATTAGTTTTCATTTTAATAAGACATTTTTTATCAAAGCATTAATTAATAATATTGATTATAATGCTCTTATAGTTTGGACTTAACGAAATAGTAATAATAATTCAAACAAAGCCTTTGGGGAAAAATATAAGAAAAATAAGCTAAGTTGAAATGTTAAACTATAGTAAATCAAATTGGTTTAAAATTGGTTTAAAAACTTAACAATTATGAATTTAAATATATAATATATATTATATTAATATATATCTTAAATACATAATTTATTTATTCATTGGTATTAAAGTTACAGTATCAATTATAGCTTCTTTTCGGCTAAAATTACTCTATTTAAGATTTAAGTTATTATATCTTTATAAATATTTGTAAAGTATGTATATTTTATTTCCTGTGCACCCTTCTCTCCCCTTTCCTCCCCTCATTTCCCACCATTTTGGCACTTAGTCAGTCATTTAGTCATTGGCCCGTCGTCATCATCGTCTCGGTCTCCTTTTGGATTGCGTCTGTTATTATTTTATTTTATGTGCTTTTCCTTTGTCTTCTGCACCAATTTCAGCAAAAATTTACTTACACGCACAGGAGAGCAGGGGGGGTTAAGAAAGAAGAGCCTCTTGCCAGTTGCATTCCCATTTATATACATACATATATAAATGTATATATACATAAGTTATATCCTCCGCCTGTCTGCTCCTCTCATAATCCACTTTAATTTGTCTTTTTGCTGCCTTTGGCCGCCTTTTTTGTTGGTTTTCTTGGCCGCTTCTTGGTCGGTCGGTTGCTTGGTTTGTTTGTTTGCTGCCAACTTCTGTTGTTGTCGCTTCTTGGCCAAGAATTTTAATTGAAACGAGTTTGAGCCGAGTCTCCACCTCCCCACAGAGCAACCCAGAGAGCAGCCCAATCCGCTCCACTTCACTCCACTTGCCTCCGATTTCTGCGATTTTTATGCTGCAGTTTCGTTGTCTAGACCTGGGTCAAGCTTTTCTTTTTGGCCAACAGAAGAAAAACTTCAGAAGCAAAACAAAAATCACAAAACCAAATGTTTGAAAATGGTGAAAAACCAAGTTTCCTTGTGAGAACTGAACGTTAAACTTGGAAATCATTATGTTTGATCAATGGAAACATAAAATATCAAATAAAATTTACAGAACAACAAAAATACGAATTTGTTAAGAAATCTCATTATTATTTCACCACCAGTATATTACTTATTTAAATATAAGAAATAATATTTAAATTCGGTCGACAACATACAGAAATTAAATTCAAAACATAGTAAGTTACATTTTTCAATAATTAACGACTAAGATCTAATATTTCCTCAAATAATAAATATTATTAAGACACCAACGTTAATGTTTTGATATTATATTTATATGTTAAAATAATTCTATACAGCTTAACATATAAGACATTATTTTTACTTAATTATTTATAACTACCCCAACGAAAATACATGAATAAAATCTTTAAAAATCCAATCTCAGCCAAAGAATATTTTCAAATCTTTAAAAATATATATAAATAAAATATAAATAAATATAACTATATTATAACCCTGTTAAATTATAATAACTGCCAATTTCAATTTGTATTTACTCATGTGAAAACCCAAAGCCCATAAATAATTCAAGCAACCTCAACAGATTATGGGACCATCTTCGTTCACAGGAAATCAAAGCAAAAACTGAAGATATTCAGATACTAGATATGGGGATCCTCCCCCTAACAACGCCACCTCCTCGCAAAACCAAAAGGCAAATCCCGACATCGGCATCGACATTCTCTGCCTGCCGATCACGACATGGCCGGTCCAACAACTTCTGTCTGCAGTGAGGCGGAAAAATCGAAACGCAAATATATCTGACAAAATACACGACACCTGATGGCATCCACACATACATGTACATGTGTGGAGAATAAACAGGAACAGGAACAGGTAAGAGGAGCAGCAGCGAGCAGCAGCAGGCATTTGGAAGCCACTGTGAAGCCGCAACCGAATCCCAATCCCAATCCGAAGACGAGGCCCGGTCTGGCCTGGTCAATTTGTCTAGAGGGCAGCCCGCAGAAAAACTGGTCGGATGCACGTGCTTTGGGACTTCGAACCTGAACCTGAAGCTGGAGCTGGGCCTCTGAGATTCTCGACAATTGACCTCAAACTGGGCGAACCGGAGGAGTATCTCTCTCCCTCCCCTCCCTCTCTCTCTGTCTCGACTTGAGCCGCTTCCTTTCACATGATGCATTCTCTGGCGCATTTTACTAATTGAATTCCAATGCCAACAATATTTTGGCTTATTATGTTATTACCAAAGGACTGCCCCTCACTGCCTCGTCACTCCAGTGCCACTTAGTCACGGCAATTGGGGCGAACTTTCTTTCGGCATCTGTGTGATCCCCCGGCCTCATATCATTAAATTCACACCCCTTGGGGGCGCCGGAGAGGGCGAGGGGCAATTGGAAATTATGTTGTAATGCGTTGTGGTAATTACAATTTGCGGCCGGGTTAATGCGCATGTGCAACAAACACGTCAACAGCGCCGCTCACGCATAACCCGAAACAGGAGCAAGGAAACGATCAAGAAACAGTTGCCAGCCAAGAAAGACGAGGTGGGGAATGGGGAGCTGGTGGTGCCAAACAGGACTGAAATTTGAAACTGGCCAGGCCATGTAAAGCGGCCCAAACATGCGCCACAGTGGCCACCAAAAAAAAGCGACAGTCGGTCGAGGCAATCGGGCGACAATTTTTTTTAAAGAAATTTTTCGGATAACTGAGGCAGGTGTGGAGTTCGGTCAAGATATGGCGCCCAAAGTGGGGAGCCCCAAGTGAAGCTTTACTTTATGAATTATTTTATTATTTGAAATTGTAATAAATTAATAAAAGGGTTATACCAGTCCGGTTTTATCTTTAAATTTTAACATAAAAGTACATGCAAATTTTTTTTAATAATTTAAATTGTTTTTGAGCACTCTAATATCGTGCTTTTTTGCTATTATAAAAAATTCATTTGTTTTTATTTTATTTATATATATTTTTTTTTGTGTAATAAGAATTTTATAGAATTAGCATTTTTCTTAATTAAAAATTATATGTTGATCTTACCTAAATAGTTATATATTTTTTTAAACATGCCTTTTCTTACCTTAAAATATAATATATATTAATAAACTGTTCTTTTTTTACATTTTGTTTAATAAAAATTTCATAGTTTGCATTTAAAGAAATGTAATTGTAGTGTTTATTTTACGTAAATATTTATATGTTTAAATATTTTTTGAGCAACCTTTTTGTTATCATGACAAATACTTCAGCTTCTTAATTTTTTTAATAAGAATTTAAAAAAATTTTTAGTTTAGGAAATAAGAATTATATTGTTGATGTTTGTTACTACAGAAAGTACTTACCGAGATTCGTTTGGCTTTTATGTGGATTCCATTAAGCTTTTTCGTCATATACTTTACAATTACCTAAAAATAAAAATAGTTTATATAATTATTTTAAGTATTATACAAGATGGTTTAAATTAAACAACAATTTACTAAATGCGAATATTATAATACGACTCTAAAAAAATATATTTCTTAAAAGCAATCATAATATACTTTAATTATTATTTATTTTATAGATTTTATCATTTTCAAAATTGTGTTTTCTTATATACTACTTATTTAAGATACTCCAAAATATAATATTTTATTTAAAAAAAAACCATAAAGTTCAACTAAATATATTACTTAATAGGTATATTTTAACATATTTAATATTTATTAAATAAAATGTATAACTATTAAAGTTAACATTTCCTATAGATTTGTTTCTTGATAAACCACAACATATACTTTCTTGAAAACAATCATTTTTGTTGGTTAGCTAAGCAAGTTTCAGTTAAATAAAATCCCAAGGACTCTTCCATTTAGATAGCCCCTTTTCCAGGAGCGCCCAAGGCTGTTGGCGCTCCTAATCCGCCCCTGCCCTGCGAGCTGGCTGTCTGGACAGGCTTAAGAGCTGCACACGAGCAGCTGCAGCAGCGGCAGCAGCACCGGCGACAGAGCCGGAGCCAGCAGCTCCACGTTGGACTCACCTCACGCAGGTGCTGAAAACTTAATTATTGTATAACACACAACGAGGCGACGCTACGCCGCGTGCTGCAGTCTCAACGGAAGCGAGTTACTGAAAGCGGTTCGAGTTAATTAATATTTCTTGCTGGCCGCAGATACCCGTACAAATGTTTTATTAATTCTGTTAATTAATATTGCCAATGAGCTTGCTTAAAATGTCACCGATAGTGCAGCGCTCTCTTCCTGTCTCTCTCTCGAGATCAGAGTGAGTCTCTTTCTCGCTGCTCCTTTCTCTAGAGAGAAAGAGAGAGACAAAGAGAGGAACCTGTTTTGTAGCAGGCGCCAAAGTGCATGTAAAACTAATTGAAGATACTGGAGGAGAAACGGTGGACAATTAGCACAAGCGACTAATTAACTTTTCTCTCTTTTTTCTCTGGCCAAACTCTTCAATCAGATGGCTCTATTGACTGCAAAAAACCAATAAGAAATATAACAATATCAATTAGTAATTAATTATATATTAACCAGTAGAATCCTATTTTATATACCCTTTTTAAGATTTAGAAAGGTAAGAACTAGATTTTTGTACCCTACAATTCCATAACATTTTTCAATGATTAAAAATCAATAATCTAAGAAATCGATTAGGGCTAATTTTCTCCTTGTGTGGCTATCGATAACTGTCGTTCATATTTTCACATAACTGTCCAAACGACTGTAACTATTTACGACTCTAAATTGTCTTCGCTTGCGCCGAAGAATGCAGTTTAAAAACAAGTTTCTTTTTCCGATCTGGTTGCCATTCAATGATTGATGACTTGACTGATTGATGATTGATGATTGAAGGTCGCGGAGTCTCTTAAGTGACTCGCTGACAGGTTCACTGGGTGTTGCCTTTGTGGTGTTAATTACACGGCCACGCCTCCTCCACCAGTATTCGCGTGATGTCAATTTATTATGCACAAAATGCAACATCGAGAATTTGCAAAATACAATTGCAAATCGATGTTTTTAGCTGTTTGCCGAAATGCAATTAATTTGTATCTCCAACAATGCTGTGTCCCTTTACTCTGACATCGTGTGTGTGTTGGGTTGGGTTCCACGCCCCCTTTACCCTGAAAATTCTCTGGTCTACCGCCTACATAAAAATAAAGGCAATAAACTGCAAATTTCATGGCAGTAAATGCTATCTCAATGTTTGTAGAGGGTGTGAAATTGGGGATATTGGTGGGGTATTAATGAAATTTGCTAAATTTATCGATATGAAATTTATCTAAAACAAGGAATCCTATTTATTTTTTGTGTCAAAACTTTTGCTAATTATTTGTATGATAATTAAAAGAGTTTAAACTAATTTTAATTAAATTTTGAATATTTATCGATAAGATATCGATGGCTGTAAATACTTATCGATAACACGTAATTCTATTTATTTGTAGAGAGATGTTGAAACCTTTACTGTAGAGATTTCTCGCATCTTTTAAGGAGTTCAATTAAATTGTCGATATTTATCGATAAGAAGAAAAAAGTCGTAATTGCTTATCGATAACCTTATTTTTGGGGTTGTGGATGTCAGTGATACTTAACGAGTTTGAGCTGAGAAAAGTTTAGATTAAAACTATAATTAAATAAATAAATTATGTAAACAAAAATATTCCATGTGGAAATTTTAAGGCAAATATGATCCTTTAATATATATTCTATATATTATATATTTTTCTTCTAATAATACTTATTACACAACCATTTTACAGGATATTCCCAGAGCTCGTCCATTGTTAATACTAAAGTATTTCCCACTTGTTTCACGTCTGCCACTGATAAAAGCATTTTCACATATCAGGTCCAAACACACACACACCTACACCCACCGAGAGTGATGTACTCTCACTCTACCATAAATATACACAGACTGACGCAAACCGAAACGCATACATATATGCGAGCGCATATCCAAACACACCCACACAGGGACACAGACACGTAGTTATCCTGACACCGACACGCAGTCAAATGTAAAATGCAAACAGAAATTTCATGATTCTCCTCAGCTGCTGTTGCAGCCCCAAGCTTGCCCGAGCCCCTGCTTTTTCCACACAATCCCCTGCACCCTGCACCCCCTCCTTTGGTGTTTACTTGCATGCTGTGTATAAATACGAATTTTATGTTATTTACACAAACGTTGCATCCTCACCTGCCTCACATATCTCTTGCCGTTCTCCACCCGTTCTCCGCATCTCCCTGTTAATGCACGAGTGTGCACGGGTGTACGGGTGCACGGGTGTGCGAGTGTGCATCCTGGCAAACTTTGTCATTTGCATAACCTTTTTGGGGAGCAGGGAAGCGGGCAAGGGTGGTCGGTAAGCTTTTCTCTTTATTTTAAAGCAATTTAAAATATTTAGTTACAATTACATGTCAACAAATATACAGCGCACAGAAAGAGAGACAAAGAGTGGGAGAAGGACAGTCCAAAGGACATGCACATGTACGTACAAACAGGGAACACACTTGCATATTTTTGTTTGCTCAAATGGTAGCCTCTTGCTGTATCTGAATAATCGGTGTTTGGGGGACACTCCGTTCGATGGCTCAATTCGAAAATGTTCAAAACTTTTGCTCATTTTTATGCTGTACAACGATGCGTATGATTAATTTAAGTTTGCTACAGACAAATATTAAGTATACGACAGGAGACAGCCGTTATAGCTGGGCTCAACAAATTTTAGGAACGAGTCATCCAGGCTATCAACCCAATAGAGACAAGTCTAGACAATGGCACAATGGCGGCGAACAGAAAAGGACCGCTTAAACGCCATTAAAAGGGGCAAGGATGGGTGGACTGTTAGAGAACCCATAGAGATGGGGGCGTGAAAATATTAAATAAATGGGTTTCAAGTGTTCTTAAATACTGTGAAAATATAAAATGTTTTAAAAGAAGGGAATTTGTTTGGAAAAGTATTCAGGAAATTAATATATGAACTTTTTTTTACAATTTATAAATAGGATATTTTATTACCAATTATATTTAGATAGAATTAAATTATTTTTAATTCTAATTAGTCGATAATCTACACAATATCTACATTTGGAGTATATCCTAAACGAATTTAGACTACATTATTTTATTGTAAATTCTAATCAGTTTTGCAAATATTACAATATAAATTGGTTCAGTAAGAGTATTTCCTAGTTGATGTCTGTTTTGCTGTATATGCTGTATTCTATTGTAAATTTTAATAAGATTCAAAACTTTAATTATTTTTTTAAATACATATTACTATTAAAATATGTACATTTATTTAGAGTATTTTCTAAATGTTCCCAATGGGCAGCCCCATAAAGTAGGCTAAGTAGTTGCCAAGATTCTACAGCAGCGAATTATTGAAATAATGTTTAAAAGGTTTAAAAAACTTCAATAAAAAATACAAAGTATTATATACATTTTAAATTTCATTTCTATGCTTGAAAAGTCGTATATAATTTTTAACATTTAATTTCTATAAAAAAAACTTTATAATTTGTAGTTTGTAATTTCTAAGCTTAGTTCTCATCTCTCAATGTAATATTTCATTTGTATTCATCGCGTCCATCTCTAAGCCACAAAGAAGATTTAATGGAAAAGTTGCTGCGCTCGCTGTTGGCTGTTGACTGTTGGACTGCAGGATGGCCAGGATGTAGCCAGAATGCTGGCTGGGATTGCTGGCTGCCAACAAACAAAACGAAAGCCGAGCCAAAACCGAAACCCAAAAGGGGCAACAAATAAACGCCAAGCGAACATCGTTGAGCACCTTTAGTCGCCAGTTCCTGTCCCGTGTCCTTTTTGCCCCCCCTCTGTACCTACTCTATCTCCTGTACCTACAGTATCTCCTGTACCCCTCCTACCCATCTACCTTTTCCTTTCTCTGGCGTCCTGTCTGTTGTCTGTTGCCATATAGAACGAAAACGCAATAACGAGAGGGACGACTGTAAGGAAACCGAGTAGGAGTTCGAGGACTTCCATGTTGCATATGCACGGCGTAGACAACTCCTTTGTATATAACCTCCTGTATATACATACTTACATACATAGGGAACCTGGTCCTAGGCCCCGACATTTACTTAACGCTCGGGCTGAAAAGGGGGAAGTGAAAGTCGGGAGACCCAGGCTAAAGGTAGCACCCAGTCCCGGCGTGGGTTCCCTGTCAAATGGCAGGTAACATTCAACGCAATTTCTCTACAAACACACACACACACAACACCCACCGAAGACAAGGAGGCTGGGAGTAACTAGTTACTGGAGGTAACCACTTTCAAGGGGGAAAAGTTCAAGGGGTTAACAGCTCTGGGCGGTAGCGTCAAGTAACCAACCAAGTATGCCCCAAGTAATTAGGAATAAAGTTGAATATTAATTTGATGGGATTAAAAAAAATATATATTTTACCATTCCTGGGAAGTTAAAGAAATATAATTAAGACAGTTTTGGGTGTAAATTTATAAGGCTATAAAGTTAGTTATATTTTCTTCTATAAATTATTATTTTTACAGGATTTCTATAGCGTTCATTTACATCTATATTTCATTATCTTGACAGCAATATCAAAAATATTAACTTGCATTTTCTATTTAAATAATTTAAGTGGTAGTTTAATTGTATAACCATAACCTAGATAAATTTCTTAAAAGAAACCTAAGATTTCCTGTAATAAAATTTCCTTCTGCATTTGACACGTTATTCGATTTATTTGAAAACAATGTACATTTTCTTTAATTGAATAAACAACAACAAGAAAACAATTTCGCCCACTCTCATGTGTGTCAGCATTTTGGCTAACCAACTTTGATTACACATTTAGTCAGTATGTTATTTTAATTTATCGCCCAGTAATTTACAATAAACCAATAACCAGCAAACGACACAAATGGCAGAAACACCAGATGGCTGCGCGCGTACTGACAATAATGATGATATAGGAATGGAGGCCCAAAACATTTCACAATTATTTGCCATATTTGAAACCGCAGTCAAAACAGGAGCCGAGGGCAGGACGAGCAGGGATAATGACCTACCAAATTGTATATCCCTGGATGATATCCCTGTCATACGCTTTTGCCATCGTTGTCGTTGTCGTTGTTGCTTTTGTCACGAATCAACGTTAACAACAGCAACCTGAACAGCGGCAACTATGTGAGAGGAGGGGAGAAGGGGGAGGAGTGGGGCCAGCAACAACGGAATCATCCACAAACCGCAGGAACCCGACACGGGCGCCAGGACGAAGGACTTATTATGTGAATTTATATGCCCGAGCGAACGCATGATGCACAAAGCAAAATAATTGGGTTTTAAGTAGGTAAAAACTACTGGAAAATTTCAAAAGAGAAAATATTTTGAATGTAAATTTAAATACATATAATATTTTCAATAATGATATAAATACTTAAAATATTTGCAATATAAATTTAATTATAAAAATAAATTTAAAAATATTTTGAGAAAACTTTCGTCAAATATACCTAGATTTAAGCAGAAATTATTAAAAACTTATATCAAACTCTAAAATTTATTCGACAGAATCTTAAATATATTTTATATTCTATATATTTTGTTAATATATAATATCTTATTTTATTAATAATAATATACTTATATTCTATATATTTTATTAATATATAAAATTAAATTCTTGGTATCCATATTTTAAAATATTATTTACAATAATCAAAAATATGTTTTTGATCTAAATTTCTCGATGTGCATGCTTGTGCGAGTGTAAATGGGGGGTGTGGCCATCGCCCTCGTCATGTGGTCCCGGGCAAAAATGTTATGCAAATTTGCATCATCCGCACACACGTGTGTAAATTGTTGTATGCATTGTTACCTTATAAAAACAGCGTAATTTTTTAAATGGGTTTTATTTACACTCAATCCTCACTCCCCGTTTTTGCTGCTGCTTTTATTCCGTCGTCTCCTCCACTTGGTAAAAAGTGATTTTCCATACAAATTAACAAATAAAAGCACACACAAAAAAGGAGCAAACATCACAGAAACATTCGCAGGACACTCCACTCGCTTATATACGTATGACTGACAGATATATGTATATATAAACAAATATATATATATATATAAATGTCTCTGCATACGTATATATTACGGTACATATCTGTGTGCCATTTTATTTATGCGATGCCAGTGCAAAAGATTCAGGGAAAATGTTGAATTTTTAATGCAAATATAAAGCACAAAATTGTATTTCTCTTTCCCTCAACTATGTATAATATATATGTATATATATATACGTTTTATACGGATGGCGAAAATACATGTTCCAGAGACACATACATACGTACATAAATATATGTATATCTATTTTTTGAGATTAAATTTTAAGGTTTATATAAAATTTAATTTAGTTTCTACTGAATTAAGCATAAAGCTAGAGGAGTTAATAGTTTTATTTGACTATATTAGGTATGCATTTAAATATTTAATATACATTTAATATATAATTTAAGGGGAATAATAAATTTTGAAAGGTATTGAAAGTTAAAATTAAAATTTTATAATTTCAGACAAGGAAATAAAACGAAAATTTCTAGAATATTTTAACACTAATCCGTCCCTTGTGTCAATTTGACACAATTTTGATTTTCAAATCGATTTTTAGGTCATTAGTTGCAAAGATATTTTAATAAAATTTTGGCTCATTGAACGAATTTTGACGAAATTTCAAAATCAAGAAGAATTTTTTTCTAGGAGGCTTGGGGGCGTGGCAACAAAAAAGTTACGAATCTGTCCCTTGTGTCAATTTGACACAAGACAAAAAACAGCACAAAAAATTTTTTTTGGGTTTTTTTGCTATAATTATCTTTTATTATTATTATTTTATTTTTTAAAGTGTTTATTTTTTTTTAAACTTTTTTTTTTTAATTAAAAAAAAAAATTAATTATATTCACCATTTTTACAAAGAGTGAATCTGTGGTCTGGACAGACTTTTTGGAACATTTATCGCATTCCACAGAGTGTACATTCACATTAGATTTTCGTGGACACAAGTGGCACCGCGCCCGCTTCCTGGACGGGATGTGGTGCGTCACCAGGATCTTGACGGCTCCTGTGAAATTCCCCTCATTTCATTCACCACTGCCATGGCTCCTTCCCCTCTGGGGGTCCTCTCCAGTAGGTCAATAGTTGGTGAGACAAGTGCAGTGCCCAATTCCACTAAGAAAAGTCGCCTGCGGAAGTTCTCCTTGTGAATATTCCACAGAGGATTCAGCTGCGTATACGCAATGTACGCATTCAATGCTGACATATCAAGCATATTGCAGCTACTGCGACTGGCCACCTGTTCACTCCATTGATCGTCGACATGAAGAAGAAGCCACTTTATCACTCCAATTTGTGTTTGAGGCAACATTGGGAGCCACACTGGTGTCATATGTAACGCAGTGTAGGCGATTTGTAACACTGTTGAGCACATACCACAAAATTCTTTTCATTGACCAAAGCGACAATAAAGTGAATCCTGAAATAATAAACTATTACAACAAAACCAAATGTGGTGTCGACGTGATGGACGAAATGGTGGGCACATATCGCTGCAAGAGGGAAGTGAACAGGTGGAACAGGTGGCCAGGCGCAGTAGCTGCAATATGCTTGATATGTCAGCATTGAATGCGTACATTGCGTATACGCAGCTGAATCCTCTGTGGAATATTCACAAGGAGAACTTCCGCAGGCGACTTTTCTTAGTGGAATTGGGCACTGCACTTGTCTCACCAACTATTGACCTACTCTAGAGGACCCCCAGCGGGAAGGAGCCATGGCAGTGGTGAATGAAATGAGGGGAATTTCACAGGAGCCGTCAAGATCCTGGTGACGCACCACATCCCGTCCAGGAAGCGGGCGCGGTGCCACTTGTGTCCACGGAAATCTAATGTGAATGTACACTCTGTGGAATGCGATAAATGTTCCAAAAAGTCTGTCCAGACCACAGATTCACTCTTTGTAAAATGGTGAAAATAATTAATTTTTTTTTTAATTAAAAAAAAAAAGTTAAAAAAAAAATAAACACTTTAAAAATAAAATAATAATAATAAAAGATAATTATAGCAAAAAACCCCAAAAAATTTTTGTGCTTTTTTGTCTTGTGTCAAATTGACACAAGGGACAGATTCTACTTTTCTTAGGGACGGATGAGTGTTAATGTAATTTAATTCACGAAAACACAAAGGAATGCAAACATAAACATTAAATAAAAAATTGGAATGATAAGTAATAGAATAAATAAAGGATAAAGGATAGTCTAAGTTATGCAAAAATAAATAAATAAATAAATAATAATAATAAATAATAATACATAATAATAATAAATATATTATTTTAAATATATATTCTTAAAGTAAATTTCACACGTAAGTAAAATTACCCCTGGTATTACAAAGAGTATAAAATTCATTTAAATTGTCGACTTTCCATTTTTTTATTTGCCCTTTCGTAAAAAGCTGGGCAGCAGATTGCCAATTGGTCGGCACACCCACTCTCACACTCGCATACACAAAAAATAAAGGATATTCCGACACATATCCCTGCATGTAATGGAATCACCTTTTTTTTCGTTTGCCGGTCGTATGTCCAGAGTCCATTCCATGGTCGAAAAACGTTTATTTAAACAAGTGAAATGTAATTATTTTGGAATTTATTATTAAATTAATTTTAATTGTAATAATGTGCATGTTAAAATGGCTCCCTGGCAAACACACACACTCGCACGTGTCCCTGCATACATATGTGTGCTTTTGTGGTTTTTATTGATTTTAATTTATTTATTTAACCATTTTTTGTGTTTTCATTTCGGCTTCTGCCGGACAGGCTCCCGCTTGTTGTTGTGTCGGGGTTATTATGAAAATGTACAAGAGTTTTACAGCGTTAATCAATTTCATTTTCACTCTGGCGAGCAGAAAGCGAAGCAAATTAAATGAAATTAAAAATGCATTTTCATGCCTTGCAACAGCGCTTACCGTTAGGCTCCGGTGTAAGCCAACAAGTAAACAAAAACCCGACCACAGTTTACGCCTCATCTAATTGAGGGGCGGACGGGTGAAGCGGTATAAATGGCAACAATTTCATTTTATTTGCTTGCATATTTTAATTAACCCAAAAAGCCACACAAAACTCTCAACAATTCCTCCCCAAGCAGCAGGAGGAGGGCGGAAGGGACGTGTTAAATCCTTGCTCAATTGTTATTAGGTGTGATTTGTAAACATAATACATATACTATGCTACTTGAACCTGTGGGCTACTGTATTCATGTGTGTTGTACTTTATATACTCTGGCATGGGGTAGCATTAATTTCTAATGAAGGTGAGTATTTAATGAAATGTTATAATAAATTATGCAACTTGTAAACCTATTATAATTATACCAGATTAATAAAACTAAAACACTACCTCATAAGTCGCTAGTAAGAATAAGGGTGCTAATTGTAATAAGTAATACTTATAAATCTGTAAGTGTTAAAATAATATATTTTAAATATTATAACATATATAAATGGTGCTACAATTATAAGTGAAAGCTTGCAGGGATAGGATAATAAATTAATAAATTTACCCAAATTACGAATTTATAGTTATCGTTTTTAATCAAATTTTAAATATTCGAATGAAACTAAAATAAAAATAATAAAATTTAAATAAAATTAAATTAAATATTTAATATAAAAATATTAAACAAAGTAGTAACTTAGACCCTTTTAAGAGTATTTCTGGTAAGCCAATTTAAAATTCCCTTTCTGGGTTTGCACAAGATTTTGCACTATACGCACAAACAGATACAATTTGTTGCCTACTTTCCGGCACTCCACATCTCTTACTCTTTCTCTCTCTCTCCTTCTCTCCCTCTCGCTCTACTTATCTCAATCTCTTTCTCCGCCTCACTAGCCAAAGCAATGGCCATCTTGCTGGGAGGCTGGAAATGGGGCTCGTTAGGCCCGAAAACGGACGTGCTTAAAATTTCATAGACACAACGAACACGCACACAGCAAAGCAAACACTCACACTCACACAACACTCACACACACCGAGAAACACGTGCATATGAAATGAACATGTGTGCGTATCCTTTATGGATTTAATCCGCATGCCTGCGGTGGGCCACAAGATCAACTGTTGGCAGAAGTGTGTCAACAAGGAGGAACTGGAACCCGAGAGGTGATTGTGTGTGTGTGAGTGTGTGTGCTTGTTCGGGGGTATGAGTGTGGGTGGTGCACAGCAAGTGGTCATAATGGACGACCCATCCACACTACCTCTCACGCAAACACCCACACAACCCACTCTCTCCATCTGTGATTCTCTGTTCCTCTCTCTCTTACTGTGTTGTGCTAATAATGACGCTTAAAGTGCGTGAGTGTGTGTTCGTACTTCTTCGCTTATGTGTGTGTGCATTCAGAAAAATAAATTTACATAAATTTACCTTAAAATATTTATTAAACTTAATGAATATTATCTACAATAGATATTTTATTTTAAAGAAGTCTTAAGAAATATTTCCAAATAATACATATCCTAAATGGAATTTAATTTAACATGATTAATTTCCTAGTAAAACTTAAAATAAATATAGGTAATATTTATTTTTAAGATTTATTTGAATATCTTTAACTTATGGGTTACTAAAATTAATTACTTTCTCCGAGTGCCTTGCTGAAAACTCCATGATGAGTCCTGCTTGAAATGTTTCAACAGCAAGGATCCTGGCCGCAGACGGAGTGAGTGTGTGTGCGAATGAGTGAGTGAGTGAGTGAGGAGGAGCTGAGGCCAGACATCAGTCAGTTACACTCGTCAATAGCTTAAGCCCTCCTGATATGCTCCTCACCTCCACACCCCCTTTCGCCCAGGGAATCCTTTTAGCCACCTAACCACACACATTGTTTTGGCAGGTATGTTCTCACGTTAAAGCCCCCTCAGAAACCTCAATTAAAA
This sequence comes from Drosophila aff. chauvacae BK-2020, assembly GCA_018903765.1. Lineage (NCBI taxonomy): Eukaryota > Metazoa > Arthropoda > Insecta > Diptera > Drosophilidae > Drosophila > Drosophila aff. chauvacae BK-2020. The sequence continues at coordinate 21,292,079 of JAEIGO010000058.1, forward strand.
TGCCTGTTATTAGACAAATATCAATTTGTTTCATTTCCAATCAAGTTAAGATGGCAATCTTCTCGATGGCCCAGGAGGCGTATACGCAATGTTGTTTTACATGACCAAGTGCGAAAATTAAAATATTTGTGGAAACAATAACTGTGCAAGTGAAAGACAAATCGATAGGAGAGATTTTATTTGTAAAATATGCAAACATTCAACATGAATTGCAGGAACTATTTTAAATGGATTTTAATTTGATTAATTGGAGACAGTTATTTAAAATTTTAAATGGACAATGAAAGTTGATAGTAAAACCATAATAAATTAGCTTTAGACTATTATGAGCTGCAGAGAATGTTCTTTAGTATAATTATTTATTTCTTAAGTTAACCTTTAAGGAAAGCCTTAGCATTAGTGATTTAATGAATTCTTTTATATAATTACATATATATTTTATTATTACCTAAAGTTTGTTAAAAAATACATTATTAATTTCTAATTAATTTACTTTTAATAAAATGCTTACACTTTTTGATACTTAATGACTTGTATTAAGGGGGTCTTCTACCTTCGCGCTCAAATTTGGGGCCTATTTTTCAAAAATGGATTGCAAAAAAACTACACATGATATCCGAATAAAATTTTTTTTATTTGATTAACAAAAGCTTGAACTTGAAAAAACAAAAAAACCATATGAATTTATCATAACGTTTGCCATTGGCGCGTCGTCGAATTAGCCACTGCCAGCGCGAAAGAGGCAAACGGTTGGCAAGAAATCTCAGCTTCAGAACATGTAAACAACAAGAAGTTTTTTTTAACTTAATTTTAAGAACGTCGATTAGGTCAGGACACAAGCTTTTTTTAATATTTGAAAATTTCACAAAATGGCAGCGATTTGAACAAAAAATTAAATTTTTGACCATGTTTTTCAACCTAAAAATGACTGTAAAAAATTGAAAAAAATTTTTTCGAAAAAAGCTTGTGTCCTGACCTAGCGAGATGTTTTGTGAATAAGTAACGCTTTACAGATCTTGGATATCTTCTATGGTTTCGTCAAAATCGTGCCAAAACTTTTGAAAAACACTACTTTTGGGAAAACGCGTTTAAAGATAAATGTTACAATGCTATAGGCAAGGCGGGGCCGGGTTTGAGGCTCGATATCTCGTAAACGAGCATGAATTCGATCAAATCCTTCACAGGGCATGTTCTTAGTTATGTCTACTTTAGAAATATGCAAAAAAAAAAAATCGATTTTTTAAAACCGCGAAGGTAGAAGACCCCCTTAAATAATTGTTTATTACTTAAATTTGTTAAAAAATATATGGGCAATACATAATCTGTTTAATTTAAAAAAAACCTTTCACAATAGTTACTTGATAATTAGATTTAAAGTAAAATAAGGAAAAATTCGTTTTTTATGTATAGACACATACGAATACATCCTCCAAGAAGTAGAGGAATACCCATTATTAAATCGAAGTAATCAAAGAATATTTCTTTGCTTATAAAAATGTTCACTATTTATGCTTATTAACTTTACATATTTAAATAAATAAAATAAACAGAATCCTTTGGTCAATCCAATCCGTAAGCTTAAGGGGAAATTCATTATTTATTTGTGTTTCATGATTTCCGAGTAAATTGCAGAAAATTCTAAACGAATAACTTAACGATTCTTTAAATTAGTAAAGCAAAGCAAGAAATAGGCCTCCCATTTGAGGAGTCCTTTCCTATTATTTATGCAATTGTATGAATCACTGGCACAGGATTTAGCTGGTATCTGCCATCTAATTCGACAATCAACAAAGCAACGGGATACCCAGGATCCACAAATACAAAGTCATCCTTACACATTCACATAGCAAAGAGGCAGCAGGCATGCAGGGGACTCCCTCCCTCTCTCTCTCTCTGTCCTTTCCAGGATATTCAAATACATTTTGTATACACAGCCATTGAGGCGTGCCCAGTGTGGGTGTGTGTGTAACGGCAATCATTATTGAGGCAATGATGTGCATTTCATGAATTATCCACGGCAAGATGATGCGTTCCAATGTCGAGCATCGGGCATGTGTGTGCGCTCGTTGGCTTCCTGCTCAAGGACTTGCCCTCTGCCATCCGGATCCATCTCCCTCCCGGCTATACCTTTTCCCGGACAGACCACGGTTGGTTGAGCAATGCGCCGAGGTAAGTAATAAACTTATTGGCCCCATGCCTGTCCGTTGATTGTCCGTTTGTAATACGCACAATATGCCAGGACATGGCACAAGGAGCTGGACAGGCCAGGGATGGCCCAACTTATTGATGGCTCATTTATGGATTAATCCAGTTAAAACGTAGTGCTCTAGTTTTCGAAAAGAGTCAGAATGAAAATATGATTAATTTGCAGGCATTTAGGAAATGCCGTGGCAATTAGGTGCTCAGTTAAGAGTGGGAAAGTTTATTTAAGTTGGTTAATCAATGGGTTTCTGTATGACAAAGGCTATTACTACAATATCTAGATATTTTCTTAGAAAATATAATAAAGCTTATATTAAAATGTCAAAGGTAAGCAACTCCATTAGATTATCCAGAAGGACCTATAAAATATGATTTTGAACCCTATACCCTATTTTTACTATTAACAATAATTATAATTCCTTTAAAATATAATTTATACATTCAATTTGCCACCTTGTTAAGAGTATATAAAATCGTACCATCTCTAGCAGCCAGATTGGCAAAATGGAATTAAGGGGCTGGGTTGGCTGTGGGTGGGACGTAGCCTTTGTGAGCCGCCCACTCAAATGTGGCAGTATCATGACGAGCTGGCAATGCCAGCGGACGTTTCATCGTTAAATGTGGAACTGTTAAACAGATAATGACCGACCACACCACACACCGGCGCACACACACACGCCCAAAGAACAGAGCCACCAACCCACCCAAAACCACGGTTCTTCCCCCTTTTCACCGCAGAACATCGAGGAGGTGGCACTGGGCATGGCAGTCAACTGACCAGAGGCTTTTGTTATGCTCCCCGGCCTTCATAACTGTATCAATGACGCTCCTGCTCCTGCTCCTGCCAATGATGATGATATGCGATGATGATGATGATGATGTTGCTCCCACTGCTCTGGTGGCGTTATTATTCCGCCTGTTATTTGTTGGTGTTGTCCTGCGGAAACCAGACGACTGTCCTGCTGAAATTCTGATGCATTGAAATATAATTATTGGGAAATGTGCGATTGTCGTTGGGTTTCCGTTTACGTGCTCGCCATTTCGGTTTGGGTTTTGCTTGGCGATTATGCATACATATGGGGAATGGGGAATGGGATGGAACCCAGTGTAGGACATGATTGTTTGTCCTTGTACATGCGATTTCCAATGTGAGGCGACAAAATGGGAATGCATATTTAAGTTGGTGGATTCTTGTTATATATATGAGATATACATAATTGGTTATATTTTAGAATAACTATATTTACATATTAATTGTTTATAAACTTTTAAACTACGTCAGAGATTAAATAAAATACGATAATAATATAAAATCAAATATGGTTAAATATTTCAGGTATAAAAATTATTAGTAAAGTATTATCTCATAATTTAATAATAATAAATATGGTTTAAAATATTTAACTAATAAGTTTAACGTTAGTGAACACTGTTAACACTGTTGTGAACACACACATTCGCATCGATTTGGGGCAAAGGAATTGATACTCCCTCTCTCGCTCTCACATTCACCAAACCCAACTCCCACACCTCACTCACACACGCACGCACGAAATGGCCATGCAATCATAATTTATGCAAGTCGAATGACATAACAGTTACCAGATTATTGCCGTGCATTAAACACATGTACGCATATAGTTGTAAACGTCGGTACATGCACATTCAATTACGATATTAACCGAAACGACTAATTAACTAAAGTTGTATGTATTTACCTCCGAAATCTCAATTGGCTCCCCCTCACACACACACACATGGCAATCGGCGTGCATCTCAAATGCAAGACATTTGACAGCGGGAAATGTGATGTTGCGGCTGCGTCTGCGGCTTGCATTTATAATCAGCATGTGAATTAAACGTTGCTTTAATCATACGCACACAATTTACACTTTTTACGCGACGTTTTAAAGGGTTTTACGCGAATTTTCCGAGCACAAATTATCACTTCACTTTCTTACCACACACCGTTTCGCGCCATTATCGATCGTCCCATCAGCGTTATCGATAAGCAGCTTTGGGCAACATCGGAAAGCGGCTTTCTTGGCGCGCTCTAGTTCGAATTTAAATTTTATATTATTATTTTCGCGAAGTATTAATATGGTTTAAATAAAATGTTTAGCTTATATTTCCAATGAATGATAAATTATTTAATATTTGTATTTTATATTTTGATTGAATTTATATAAACAAAATATTTTATTTTAACATTTTTAATGTGATATACATAAACGTTAAACGTTTTAAGATAAAACACAATATTTTTAGTTTAAAGAATTTAATTTAACTATGAAATTGATATAATTTTAAGCATATTTTTTATATTTATTATTTTAAGCATATTATTTTATAAACAAAACATACAAATAATAATTGAAAATACAAAAAAAAAGCTATTACAGAATTTAAAACACAATATTAATAAATAATAAAATTTAGGAAACTATGCCTTTAATTTCAAATTCAAAAAAGTGCGCGCGATCTAAAACTCAGCATGGCGTTAGCGAATACGCAACTTTGAGATCCAGTGCTGAAAAGTGTCAAGGCAGTATCGATAGAACGAACACGATTAATGCCCGATAGTATCCGTTAGGCGCTAAAATTTAAAACCTATATTAAATTAAATATAAAGTTTGCTGGAATTTGTATAGTTTACTAGACCAACTTAAATATATTTATATTTACATAAAATATTGAAAACTAAGGACACAAGGAAGTTATTAGCATAATACATTATTTACTTAAATTTAATGAAATCGATTTTATGAATAATAGTTAAGAAAAAGGCAACCTTCTTCATTTCATGGCCTTATTCTTTCTATTAATGGTCCATTGATTTTTTCTAAAAATAAATTTAAATATATAATATGTGCAAATATTTCTTATATTTTCTTTACACACATTACAACCATTTTCTCTATTTACGTTTTCATAATTCATGTCTGGCATTCAATTTGCGCCCATTTAAATCCAAAGTCAACGGTCTCGTTGGCCAAAAATAAATTCAAGAAATATGGGATAGCCGCTGGGTATTTTACCAACAGCTTCGCATGTCATAAAGATGCTCAAAGTGTAAACTCATGGTATCTTTGTATATGCTTAATGCTGCCAATCGGCAACCGGTTTCTTCGTTCTTCTTTCGGTTTCGAGAAGGCCTAAAGAACTTGAATCTTTTCAATTGTGAAAGTCCTCAGTGAGCAGTCCGCCTCCTCCTACCTGTTTCTGCCTTTTGATGACTAACGGGAGAGCGAAAATATTCCCTGTGACATTTTCCTGCTAGCTCGTTTGGGCATTTTCCAAGAACTCGCGTTTTTCACACAACAAGAAAAAAGCGAGCAGCTAAATTAATCTATATTAATGCTCTAGGTTATCGAGCTGAGTGCAATGACGTATCAGCATTAAATGCAAGCTGAATGCATTTAAATGCGAACGAGGAACTAGCGTGCTAGTCAACGGAAATAATTCACAAACAGAAAGAGAGAGGGATAGATGGAGAGAGAGAAAGCAATTAGAGACAGGGAGAGAAAAGGTGTTCGAGCTACAAACTACGAAACTAAACCACTTTTTCATAGCACACATAGAGAATATATTGTGATCTTTTAACATTTAAATTTTCAATTTTAAAGTTAATGCACAATTGATTTGATTATATTTGACAATAATTTTTTTTATTTAATTTTGGAAAAGCATTTGGAAATAAAATGTAATTTTTTCGAAACTAAATAACTATTTTTATGTGATTAGTAAAATTAAATTAATAGACACTGGTAAGTTCATTTCGGGTTAAGCGAGGTTATTTTACTTGGCAGAATTCAAGAAAGGCAAGAACTTGAATTAAGAAATATATAAAAAAGCCAAGGAAATAATAAAACAAAGCTAATAAGTTTATAATTTAAATCCCTATTTTCTATATTTAATTTTCAAAAATAATAACCTAGTTGACACCCATCAAATAACAACTAAATTATCATTCTTTCTAAAGAAATTATATTAATTAAAATATTTGTAAATCTTTTTAAATCTTTAATACTTCATTAAATCTCCTATTAACTTTTTCTCAGTGCCTGTCGGTAGCTTATTTACATACTTCACTTCAACATACAACACTCTTTGGAGAATGTTGTGTTTTTTATTACAAGAAGCACAGACTTGTTGTAACTCTGTATAGACTGAGAACGTGAAATCCCCAACGACCGATTGTTTGGGGAAAAGGTAACGCTGGCGACGGCCCCAGAGAGAGACTACAGACTGGCCAAACAAGTGGACTCGCGAGAATATTTGCAATTTCATTCCGAGTCTCCGGTCAGTTGTCCGAGAAATAGCGTGCCGAGCAGTCGCAAAACGCGCACGAGTATTAACCAAGAAACCAAAATAAGAGAAATACAAAACAATACTAGAGTGATCTCCACCGAAAAGATACAGATAAAAAAGATCGCGGAACGAAACAAACAAAGAATTTAATTTAACCTCATACAGAAATTCTTCACATTTAATTACTCGAAGCCAACGTTTTTGTACGTTTGTTATTAATTAATTGTAAAATGAGTGACCTAGAGCATATTGCACTGCAAATGGATAAGCTGCCGCTGGACGACGATAAAACTTTGGCCAGAAATCAAGTGAGTTTTCAGCTGGTAAACGTAAACACATGCCTATAAATCACAGCTATTGTTTAGTTTGCTAATGAACTTTTCTAATAAAAAATGATGTACAAATGTGTACTAGCTAAACCTAGCATCTGATAATTGTAGTGTAAACAGATGGGGAAAAGATTCCCGGCGCAGATTAACATTTTTTGGGAAAGAGTGGCAGCTGAAGCGGAAAAAACCGCATGACTTAGTCATTGAAATAGATCCCCTTGGCAGCTCCTATAAAGATCTCTTTTTGGAGGATCTTGGGGTTTTTACTTACTTGCAACATTGCAGAAACAGTCACAAGAGATAGTGATGAGTGGGGATTTTCAGGAGGTCATAAAAGCTACAAGATATATTAAATGGTTTGAGCTTCATACTCTTTTATTTATAAGAATTAAAAGAGGTTTACCAAATAGTTTCTTTATTTATAACTTAGAGCCAGATTTTATAACTTTTTCATATAGATAAGTGATTAAATTTCTTTATCATATATATTTTAATAACCCTAGACATCTAAATATATTATTTATATATTATTAAAATATTAAAATATATTATCCACATTAAAGTATTTTTTTAACCACCACAACTCGCTTCTTCTGATAAGCTGTATTTACATTTCATGTTTGTCCCTGTGGCTTATCGCTTGCATTTTTGAATGCCACTGGAAATGTCAGCATACATATATGTACATAGATGTATAAACTATACAAATATGCATAAATCACATTAACTATTCAACATAGTTGTGCATTAATCTGACTGTCATTTAGAATATTTTATCAAACGGAAGCTGTAATGCTTACAAACTTGATTTGCAGTCCCAAACAATGATAAAACAATGGTAAAAAACATGTTAATATTCTGAAAATGTTCTCATTTACATTTCTATAGGAAAATATCAACAATCACAGCAATGGCGATGCAATCGATGGACGGGCGACACGTAATAATGGTCGAGTGCCCCGAGCAGGTTCGTATCCCAACTTACTTGTTTATCTCGGAAAAAAAATGAAAAATAAAAAAGCAAAAAAAAACTACTATCCATTTTTCTGTGTGCTTGTCTATATCTATCTCTATGTAAAACGCTCTTGTGACTAATGGTGCTTAATACCGCAATCTTTAATCTTACAATTAATGTAAACCGCATTGTTGTGTGTAAGTAACTTAAGACGTCAGGTAACAACTTAATATTGATTGGTTTTATTTATTATTCTACAGTTCCCGAAATGGATGACGATGACGACGATCGTCCCTTTGTTAAAGATGGGAGTGGTAATCCCGGTGTGGACGATGGTCTCCTTGGAGGCGGCGGTGGAGGTGGTGGTGGTGTCACTGTCATCGTTCCGAACGGAGGAGGCGGCAGACGACCCAGTTTCTCCTTTCCGGGATACAATGGCACGTCGGGTTTTGTGACCGTTGACGGTGTGGAGACTCCAGTTCCCGATTTGAATGCATATCAGCATAAGAAGACCCTGGCCCAGGGTATGATGGATCTGGCTCTGCTCTCGGCAAATGCCAATCAGCTGCGTTATGTTCTGGAAATGAATACACAGCATCCCTACTTTTATCCCAGCCTGATATTTATCTCCATGAGCATAGTGTTCCAGGTAAATATTACTAAAAGTTATATATTTTAGGATCAGAATCGATGTAAAATCAGGGGGAAAAGATATAACATCTGAAAGGGCATTTGTTTATATTTTGTGTTTGGTTTTTCAGCAAGATTTTAAGCTATTTTAATATAAACTCATGGACTCATAAACGGTTTTCAAGTGTTTATCAGAAAATGTTTATCGAAAAAGATCATAAAATTTGTACAAATATACAAGTCATTTTTCGAAGAAACATATTGTGAAATGAATTTAAGGGAAAATATATAGAAAGTCTTCTATTTGGAATAAGTTCATTAAACAAAAATGATTTTTGGGAATACCATGGATGTATTTGTATGTACATATATGTTCAAGATAAAAACTCATTGATTTTACTCTTGAAATTAATATAAATAATCATTCTTGAATGAAACTTGTAAGATAATAAAATTCCAGTTTAAAATACGAAGCCAAAATATTATAATTAAATGCAAAACCAACGAAGCTGTACTATACTTAGTATATTCACATTTCTTGACATTTATTTTTGGCATTATTGATATTTATATTTATTTTTAACGCTCCATTGCAGATCGCCGTCGGCGTGGGACTTATTTTGAATGGCCGGTACAACATCAAGAACGAGCAAGATATATGTCGGGCCAACAGAATCAACAATCAAACAGTTATTGGCATTTTTATTGTGACAGTGGTAAATGTTTTGATTTCAGCCTTTGGCGTTGCAACACCTGCATCAGCAGCCGGTGTCGTGAATAATACTTAGTTCAGTATCTACATTTATGGATACAGTAGATTCCCTTTAAAATTAGTATTTAGCCAATTAAGCACAATCACATCTTTATGAATCACTCACTTCCCCACCTCACCGGTTAGTTTTTTGTTAAAATTCACACAAGCGCCTCATTTTTATACATGTAACAACTGAAATGTGATAAATAAAATGAATCCCATAAAATAAAATTATTTAAAAGAGAGCATTTTATTAAAAACAAGCGTTAACAATTGTTTTACTTCTGGTTTTTATTTATTTTTTTTAATCATCAACATTAGTTTGAATTTTTATGTTCCCGCCGAACTATCGTTTAGCTGCTATAGGTTTCAAGCAAAAATTTCACAGCACTGAATTATCCACAACTGTTTTCTGCACTCTTCATGGACATCGATATTTACGATGTTTTTGGCTGTTTGATCTCATTTAAATTTTATTTCAATTTATTTGTAATTAAAAGCACATTATTTAAAAATTGTAAAGAACTTGCATAGTTATTTCATTTTTATTGTAGTAAATGAAAAAGGAAACGAAAAATATTATTTAATACATTCTGTATACGTTTGTTCTTGTTTCTAAAACAAATGTGTTATCGACAACGTTCGAGGAAAGCCAAACTTTTCTGAGCAAACTTTTATGAAAAACTAAAGAATTAATTATATACATAAAATTTAAACATTATTTTCTCTTTAATTCGCAGATTGGAAAAACATCGATGGTTCCCCGCCAAACATCGATGTTCGCGATTTTTCGAAAACATCGATGACATCGATGTTTCTCCACCTCTAGTTGGCAGCCCCATCAGCTGTTGCTGGTAAAAAAATACAATTATTGAAAATTTTGGTTTTTGCAATTTATAAACGCTATTAAAGATGGCCAAGATTATCAAGGCGGTAAGTCAGCATAAATACATTTAAAGGACTATTTGCAGTGTAAGGGTAAATGGAGTTGCCTGCCAGTCTAGTTAAATTCTGGCAATTGTTATGGTTATGTCATCGCTTCCTTCCTTGCAGTCCACGGGCTTGACCGGATTGGCCGTGTCCACCAATCCCCACCATACGCTGAGTGCTCTGTATGGAAAGATTCTGCGGGCGGTGTCCAAGATGCCGCAGGAAGCCAGCTACAGGAAGTACACTGAGCAGTTGGTCAAGCAACGCGCCGATGCGGTGGCTAAGGTTTGAATGTGCTTCTCTTAAATCTTCAAAAATTCCGCACTTAATACTACATAATCCTTTCAGAACAAGGACATTGCTGGCCTAGAGGCATCCGTGGGCTGTGGTCAGGTTGAGGAGCTAATTGTTCAGGCCGAAAACGAGCTAGTGCTGGCCCGTAAAATGCTTGGCTGGAAGCCCTGGGAGAAGCTAGTTCAAACGGCACCCGCCAAGCAATGGGACTGGCCACCGGCACAGATCCTGGAGCCCAAGGTTTAGGAGGTCTGCGTCCTACTACCCACTTAGTACTAATTATTCTACGGCAAATGGAAATGAGAGAAGAGAAAGAGAGCGAGCAATAAATCCGTTGATAAGCCAGCTGCAAAATCAACAACAAAATTACAAAGCTTCCGACTATTAATCTCGATCCGCCTCAGTTTGTTTTCACCATGCGCGCTCTTCGGTACCTCCTGCTGCTGTTGCTGCTCGTTGTTTCCAGCGCCTTTGTGGCCTCATCCGTGCCCCGCCAACGGCGCCAGATCGATCTGACGCTCTCCGCGGAGCATGACGACAAGGACGATGAGACGGAATTGGCTCTGGAGGCGATAGCAGGTCTGTGGCAGAGCGCCGACAGCCGGACGAAGGTGGATGGATCAGCCAGTTTTGTGCATCGCACCACGGGCGGCACGCAATCGGGTATGGGCGGCAATACCAAATACCAGGCTCGCATACACCTGCACCATGACTATAAGCCACATGCGTATCCCTCGTAATCCAAGGTTCCGAGCAGGACTTTCGTCTGGGACTGCGTGTTACCTTCGAATAGCAGGACAGGCGAAACCGGCGGGATGGATGGGAGTTCCAGACAGACAGAGCCACCCGCTGAGGGAAATCGCTCGATTGCGTGTAGACGAGATAACATTTTGACCTTCCCAGCTCCAGTTCCAGCTGCTGCTTGTACACAATATTGAGAGAGAGAACGTTTGTGAATATACAATATATTTTAATACCCGCATATTGTTTGCTTTATTGATTCCGTTTCTCGACCGTGAAGCCAGCAGCGCAACAACTTTCAGCTTAAGATTACAAATGACAACAACGAATTTCTGCACAACAAATGGGAGGGGGGATGAGAGGGAGCAGGATCAGGAGAAGGTTAATATAAATACAAAGCCATTACTTAAGTATAAATGCCATTAGTCAACTTGGTGGTAGGGGCGAAGGGTACCCTTCAATTGGCATGGATCACCCAGGAAAAGTGGTGGGCGCAAGGTAGGTTATTTATGGGAGATTTTTGGGAGTTATTTTTGCTAGAAACTTTAGTTTATGGATTCTTGAAGGACTAAATGAACACAACAAAAGACTTTGTTTTTAATTAAATTGAACTAATATTCCCGAAAACATAATTGCTTATTTAGTTTCAGACATATTTTTAAAATAAACTAGATTATTAAATCTTGAATGTACATATTTGTTTTTAAGTTTTCATAGTTCTTTATAGTTTATTTATCATTTTAAACATAAAGAACCATTTTGTTATTATTGAAAAATAACACTCAAAGTCATTACTTCTTAACTTCATTAGAAACTCTTTTTTTTAAGAAAATTAAGCTATTTGTAAAAAATATAATGAAAAAAACTACAAAAATCCTATTAAACCAAACTAAAAATAACTCAGTTTCCATTTTAAAATCTCTTTCAGAAACTCCCTAAAATCTCCCCAAGAACCACCTCACTTACCACCTTCTAAACATGGTAACAAATAGTGCCTGGACCCAGCGCCCCTTTTGAGGTTAATATCATTGCACCCTGGTTGGGAGTGTCGTCTGTCCATCTTTCTTTATCCTTTACTTCCGGCGGACAAGCACGTCATTAATCGCTTGCTCCTTGAGTTCCTTGACCACAAAGTCGCGGAATTCCTCGTATGCCACATCGATGTCCACGTTGTTGATGATCTTGTGAAAGTTGCCCTCCGTTAGGCCATAGTCCAGCTCCACCTGGGCGGCGTTCAAACGCTTTTGCAGACTCTCCTCTGTCTCAGAACCACGTAACCGCAGTCGCCGCTCCAACTCCTCGATGCTCGGTGGATTGTTGAAGATGAGAATGGGATTGAGATCCGTTCGTCGGATTTGCTCCACGCCCTTCTGTTCAATGTCCAGGATGCAGACCTTGCCCTGGGCCTGAATTTCCCTTACGGCCGCCTTGCTTGTTCCATACAGATTCCCCGAGAACTCGGCGGTCTCAATGAACTCGTTGCCGGCGATGGCAGCCTCCATTTCCGGGCGCTCCACGAAATAGTAGTGGACGCCATGCTGCTCTCCTTCGCGCGGTTTCCGCGTGGTGTGCGAGATGCTAAAACCGAAGGCGGTGGGGAAATCGACGAAGAGGCGTTTCAGGAGCGTGCTTTTCCCAGACCCGGAGGGGCCGCAGAGGACGAGGGGGCGTGGTCCTTGGGCGGACATTTTCTTGGTCGTCAAGGTCGCTGCGGGGCTGCTGCTGCTGCTGCTGAGCGCGCGGTTTACAATGAACAGAAAGCTTATCATCGCGTGGCCTTATATTTGTCGCCGATACCAATACAAGAATAATTGCTAAAAAAAGCTGGTTTTGTTCTTGTTTTTCGTTCCTTCTTTTTTGTTGTTCTTTTTTTAGTCTAATTAAAGAGAGTGACCGTAGAGGCAAAAGGCAGACCCTTTTCAAGAAAAATAAAGGATTTTCTCCTATGCGCCAGCTGGTCACTCTAAAAAACGAAGCGCAAGCAGTGACAAAGTCCATGGTAAAGCAGTTCAAACCAGTGTTGAGAAATCTCTCCACCCTACTCCAGTGCTGTAAACCGTTGCATTAGCGCGCCATTGACACAAATTCGAATCGAAACTGGGACACCAGGCTAAGGTTAATGCATTCAAAAGACAAACAACGCACATCAACAGGAAACTAAAACTCCGGCTCTAAGTCAACTATCCAGGGGCGTGGTCAATAAGGGGGCGTGCATGGCTAATGCTTGCGCTGTCTGGCGGGTAAAAGGCCACGGGCACTGAAATTCCGGGCACAGTCTCCTCCGGAATGGCCAACTACTATCGCCGCAAGAAGCCCGACGCGGTATTCCTCAACGCCAAGCCCCTGAATAGCGCCAATGCCCAGGCCTATTTATATGGAGTGCGCAAGTACTCGATCGGTTTGGCCGAGCGCCTGGATGCGGACTACGAGGCGCCACCGATGGACAGGAAGAAGACCTCGGATAGCACCGCCTCCAATAATCCGGAATTCACACCTGTAAGTTTAGAGTGTATTTTGCTGAGGAAGTTCTTTCAAGGATTTGGGCATAGAGTGTGTTTTACAGGAACATTTCGCCGGTCAACTGGTTCCTACGGATTATTGGCGTCTTGCCCATCGTTCGACGTGGTCCCGCCCGTGCCAAGTTCGAGATGAACTCCGCGCCATTCATTTACTCCGTGGTTTTCTTTGTGCTCCTGGCGGTGAGTTGGCAAGGAATATCTATAAAGTTCAGGAAGTTATATAAGCCTTACAACTTTCCTTTCATCTAGTGCTATGTGAGTTATGTGGCCAACAATCGCATCCATATTGTTCGCTCTCTAAGTGGACCCTTCGAAGAGGCTGTGATTGCTTACCTGTTTCTGGTCAACATCCTGCCCATTATGATAATACCTATCCTGTGGTGGGAGGCCAGGAAAATAGCACGTCTCTTCAACGATTGGGACGACTTTGAGGTGCTCTACTACCAGATTTCTGGTCACAGTTTGCCCCTGAATCTGCGACAGAAGGCCTTGTATATCGCTGTGGTGCTGCCCATCCTTTCGGTCCTCTCAGTGGTCATCACACACATTACCATGTCGGATTTGAATATCAATCAGGTTGTTCCTTATTGCATCCTGGACAACCTGACGGCGATGTTGGGCGCCTGGTGGTTCCTCATCTGCGAGGCCATGAGTAATACGGCTCACCTGCTGGCGGAGCGGTTCCAGAAGGCCCTGAAACACATCGGACCCGCTGCCATGGTGGCGGACTATCGGGTTTTGTGGCTCCGGCTGAGCAAGTTGACCCGGGACACGGGCAATGCCATGTGCTATACCTTCGTTTTCATGAGCCTGTATCTCTTCTTCATCATTACTCTTTCGATTTATGGTTTGATGTCGCAGCTCTCGGAGGGTTTTGGCATCAAGGATATAGGACTAACCATTACGGCTCTGTGGAACATTGGACTGCTTTTCTATATCTGCGATGAGGCCCATTATGCCTCTGTAAATGTGCGAACTAATTTCCAGAAGAAACTTTTAATGGTGGAGCTGAACTGGATGAATTCGGATGCCCAGACGGAGATCAACATGTTCCTTAGGGCCACCGAAATGAATCCCTCGACCATCAACTGTGGCGGTTTCTTTGATGTGAACAGAAGTTTATTCAAGGGTCTTATCACCACAATGGTCACCTATCTGGTGGTGCTGTTGCAGTTCCAGATCAGTATTCCCACCGACAAGGGCGATTCGGAGGGCAGCACCAACATTACGGTGGTGGATTTGCTGATGGACAGCTTGGACAATGACATGACTCTGATGGGTTCCTCCACTACCCGAAGTTCAACAATGAGTACTAGTACAATGGCGCCAGCAATGAACAAGCAAAAGGGCAGAAAGGGTTGAGAAGAAATACTTATCAAATATAGAAAGCAAAACATGTGTGAAACAAAATATACAAAATATATACCTGTAGTTGCGGCCAAACATAATAAAAGCACTTAAAACTTGTTACTAGATTTTAAATATAAGATTTGTAGGAATTGTTTAATACTTTTCTTGAGCTTTTTATTCAAAATTATTTAATGAAGAAATTATAATTTATAAAGTCAAGTAATAATTTATGAAATAATAGATCATTTTAGGTTTCGAGGGACCTTAACTTTAAACTAATTGCATTCTTAAAACAAAACCCATTACCATTAATAACCAAAAGGATCTCTTTATTATTATACATTTTATATTTGCACTTTTATGTGATATTCATATTTATTTCCTTTTTTTGTGTGCCTAAGATATTGCAATTTAGAGGAATTTAAGGCCAATATAGTAGTTAACAAATCATTTCGTTGCTAATTCATTTTAATTTTAATTTCGAAGTTTGACAAACTCGGCAATAAAAACCAACTTAAACTCCGCGCGAACTTCCGCTGTGGTAGCTCAGTTGCTAGAGACTCCAACTGCGGCTCAGAAGTCCCGGGTTCGAGTCCTGCCAGTGGCATATTTTTAACTTGTCTTTTTTTCTATATCTTTTATCTTTGAAAACTATTTTTCTTCGTTGCTATATTATATTCAAGTGCAGAAGTGAATAACGCGGCTTACCGACTTTAATAGTTTGTTCTACACAAAAATAGTTGCATTTTATATTGCGGGCAAACGATCCCACTAGCTTCCCTTTAATCCAGGCACTGCCTGGGTGGGAATATAGACGAGTTATTTATCTGTTATATTTGTTAATATGCCCCGCAATCCATATCCATTGGCTATCTAAAATAGTATCTCTGCTATATCCATATCACACTCGGTTTTGCCAAAACAGAAACTGTAGGGCAAATTGCAATCAAGACACCTGATGGGGAAGTTCCAAACAAAACTCGATATTTTCCTGGAATCAAGGGACTTAGCACTGTCCATCTGGAGACTCGGTTAGGATGTGCTTGTAGCCATTGCTGCCCAGATACATGTGCTCGCGTTGGAAATGATAGGGTATCTGAAAGATACATGAAAGATTTATGAGATATTTGAGCTATTTAAATGTAGTTTCCAACTTACAGCTCCTGGCGCTGGACAGGGTATAGCCACGGTGGCTATCTCCCGGAGTTTGTTCATGGTCCGCAGGCTCTGGTAGAAGCTATGCATCACATACCACTTGCAGTAATCCATGCAGATCATGCTATAGCATATAATGACTGTACAAAATTTAAAAAATAAGATCCTGATTAAATAATCTAATATTTAATTAATTTAATCCACTCACAGTAGGGCACTTGTCCGCCTAGAAACTGCACCACCTTGGTGTCCCTCAGCATGAACACCAGTGCACCCAGAGCAATCATTAGAAGGAACTCCACAATCAGCCAGGGTATGATCAAGCCAGGACGATTCTTGTAGACCCCAAAGAACAGGGATATGGCACTGAGGGCATAGGTTCCGGCTATTCCTGCCATTACATAGAGCACATTCTCAGTGGCCGCTGCCAGTTGCGCCGCTGTCTGCAAACGCAGATCGTTGTGGAATGGCGACATGTTGTAGAAACCATTGTCCTTTTGGTCCAGGATATCCAGCTCCAGGACATGACACATCTGCTCGGCATGGGCAAGGCCCAGAAGCACCAGAAAGAGGGCACAATGGGAGATTAACTAAGGAAGAAGAAGGGAAGGAAATGTATTAAAATCTTTTTAAAATTAATATATACTTAATAATATGAAAAAATTTAAATAATTTAATATTATTTAATTGGAATAAAGTATACATTTTCCTAATAATAAGAATTTAGCAGACTAACGAAAGCGCACACCAGAACAACCTCATCAACGATCTCCCAAAGCTGCTACCCCTTGCTCTGCTTGCGATAACCGGCAGCGTGCCACATAATTCCCAACCAGTTCTAGCTGCGCTGGCATTGACTGAGTCTTTAGTGACCACCGAAACTTCAAAAGGGCGCTCGTCCTGGCACACTCCCGATCGCGGGGCTGTGCAGACGCATTGCGCCGCAGGAGCGTCTCCTTCGCCTCCCTCCCTTACCAGGTGGGTGGCGGGGGCGTGCGTTCCATTGCCGCCTTCGATGGCTCCTTGCGCGCCCAGTGGGGTATGGCTTTGCATATCCAGTGCGTAATTTTTGTCTTGGGGCAGGCGGCTGCACCTCGAATGGGTCCGCCTGGATTGCTCGGGGATTCCCAGTCCCCCTGCGTGCCAGTGGTCCTGTGCGCCGCGCCCCGCCTAATAAATCCATCGGAATATCCTTATATAAGGAGGATAACTTTCAATGTTATTTTTGTATTTTTAGAGGGAAGTAGGAAAGAGTTCCATTTCCTTTGAAAGATTTTCCCTTTTTTAGGTTCCTAATTTAGCTATAATTTACCCTAAATATCTCAAAACCTTGTTGTCTTTTAGATAAACACAAGTTTTCCTACATTTTCCACTCACCAACTGATAGATGCTGGTCAGCAGCGCCGTGGTCCTTAGATTCCTGGGTGAAACTGGAGCCATCAGCATTTCCCAGGTGCGACGGCAGCAGCATTTCCATTTGCACCCAGCGGCGGACGCCGCACTCACCGACGGCAGCAGCATTTTCCACGGAGTTTTCTCAGGTTTTTCTCCAATCAATTTATGGATTTTTCCCGCTTTCGCCGCAGCTAATCAGTTGAGGAATGCGTCGCAACTGTTTCCGCGGCTGTTTCGTCATGCAATTGGATCGAAAATATAACCAAGGGTGGGGTTTGCTGGCGGTGACCTCGTCGAGGGGGTGGGGCTAGGTGTGTTTTGGCACCCACGCAAAACAAACTTTCCGGGAGCTTTGGCCTGTGGTTTGGGCCAAACTGCACTGGCGAACTAACCGAAAAAATGTGAGAACAGAAGGACAAGGTCTGTCAAATGTTTTGACTAGCGGGAGAGCTTTTTCCGAGAGAGTTTTAGGGAGGGTATCTTAGCTATGAGATGGGAGTTGTGTGTACTTTATTTAAAAATATTATAAACTAGCTCTGCATTTATTTTTCTAACTTTAAATAATTTTTATTTTGTTATTTATTACGAATTACTTTAGTTATAGTAAAATAAAACACAGAAAATATTTTTACAAGTAGGTTAAACCTTTGGTAATCAGAAAATATATTGATTGGCTTTAAAAATTAAACTCTGAAATGTTGAATATATTTTTTAATGCCTAAAATTTGTTTAAACTGAAGGTTATACACTGAAAAATTATATCAAAAGGACTAAAAACATTAGTAACCATAAAATATATTTTTTGTTTTAAAATCTAAGCTGTAAACATACCTTTGAATATATTTTTTAATACTTAAAAATTTGCTTTCACTAAAGGGTATAAAATTCTTCGTCTTGAGATGTTTATATCAAGCTCAGTAAACTTTTTGTTGGGGGTTGTTTCCCTCTTGAAACCGCGCTGATGTTTATCGCCCTCAAAGCAGCAAAGCTTTTTGCATTCAAAGCTTCCGCCAGAGTTGCCACTCACTCGCAAGCAATTAAAGTTGGCTTCGGGACTTCCCCCTTTACCCTACTCCCTCACGATGACCGACCCCCACCCGTTGGTATGATAAATTTTTGCATTTTAAAAGTCAATTTACACTGGAACTATAAAAATGTAACATAAATTCTGCCAAAGCAGGCCATAAAACTCCGGCAGTCAGCGCGGAAAGAGAATCAAAGTCGTGCCTTTGCCACTGGGCAACCGGCAGAACCAAGGAACCACCTCATCATCATCATTAATGATCATTTTGCACTCAGAAAATAAAATAAAATAAATTAATTAAACGTTATTTTATAGGAAAAATAATATAACTCAAGCTTGAATTCTAAATAAGCTTGTGGAACTTCATTTAAGCGGGTTTAAAATGTTTTAAATTATTTATAAAGTTAAAAAAATCCATTTACTGGTTTCTTTTTTTTTATTCAATTTTTCCAGTGCCTGCAAGCCAACCTCATGGCGCTCCCTCTCCGAGTTGGAAGCTACTTGTGGGCCTAATTGATTGTTTTTCTACGAGCTTGGAGCTGGAAGCTCGTAGCTGGCGACTTCTGGCGAGGATCTGGCTTTGGCCCTGGCTCTGGCAGAGCCGGGATCATCTCGTCTCACAATGTTGGAGCCCATTCCGACGAGATGATGAAGACCTCAGGGGCAATATGTGGCCAAGTGCGCCGTTGTTAGCGGCTTGTTATCATTGGGCGTGTTTTATTAACTTTTAAGCTGCCATACACGCGAGGGGCCATAAAAAGTGCAACTGCCCAGGCAAGCAACTGAAAACTGCAAAAGTCAATTAAAAATTTTTTACATTTGTTTGCACACAGAACGGAACGGAACGCGATTTCGGTTTCTGTTTCTTGTTTCCATCCTGGCGCGATAATCATAACTGCAAAAAAGTAAGAAAACTACGCGCAGGCGTCGCCCGTTAATAATTTATGGCCACAAAAGGATGGGTCCTACCGGGGGTTAAGTGTGTCCAGGGGGTACAGGTGAGCTGCTGGGGCACAGGTGAGCCGGGTAGCCGGCAGGCTGGTGTATTGAAATATCATCTCGCAACCATTTGCCGTTCAATTTGCGTTCGCAACGCTCTTTTGATTGGTTTTTCCAGCCCATCGCCCTCCATCCTCCTGCGGTGATCCTCGCGATTCCACTACAAATTGATTGCCTTAAAGTAACTTGTAAAATGCATCTAAGAGATGGACTGAGAGATTTTGGGGCACTTGAGGTTCTTACATTATTATATTATATAATTTAAAAAAATAAATCAATAACAATTGTTGTTAGTTATAAAAATTTGAAACTTAGAACTTATGTATTTTTTTTATGAACTGAAAGATTTCTTAAAAACTATAAGAAATGTTTTTTAAAATCTTTGATTTCAGGGAACTTCTATATATTTAATTATATTTAGTTTTTATTATACAACTTTCGTAGAGTTATGCCATATAATTTCCATATACATAAATTTAAAATTCAAAAAGGTTTAAGGAAGTTAACTGAAATCGCCAAAAACCATGCTTAAAAGTATGCAATAAATACTATTATTCGGGTTTAAAAATTGGTTATAAAATACAATACTTGCAGGAACTTAGAATACTTTTTAACTAAAATAAAGTTCCGATTTCAAGAACATCATCTTAAAATCATACTAAACCCAATTTTATATACAAAATTAATATCTTTATAAAAACATCAATACTTTTCCCCCAGTGTAGACTACCCTTGGTGTTGTTGTGGTGTTCCTGCCGCTTCCTGGGCTCCTCTTTCAGCAAAAAACAGAAGCAACATTACAAATGTGTGGCGTTATTGCCACGGGGGAGGAGTCTGGAGTCAGGAGTCAGGAGCATCGACTTCTTTTTGATTAAAAAGAGGAAAAAGGCCAGAGGAGTGGGAGCTGAAATAGGAGTTGCATTCGAACGTCGAGGTGGACTTCGTGATAGTGGATGGGGGATGGGGGTTGGACGGAGACTGTTGGACTGACCAAAAGCAATCGACGTTGTTAACAAGCATTTCAGCGCATGACAATTGGCATGCACACCTCCGGGCCATTAATATGCAACCGATGCTGACACATTTGGAGCTCAACTCAGTTGCAACTATCCCACAAGGCAATGGGGCTTTCGTTCGGTTATTTAATCACAGAAAATCCTACGAACATAAATAACATTTCCCCAACTTATTTGCACAATTTGTTTGCCTGTTTTGACAGTCCCAGGTTTGCAGGCATATTTTCGATGACTTCGCTTAGGATATATGATATGAAAGGTGCAGAGGAGGTTTCCAAGGAGATTGCATCGTGCAAGTTGAACTTAGGGATAGGGAAGGCAATTGCAATGGCATTTAATGGGCTTCTGAAAGTAATTAAAGCAATGGAATTCGATTAATAAGGAGGGGGGAAATTAATTGCTGGAGTTTGTAGGTATTACAAATAATTCATTGGAGTAGAGATTTTGTTAGAGATATGTATACTAGGGCAAAAATATTTAGAATACCACTTTATTCATTTAGTATATTTTAAACAAGACCACTTTTAAATGAGTTTTTTGTCTTAGTTTTTAAATTATTCAATAAATCTTTTAACATTCTTAAAGTAATGTATTCTGTAAACTTCATATTTTCTGCTTCATATCCCTGTGAATCCTTGTCATCCTTCCCCTCCTATCAATTTCATAATTTCGCTTAGCATTTGGCACCTCTGACTGAATTCTATCTACAATCCAAGCATTGTCACGTTTCAGGATTCGCATTTTGACGGCAAATATCAATTGTAGCACATATTTGCATAGGCCAAACACGAAAAAGGGGGCTTGGATCTTCCCCAAATTATCAAGGGGGGAGGTAGCAATGTATTGTCATCTCAACGTTTTTGGGGATACATTTGCACATGACTGACTTTTGTCGCGGAATTTTGCGGTGTCGCTGGGATGAAGATGTTGCCTGTCTGTTGCTGTTAAGCTCTGAATTCAGAGATGCTTATATTTTGTGTCAAAAATAAGGCAAATAATGGATTTATTATTAAGAAATGGAAATGTTTTTGAAAAATGTAAAAAAGTATCAAAGAACGATCATAAATGAGTCAAAAAAGCATTAATTTATATTTGGAATGCTTTTTTGAGTGAGTTGATATTAAGATAACCAATCTAACTATCAATTTAATAAATTAAAATAATAATACCCTGCAAGACTAAAAACACTAATTTCCTATAAGAACATTGCTTACTTTGTGGGGGATTCGGAAAAAAACTAAAATCTCTTTATATTTATTTTAGATTTTTTAAACAATTATTTGTCACCAATTTAACTACAAAACAAAAATGTACAAGAAGTACCTGAATACTTTGTGAAAATATTTGTGAAATAAAAATTTTAATTTATTTAAAATTATTATCAAATTATATTATTTAATTTAATTTTGTATCTTATATTTTTTTTAGATTACTTAATCAGTTATTTGTTACAAATTTAAACATCGAAAAAATATACAAACAGTACCGAAATATTTGGCGATTTTATGCGTTCTAAAACATTAATTTTATTTAAATTTAGTTATTTAATTTAATTTCCATGAATTACCTAATCTCTCTAGTAGAAAGGACATATTGCCAGCACTGACATTGCACCCTCCTGTGGCAACAACATCGAACCCCGCAGCAACATCAAACATCAGTTGCTGCAACGGCAAACAAACGAGTGAGAAAGCCCTCGCCCACTCACTCGAATCTCAAGGGTGTGTTCAATTGTGTCAATTTAACGCCTTTTATGGCACACCAACCGCCGACACCTCCCCCTGGCCCGCCACTTTGCACCCCCTTTTAGAGCACCCCCTCCTAGAGCACCCCCTTTCTGAATGGGTTGCTGCTGGCACTGCACGTTGGGCATATTAATTATTGCCTGGCCAACGGATGATTCAAATAGATCGCTGCTAGCTGCTATCTGCTAGCTGCAACTGTTGTTTAACCCACTCGACGGCACAAGTGTTAATTATCCCCCCATCTGGGGTATCGGGTGCATTGAGTACGTACTCGTGTACTCGTCTATTTGCAAAATGCATGCTCGCTTTACGCCGGCCAAACACGATTATTAGTAGTTGCCTGTCTAAATATTGGAAATTGACAATGTGCAGCAGGAGCAGGCGATGCTGCTTAAATGGTTTATAGATGGCATCCGAAAGGATGGATTGCTCACATCAAGGATGCAGAGGAAACAGCCGGGTTTGCTGACAGAAGGAAGAAGGAAGCTGCTCGGTTGCAGTTGTGGGCGGGGTTTGTTAACGGGAATCGTAATTAAATTGGTAGTTGCACAAAGACCTTACTTAAGACTTAAATATGATTTAGGAATCTGCATTCGAATAAACATACTCTTGTGAGATAATTTACAAGCAAAAGGGAATTAGAAAAGGAATTTAAGATCTTCCAAGTAATATTATTGTAGGGAATATGTCGTTTATTTATTTTTTTTTGTAGAGATATAAAATTCATAACTTGTATAAATCATATTTTTTATAACCTTTAGATTAACTAGCTTCAGAACAAAATAATTCTATGTTTTAAGATTAGGTTAGTTTACAATAGATTTAGATAAAATCATTAAAGTTTAAGGCAAAGAATGTTTAAACATGTAGTAACGCATTTTAAACAAAATAAAATAAAGAAGCACGTTACTAAATAAAATTGTAATTGTACATATTTATAAGAAATGTAAATAATAAGACCCTCTGGCCAAATCTAATTAGAGTGATAAATTATGCCTACATTGTTATGAATTCTCAAAGGATATATGTATATGGAAAGGGTTCATCAGAATATGTAGTTTTTATATTCCCCAAGGCTAATATTTATTTGATTCCCTCTATTTGCTGATTCCTTACCCAAAATTCGACAATTTTTCCACATATCCCAAGCTGCCCAGTGGCTATACATGTAATCAAAGATATCCTAAATCCCAGCAAATCCTGTAAATTATACAATTCATAGGCTTAAAGCATGGGGCAAAAGGAGCAGCGGCAGTTGCGCTTCCCAAGCAAATATCCTTGATATCATTTAGTCAACTGGAAAAAATTCAATCAGCATACTTGGCAAATATTCAACAACGCTCTGGCGCTGCTTCTGGCTCTGAATCTGCCCGGGGATGGGGATGAGGATGGAGGAGGAGGATGTAGATGTGGATGTGGATGTCGATGACGATTGTTTGACATCCCAAAGGGGGTGGCACACAGTACAGCGGGTGGGGCTGCATAAATCAACAGCAAATAAATGCTGATACGCTGAAAGTTCGTCTTGGGATGCTTTCGGCTGAAACAAAAAAACACTCGAAGCGGAAACGAAGAGAACAAAAAAAAAAACAGCACAAAAAGAGGAGAAAAATTCGCATTCGATAATTGAATTTTCCGTGGCGTGGAGAATAGGAATAGGGAAAAATGTCCAAAAGAAAAGCACCAGAGGGGGCGTGGTGGTGGTGTTGCGAAGGACCCAGCAGCGTGTCCAGCGATGCATGCGTCGCACGTAGCCCCGAGGAGCAGCCAGCAAAGGGAGGAAGAGCAGAGGACTCAAAGGAGCAGCGGCAGCAGGACGGGGAGCTTGGAGCTGGGAGCCTGGAACTGGTAGCTCCAAGCTGCTCCCATATTATGTGCACAATAAATAGACGTGATCAGCATGAACAAGGTGAGAGAGCAGCTCGCTGTCGCTGGCGCTGTCCTTCTCATCCTTGTCCTCGTCCTGCGTTTTCCTCCTTTTCCTAGGGAGCTGTCCTTGCGCTTGGCTGAGCGGCCACATCGCTGGCTGCATGCTGACAAGAGTAAAACACCAAAGAAAAAATGCTTAAAAAAATTACGGAACAAAATTACAAGTCTTTTTAAATTATATTAAATATTATACAGGACATTTATTGGAAGAAATAAATGATACGAGGAATATACAAATTTATAAAATTTATTAAATACTACCTAACATTTTTAGAACCATTTCTTATGATTATTTAAAGCCTTTCCTTTTTTGCCAAGTGCAGGGACTTGGAGCGCCGAAATCCCCGAGTGGAAAGCACTGGCAGGACGAGGATTTTTGGGACTGAAGGAGCCCCGGCAAAGGAAGCACTTGAGAGGATGTTGACTGAGTTTTTCCTTAGCTTCTTCTTTTTGCCGACAGTTTCCGGCTTTTGTTGCACGAAAAGTGCTCGACGGGGTCTTTTGTGTGCGTCTCCCTGTGTGTCTGTGTGAGCCCTCCGAGGGGTTGGCTAAGTATGCCACCCACCAACCGCCTTCCTCTTTTACCCCCGAAAAAGATGTTGAAACTTCCGAAAAACAAGGCGCCGCTAAACTTTTTTTATGCTAACTTACTTTGTAGTTTCTTCTTATTTGCAACTTTGATTTTTGTTTATTTTCGCTGGCAAGGAGCCACCCCCGCAGGACGAGCGAACAAAGAAAAAAGGAAGTCGAGAGCTCCAGCTCCAAGGGTGGCTTGGGATACGCAACCCCCAAGAAAGAGAGGGTCTGTGGAGAAGCGAGAGAGAAAGACGACTGAAAAATGGCGACAAGCAGGCAGCTTCAAGTAGCAGGAAAATTTCTTGACACGGAAAATTTCCTTGGACTTTGTTTTTCATCGCCTTTTTTCCTGCTCCAGCTTCTGCTCCTTTTCTTGTCATTTTCTGCCTTCCCTCTTCCGTTCACTTTAAAATGCGCCATTTTCTTGTTTGCTGACCCAGGCCTAACCCTCGCCATCGTCGCCGTCACCCTCGGTCTCCCCCGATATCCAAGCGGAAGTTTTATGAATTTTCTACAAAGCAGCCAAGTTTTTTCCCCTTGGATTTCGCCTTCTTCTCTGTCATTTTTCTTTGCAGGAAAATTTCTATCTTGCTGTGGAATCACTGCAGTGTGAATAATGACAAAAAGCAGAGGAAATTGTTGCTGCTGCTGCGTCAGGAAATATTCATAAAAAAGAGGAATAATCATCATGAAATGTCTGTTTCCAAAGGGCAGCCAAGAAATGTGACAAGAACTTGATGGTTCGCCATGCGGGTTGGTTACAAAATTTCAAACATTTCACTTCAGTTTTTTGGGGACAATTAAAATGTACTGAAAAATGTAAGGGTGTCAACCCTTTTTTTATTCTCCTGTTTGGTGGAAATTAACATCACCTAATGAAGTTATTAGGGGCGTCAATGAAGGTCAACGAATTGACATTTAATTAAGTGCGAGCAGCCCGCACTCAGAAATGATCTTTTAATTGTGGAGCACCTAATTTCGGCTTCAATCATCATTTTCTTTTTATAGTTTTTTATTTGAGAGTTGTATTTTTTGAGGACTGTCAATTGACGGACCGTGAAGCGGAAAGTGTTTCCATGTGTCATTAGGGGAGTGACATTTGTTTTGGAAGTCAGAACAAGTCATTAAAAGGGGAACTAATGCTTTATATTAGGACTTAAATTAGCAGAGATCAAAAGTTATATTATAGTTTAATATTATTAATAATTGTAACCAAAGCATTAACATCCATAATTCTGAATTAAGAAATTCATTCCTCAACAATTATTAAACTTCCAGTCTGATAACATTTAGCTGAAAACTTAATCCCTTAGCTAATGTTTATTAAAATATTAAATCATAACTCAAGTTGAGCTTTAAGTTTATGAATTGTTCTATTTATAAATATTTTTATTTATTCGGTTGCCTTTCTCAGGCGAATTAGCATAAATTATGCACGCCCACTTGCGAATGCAGTTCGTGCGTGTGACCTCCTCCAACCCCCCTTTTCATGACGCTCGTGCACGTGCCATTTTCCATTTTCCACTGGCAGGTGAGGCGACGCACAATTAAGCGTCAAGTGGCAGGACCAAGGGATGCCACTGCCACCACCCCCCCAGGAGGTGGTCGGTTCTCAAGGACTCCCCGCGTAGTTTATTGAATTTTCATATTTTGTGCCTGCGACTCGCTCAACTATGTAAAGTGAATTTGGTAAACGAATTAGGCATCTCGCTGGCTCGAAACTTTGGCCAAACAAACAACTCGGCAGTAGGGCTTGAAAAAAAGGCCATACAAAAATATATATAGCCACGCCCCAGGACTAGCAGCCGCCTTCAGCTCAGCGGGAGTTCTTTGCTTTGAGAAAAGTAAAAAAAAGGAAACTACACGTAGAAATATATATTAAATAAATTTTTTTGGTTTGTTAAATTTTAATTTAAATCCAAAAAAAATTATAAATGAAAGGGAAAAGAGTCTTACTTAATGGATAATTAAATTATTATATTTAAGATACTTCATAACTTCATATGCTTCATAAAGAGTTATTTATTTATCTACAGGTTTACCCAGAGAAGCATAACAACATGGTTACATATAATAAATTCTTAATAATGCATATGTAACAAAAATATAACCAAGCTAAAAAATGTATCCTTAAAGCTTTGAATTTTATAATTTATTTTTAAAAGATTTTAATTACCTATAAATATATTTAAAATCCATTATGTTAGAGTCAGACATTTATTAGTATTAAAAAAAATGTTTTTCACATGTTTTCAAATATAATTCCCATAATAAACTCAAAATATTTTCCAGCTCAGATATCTGCTTTTCCTGAAGACCTTTTCTCAAGTGTAATATAATCGAATTTATTTGTCTGAGGGTTTTCTTTTGCCAAAAAGTTTTTCGCAAAGCTGGCAGCGGTTTTCAGTTTTGAGTTCATCTCCGGCACCATCCCCCTAGAAACCTCAGCTCGACCGAGGAACCCAACCCCTAACCGCATTTGCACACGCTCGTCCACACACACGAGATTTGATTTTATTTCACTTTATTTTACTTTACTTGCCAGCGTTGCCGGCATTTTCGGGATCCTGCTCAGAAGCTGTGTAAAATTAGCAGCATAAGATTGGATTATATCCTTATGTGTGGCATGGATGGCGCAACTTGCCTTTTCCCCTTTTTCTGGTTTTTCGGTTATTCGGTTGGACTCGGCGAGAGAGACACAGTCCTGGCCCTGTGATTAAATATGTCGAAGCACGTGCCACGATTAGGCGAGCGGCGTTGCGTTGAAGCGTGAGCTAGGGGTTATGGCCTGGGACTCGTACTGGGAGGCGACACTTTTGTTGAATTGCTAATTTGCTTAAAGTCAGCCTTTCTTTCGATTGAGTGACCAACGGACCGGAATTCCCCAGCAAATCCCTCTGAAAATGGGATTATTCTGAAGTGGCATTGGCTTTGCGAAGCTTCCAGGGAGACAGCGATTGAGATGTTAACGGAAATAATGTTGGCATTATAGGGTTAGTCACACGATTTTCAAGGGAGATGATTTTTATATGAATATAAGTAAGATCTATGCTAGAAAAGGTTATAAGAATCTTAATCTACTAAAACGATTCATGAATATAATATTATATATTTTTAAACTTAAGCTTTAAGTATATTACTATAATATATTTAATATCCCCCATACTTCCTTCTTGATAAGTACCTCTTCGCAGTTAAATATTCTTCATCATTTTCCGAGGACTCTCCTCCATAATCTTAGAAATCCGTTGACCCTGGCTATTCATCTCTCGGCTGGAAAAGACTTTTCCCAGCTGGCCAAGTCGGCAAACGAAACGCTCTCTAATTGGAACCCCATTGGCTCCCTGGGCTTGGTAATATAGTCGTTCTATAAAGTATCCCCCCATCCACTGGTACCCGGTACCGGGGCCATAAAGTCAATTAATCGCCTAAAGTGCGGGATAATAATTCCGGGGGACTGGGGAGAAACCAAACCGCGACAACCGCCAAAAAGCGGCTCAGCCCGGCACCTCGAGAGAGACGTCTCAACTATAAATTGCCCCGAATGGGTATGGAAAAGGTATATGCTACTCGGACTTGGGACTCGGACTGGGAATGGAACCCTCCTTATGGATGGATGAATGGATGGTTGGGGGATTCTTGTTTGTGTGCCTCGCGCCTCGCGCCTTTTGCTGTTTGTTTTTGATGTTGATGAATGTCGGTGGCCGCAACTTTCCGCTGTTGTTTTAGTTGAACATACAAAAGGTTGTGCGTCGTGTGTCTATGTGTGTGTATATATATATATTTATTTTCTGACCATTTTCTCTCTTGTTCCCAGTTAATGTTTTCATTTTGTGGAGTGGCTTGGAGGGGGCTGGATTTGGGATTGGATTGCGTGCTGCTTGATGCATGTTCCCTCACATTTTACAGATCCACTTAACCTCGTGATTGATATGTTGCAATAATTCTTATCAAACAATGACCACCGAAACCAGAGAAAAATCGACCACGGAGCACCTTTAACAAAAAAGTGGTTAGGTGTGGGAAAGCTGTTGGGAAATTAAAATGATTTTATAAATATAAAAGAAAACATGTGAAAACTGTTAGATAATTGCAATTTAAATATACTAAAATATAATATACGTAATCTATCTAAAAATAAAAGAAGGTTAGTTCATCTTACTTAAAATTTGAACAAGTTTAAATTAAAAGTGCTCTGCAAACTCTTTATTTATATATACATATACATATATGAGTTTTTAAGCTCCCCTGTGATGGGTAATAATTTTTTATGGACAATATTATTAAATAATTAAGTGCTCAGCTGGAGTATTGACCAGCAGTCCTCGGATGTGGTCATGAATAAAATTATTTAATACCAGCTTCAGCGGTCGCTCTTTTGATGTCACTCCATTTTCCGAAACGATCTTAATTACGTTATAGGCAAAGTCGTCTTCAAATGTATCCAATTTATATTTGGCAAGCGTCTTCGTCTGAGTCATAACCAAAGTTTAGGTTGAATTGCAATTCCTATCCGGGTTGCCTCTTAGACCGATTCAGCGATTGACTGAGTTTGAGGATTCTAAGGGCCGGACAAGATACTCCCTTAAATTCCTTTTGGAACCGTAAAGTTTTGTCTTTTTATACTTATATATGATCTTCAAGTAAATCTTTGCCGTAGAATTGCTTTAACTGTAGTTTTTTAAACATGTTTCACGCTTGAGCCACAAATTGGGAGGAGCACCGACCACTCCTACTTACTTAAATATAGATTTTATCATCTCTAAGCCCCCCAAACCCCGAAGTAAATAAAAAGCTCTCACAGAGAAAATTGTGTATTCCCCAAAAATGTACACAGTTCTCACTTTTGTAAACAATATTAAGAAATATTAATTTTCATTTATCATTTTGATTGAGCGATCAAATCAAAAGAGAATCGCTGCCATCTCCGGTTGTTTTCTCGTGTGATTTCTTTATTATGATAGCAGAGATTCTCTTTTAATGATCTTTGCGCCGTCTTGATTTATGGATCCCAAAAAAAAAGCGGAGACCCAAGAAACCAAAGGCAAAGCAACCGCAGACCCGAACTCTGCTGTAGCCGCAAGGTGTCGAAACTGCAAGTTTTTCGGGGGAGGGGCTTTTGAAACATACAAACATATGTCTTTAGGCTTTGGGAAAATGGGTGAATAGAACGCCAATCTAACGGGGTCCACTCTAATAGACGGGATCTGTAGAGGGCGTGGATCAGCGTGAAAATGTGTGTGAAAATGGGTAGATCATCAAAAGGTTCCCAGGCTTTATAAATACTATTTATGTTAAGCCATCAACCTGGGGGGCAGAGATTAAAGGCATTTGTTCAAGGTCGCCCTAAAATAAATAGTCTTGGAATGAATCTCAATTAAAAAGAGAATTTTATACAGTTTGTTTTTAATAATTCTCATCACTTGCAGATTAAAGTAGCTTTAAGTTGGCAAAATTTTATAAAATCGAAAGCAAACTTGTCTGTATAAAGCGTTCCTTTCAATAGAAACGTGTCCTTTGAGACAGACCTCGCTTGCGTCAAAAAATCCACCCACTTTCCCCCTCAAAATTCAACTCCTCCCTCGTCGAGTGCCTTCGACTCTCGACTTTTGTTCTTTTTTTCCCGGTTCAGCCAAGACTTAACTTAATTATACCCTGTAAATAGGCATTCGAGTTGTGCAATCCCTTTTGGCCTTTTGTGAATCGACGGTGGGAGGTGTAGTCCGAGGGGTGGGTACCCCTGATTTCCTGCCCCGGCCTCTACAGAGAAACAGAGAGATCCTTTTGTAAGCCGCTTAAATCCCGAAGGGTTCCGCTTCCTCAGCCACTGTGGCCGGTGTAAAATGTCCTGTATGCAAGCGTACAAATTAAAATTCGGTTTCTGCGGTTCTGCCACACTTGCATAACACCCAACACCCAAACACCCTCCGTGCAAACACCACCGACGCGTCGGGCAAACAACCCATGCCAGGAAGCATCCGATCCAGAACCAGAAGCAGAACCACTCCTAAACTCTCTATAATTTATTTTGACATGTTTGCCAACACATTTCAATTGATTTTATTGTTGCCGCGAGTCTAGCTCTCCGCCATAAAAATAAAATAAAGTGAAATCAGTTGAAAAGTATCACAATTATTGAAATATGAGAACTTTTGACAGGCGACACTTGGAGAAATTCAGAGGGTATCTTTTAAATAATATTGTAAGAGGTCATGGAGGTGGAAACAATTCTTGTACATTATGTGTTGTATTATTTTTAAAATATGAAAAATATCGGTTTTATATTAAAAACATCCTGTAAATTTACATAAATATTTAGGAAAGATTTTAATTTATATTTTTCAACTACTGTTTACTTAGGTTTGCTACGGGCTTTTATATATTTTCTGTATTTTATGAGGTATCTTAATTTATGAATTTAATTAACGAATTTAATGAGTTTTTTATTTTATTCTATGAAGGGTCTTATCAAAAAGTATAAATACATATAGTTTTATACTCTTAGGTCTTATCTTATGATTATAAATAACGAATTAATACATAATTTTAGTGAAGTAAATTAAAGTATTACTACTATAATTAGACAAAAAAAGAACTGTAAGTCATAGAAAATTATTCTTTTTTTGGCGGTGTCTATTTTTATTTACCAGTTTTCATATAAATATTTAATAATATAAGGCTCTTATTTTATGTTTATATATTAATTTAATTGTTAGATTTTATCAGTATTATTTTCAGAATTCTTCAGTCGGCATTTTTTTAGAGTGCATTCTATAGTAATAACAAGTTGCAGTTATCGCCTACAAATCACCCGAAAACCGCAGAGCAGACAGACTCCCTCGCTGGCAAATAGTTTTGCGGATTTGTAAATTAACAAATTGAATTAAACGCGCGACTGGGCAGCAGAATCAGTGGAAGCCCTGGCAACCCTGGCAACTTCCATGGGCCTCCGCTCCCGTGGGGGTTTTTAGTTTTATTTTCGACTGGGTTTACGCCTATTTGCATTTCGCGTGGTTTGCCCGGTTGGTTGATTTTCTTTTTTATTCTGCTATCTCGGAAATTATGAATAATTCCCTGGGTTTGTTGTTCGATGATATAATCGCGATGATAATCGGTATTTGACATCATGTGGCAAATTGCGGCAATTGTTGTTAATGATTAGGCCGTGCAGAAATTGCACAGATCAATGGCCTTTGATTGCGGTCACAGATATGTTTGAATTTCTGCAGGTGGCTTTGGTACTATACACAGATTTTTAGGGGATTTAAAGAGTCCCTTTTCCGCCACTTTAAAGCCGTGCAAATAACTTATCTTAAGTTGAGAGAGATTTTACTCCTTTTTGTTTTTTTACTTGCAAAAGGGAAAATTTGATATTTGTGCATATTTTAAAGCAAACAATTTGCATGCAAATACACATACAGGCGAAAAAAGTTTTCCTTCTGTGTTTGCCATATGGCATATGTGCTTTGGTTGTGTTTGTGTTTGTAATGCCTCCTCCGCCTGTGAAAATATTCGACATATTTTCCAACAACCAAGGCAAACATCAAAGGATTCTGGAGAAACGAATGGGAAATGCTCTAGGAAGTTTAAAACGAGGGTAGGATATCTTAAGGATTGAAAGGATTAAATTAGTTCAAGAAATAAGATCTTAAACGTTACAAACTTGACTTAAAAGACCTCAAAAGATGCACTAGTAAACTTATATTTCTGTATTTAAATTATTAAATAAATTTGTATTCTATAATATATTTTTTATAATTTATTTATATAATTATGTATCCAAACTCTATGTTCTTTGAGTTCCAGGATATTTTATAATAATATTTAAAGCATATGATTTTATAATTTAATTAAAGCTCGTACCTTATTTTCGACTCCTCCAAAGAAAATAAAATTAATTCCCTTGAGCAAGCCATTGACTGTTTTATAAATTAATCAATAAAAAATACAAGATCATTTCTAGATCTTAAATATATAATCAGCGACTACAAATAGTAAATTTAAAATAAGTCTTTTTACAAGTTATTTTTATAAGGTTAATTAATTAATGAATGCTTCTTACCAAAAATAGAAACCATTCAGTAACCCAATAAATTTTGCTGGCACTTCCTCAAAAGTTTTCGGAAATACCTCTTACTCTCCCATCGGAGCCCTTCCATACCAAGCAGTAAATATGCATTTTGTTGAATTTTCCATTTCCATTTCCATACCCCTCCTTTAGCCATTTCCATTTGGCCAACCATTTTGCGCATTTTTATGTTGTTTATTTTTGGTAGCTTTTTAAAAAACATCAGAACTTTTCATTTACATATTCGCTTTGTAAAGAGACACACACAGAGACCGACAGGATGGCGGGAGCTGAGCTGGTGTCCTGTGTATCCTTCGGAGCGTTTGCTACATTTCGCCTGGTGCCGAAAATTTGCATAAAATGCAAATGATGCTGAGAGGGGGAAAACCGTGGAGGAAGGATGAGCTACCTCGGTTACCGCTGTGGCTTTTTGTGGTCCTTTGCGATATCATATTTATTAAAAGGATTATTGGTGCTTCACTGGCATATCCTGTTAGCTCGCTGCCACCCACGGGGTGGCCGCAAAAAATCACCCAGAAATGGAAATGGGAATGGGTCTCCATTTTCCCATTTATGCAAATGAACAACGGCTGCCTTTTGTTTCAGGGTTTTCCTCCTATCTCCTTCCCCATTCGGAAATATGCTGCTCGTCTTTATTTTTTTATTATTCATCGCTGGGCGCCGCCATATTTGATTTAAAAGTTGACGCCGCCGAATCGCTCTAAAGCCTTGTAGAAAAAATGAAAGAAAAGAAAATTATACAAATACAATTAAAATGGCCGAGTTTTTCTTTTACAACTTCGGGGGAATTTTCAGTGAATCTTCACCTGATTTCACACCTGGCACTTAGCACTTGGAGAGCCGAAAAGCCGGCGCTATCTTTGGACTTGGCGCTTTGTTATGATTGCACTCTATTTACTTGGATTTTCTCACCTCCGAACTCGGCTTACTTCTAATGAAGTCGAACATTTTCGGTTGCATTTTTATGGCCCAGCGAGCGCCTTCAATTGGCGGCTGTGATGGGAAATTCGAAGGATTTCTTGGGCTGAGAATGATGAGAACTAATTTGGGTAAGGGTTTTATAAGGTGTTTTTTTAAAAGTTGGATCTTCAGAGGGTGATAATTGGATGGAGATTTCTCACGAAGAATTTATCTTTGCGGGTTTTTAAATCCTTAAGGTCTTTAAATCATAATCAAAGGATAGTTTTTTTTTCTAAATTAAACACATTTATAATAAATTCATTCTCTTTTATAAATATGTGTATTTTGTTAAAGAATTGAAAACATACAGACATCACAAACGTTTTTTAAATATTCAAAAGTTGTTTAAAAATATTCAATGCAACTTTTGAGATTCCGAATTCAGTGAACATTTTTTAGGTCTAATTTTGTGTCGTATTTTATAAGGTTTTTCACAAGACTATTAATTTCTGTAGCACATTTTGTTAATCTTCCATCTTATACTTATCTTTTGTCGTTAATAAAAGTCGTTAATATTTCTTTAAACCCAAAAAATGCAATGCAATTTGTCTTAATCTCCTTTTAATTAAATTAACGTTTAATATAATTTCAAAAGTTATTCAAAAACTAAACTAAATCAAAGCATTTAAAATGTATTTAATTAATAAAAAAATGTCCAAAACATCCAACCTTAAAAGTGAAATCAAAATCTCTTTACTCTTTCAACTCCCGAGAGGCCTTTCCGAACATGCCTTAATTTAAGGTGCCCACATTTTAAAGGCCTCTCCCTTCCGCCTTTTAGTATGTCAATTCAAGAGTTCGTTTCGGCATGACATATTGCAGCAAGTGGAAATTTGCTCGATTCCAGCAACCCCTGGGCCCCAAGTCATCCCCCTTTTCGGAAAAGCCAGCCCCCTCGCACACAGATAGCACCCTTGGCCACACAGATGACACCCACATATGGCACTAACACCGCCAATTTGACGCCAAGTGAGTGTGCCTGTGTGTGTGTGTGTTTACCCCTGCCACATTTTCCCCATTTTCCATACCCGGAAACCCCCTTTCCCCCCCTGCGATGGCGATGCCCACTTGTCAGTCATTTTACGAAAATGTTAAAGTATCAAATTCATTGGAATTGCGTTGAGAATGTTTGACAGTTCATAAATGCCCGACGCTTGACTTGCATAAATATTTTGCAAGGCCTCTCGGAACGGAAAATGGCATGGAAAAAGGAAGCAGAGGGGCTGGCGACAGTGGGTGGAAAACTGTGTGGCATGTGTGTGGCACTGAGCACTTGAAAAAGTTTCCAAAATGCGAAAAGTCAAACAAACGTCCGCGCCTCCGCAGCTCTTGACAGTTCGTCCTCGTCCCTCCGTATTCAGTTTTCCGCTTTTCATCCGCTTTCCCCATCTAGCATTGCTGAGCATTTTCCCCCAGTTCATGGTTGCCATTTTGTTTCGAGATCCATAAAAAGTTTCCCCCGTTTTTTTTTTTGTATTTTGTTTTTCCTCCCTCCTCATTGTTTTTCTTTCATTTTTCAGCTTATTTTTTATTTATTTTGTTTGTTTTTCTATATGTTTTTTCTCACTTTTTTGTGGGTTTGCGTCGGCGCAGTGTGAAAGTTGCTCAACCGAAAGAGCTCACTCAACGCTCAGCGTGTGGGCACTGCCACGAAGATGAGCACTCAACTCAAGGGGGCGTTGCCCAAAAATTCCGAGTGAAACACAAATTTTGAGTGGGTGAGTTTCTCGGGGACAGGGTGTTTCTGCTTAATTCCGATTTTCAGCTGCTGCTGACGGAAAAACAGCTGTTGGCCGGAGAAATATTGAGAGTTGCTGTTGAGTTATGTTTTGTCCGATGCCAGGGACCTTGTTATGGGCCTTTCAGGACCTCGCCTGGCCGCTGCCTTAGTTGGCTTCGTGGAAATGTGAATGACAGGAGGCGTAGTCGCCGCACGTTCCCTGTACGAGGGTGCGAGTAGCGAGGCCTAGCGCCGGCAAAACAATTCCTGGTGCCTCAAATACGAATATTATATAGGCTTATGTGGCTTTTAGACAATTTTTTGGGTCACTTGGGTCTTGAAATTAAATGGATTCATTAAATAGGGGTAATAGAAAATATATATTTGGAAGTTTTAAGGAGTTGTGTTTACAGTTTCCTATTTTCTTTTTATAAAATATATTTCTGACAATTATTTTGGTAATTAAATGTAAAGTTTTCTTAGTTTCCTCTTTTGAGAAATATTTTAATTACTCTCTAAGTTTGTTTGTTCTTCAATTATTTGAACCTAACTCTTATATTTAGATATTTCACATCATGAAAATTGTTAAGCACAAACATTTAATAATTTTATTACAAAGAATTGTTTATTATATACTCCAAAGTTCTTTATAATAAAAAACACATTTCATATATTTAATTTATATTTTAACTGCCTCACAATTTAAAACTCTTTCCTTCTAATGACTTTTACCTCCATCATAATCCCTCCTGAAGCCTAATCCTCCTAATCCTCCAAAGCCCAATTCCCGTTAGCTCTTTCTTGAAAGCCCTTTTGATCATTCGCACTTCAGTTGGCTAAAATTGTATAAAATGGGGCGGCAGGTAAAGGCGCCTAACAATTCACTTCCGCGTCTACAACCATTTCCGCTGCACTACTCAACAAAACAAAAGAAATGCCTAGAAAGGCGACAACAACAACAAAATGAGACCTCGAAAAAAGAAAGCATACGGAAGGCAAATAAATAATAACAAAAGCTGAAAAAGACGCAAAAGTACACAAAACAGCGAACAGGAAAAGGTGAAAAATGTATGTTGAGGTGTCCGCATGCTAAGGTTTCAGCTACACCAAGAAAATTAAGAAGTTTAAGGTTTATATTTAAAATGAAATAGTAAAACGAAATGTATAATAAAATATTGAAGAATTACAGACATGGAAAACCGTATATTTTATAGTAAAAGTAGCTAGCAAGTTAAATATAGAAATAATTAATAATAATAAGTAATATATATAGAAACAATTTCTTAGGGGTAATATTAATTTTTTTCGACTGTTCTGCCTATTCACAAACTTATATATATACCCCCTCAAGGTGCCCCCTTTTTGTATCCCCAATATTGATGGCTTCTGCACACGAAAAGGTGCAGAACGGCGGAGTATGACGCGATTAGAATCTGTAATTAGTTTTCGTGTATCTGCAATTGTTGTTGCTGTTTGTTTGTTTGTTGCCGTTGTTGTTTTTGCTGTTTGTTTTTTTTTTTTCGTGGCTGGGAACTGCACTTGTTTGGCGGCTAAACTTAAAAAGGCGTTAAAACGAGCGCCGACGCTTCAGACACGCGATGTTCACTGTTCTTTTGGCTTCTTGGCTCTACAAAAAAACGAAAACTTGGGGGCGGTCTGGGGAAATCATCATGATGAATGGCATCCCAGATGCAACACCAGCAGACAAAAAAAAAGAGGAAGCGACCTGTCATGAAAGCCAATTGCCGCTGTTTGCCCTCGGCTTTCTGAATGGTGCCACGAAAGGCCAACATAAAACCATAAAGGGCATGCAGGATGCTCATAATATATGTTTTATGGTAGTTAGAAGGTGAACAAATTTGTATTTAAGCTGCTGATAATTGTTTACTTATATCTTAATATAGAAAACTTAATTTAATTTTATTCTAAGATGTTTTTTATGCCTAAATGATGCATATTCTTTTATATATTCTTTTATATATTCTTATATATTTATTTTTTATATTTTCTGAATATTTGTAAAAATGTTTAAAAATATATATTTTAGGAATACACGATTTTTAGCAACGTTTCAAAATATCTTTAACACCAGAGCTCTTTGTAGCTAAAGAAAATATGGGTTATATTATACAAATTCGGGGGTTTCCCTTGATTTAAAGTATAGGGTTTTGGTCAACGTTTAAATTATATCGATTTCGTATCATAATCGAGTGTTTGCTGCTTGTCGTTTGGCGGCACCATCATCATGCCTGATATAACAACTACAAAAACACCGACACCACACACACACACACACTCATGCGGCAGAAACAACAACAATAATCAACGCACAACAGCAGCAAACAACAACAACAAAAGCAATGGCAAACAGTAGTGGCAACAAACAGGCTCATTTGCATATTTACCAAACAAACACACGCACACACACACCCGGTGCGGTGTGTGCGAGTGTGCCAAAATATACGATATCGTATGCTGATAATAAGTATCTGATAAGTAATGATATACAAACACAGATACAAAGATATAGATACAGATACAGGCGGTGCAAGTGTGCCTGCCGGGAGTGTGTGTGCGTGTGGCGATAAATGCATTCACAAAATGGCTGAACACCGCAACGCACACCCACACACATGCACACACACCCGCAGAGAGAGAGTGACCGTTATGCAAAGTGCAATGGCTGCAGTTGTTGCACTTGCAGGCAGACAGCAGCTGCACTTAAAGGAAATTTATTATTAAATAGTAGTAAAACGCTTTTTTAGATACCTTTAAAAGCTTTATTTTGAGATTTTTAAATATATTTTAAATCCATATAACATTCAAAATTCAAAGTCATAAATGCCAAAGATATTTACAATGAAAGCAGACAAGTTTGCTAATTTTCCTACTATTTACTTATAATATTTAAAAAAGTTGTATGCTACTATAAAGTCTGGTATTTAATTTCTTAGAATTTGATTATCATTTTAAATATTTCCAGCCTTATAACTGCCTCATAAATATTTCCTTCTTCATTCCTATCCAAATTTATGGAGAGTTAAATTCCTAGTTACAAATGACGATCTTATTTACGATTTTTCGAATTCCTAGCAAATGAAATGTACTACAATTAACTAAATGAAAGACTTTTGAAAAGATGTATGCTACTATAAAGTATTTAATATCTTATAATTTAATTATCATTTAAATTATTTCCTGCCTTGTTACAGCCTCATAAAATAAATATTTAATTTGTATACACTTTGGTATACAAATTTGTTTAGAATTAAACTTCTAGTTACAATGTGGATCTTATCTATAATTTTTCCTATTCCTAGCAAATTGGCAAAATTCATAACTTTACGTAGGCTTCCCAAGGCAAAATAACCACCAAAATGACCTAATTGTTTCCCCCTGTGCATTGCACCTTGCATTGGGTGTTGCTGCTTTCGCAAAACTCTCGTTTGAGTTTGGCTTTGTGGCGCATTTTTGGC
This sequence comes from Drosophila aff. chauvacae BK-2020, assembly GCA_018903765.1. Taxonomy (NCBI): domain Eukaryota; kingdom Metazoa; phylum Arthropoda; class Insecta; order Diptera; family Drosophilidae; genus Drosophila; species Drosophila aff. chauvacae BK-2020. The sequence goes on from JAEIGO010000058.1 coordinate 21,331,178, forward strand.
GTAACACAAAGTGAAACACACACACACATTTAGTCAGAGCCATGGACAGAAAACCAAAGTCAATGGCAGCTGCAACAGCAACACCAGTCCCACACCACAAGCAACCGAATTGAGAGTCTGTAATTTAATCAATTTAAAAGTGCAGGATAAAGTGAAATTAAAGAGGTGAAAGGGTGTAGATGATTGCTTCAAATTGATTATACGAAACATAGTTGCAACCATAAATATTAGTTACTTTTCATGGATATAAAATACATATAAAATATCTCTTGAAAACCCCTTCCACATCAGCTCGCTTATAACCAAAAAAAAACATTAACATTAATCACATTTTGAAACGGAAAACGTGCTATATAAAGCCTTAAATGGAACTGGCTTGACACTTTGCTCGCGTTTTATGGCCAGACTTGGGACAACAAAAAATTATTTATTTATGTTTTTTTTTCTTTGGACGCATAAATTGTGGATACGTCCCAAGCAGATCATAGATCGTGGTTCCGTATATAAAAAAGCAAAAAAAAAAAACACTATACCTGCAGCACATTAAAGAGCCATTAAATTGCGGGAAGCTCTTATTTTAATGGATCCACTGAAAACCAAAAACCGAAATATTTTAGTAATGCCCTCAAACTAGATTCTTGTTTATAGAAAATCAATTAAAAAACTATTCCATTCGACGGGGGCTAATTAAAAAATGAAATTCCAAAGAATAGAGTCATTTGATGGTAAATCTCTATCGGACAAATTATAAGGTTTATTGGCTTTAACGTTTTATCTATTTTCAAGCATTTTAACTGTATTTTGAGTGGAAAAATTCGAAGGCGTCATAAAATTGCATCATTACGACTCTAGATCATGGGAGAGCTTGAAGTTCCTCTCCCCCAAAAGGAAAATGCGTGAAATATTGTATTGTTTTGGTTTATTTTGATTTTACTAGAGCAGGGACGGGGAGGATAATGAATCCTGTTTTGTCAGAATCGCGAATCCCACGCGAAATACTAAAGAGAAATCAAGCAAATGAGCCGAAAGCCCTCGAGCAATAACAATTCCTTCCCCTGCCTTCAGAGATCCCTCCTTGTTGACTTTTTCTGTCACAGGGATGGACACGTAATAATTGCTCAATGATTGAGTCCAGATATGCACAGAGAGAAAAGAAGTATAAGGTATTTTTCAAAACAAAAATAAAGGTTTTGTACTTTCATTATAAATAAATTTAAATGATGATGTGCAAAGAAAAGTATAGTAAAAAAAAAACCTAACTGAAAGGTATCTTAACATCTTTAACATCGGTGATTAACAATTAACAAAGTGAGTGCAAGTTATACAGAGATATTTACATTTATTTTCTAAAATTTTTAGCTCCCTTCAGAAACCCTTCTTTTTTTCAGTGCATCCCCCTGAAACGACTCTATAACCCCCGGGCGCTTCCCACATTATTGTGTCATTTGCCATTGTTAACTTGTTAATTTCGTTTGATTGATTTTTAATACAACGGCATACAAATCGCCGCCTCGGAGACGGAGGACATATAGTTATGATTAAATCAAGTGAGACTCGCACGCGGCTTAGGTTGCCAGTGGGTTCGACAAAGGACGAAACGCCAAGTGCAGCCAGGGCAGCGAGTCAAAAAGGAAGCTGCAGGCACGTGTCCTTAATCCGGTAATTACAGCGCCGCTCGTCCTGCCGGCGCGGCCCAGCCGCTTGTGGTTTGAATGCCCAAAGAGATACGGAGATACGAGGACAAATAGATTCAATCCGGCAGATCCCAGATATGTAGATAAATTCGGGGGACTTCTCTCTGCACTCTGCTTTCCCAGGCTGCGGCGTAACAAGTTAATTTATGTTCGATCCCTGGCTCCAGATAAAAAGGCAACTCCACCGATTTCCCTTTTCCATTTCGGGATAGTGTGTGTTGGTTTTTTGGGGTATCCGATTTCGGGGCGACCTGTTGACAAGTTGCCACATCCAAATGGATGACCACGGCAGCCCGAAGAAAAGGGGCCATCTAATCGCCTTGGCATCAGCACAGTGGTTGAGGTATCTAATTAATACAGATAAAAATTATATTAAGCAAAATAAAGAAAGCAATTGAAGCTATATTGGAAAAGGCGTAGAATTTCCCGATTTTATATTTTTAATTTATTTATTATTCTAAAGCTACAAATACTTTTAAATTATAGTTAAGTTAATTGCAAATCGGAATACACATATCTTTTGCAATCACTTTCTTTTCTGGCATTTTATGATCTTAATAATCAATCAATCAATATTTATAGATTTTTTAATATTTTATTTTTTGACAAATAAAAAAACGGACCTATTTGTATTCTAAAGACTTTTCTTTATTAGTTTCTGAATAAAATTATAGTACCAAAGTTATAACAATTAAATAAATATTTTGTATAGGATAATACAATGTATTAGAAATATATTTACAAACAAAAATTTTAAATCAGACAACTCTTAACTGAGTCCACTGTGCAGTGAAAACAAAAAAATGTTAAATGCTTGTAAATCCGTATCTAGTCGCTACTAAAATGTCCGCATAATAGAGTTATCACGGTCCGGACCCCGGTCAAATCGAGCCACACTCTGCGCCGCCGTATATATGAAAATATATATAACCCTAGGAATTTTGATTAATTGTCTCTGTTTGGGCTTGCGCTTTTAATTTTTCCCGCTCAACGCCGCCGTTGTCATCCCCCCAGATATTAATTCACTGTCTGCGGCTTTAGCGTTGAAAAATTCTTTTGTGTGTCGCATTGTCCAACTAAATCCAGCATGGAGCCTACACACACGCTCAGAGCCACACATTTATTCAATATTAATTCAGTCGATGGCGGCACGGCGCAACAAAGTCAAATCGATTTTTTATGAAAATCTCTCTGTCTCTTATGGGCTTTTAAATGTTTAATCGTTTATGAATTTTGATAACGCAGCGCTACTAAAACGATGGCTTTAAAGATGAGCTCCCCCCGCCTCCCAACAGTGCGTCATTGATCCACAAAAGAAATAAGTATCCAAAGAAGCGGTTTCCAGAGATTAACTCTTTGGCCAGAGTGTGCTAAAACGGAATGATGGCTTAATGTGCCAAATTTGCATAGGTCAGGGTGCTGAAAATGAGCTTATTGATGGGCTAGATGGAATCCTTCTTAAGTTAAACGCTTATATATATTTTAAGTGCTTTACAATGGCTTTACTTTTACTACCTTTTTGCCCTGAATAAAAGCTTTACATGCTAAATATTGAATACTAAATACGATTAGTAAGCTCTTAGCTTTATTAAATCAAATAGAAAATATTTACAAAGCCCAGAACCGAAAACTATTTAACAAAGAAAATAATGCCAAGGTTTTTTCAATTAGAAATGAAAAACCATAATCATCAGCCATTATAAATTAAGAAGTCGACAAATGAACAGCATTTAAAAGATAATTACATATAAGAAGTAAACAAAAACACTTAAGTCTTACGTTTTTTCATAAATTTGCTGGCTAATAAAGCCCAAAACTACTCAAAAATCTGTGCATTTATGGGCTGACGGCGGAGCAGACACCACCCACCTTTCCACATTAAATCGAAATTCAAACAGAAGTCGTGTAGAACTGGCAACAATGTGGCGGCGCCTCCACCATTCGCCATTTTTATGGCCCACCTCGACACACAATTTTCCAGCCGAGTGCGGAAATGCGCGCATCACCTCGACCAAAAAAGATGAGGACCGGCGATCGGAGGCGGCTTAAATTCGTATACCAATTCGGATTTCAAGTCCGACTTGCTGCCGGAGCCGGGTGCACCTTTCCAATGCCATAAAATAGGTTGGATCCGTTGCGGTTTCGGCTTGGTTTTTGGTTTGGTTTCGGGGATTCAGGGGACTTCGGGGACTCTGGTTTGGGCTATCAGCACGATGGCATCATGGTAATAGACTCTTCACAGTGCGCATTTTTACGATGCTTACAAGCATTTCAACAAGTTTTACAGCTTTTCCACTAAAAGCCAGCCCCCGAAAAGGGGTCGCCACAGAAATCTCCATGGCGCTACGAACGAAAATCCAAGAAGAACTCCCCCATCCTGGAAGTTGTATCTTTCTGTGCTGCTTTAAGTGCACTGAAAAGAAGTCTTTCGATCTGAAGATGATTTAAAATCTGCTGAAAAATATAATTAAATTTAAACATAATCTTGTCATTTTGAGATTTTTGATGTATTTTTGATTTTTGTTACGGGAAAAAGAAGTGAGGAAGAAAAGTTTAGAACCATTTTTTTTATTTCAGTTTATTAATTTATGTATAAATTTTTCTATACCTCAAAACATGGATTAAAAAATGTATTTCTTCAAGTGCCACGGCCGCAAAGAAATCAATTCGAAATGAGCCATTAAACGCTGCTAAACACGCGGGCATTTTCCACCGTTTCCACCTTTTTCCATGGCTTTCCTTCTACCTTTTCGTCCGGTGGCTCCATCTCGGCATCCCTCTCCGGTCCAGCCATAAATTTCCAACAAAAGAATGTAACCCGAGGCCTGAGAGTTATCCGCTGGGCAGGTTTTTCGGTCTTCACCGTTTCCCGTTCGATAGCCGGCAGTCCCGATTTCTTCTGAATAAATTAAAATTAAAATAAAAATCGTTTGTTTTTTTCGCCGCCTCAAACGTGGGAAATGTGTTCATCACCATAAGGTCTGGGATGCACCTTCTATATATATTTTTATTTTATTAATTCTCTCCTCTGTTTCACAACATCATTTTTGTTGTTTCAATTTAACGATCTCTTAAAAGTGCAATAGAGCCCAAAAAGCTTGACCAATGTAATGTCAATGATGTCATAATATGGGAATCGGTATCCGTATCCTCGACAAATCGGAGGACGCCGGCTGTCTACCCTCGTCGCGGCTGGGCATGTCTTGCACTCTGTCAGTTGAGCATGACCGACTGATCTAATTAGGATATTATGTCACTGGCTGGAAATAACTCTTCTCGAGGGGATCCGGAGAGGCTTAAAATTGAAGTTTTAAAATGCTAAACGAAGGCAGGAAAATGTGACAAATACAACAGTCAAGTGACAGTAATTTTAAAGACAAATTTAAAAAGTTTTAAATAAATTTGAAAGTTATCTACATGTATCATCATGGTTATCTATGCAACGAAATTAATTAACTAACATTAAATAATGGACGAATTAAAGCTATATAATTATAGTGTCATGACCTTAAAGAACTCTAATTAAAATCAATTTTACTTTAAATATATTCCAATTCCCCATATTAAATTAAGATTTTCTTATGGAAAGTTTCTCAATGAAAAGTTAAGGCATCCCTCTGACAGTGGAATTATGTATGTCAAAAGCTGTGTCCCATTTCCAGTAGAGATATCTCCTTAAGTCTGCCTTCAGAAATCTTATCGTTCCGGTTTCGGATCCTCGTGTAAATTGTCACCGGCCAACAGGCACTAGCTCAATGTAATCTCCTTTCGAGGGGCCTCTGTCTTAATTCCCTGAAATTCCAGCTAAATACCCGCGAGTCCGATAAGATTTTTCCGCCTTACACATACGCAAAGGGTTCCAAGGGTTTGCCAGCTCTCAGCGGCAGCTCCCAATCTCAATCGCAGGCCCATTTCCAATTCCATTTCCATTTCGATTCCCATCTGGTGCTCACATTTGACATTTAGAGGCGAGCATATTTCTCTCAAGTCTATGCCGCATGCTCCGCCAAATTGGTATTAAATTACTCACTTTGGTGATAATCGAAATGGACACGACACGATTACGGACGCAACACGCCGAGATCGAAGAGTTCGGGGAGATCGGGGAGCTCAGGTGGGCAGGGCCAGGTACTGAGGTGGAGGGGCTTATCTTCGGGCCTGGTGGGATCCCAACTGTGAACCAGTTCTTCGGACTGGCGAGATCATAAAGAAAGTAAAAATATTGAGACGCAGACAAGTTGAAAATGCCACCACATCACATTTTGAGCGTTTTCAAAACGATCGATTTCGACGATAAGACAGCGGACACAAGGGGACTTCAGCTCTCCAGCTCCAAGCTGATTCCATCTGCCGCTGGGAGCCACAACGGATGCCAGAACAACTATATTAAGGCTCACGAGAGATTTTTAATATTATTTTCATTTAAATTTAATTCACAGAGGCCTTAACAACTTAAGGGAAAACTGAACCATTTTAAAAATATTTTTCACATATTTTACAAATTAAAAATATAAAATTTTAGCTTTATATAGGATTTTAACCCCTTTTAGGTGCAAATCCAGGCACAGTTCCAATCTCAACATGTGTCAAATTGGGCAACTAACTGACTAATCTCGGACATAAACAGTTGCCCTGGAACAAGTGTTATTATTTCTCTAAATGTTTGGGATCAAAACAATTCAACTGTCAAATGGAATTGGCCAGGATGGCCGAGACAGACAGGGGCACTTGCACACAGACAGAGAAACAGGGGGAAAACGGAAATCCTATTTGCATTTCAAACATTGCAATCCAGGGACTATTAAAAACAAATATTTGTGGGCACCACAACAAAAGCAAAAAAGAAGACACGTTGCATTCTTATTTAAGGAGTCGACTTTGGGATACTCCTTAAGTTTTTTTTTTTTCAAGATTATAATATATAAATGTATTAAATTGTAGATTATGAGTTAAGCTATGATCTTGCCTTTTATTAAAATTATAATAATAATAATAATAAATAAATGATTTAAGTCAATTTATTAAAATATATTTAATCATCTAGAGTAAGTGAAGTTAAAATATTTTATTTAAGTTTAATACGATTAAATACTCAATTAAGCTGAGGGATAACTGCAATTGAAAATTCTTATAAGAAAGATACAAAATTAATTAATATTAGTGAATTTTAATCATTTAGAAAATATAAATATTTATAATTTATGTATAGCAATATTTATTTATGGGCAATAAATTGTAAATACTAAATAAACTACGACTTTTCTTTACTATTCTACAAAAATGTTAAGTTTACCTAAATATTTAATTTCCTTCAACACTATTTTAAATCCCAATATACCCTTCGCTCTGTGATGGATATCAAAAAGGATCAAGGCGCGAACACAAAGTGAACATATGTATTAGACGGTGGCTAGGACACCCCTTTTGGCTGCCTAATCCTCTGGCAATGCTACCCTCATCCCAATCCCCCTCCCATCGAATTCCGCTCCTTTTTGGCCATGCCCGCACACAGTGGACACCCGGAATGGAATCCGAGCTCGAACTATCCCTGGCAGCGTTTCCGCCTTGACAATTTGTACAATTGTCGCTCAATTTATGTGCACAAAGGGGTGGAGTGGTGCAGGAGGCCAGGGGGCAGGAGCAAACGAACAACTTCCGATTACAACTTCATTTGTAAATGTTTCCTTCGAACCATTTTTATCCTGGTGCAAATACACAATGCCTTTTGGCACACGTTTGGGCGAGGGTGCTAGTTCCATCACAATACACTAAAAAAAAACAAATATAAAACCATATTCAAAATCATAAATAAATTAATTTGATCAGAAAAGGCACCCAAGGGTACATTTGCAATGATTCCTCAAACAAAAATAAATTATAAATAAATATAATACTTTCTTATTGTTCGTAAATACTATATATTTTGTAGTACATTTAAATATTAATATATGTATTTTTACAGTGCAGTAAAGCAGGAACTGAGCACAACCCACATCTGTCAACTTCAATGAAGTGTCAAATGGGAGGTTCATCGTCACCAGGAATAGTTGTGTCGTGATGATTTCTTTTTTATTTATTTTATATTATTTGTTTCTGTTACTGTTTTTATTGCCGGCTGCTGTGCAGGGACGCAGTTCGTGGTGGGTGGGAGGCGGGTGGTGCGCGGTGGGGTGGTGACGCAAATTAAGCCTCTGGTGAATTTGGATCCCTCAGATTTAACACTGCTGCTGCTCTTTGAAGGCTGCTAATCACTTTAACATACATTTGCATTACATTTACACGCATTTTGACCCTCATTAATGGGCCGCCTAATAGCCCCAGGGGCAAGTGCTTTTTCCAGGGGAATCCTTCGATTCGGAGGGGGGTGTGGCGGTTGTGCAATAACTTTATTATCCATGAATATTTGTTTAACAATTTTTTATCATTTTTGTTATTGGGTTTAATTAAAGGGAAAGGTAAAGGTTGAGATGTTTTTTTGGATAATAAATTGTGGGAATATTTTTAGATAGCTCAGGATACTTCCGGTCTAATTGATTTTTGTTGCCCTGGTTTCCTGGTAGCTTTTTATTTATTTTATTTGTAACTTTCTGTGCGAAGTTTTCCAGGAACTTGTGAATTTTCGCGCGTTCTGCTCGTTCAAACAGAGAAAGGGTTTAAGTATTCCATTATTTTCCTGAGAGAGACAAAATAGGATTTAACCAGCAGCTGCCTTCCCGCATTCCCCGCTCTTGTCTGTATTCTTTGCCATATATTTTCTTGGCCTGTTTTTGTTGCAATTTCCGTTTCAGATGCGGGTCCCGAAAGTGGAAAATGCTGCTGCTGAATTTCATCTTTGAATTGTTTTTTTGCGCCAAAAACTTTTGTTTACTTGGCAAATAGTGAAGACTTGAAGCCCGTCCCAGTCGCCTCCCTCATATATATATATATATATAAATAAAGCTATAGACAAAGTTTTATGTTGACTGCCAAAATCTAAGCGACTGTTTAGTTGCTTACCCCCCAATTTTCCCCCGGAATTCCCCTTGAAGGTTTTGGTTGCATAAAAGTTTTTGTTATGCTTCCTCCTCGCTGCCATCGTTGTTGAATTTCATGTTGTTGTTTCTGCAAAGTCTTTCCCTATTTTTTCACAGTCGAATTCACCGAAATTTGTCACGTTTGTTATTTTTGCGAGACGAGAGTTTCGGTCGTATTTACTCAACTGATTTTGATAACATTCGTGTAACATGGCCAGCATTAAATAGTGGGAGTTTGGCTGGTAGAAAGAAAACAGTACTTACAAAGTTTTGAAATTCGAAAATCATACTTTGAGAATATTAAAAAATGTTTTTGTAGAGATTATTGAAACATATATATAATATAATAATAAAGATGCTTTTAATGTAAGTTTTTTAACCAGAGAATGAACCTATTAATTTATAAATATTTTTATACGATGTTAAGAAGTTCTATTCATCACATAAATATTGATTTGGTTATACATAACTTAACAAACGTAACTTAGTAAACGTAGAACTAATAGTTACCAAATAAATTAATATTTTAAAATAAATGTAAGTAATGTTAATGCAGATTATGTCTTAAAAGAAATATTTAAAAATATTATATACTTCCTTTAAGCAAAAAATACGAATATTTGAAAAAGCAGAACCTTATTTTGTCATATTTTCACCAGCAAATCCTTTCTCTAAGGGCCACGCCTTTTTTGGCCATTGCGCCCATAAATCGCCAACATGAGCATTTTGTCCTTTATAAAGTCTAATCCGCATTTATTTTATGCTCGGCTACAAATCGTCGCTTTAATAGTGTCACCGTGAGTTATTGGAGCAGATCCTCCGTAACTCGGCTCGGCCGCCCGCTCACTTCGCACTGGGCTTCCCCCCAATGCTCCGTGGAAGCTGCCCCAACAAATAACAAAAATAAATGCATGCATTAGTTAATGTCCAGTCGTTGTCGCTCTGCCCTGCCTCATGCATCCCCGCCCCTCCAGTCTCTTTTCGCGTCTCTTACCACACGGGGGCACACGGATCGCAGCAGGATGCAGTTTATAAGCGGACCGAATCGAGCATCCAGTTGCTCCGGACCTTGCTCCACTTGATCCGTGCACAGCGCAAAAAAATCCAATTAAATATCAACAACTTCATGATACTAAAATTAATAATATTATGTGTGGTAAATAATAAATTAATAGAAAAATTAAAACCAAATCATTGGTTTGTTCTAAGATTTAAAGTTAGAGCTGATAATTAAATGAATTCATTTAAGTTGCTTAAAAATAATTTGAAATAATATTGAATTCTCTTTATAAATATTTTGTTCAAGTGCATTGATGCTGCTCTGGATGTTACTGTTTTTTGTTGTCGTCGAAGGCGGCGGCGTCGCTTAAGCCAATTCAAAACGGTGGCCGCTGATCCGATCCCCCTGACTCGCGTCCAACTCCGTTTCCAGGTGCCATCAGGTTCCATCTCAGGGTACCCGGACCCGGGTCCCCCGGCTCATGCTTCCATTCCCCAGGCCCAGATCCTCACTTCGCGTATTACATTTCGCGCTCGATAAATCTCCGCTGCCTGCCGCCCCGACACATATTTCATATCAACGCAGATAGTCTCGCAAACAGTGGAACCGCAATGGTTTCGATTAAAAAAAGGTGTAGAAATAAACTTAGTTTAAAAACAAACAAAACTTACATTAGAGAATTTTACTTATTAATTGATAATTAAATTCTTAATTTACAATAAACTGTATATAATGGTTTTATTTCAATAAATATAGGAGCTAAAGCCTAACGCTTTTTCTCTAACTCGGATAAATTCGGACATACCAGACTTTATAATGCAAAGAGATCATAACATAAAATCGCTCGCCTTTACTGAAATTTTGATTAAACGTACCTAAATAAATCATTAGTAAATATTTTTTAAATTCTATTTGCTGGCTCTGTAAATGCCAAAGATTTCTATTACTATTGCAAAGTCATGTTTACTTTTTGTTAAGCTTATTCTACCAACTTTTAATTAAATAAAAATGTAAATTAATTAGGCAAAGCTCCCTTTTAAAAATGATTTGTATTGAATGAATTAAATCAAACCCAAAAAATACAAAAAAAAATCAATACATTTCAGTCTGCCTTAAAATCATTTTTAAAACCACTGTGCATAGGAAGGTCGCGCGGTTGCGCATCATAAAGCAAATTTCATTTTGAATTATTTTCTTATATTTTCTTTACTTACTTATTGCTGCGATTCGGATGTTTTTTTCCTCGGTTTGCCCTCTTCTTTTTGAGACGTATTGTGCTCCGCGGAATGAGAGTGTTCTGTGGGGCAGAAAAGGTGTTAATGATGATCATCATTGCGCTCATCATCATAAGCATTATGATTGGGGATGATATATCTACAGAATATCAAAGAATATATATTCTATAAATATTTAAAATGTATTACTTAATATTCATAAGTAGGGTTTTAGGGTATAATTATAAAAGCAACTCTGGGTTCGAAGCTAAATATAATGTTAAATGTAAAAAGATTAGCAAAGCTCCACGTAAAAAGAATATGTAATCTATTAAATATTAGTTAATATTAAGTGATTTTTATTTATTATTATATATTCAACCGATAGTAAAATATTGGTATTCAGCCATCCCTAGTTGCCAACATCGGAGCAGCCAGTATCCATGTCCATTGATGGCGTTGAACGTACGAACCTCAGATGTTCTTAAGTAAAATTTAGGAGCTTTTCGGTGTCCTGTCGCCGCACTTTAGGTTGATTTGCTGTGGCGAGCATAATTCACTTGGATGTGGATCCACATCGGGAGAATAGCTCGGCGGGGTGATTGCAATAACTTGGGGATTTCAATATATGTTCATATATATATGTATATATATGTACGTACAAGACGTCGGCATTCGGGACTTGAAAATTGTCATAATTTATGAAATTAAACCATGAAAATATTTACTCATCTGTAGCACGAGTCGCTGTTGCTCATTAAAATTGCTAGTATGGCTTACACCTGAAGAACTGCTTCTGTTCATATTTATATTTATATATTGTTATGAAATAAGGTACTTTAATAATAATAATAAATCACTTAAATAATAATAATTAAATCTCTTTAAGATTTGTTTTTAAGTATGTTCCATTTTGTATTAAGTTTTCGTGAAGCAAGGTTGAATTATTAACTAACTTAATAAATTAATATCTACTAAAATATATTTTCAAATATACATTTTCTTCTAAAAATAAATATATTTTGTAGTTTCCTTTTATATTTTTTAAACGAAAATTAGTAAAAAACAATAAATAAGTAAAAAACAATAATAATCACAATATATATTTTAATATTATTTTGTATACATCTTTTTGTGTTTCTATTGATAAAAACAAAATAATGTCAACAATTTATAAACCTTTTTACTATAGAATTAATATATTAATTATATTTTCGTTTTAACAATTAAAAAAATATATATTTTAATAAATATGTATTTTTTATATATTTCTTTTTTTGTATTTATATTGATCTTAGATCTAAAAAAAACAATACCAGAGTCGATTAATCATATTTACTTATACAAAATATATGAAAATATACAACAAATCATATATTTTTTAGTTATATTTTTATTTATATTTATTTTTTTATATCTATTCATCTTATTTTAGTAAACAGTTTGTTTCCGTGTAAAACCAAAGTCAAAGCAAATGCTGCTGTTGACAATGATGTTGCTGTTGGTGGTTTTCAGCTGCTGCTGTGGCTGGAAATGTTGCAACCACCCGAAAGTGGCTAATAAAGCAAATCTTGTTGACAATGCCCAAGGCGGCAGACTGGAGAACCTTGCAGCCTCCCTTTTCGCTTTGCTGTTCTGTTTTTGGTTAAGCTCTACATGGAAATTTCGCCAATTAACACCTTTTAGCATGTTGGCCAAAGACAACGACAGCAGGAGAAGGCGACAACAACAGCAGCCGCAGCAGCATCATCGAATGCGTTAATTAAAATTATACTAAAAGCGGCAACAACGGCAGCAGCAGCGACACATAAGAAATAAGAATGAGAAATGCGAATGAGAGGCACCTCGCGGGGCATAGGGATTTCCTTGCTGTCGCTCAGCTATTAATATATATAAAATACGGCTAAAATACGATTAGCCAAGTTGTGCTGGGCCGCTCGGCAACATGTTGCTCCGGACGGGGCGCATAGTAAATATTGACAAGCTGGCATTGGCAACAGGAACCGCAGCAACATCCACCGAGAGCCGCAGCAACATGAATATCGCACCTTGTAAACTCATTTGCGCGTACGTGTTGAAACAAATGTTTGCGGGGGGTAAGTGAAATAAGCAACAACAAAAAAGTACAACAACAAAAAACAAAAACAACAACAAAAGATACATAAAAAATTGCCATCCAGCATCCAAAAACAACAGGAACTGCAACGGCAGCGACTGCAATTCGAGATTGTCGCGTGATTGAAGCGTGTGCCAGCACGAAGCTTAATCAGGAATTCATTTAAAAGAGTTAATTTTTAGTTTATGTCATAATTTTATAATAATTTTCATTAAGTTTATATTTATAGAATATTTTTTTATTAAACTAAATCATGAGCTTGTAAGTCCCTTAACCTAGATTTCATAGATTTTTTACAATAAATAAAATAATTCTTATTATAATTTTATTATTATCTATTATATATATAGAATAATTATGTTTTATATTTGAAACTAATTAACACAAAACCCATTTTAGTGAGAAGAAACTGAAAGGTAGCTCTGAGTATTAACGGTCACGCCCCCATCTTTAACGACCGCCGGCCCGTCAGCAACAAATGTTGCATTGGCAATTGCCATAAGTCAGACACAGCAGCAACTGCAACTGGCGCAGCAACTGGCGCAGCAGTCGCTGCAGCGCAGTAGCAACATGGCCACGCCACAGGAGTGAATTTCATTGCATGCAGTTTATGTGCGGCCTAATGGGGCTGTTGTTGCTGCTGCTTCTGCTGATGGGAAGCCACCAGCAGCACGTCCATCTTCATCAGTGGCAGCGAAGGCGACCTCCTAACCATCCTCCTTCAATGCTGCAAATGGAAATTGGATTTGAACAGAAGAAGAAAACAAAATGTAAAAAAGCTAACAATATAATTACTTAATTTTTAGAGGAAATATTTAAGGAGTTTTCAATATCTTTACTTATAATTATTTAAGTGGATAGAAAATGATCTAGGCAACTACTTATATTTATTTAAAATTATATTTATTTAAAATTATATGAATCTAGAGAATAAATGCAGAATTTCTTGAATTACAAACAAATTACCATTTGTTTTTTAGGTATATCCGAAAAATGAAGCCAAACTCTTGCTTACTTTTTAGCAGCTGCACACAGGACATTTCTTAATGAAAAACAACTAACTCTCTATCGGGTCTAATACTTCTCCGATTGAATTGATTTGAAATGCTCTAAAATAATTTATAAATGACCAAAAATGTATTAAAAGTATATATATATTTATAATATGTATGCAAACATTAATTTGAAATCTATGAGTTACGGATATGAGAAAAACTAACTGAAATCACTTTTTCACTTTGAATTGGTCTGGTTTTTTGGACACCATGACACCAGCAGGGAAGCCCACAAATGGAGGCCTTGTCCGCCCCTCGCCTTTATGCAAATTCGCTGCTGCTGCTTCTGCTGCTGCTGCTGCTGCTGCTGATGCTGCTGCGTGTCAATGCAAACTTTGCTGACTTGCATGCGAATGTTGCTTGCACAAACATTGAGGTTGAGGTGTACTGCCAAAGTTGTCGTCATTGGAGGACGTTGCAGCAAAGGAGTCGCCAGTTGCTGGACTTGTCTTTGCCGCTGATGTTGCACAGTAACAAAAAATGAGGACATTATTGAAATTTAAAGAATAATTTACAACTTTTCAATAAGTTTAATCTTATTCAGAGACTTGGAGCAGAGTAAAATTTTGTATTAGCTGTAAAGGTCGTTTTAAAAATAGTTATTTAATGTAATGATTTTGTTAGGAAGATGTTCCCTTCGGTTTGGTTTTTTTTTTCAGTGCAGTGCTGCTGCTGCTGTTTGTGTTGCAGCTCCAGGAGCAACCACCGCCTGGCTTGTTGGCCCGGCGACCACAGCTGGGTGTCCTGTGCGCGCACAGTCGAGTCGAGTTAAGCAAACTCGGTGGCCACCGGACAGGACGGGCAAAGGCAAAGGCTGGGGGCAGGGGTTATTCAGGGATTCGCATTCACTGGCCTCCATTGCGCCAATGGCAATTGGACGGGACTTGGCCTCGGAATCATCCAGAACGATTGAACAGAAGCTCCTTGCATAACAGTGTTGAGTATCACAGATAACAAAAAAGATAAATAAGATACAGATAACTTTAAAAGGTTTTTTAAAATTTTAATTTTAAAATAAATGTACTACAGTATTAAGAAAATAAATATTTGTTAACATAAATAGTTTAATATCAGAGCTTAAAGGTATCATATTTAGTTTTAGGGAGATTATACGTTTAAATACTTTTTCTATTAATTACTCTATAGCCCAAAGATGATCCGTAATCTCTAGTGAACAAATTTCAAAATGTGTTTTATAATTTCCTGTTTCCTTTTCATTTAAAACTCCGTTAAAAATGAACTTATTCTGTTGGCTAAAAATAAACCAAACAGCCAGCTCAAAGGTGCGTAAGTTGTCGATTCCTCAGGCCCCGCAGTCCAGCCAGTTGGTGTTACATTTTTACGTGCTCCAACGCCCAATGATGATGGTACACACACAGCAATGCTGGGATGCTGGGAAGCCGTAGAAGGAGAAGGTGGAACAAGAGGAACATGAGGAGGTGGAGTGGAAGGCGGAGCAGGAGTTGACCACCGGCCAACGCCTACGCAGGCAGTCAGATTCGGATGCGGATTCCGATTCGGATTCAAACAGAGTCAGGCAAGAGTTGGCGGGCGGCGCAGCATGATGAATGTCCCATACCCATTCCGAGCTCCTAGGTGAGCAGCGTTCTTCGTACGTGCCTGAATTTGGTGGCAGAGGTGTGGCCCCAAGGGGGATCCTTTAGGCAGAAGAAAAACCTAGATCAGCAAAGAAAATATGAGATCTGAGCCCCTCTTCTGGGACTCTCGCAGACACCTCTGACTGGAGGCCATAGAACGTGTGCCAGCGGGTCGTGTGTGTGCTGCTGGGGATTGTGAGGATTTTGGCACAACAAGATTTCTGCGCCCCCCAAAATCAATTAAAATGCCAAGCGGCATGAGTCACACGCAACACCCGGGCCAGGCTGTCGCTGAGGTTGGTCCCCGCCGTCGCCGTGTTGAAAGGAGCGGGCTGCCTTTGTCCGAAGAGACCTCCTCGATGGATCATCTGGCGATGATGGAGCTGGCGAGGCGATGATGGGCCAATGGCCAGGAATTACAATGCTTATTGCATCTGGACGGACGGGACATTTGCATACCCAATCACCGAATGGCAGGCATCCTCCGTCCAATCCTCACACTTGACCCCGTTTTCAATGGACTCTGGCACGTTCTGTAATCGATCATCAGGGCCTAAAGTGGCCACAAGACTCGGCTCAAAAAAACCAAAGTCCCAAGATGGGAGACTGAAGACGAAAGATTGTAAACTGAAGACTGGAGACTGGAGACTGAGGGCCGCCTCTCATCAAAGTCCAACAAAGCGCATACCACAGATATCAATTAATTTCAGCGGCCCAGCGTGGATGTGAAAAGGCCAACAAAATCGTAATAAGTCAATGCCTTTGATGGATGCACAGGAAAAAATAAATAATTGGGGAGCTGTGAGCAAGAAATAGTAATAATTTAAGAGGTTTTGAAGGCTTTTAGAAAATGTAATAAAAAGAATTTTCTGCGTCAGCTTGATATATTTATTTATTGTACTGATATTTAATATATTTTTTCCTGTGCATCTACAAAGATCTCAGTTCCACGACTTTGAACCTCTTTTTCAGCGCGCGTCTATTGATAAACACAAATAATTTTGTTGCAGGATGGATATGGATATGAATATGGACATGGATCCACCTCGGCCAGTCACAATCATCATCAATCGGTTAAGAAAATATTTAACAAGTGTTTGAATGATTTTGAAAAATGATGTGCTGTGCAGCAGGCGCGATTTAAGCTTGCGATTCTCGAACTTCGCGATCCGCGATCTCTGCAATGTGCGATCCGCGAGATCTGCGCGTTCCTCTTCTCAACTTTAGTCGTCTACAAATTATTGCACGCGATCGCTCATTTCCAGCAGAAATAACACAAACACGGCAGCAACACGGAGTGGCACAACGGCAACATCAACATGGGACCAGGACAGGAATCGGGATGGAGAGGAACGGGGAACGGGCTTTGGTGGCGAAGTCAAGTTGCCAGCTCCCAATCTTGCGTCCGAAGGCGATGTAGATATAGCAAATAAGATATGGCTGGGGCATGTCATGAGGCCCGCGACTGTGAAAACATCTCAATGGCAAAAGTATCACATCATTCATAATTCCATTCCCGCAGAAGGGGAACTCGAGCTCGAACTCAAACTCGAGCCCCAACTCCAGCCACAGCCCCAGCCCCGACTCCAACTCGAATTGAGTTGTTGTAGCTGGCCACGAAAATCTCTCGCTTCAAGTGTTGAATGTTTGCTCAAATAACAACAAGCACGGGATCGAGAGATATCTCCAGGGGATCGGGGATTGTGAATCTCGGATCTGGGATCTCGGATCTCGGAGATCTACCCAGATCTCGGTGAAATTTGACAAATGAACCGGGCAGCCCAAAAAATAAACACGGAGTGCATGTGTTTGTGTGATAGCGCAACCGTGGCCCGGAGTGATCATTATTAATGATGACGATTTGTTGATATTTTTGTAACGTGCTATGGAAAGCCCTTTTCTTTTTTTTTTTTTCTTCTTTTGGTCTGCAATGCGATCGCACAATTATAGACCAACAACAGGAATTACAAACAAGTGCAGGGTCCCAGTCTCAGTTACAATCCCAGTCACTCGCAGTCTCATCGAATGCCAAGTCATGCCCACCCATCGGATCTGGAGACCTACACTTGAGGAAATATATAATAAATATTAAAACAAAATAAAACAGAAGCCTTCATTTTGTATATCGAAAGTTTGAGTTTGAGTTCTCTAACTAAAACTGCTAGAACTATATATTAAGGTTTACAAACAGATAACTTTATAGTTTCAGAAAGGATTAGTCCTTTATAATATCTTCTTAAACATTACATTAATTCATAAATATATATTAAATTGTTTATTCATATTTAAAGATGTTTGTACTATCAAGTTACAAATTTTTTAAATTTTAATTTTAGTATAAAATCCCAAAGAGCCTGGAGTCAGCTTTTCAGCGATTCAAAAATAAATGTTTGGCGTTATGCATCTACAGCTTATGCTGGACACTTTGAAAAATGTGCTTTAACTTTCTGCTTAAATTAATCAACCTTAAATATATTTTATATATTTAAATTAATGCAGAACTTTAAAAGAAACATATATCAATGTATTATCCTTTAGTTCATAATACAATCTTAATCAAATTACCTGTAAATTTTACCATTTTTTCTTTCAGTACACAACCACACTCTCAATCCAATACCAATAAGCATGATCATGGTGATGATCTTCCACACAAATTGCCGAACAGCTGGCCCAGGAGGCAGGAAACCTTTGCATAATCTAGGCTTATAATTCAATTAATGCCTCGGATCGCTCGACTGCCGTCGCCGCGATTCGTTTTTCATTTCGATTTTCGATGCACTTAGCTCCGAACCTGAAGTGCAACACTAGAATCCAGCCACATGACTGGCAGCTCAAGTGTCCGCATCCATGGGATGGGGATGAGGCTGGGGATCTGGCTATCTGGGATATATGGTGACGGTAATGCGGAGCCGGAGTCGATGATCAGGCGCAAAAGTCGTCGTCACACTGTCTGCGGCAGATGCTTTAAATGATCGCTCAATGGGCTGAGAACAGCACCGCAGGTTGATGATCGAGCACCCGGGGGCTGCGCACCGGAAATCGATTTCGAGTGTTGCCCAAAGAGATCGTTTGGCATTAGCAAATGCTGAGCCACAAATTAAGACATTAACGAAGCGATTTCCTTTGTAGGTTTTGCAGCTTGAATGTTTACAGTGATAAAATCAAGGGAAAACCATTTTACTTTTAGCTTGATTTCCTTTAGAAATAGTTATTTGAAGGGTACATTCAGTGTTATATATTATTTTTAATATTCTTTGCTGGTTTTGATTTTGTTGAATTTTATTTTATGTGGATTAAGATTAAGTTTTCCTTTTAATTTGTTTATTTATTTCTCAAGCAGAAAGCTAATAGATATTCCTTAAAAATAAGTTATAAAAGCCTTCGTTGTTAGAGAGCCTTGCCTCATAATTTTGCAGTATAAGATGCGTAACGCCTTAAGCATTAATGCATTTTTTCATTGCAACATCTACCCTTTCACCCATTTCCTTTCCCAAAATAAATGCACATAAGTATCTTTTGTTTTTGAAAAAGTTTCCTTCTTTAATTTTCTTATTTTTTTTCATTTTAATTGATTTCGGTTCATCTTTAATTGTATTTTTATAATTTGTGTTAACTAAATGTTAGTTTTTAGCTGTGTAGTTTCCTTCATTTACTGTTCTGTATCTGCGTTGCTTATCAATTTCGGCTATAATTACTATTTACAAATGCCTGGCCAGCTATGTGTTTGGGTTACGACTATTTATATCGATTTTATACATTTAAAAAACAAGAAAATAAACAATAACAACGTTTCGCATGGTATAGGTAGGTAGTATAAGACAATGATTGGTTAGGCGTACACATAAATATATTACAGGAGCCTTGGCAAGCAGTTATCCATCTTCGAATCGAATGGTTCTTCTTTGTCGGGGTAAACACTTAACGATTACTGAACATTAAACTAAATTAAATTTAAATTTCATTTAAATTAAATTAACTAAGCTCTGCAGCTCCTAAGCCACACTACAATGCAGGAATGTTTCTTGATGGTTGTTGGTTGAGTGTCTTTATCGATGAGATTTCACTGTGAATGTTGCTGAGATGATGGAATTGATGGATGGATCGCTTGGTTTACAGAATTACAGATTGCTCAAAGCCTGATAAACTGGGACTGGCTGCCTTTGTATGGAATTCTTCTATGTTTCGCTCTGGATCGCTTGTGAGTGTCTCTGCTGTTTCGTGGACGATTTACACAAAAATTTTGACTAGGAAAGGACGTTTCTTGGGTGGGGCCAGCTAGCGATGGGCTCGAGCTGGCGAGGATTGCTCTAGTCACACCTCGCTGGGCATGCAATGCACACTCGAGTCCTGCGACAACTCATCCATGGAGGATTCTGAGGGAGAGACAGAAATTGTTAGTTAGTTGTGTGCAACTTTTAAGTTATAGAAGTTAATATTAAAGTACTTAAGAATTTAGTTTAATTATTATCTACAATTTAAGGCTTATGTATATAACTTTATTTTTGATGTATTCTTAGTGTTAAAAATGTCCGATGCTAGTGAAGGTAATTTAATCTAATCTTGTTGGGTATCTTTCATCGCAATTTATGAAGATGTTTACTTATATTTTGAATATTAAAATGGTTTATATAATAGTCTTAGTCAGAGTTTCTTATAGCCTCTCTATAATTTCAACAACTTTTCAAAGAGCACTTTTATTATAGTAATTCCTTACCGTGTGTCGGGTATAGACCCGCTTTTGAGCCGTTCATATGCATTGGGTTCTGTGCGTTATTCTGAAATGAATACGTTAACTGCAGGTTAATATGACGCGCAAATGAGCTTCCTTCCGGTTCGCGTACTGCAATCAAAAATCGTTTGTTGAAAGTAGAAAAAAAACAGAAGAAATTGTAAATACTGTGTTAGCATCTTATTCTCTTTTTTTTTTGTTTGTTTGTGGTGGTGTGTGTTTTGTGGGGAATATCAGGATTCTACGGGGGCTTGGGGGATCTCTTTCGCTAGGGGAAGTCTCTAGGGGTATCTCTCTGGGAAGGCATGCTGCACTAATCCACTACTTACTTTTATTCTTACCAGCATGTATGTGTTTTTTCTGACGCGCCCGCGAGTTCTGGAACCACACTTGCGTCACACGCTTGCTGAGACCGGTCACCGAGGCGATCCGCTCCAGATCCTGGCCATCCGGATTACTGTCAATCTGGAAGTTGGCCTGCAGCACTTGCAACTGCTCCTCGGTGAAGGTGGTTCGCACCCGTTTCGTCTTGCTCTTGTGATAACCATCGCCATCACAGCCATCTGGAATGGAAATCGAAATGCGAATTTGTTCGTATTATAAATATGTGAAAAGGAACGTGTGAGGATGGGAAATTTAATCGCTATATAAATCGTGAAGCTACTAAGGGACTATAGCCACTTGGAAAAAATAGATGTGACAGTTCTTGTTAAATTTCTTACTTAGAAAAGAAATTTAATAGTAAATAATGCAATTAATTTTGTATGGTATTTATTAATTTCCTTTTAGGGTTTCTTATATTCATTATTTATAAATTAAATTTAAATTGAAATTCCAGCTTTGAAACTATAAAAAGTATTTCAAATAATACTCAGATATAAACACAAGTGTTATAGGAGGTATTTTTGTCATTATAAAATTATAAATTATATAATTCTAAATGCAATTTATTCTATATTTATTGTTTTCTTTTTCTCTTTTTGATATTCTTTATTTATAAACTAAGTTAAAATTAAAATCCCACCATTATAACTAAACCAAGTATTATAAATAACACCTAGATATAAACACAAGTGTAATAGGAATTATTTTGTGCTATTTTTTCCCCTTAAATCAACTCTCGTCTCTCGGTGACTTGGAGTTGGACTTGGCTCTAAAAGCATTTTGACAGTCGGCCAAATTGAAAATGTCAAAAAGTGTTTATGGTTTATAGAGCTGCTGATGTTGCTGCTGTTGCCTCTGTTGCTGCTGCTGCCGTGCTTTATGTGGCCACCGTGCTAGCCCGGTGGTCTCTTCCTCCTCCTCCAGAGGAGATTTTGGAGGGGAAAACACTGGTCTATGCTGCGACATTCGCAAGCCGATCACGTCGTCTCAGAAAATGCTGGATGGAGGGGTTTTTTCTGTTTTTACGAGTGTGACACGATTTCGTCAGCGGCGGCGACTGGCTGGCGCTTAGTGATTCCAGCTTCACTGTACCGTCCCCAGTCTTGGCACAGTGAAGCGTTCCAAATTGGCAACCCTTCTGCCACCGAAGCGTGCAGCCATGTTTCCAACTTGTTTTCACTGTTTTTATGCCTCCAGCTTGGTTTTTTTTTTTGTTTTGTGATTTGTTGAAACAAAAAGAAAAGGGAAAAACTCACCGTCACTTGATGTGGTGCCACCCTCGACCGTTTCCAGATAATGAGCCTTGCAGAGCACCCGGTCATCCATGAGCGCGAACTGCTCGCCGGTGGACAGTTGGCGGCCGCACTGGTCGCAGGCGAAGCAGGCGAGGTGGAAGACCAGCTCCCGGGCCCGTCTCACCCAGTCGGAGGCGGAGATGCCGCGACAGCACTTCGAGCACTTGGCGCCGAAATTTCTGCAATTAAAAAGAAAACGGAAGGCGGAAATTGCAAATCAGTTTTGGTAATAAAAAATTAATTTATTTAAAAATGAGATAAACTAGAAAGTTGTTTCTACAAAGGTTAATCCTTTATAAACTCAGGTAAATATAAATTGAAATCCTATTTTCTATTATTCTCTGATCAAATTAAGTTGTCAATTAAAAATATTTCCGCAACTCGTAATAATTTTTTTTGGTACAGAAAAATCCAAATTGAAAATTGAGCGAAGTGAATCATTTGGATACGGTTTTCGATATTTTCCCGTGTGTTTTTTCGGGACTTTTTCCAAGCGGAAGTTGTTGCCAGCATCGATGCTCCGACAAACGTTTTTCCAAATGAGTCGGCAACTTTCGGTGGCTTATTGTTAGCTTTTAAGCTTATTTTTACAACAGCCACAACAATGTATGGCCAGGGCATGACTCGGATGTGGACGTGGACGTGGACATGTGGATGTGCCAGCTCCAGGCTGGGATGCGATCCGATGCGATGCGATGGGAGGCTGAATGCTGGATGATGTCTCCATCGGGCAGGCAATGCACACTTAAAATTCTTAACTTGAAAAATAAATATTTTTACAGCATCTCACGGCGCGTTTGTTTGTTTATTTTCATTTCGTTGGACGTCGACACCGTTTTCCTACGACTTCTTCTGCTACGTCTCCGCCTCGTTTGCCCATACCCATTTCTCGATTTTGTATCCATCAGATACGAAAGATACTCTGGCCGCAGTTTGGCTTGCAAGTTGCATTTGCCTCGTAAAGTTTTCAATTCGTTTCGTTACGTTTTGGCCGCATCTTTGTCGCTGTTGACTTAATGGATTAAGTCGAATTGTAACAATTAACCGGCCAACGGAAAACTGTGGGAAACTATTCGGGAAAACACTTGTGCACACAGTTGAGTTGGTGGAAAATCGATGGGAATTTTCGAAAGTTTAAGAAGGGGGTAAAGGGTTTCTTAAGGAACTCAACAGCTGTTGGCTTGGTTTTAATATTATTTTTAAATAGAGCCTAAATTCTACAAACTATTTATGAAGTATTAAATCTCATATTTACAAGTTTTTGTGATATTTTAGAAAACTGTATTGTCTATATTGATATTTATAAAATTTAAATTACAATTTTCTTGCTCAAAGCTTGACACTCAACCACATCCAGTACACGAGCACTTGGGCTTCGGGCGATTGTATTCAAAGGATGATATGACGGCTGGGCCACTGCAAATCAGTCTCATCAGCAGAACCAAATTGCCGGTCTGATTTTTGCATTGATTGAACAGCGGCAGCATCCGCTTGGTCAACTCCGAAGTGGCTATATACTGCTCCCGTCGATCTGGCACCGTGCCATAGCAGGTACAAACATTGCCCTTGACACACTTCCTCAACTTGGGTCTGGTTCTCACATTGTACATCACACCCTCCTCCCAGTCGAGATTCTTTGCATCGAAGTCTGCCTTCACCCTTTGGAAGATCGGTTTGGCCCTCAGCTCAGTCATTCCGAGCAGGAATTTACAATTCTCCGAGCGCTTCTTGTAAACATGGATGAACAGCCTGTCCTCGTCCGTAACCGGAGAGTCCAGTGTGAACATGACGCACTTGCCGCACTTGGACGACTTGGGATTCACACAGGAGCCGTACTCCCGGTCGTCGAGACACACGTAGACATTCGACCTGAAGGTAATCTCAACGCAGGTGGGATACTCCTCCGGCGCACATCTATTCTGACGCGTAATCAGCAGGTCGTCCACCACGAACTCCAGCATCCAAAAGAAGTTTCCGCAATAACTCAAGCGTTTCTCCGAACCCATCTTAGCCCACGAAGCCCACTAAAACACGTTTAAAACTACTGCCGAAATGTAAAACATAAGAAAATGTTGTCGAATTTCGAGAATTTTAAAATCAGTCTAAAAATCACTTCATACTTGTGAAAAGTGCCAAGGAATGAGAAGTGGTATTGGAAATTATTTAATTCTTAGCTCAATGCCTACTTGGAAATGTGGGGAATTTATTTTAGATATTATTGTTTTTTTTTTAAAGAGTTCTTTAAACCCGAGGGATTTCTATAGATTTTAAATCTAAATAATTTAAATTTGTATATATTTTTATAATGTCCCCCTACTCACTTGCTGTAGTCGGCCTTGCAGTACACCTGCCGCTCCCGGATGAAGCAGGACTGCTGGCGGTCCAGGGGGCACATGCACATGCAGCAGCGGAGGCAGTGGGCGTGCCAGGAGCAGCCGCCGACCTCCAGGAAAAACCGATCCGAGATTGGTTCCCCACACGCTGCGCAGGAACGCAGCTCAGTCTGGAAAATAGACAAAATCAGAAGTTAAAAGGGAAAAATGTTTCCGTATTTAAAAATAATATTTGTTGAATAATATGTAGAGTTCCTTGTATTTATTTCGCAGCAAATCCATTTCATATATCCACTACACAATCTCTTTTAGCTTATATTTTATCAGATATCAGTAGATAAATTTATACTTATATAAACATAAATCTTAAAATGCTTCTATATGCTAATTTGAAAGCTCTTTCTTTATCATACAGTTGTTGGGGCCTGAGAACCGGATCGGCTTTTCTATGCTAAACCGATCTGATCTGAAATCGTAGCGCCCGTCGGATTTGTTTCTTCTTTTGTTGTGCCTTCAAATGAAATCGTTCAATAAATCTGGCAAATGTCCCGGCGGCTTCTGTTTTATTTCGCGGCTGCAGCATTTAACTTATGTATATTAAACAAATTTCAATAGCAACAAAAGATGGGACGAGTTTCTTTCGCTTTGTTTTGTTTAGTTTTAGCTTGGTTTTTTTTTCTTAGCTTTCTGTTTCGCTCTGTCTGAAAATTGAACCATAAATTTAAAAATGTTATGCTAATTGTTGTTGGCGATATTATTATTGTTATTGTGGTAAGCCTGCGACGGCAACTGCTACACTCCGAGGCGATCCGAGTTCGATTTTAATTCCAGGTCTCCCCGAAATGTGAAATTTATTGACCCACCGTCGGATCGATCTAATGAATATTCAATGTCTCGCCTGCATGTTACGCCGTTTTAAATGAGTGTTTCAAACAAATTTTATTGCGTTTCATAAAGTACAAAAAAACAAAACAAAAGACACACCGAAACGAAAAAGAAACCGTGGAGCATTATTCAGGTTGTGAGTTTCTTAATTGATTTTTTTAATGCTTCTCTTTGCAATTATTTTAACAGCTGGTAAATCGGGAATTTTCGGAACAATTTGTAATAATTCCAATTGAAATATAATGGTATTAAATTATTTTAACAGAATTACTGTCACTAGGTGCTCAAAATAATATGCAACTTATTTATACCTTGAGAATAAATCACTATGGAACACCCCACATAAATCTTGTTTGTATTTAAATTTTTAAACTTTGTGGTTTTTAATGCCCTCATAAAAACCGAAATAATTTATTTAAGCCTGCTCTCATAATTTCTGCATTAATGCCCTCTCATTATCCTTCACTTGATGGCGAAACACTTCAATTTCTCGATCTGGTTATCGTTGATTATGATGTGCAATTTCAATTCGGAAATTTCAATATAAAAAAAAATTGACTCCCATACTTGAAACATTTAATTAATGGCCGGCATTTTGAATGTGTGTGTGTATATATATATTCCATTCATTAAAAAAATATAAACTGATGGCCACACAAAAATGTTTTTTCCATTAATAAAAAAATGGCCGAGAAAATAAGTTTAACTTTTGCTGCTGGCAAAACAATTGAAGCCGCAAATAATTGTCGCTTAACTTGTGGCGACTTGCTATTAACTTAGCTGACGAATTCCCTTTTTCCCTTGCCGCCAGACATTGACAAAAAAAATAAATACAAATAAATACATATTTAAACAAAGACTTGGCCGTGACTAGGCCGCGATCAAAGGGCCCGACATTTACGGCTAAAGCAATTAATAAAACAATGCCGAACTGGAAACAGAATACGAGGGGCTAGATTAGTTTCAGATGCCGAAACTTAGAATGCTCTTGTTAATCAATTATTTTATGATATATACTTTAAAATGCTTGAAAATCAATACTTTAATTTGGAAAATATAGAAAGCAATTGCCTTAAGGTTTTAGAAATATCTATTAACCCGAAATAGTACTTGAAGTCTTTAGAAGTAAATGTATCGACTTCCTGGAAGCCTAATCAAGACTTATACTTAGACAGTACTACAACTGTTTAATATATTTTAAAAACATTACAAATTTATAAAACAAAATAAAAATTTAAAAAAAATCAAGAACTTATATTAAAAACTATTCAAAAAATACTAAATATTATTTAGACAGTGTTTAAACTATCTAAAATATTTCAAAACAACTTAAAACTTCAAAAATCCAAATACAAATAAAATAAAAACCCATAAATTATATTAAAAACTCTTCAAAAAATCATAAATACCCCATACACCATGATGGTGTATCAAAAACCATGGAAAACCAGCAGCCCTGGGTAATAGATATCTATGAGAATAATTTATGACAGGCCGCAGCGGACTATCAGATACAAATGTATCTTTTTGTCGAGGGGGGTTGACGGGCTTCTGCGGCTGCCCCGAAATTCCAGCGAAATATGCAATATGGCCACCGTCAGTCAGTCTCACAGGCGCAACTGGTGAGGCGTGTGTGGAGATATGGGTGTGCGTGTGTGGCAGATATAACCATATGAGCACACACACAACACACAGCACATCCTAACATGGCCGCGCTGCTCATTTCGCCTCGTTTCGTTCAGTTTTTCCTCGCTCTTTGCGCGCAGCCGCTGCCGCTGCCATTTAACTTTTCAACTCCGCTGTGTGTGACACGTTTAATAGCAGTCCCAACCCCCAACCCCCCTCCCAGCCACCACCTTTCCTCTCCTGCCTACCTCACCTTTTTTCCCTCCTCCCCTTGATTTTCCCTCAACGAGCCTGCGCCTTGCTGCGTCCCGCTCGGCCTGTCACTTTCGTTTAACTTTTCACATTGCGCGCCCGAAAAAACACAGCCAACAACAAGGACAGCCTGGGGGATGGGGTGGTGGTAAGGGGCGCTGCATTCGGCGGGGTGTTTTCAGCAATTTGTTTTCCCAACGCCCGTTTTAACACACAAAAACGGAGGCTGAGACTTTGACTTGAGTGCACTCGGAAAAATTAATTTTTGATCATGACTTCTGGGGAATAATTTTCATTAAAATAGTAAAAAATTTAATAACACATTAATGTAATGAAAAAAGGTTGATAGGTAAGTTTAAAATTAGTTTAGATAGAAATAAAAACAGAGTGAGCTAGACAAAGTTTCTATACCCTTAATATTGGAATAAGAGCATAAAAATCTATCATAACTTAGTCAAAAATGGATTAATTTTCATTCGCAAAGATTTGCTGTGTTTTTATTAGGTTTTTTACATTTTGCTGTTCACAAATATATACGATTTATGAGATCGCAAATGCCTGCTTCACTGCTTAGCAGACTTCTGACTAAAAAGGTAAAACCCTGCAAGGGTAAAAAAATAGATAATCCTTTCCTTTTAAAGCTATAAAATTGAGCAAAAATGTGCTCAAACCACTAAATAAACTCTACAATTTTTAGAGCTTTAATAAATCCGATTAAAATAATTCAAATTTATCAAGATTTAACCCTCTTGAATCCAAATCTTTTACAATTTGTTGGTTTTAGTGTAGAGCACCCGAAACTGCGAATTGCAGGCCCTCCTTGTCGGCTTGTTGGTTATACACATGCAATTGTCGTTGTTCTTGCTGTTGTTGTAGTCATGTCTATGCCCACTTTTGAAAATATGTCAGTTGTCAGACAGCCAGCCAAAGGAGAAGGGGGAAGGACGGCCAGGACAGAGCCAGAGCCAGAGGGACGAGGGACGAGGGACAGAAGGACACATTTGAAGTGGCATTTTTGGCGAGCATGTCATTTGAGTGTAATTTACTCGTGAGTGTCGTGTCGTGAGCCTGCCCTGCTGCGGTTGAGTATTCAATGCGAGATGCATAAATCTGCCCATGAATTTTAAATGGGTCTCTTGTGCGCAACGAGGTCTTAGAATCACTGGAAAGTTGCCATTTCCATTTTCATTTTCCGACTGTGACAGCAGCAGAAGAGTGCAGAAAATGTTTTAGTAGGCCAAAAAATGGTCTGAAGATAAGGTTGATGGGAAGACACATTTATTAAGCGGTTAATTGAGTTGAGTTTTTTAATATTTTAAGGAAATTTAGATACATTTTAGAGTTATTATTGAGTTTAATAATATTTATTGATAGTCTAAAATCAACTGAGAAGATACATTTCTTTAAAGTAAATCAGTCATGTAGGTAAAAAAAAACCCATAAAATATTAAATACCTTCACGAACAAATCCTAAACTCAGATCCAATAATAAAGATATCAAACCCAGCAAAATATAAGGGTCTTTAAGTTTAGACTCTAAATTATAAGCAAAAGGTAGCTAAGATTTCCGGAAACGATACATGATGATGAATTCGCCAGATCTCTGCGGGTCGTAAGGTGCGATAAAATATAGCTCCCCTTGGTTATCTGTGGGACCGTGGCTAGTTCTTTGCCTGCTATTTCCCTCGCTTCTATCTCTATCTTTTATTGTTATTATTTGCTACGAATACTCAGTGTTATATAAGCACTCCCTATGCCGTCGGCCCTCATAAAAATTCCACAGTTTAAAACTTGCACCTTGCAACTTTTGGCTCGAAATGTCGTAAATAACCCGACTTGGCAGTCGTATAAAAGTGGGAAAAAACAAAAGACCAAGACAGAACTATAAAAGACACTGAAGAGTATGCAATAAAGTTTATAATCCTTCGCCCCAACTCCACCGAGAGGGCAAGGTGCCTCTGCCAGCCCGCCAGCATGCCTGCCTGCCTGTGAGATGATAATAATGGTGTGCGTGTTTTGGGATCTGAAACGGATCTGAAAATAAATAAAGACTGGGCACAACCGGTAGCCGGGGCTAAGAACTGTATCATCTTCGGGTCCGAAAATAAAAGAAGAACACGCCTAGAAGATCGATTACCCGAAAAACGGACAATCTTTCACGTCATTGCGCAAATTGAGCGATCATCATTGAGGGAGAGGGGAATACACTGGAAAGAATGTATTATAGGGAGCTAAAACAAGAATTTTATAAAACTTTACAATTCATTTTAAATAGTTTTAACACATTTTATTAATTTAAGAACAATTTGTGCGACATCTCAGCCCAAAATATTTACTTACAAATATATTTTCCCTGAATTATATTCGCTAGAATTTTACTTAGGCAAAACCCAACTCTCTCTGAATTTTTCTCCAAGTGCAACCAACTCCCTGAATCGATTTCTTTCTTCGATCTCAATATCAATGAATCGAGGGATCGTTGAAACGATGGCTGCTCGGTTTTGATGACAAAAGCCTTGGCACTCAATTGATCTCTGTGGTTGTGACTTGTCATCTCTTCGCCTTGGCTAGCCATCCATCCATCCACCCAGCCACCGTGAGAATGTTGTGCTCCCAAAAAAAAATACAAATAAAATAAAACTAAGCAGAAATAGAAACCAAACAAAAGCCGCTTCCACAATGGACATATCTTTCGGCCGATATCGTGGCAGTTATAACAACACAACAACTTGAGCACTTGTCACTTGAACGGATTTTGGCAAATGTTTTCCTAAGGCCTTTCGATCTCTCGCTTTAAGCTGCTTTTCAACAACAAATTGCAGCGAAGGCTAAAAACCAAACAGAAAAGACTACCAAAAAAATAATAATATATTGGTTTAATTCCAATATTTTTATTGAGTAAACTTTATCAAATTTTTTGGTGTGATTTTTTTTGGCGAAATGAAAATGTTTAACGGGCATCTGTCAAAAATATTTACAAGTACCTTTTACTGGTTTTAATGACTTTCGAAAAGGGTGTATTGCTTTTTAATTAGATATATAAATATTAAGATATTAAATATACTTTCTTCGTTTTAATTATTATTATTATTATTATTATTATTATTATTATTATTATTATTATTATTATTATTATTATTATTATTTTTATTATTATTATTATTATTATTATTATTATTATTATTATTATTATTATTATTATTATTATTATTATTATTATTATTATTATTATTATTATTATTATTATTATTATTATTATTATTATTATTATTATTATTATTATTATTATTATTATTATTATTATTATTATTATTATTATTATTATTATTATTATTATTATTATTATTATTATTATTATTATTATTATTATTATTATTATTATTATTATTATTATTATTATTATTAGATACTGAGCACCTTTTGGTTACAGGTTAACCCTAATTATTAGGTTTAAGGTCTTGACTTAAGCTTCCTTTCAACACACAAATTAAGGCGTGGGCTTAAGAGGCTACTAAAAAAATAATATATGGGTCTAGTTTCTATATTTGTATTGTGTAAACCTTTTCATATTTTTCGAGGTGATTTATGCACCATGAAAATTGTCAACGGGCGTCTGTCAAATAAATACTTCGTTTTCGGGTTTTGTGACTTTCGAAAAAGGCGTGCATCGCTTTTTAATTAGAGCTACTTTTTTGTGTTATACCAGTTGGATGATGTGCGTGGGCCCCCCTTAACTTTTGTGTTTAATATATTGAATTATGCTAAAATATCACTACCAAAAAGATTACACGTCGGCGTTTGTTTGGCGTTAAGTTCGGGATCATCGTATCTGATTGTTATTTAATGGCCTCACGAACCGCTCTTTATGAATGGAATCGCCGCCAACAAACGCCCACGTTTCCACGCTGAAAATAAAAGTTAAAATAAAAATATAGCAACAAAAAAGTGGAATAAAAAGAGGAATAAAGAGAGAACCTCGTGGAAGGCATATCCATAATACGAGCACGCTCCATAAATTGGCTAAATGTTTACAAATATTTCATCGGGAAACTGTTAATGGCAATCTCACCTCCTCTCCTTCTGCCACATATAATCGGGTATATATAGTCTATAGCTGTTGCTGTTGTCGCGCCCATTGATCCAATCAAATTGATGGTCGGCTATAACTGAGCAGAGCGAACAGAAATGGGAAAAAGCGAATGCATTTTCATGGGAAGACGGGAGAAATTGGCTAACTTAGAACTTGAAAAGGGTATAACATTTAAATAAATTTTTTTAGATGCGGAATTGATTATTATTATATATTATATTTAAATAATATTATTAATTAGAGGCTAACAAATTATAAAAACTAAATCTCCCCAAGGGTTAAAAGACATCCCATAATATGCTAAGACATTATGCTTTTAGAAGAATATATCTGTATCTCTTCAATTTTTTAACAAATTTAAAGAGATTGTTTAAAAGTATCTTAGTATATATTTTAGGCTATATTTTAAGCTATCCTTTTAGCGAATTTTCACTGTATATCCGCGATGCATTCACACTTTAAAACCCGTCCCAAAGTGCGTGTGTGCCTGCGCGTTACTGTTGGTTTGTGCATCTCTCCGGCAAACTTAATTACCGCTTTATGTCAATGGTCCAGCGTGTTTTTGCTAAATTTATCAGCGTTATTAAATTTTATCACTGGCGACAAAATGTGCATATGCCATTCAATTTTCACAACATATTCGCACACACACACACACCTCGTTCCCTTCACCTCCCATGTCCAGTCTAGGCAAATACAAATATTATGATGGCAGACAACTGGCCGGTGGATGGTGGATCGAATGCCGAATGGCGAATGGAGAAGACCCGGCTCTCCGGCTCCAGTTGTGGGCCCAACATTGGTGTAACATCGTAAAATATTTTACGGCCAAATGGATGCCGCTGCGGCCAAGTCGCCAACGTTTTTATAGGCCGGAAAAACAAAGGAAACCAATATCCCATTCGAAATTGAAAGAAGAAAAGCTTCCAGTTTTCCACATTTTCCATTTAAGCCGCTAAGTGGATAATTGACAATTGCCAAAAAGTAACTAAAATGCAAATGAAATGTCTATTAAAGATAATATACTGCCCATCATTAAAATGCCAAGACCCGAAACGAAAAAAAAAACTAAAAAACAGCCTGTTAAATGTTTATACTTTATATATGCATATATAAAAAGTTTTATTTCACTTTATATCTTGGGTTATTTTTTGTGTCGTTTTTTTTTGTGGGTTCTCGCGATGACAAAGCCTTGGCTCATCTGTTGAGGGGGCGGTGGGGGATGTTATGTGATGGGTTTAGGTGTGTAGGGTACACAGGGAACGAAAACAATATACAATTACTAAATATTTTTCAGTAATATAATTTAGAAATTAATTTTTAAACCTTTATTTTGACTAAATAACGAAGAAATAGTTATTTATTTAAAAAAAATATGCTCTAAGCTTCATTTATGATTTAATATTTACAGGATAAAAGATCGCAAAATACATCAAAATATAAGACAATGCTTAAAAGACTTAAAATATAATTTATATACAGTTTTTGAAGCGCTTTAAATACAATAAAATATATAATTAAAATCGTTTTAATATATTTCAAGTATTATATTATTTTCTATCACTATTTAATGGTTAAGTGATTAAGTGATTCAAAACGGAGCCAAGCTCTAATTGGAGGTTACTTAGCCAAGAGTAACCTCACCACTTGCACCTACCTACCTACCATCACTATTTAAATATAATTGTAAGTATTTTCTCTCTGTGTAGTCTACCCCAGATATCCCAGAATCCCCAGTGTTGACAAGTTATTGCCCGAAGAGCGGCGACGACTTAAAATGTCGCACTTTATTACACTACAAAACACAAAACTGAACTCAACGCGAGATGATCATCTCCGCCGGGCTCTGTTCGGATCGCCTGGGCCTGGCTGGGGATTTCGGCTTGAATCTTACTGGGTTCTGGGATCTGACACTGAGACTGAGTTGAGTTTTTACAGCCATTTCAGTGGATCTTGGCCTGTTGGCCAAACATCGGCCTTTGTGTGCGCTCCCAGCCGCGTTTTATTATAACTGTTGACTGCTCGCATACGAAATAAATTTCATTTTAATACTTTCTTCGTTTTAGTTTTCGTATATTTAACGTTTTGTCGGGGGGCTCGGAAAGTGATTTGCATACGGGTCGGGGTTCTCACGCGTTTCCCACCGGAGATCATCCCGCCGAGAGGGAAAAAAAAGTCGAGATCCCAGTTTCCAGATCCCAGAGCTTGATAGATCGCCCGACTTATGCAGCTAATACCGTTTTCGATCCAGCTTCCAGCTTCTATAGTTTAGCCGACGCACAGTGGAGTATTTATGGTAGAAATCTTTAAGTTCTAAGTGTGTACTAACTTTAATTTAACAATAAACTATGTATATCAATAGGAAATATATTTAAAATTTGTCAATTAAAAGATTTTGGGATGTTTATAGATATTTTTTATATCAATTCCTAATTAATATTTTATTTTTGACAAGATCAATAAACTTTACATGTTATTTTAATTATTAATTAATTATAACTTAAAAATATTTTGCAACTTTCAAAATTCCTACAAAACAAACCAATCTACCAAAAATATTAAATCCTTCTGGATAAATTACTTCGGTATTTTCTCAATTTAAAAAATATATAAAGTATTTCAAAATAGCTACCTACATATTTAATATTTAATTTCGAAAAATGGTCCACTGTGCACCGCCGGCTGCCATTTCCACTGACCATAAACATAAACAGGTGGCAATGTTCATTTGCATAGACAACGTTTCGATATTAAATTTCAAAGCGAACGACCAGCGTCAACGACATTCCGAAAACACTAAACAAAAAACATGAGAAGCAACAAAAACGACAACAACAACAACATTTAAAAAACAACAACAGAAAAACGACCAAATCGAAAAACTCAATATTCAGTTGGCGGTGGCAATCTGAAAATGGCTCTTCGATTTGCTTCTGGTCCCCTATAATGTCCCGTCTATGAAGTATAGTATATCTGTGTCTTTTTTTAGTGGTTTCCCGAACTTGTTTCGTGTTTTAATCATTTGCGGCTTTCGGCAGCTGTCCCAAAATCGAAACGAACTTGTAAATTATATATATGTCGCGACAGATCCAGCTTCAGCACCAGCCTTTTGTTATTTGAATTGATAAGCTCGAATTAAATGGTAATGGGAGCGAGAAGTTCGATTTGTGTTCTTTTTAAATGGTAAAATATTCGGTGGGGTCAATAAGCACTTAACTTCTTTATTTTTTGTTTTTAGTAGCTTAAATAGTATGTGAGTTAGATGAGTTGCTTATAAAGAAGTTATGAAGAACAATAATTTATTTAATAGCTTGAGCATAAAAAAATCGTTGCCAACTTAAGAATATTTAAATGTATTTTATTGTTCCAGCTATATAATATTAATTAGATTTACTTGTCTAGGGAATATGGAATAATAGGTTGAAATGTGTATTTTATAAATTTATAAATATTTATAAATTATGTATTTGGCAGGCTATCCATTAAGAATTTAAGCATTAGGCATATGTGTATTTAAGAAGCTTTAAAGGCAATAGAAAATTCAAAAATATTTTATTGGCAATTACATTACAATTAAATTTTATAACTTTTAGTTAAAATTTGTAAATAATATATTACATTTAGCATTCAATTAAAAAACACTTTGTTTTTAATATTTTTCAAAAGGCTAACTAATAACAAATACCTTATGATTTTACTAAGTGGTTTTAGTCTCTGTTTCTCCTCC
Source organism: Drosophila aff. chauvacae BK-2020 (assembly GCA_018903765.1). Taxonomy (NCBI): domain Eukaryota; kingdom Metazoa; phylum Arthropoda; class Insecta; order Diptera; family Drosophilidae; genus Drosophila; species Drosophila aff. chauvacae BK-2020. Next base: position 21,366,192 of record JAEIGO010000058.1, read on the forward strand.
CATATTTTTCACATTTAATAACCCCAGATCGATAATCTTTTCAAGTCTATATTCATGGCAATACAATAGCTTGTGGCAATGTCAAATTAAATTATGCTGCCCCTTTGTTTCCATCTTGATCTGGCCCGTGCACATTTATTAACTCTTAATTAAAGATAATCTCTATCGAATTTGTTTGAAATGCATATAAAGTATGCGAGTTATTGCGTTAGTTTATAATAAAGGAGCACCCTGCGGCTATGCAATTTGCTGGGCAATAAATTTCAATAAAAAATAAAGCATTTGCATTCGACGGGATACGTTTGAATGGGTGTAGCCACCCTCGCAAGCACTTCGTTTGCCATTTTTTATCATTTCGTTTTGATGTGTTTTTGTATTTTTTTTATTTGGCCGTATAAAATATTTTTATTTTAGCGCTCTTTTTGCATAAATTTAGCAGAGAAGAACGTCGTCGTCAGTAGGGGCGGCAGTTGTGCAAACAAAACTCAAAGTCTGGGAGAGAAAATCCGCTGCCAAAGTTCTCGAGCTGTCTGACTCTTAATAAATCGCTTATAAATCGCCCGCAAGTATCTCAAACGTTTTCGACACGCGTATTTCATGTTCCCTGGCTGCCTTTTTTTGTGTGTTTTTTGCTTCTCGGAGGTATCTTTTTTATTCGCATAATTCTGCGCGCATTTTTAAGGCATTCATCATAAAGTTGGTTAAGGGTTTTGAGGAGGGCCGAAACTCGAGAAAACCGAAATGCTTTTGTCTTTTCGTCAACATGTCACAGCCACTAAACATCAATAAGTTGGGCTTTTATTGATTTCATGTTTTATTCGCCGTGCTGTGTGTTTTTACAGCTCATCTTTGTGCGGAGTTTTTAGGGGGATTTCGTGTTTGATTTCTTATTTTTTATTGAGCATTGGCCACAATTAATTAGCTAAATCTGCATTTTGCATAAATTACTATACACAAAATATATAATATTTTCATATTTCAGCTTCGAGGGGCTCAGCTCTCAGGGGCTCTCATGCAAATTGGCTTTCGGCTATTGTATTTCGGTGTTTCTGTATCTCCCTTACTTTATTTTTTGTGGGCCAATAAATCACATTCGAAGCTGTTCCTTTTTTTTTATTTTTTGTGGGCCACCGCCAAAGTTCTAGCCGATAATTTATTTGGGTGACTTTGAATGATTTTAGCGGTGGCTTTCAAACGCCCGAAAGAGCATTTCGGATCGATACTGAAACTAGTTTCGCTTCCCTAAAACTAATCACTTTGGCTACTGTTCGCAGATGCCATCGATAAGCCCGATTTCGAAAGCTCTATTGGCCAATTTGCAATTGTCAAACAATTAAATGACAATATATTCAGCAGAGATAAAATAGAAACACTTGGGAAAATAATTTAAAGTGTCTGAAAATTCAATTAAGAAGCATAGACAAAATTGTGAGTACTATTTACCACTACTACTTATTAAGTTTGTTTTATATTTGCATTCCTAAAAGATCTGCAAAATATTTATAAGTTGAGTTTTGACTATATTTATATAAAAAGATTTTCTTTAACTCTCCTATAAATTCTTGAATGAAAAACATATTCATTCCACTACTATTTATATATCAATTCTTTTTGTTCATTATTCATTCATTAATTATATTAAGAAATTACATTTTACTCCAGAAATAAATACTCCCCAAAGATTTAGTAAACAATTGACCATAAACATAATTTAGTTTAATAACTTTACTTTTTTAGATAAGAGTTTTTCCTTATGTTTTCCTCTTTTATTTTCTCTTAGTGCAGACAATCTAGACAGAGAACATTTATTTTAGCAAACGATGAAAGTTGTGTGGAATTTTAGCTAAAAATCAAATCGAATAGTTTGTCGTTAGGGACAGTTGAGGGGGATGGGGTCTTCGGTAGGTCTTGCCCCTGTAAATTTTAGGGGCGGGTTTGGGTTCGGTTTGGTTTTTTTTTTGGGTGCTGCCAGCCGACAGGAGTTGGAATGATTTGTGGCATTTTACAATTTTATTTGCTGCCCCGAAATCCCCGAACCCCGAGCATCATTTGTAAGCCAACTAAGCGTCCTTTAAGGACTATTTTGTGGATGCACTCGAACGAACAATGGAGGACACTCGACTCGCCTTCTTTTGTGCGGTTTTCGGGGCTCACTCACTCTCTCTCTCTCGTGTGCCTCCTGCATCATACGATTTTCGTTTGAAGAGGAAAATATACGGAAAAGCAGGGGACTTTTCGCATTTACCTGCTAAAAATGCTGCTGGGATTTTGACACGTTTCAGATACATTCCCCTGGAGAGTCAAGGGATCGACGTCCGCATGCGCAATGCAACCCAAAACTGACCAGAAACTCGGGTCCTCTTCGGATCCATTGTCTATATGTAGGATGTTTGCAAGGCCCAAAACAAAGGTGTGATATTTGTTTCTCTTTTGTTCCTGATCAGGGCAATTGGCTCAAGTCAAGATGCATTTTCTGCCCTTCGCATTGTTTTCCCACCGCCAGCAAGGCGTAGACTTCTTGTCAGCGTTGACAATTAGCCAAAAAGCCATAGAAGATAGTGGTCACGGGACACAGGACTCTTGAAAATGCCTCCTTTTTTGTTTGTGAATCCAATTATGAGGGGCTTGCTGAAAAATCTGCTGACCGATGGTCAAAGCAGCTGGTTTTCCCACCTTTCTTGTATTTCCCTGAGTGGCATTTGGAAAATCTTTGCAACCGGCACGCGCTTCTCTTCTTGTATTTCTTGTGTGGGATTAGGTGACACAATGGAGTTGGGCGTCTAATCTACAAAAGGTGTTTTGTTAGCCACTCAAAGCTAATAAGTAGATGGCCAGATATGAAAAGAGTCATAGGATGTATCTTGAAGAGGTTATTGTTGTGAGAAAGGTGTATCTTAGGGCATATGCTATTGTAGATAAACTGCCATAGATCAAATCAAATAATGATTAATAAATATTCCAAGATTGAATTAATCTACAAGTTAACAATCATGTAATAATAAGACTCTTTTAAGAGTTATCTTTCAATGAGTTTCTAAAGACTTTCTAATACAATTTTAAACCCTTTAAAATTCTTGATAATTTTTTAAGAAGTCCCTATTGTTCAAAAGCTAAATAAACCATTTAAACAGCCACCAAACCCATTCTTGAACCAAGTTTTGAATTTGAAACTAATCAAGGAAAACATTTCCAGTCGCCACAAGAAGGCGTCAACGACTTCTTACAACACAAAAAAAAAAGACTGTGATATTTATGGGAGGTTTAGTTTTTTCCAATCTTTCAATTTTCTTGTGAATTATTAATGAAAAATCAGTTATTGAAATATGTATATATGTTTTTTATAGCTGCTTTGCAGGCATTCGACATTTAAACGCTTAAATATTTATGCCTTTTTTATATCTCTTTCTCCGACTGACTGCCTAAGAGCAGGGAGAAAAAAGATCCATACATTGTTGAATATTCATAAGCCAGCAGCGCCTAGTGGCGTCATTTTCGGATTTGGATTGGGATTCGGATGATATAGGAGGGACGTGGAACGGCGACTGGGGCACAGAGTCCGGTCAACATCTGGGGCGGGTCAAGATCGATGATGTCAAGGGAAAGAGGTCGATCGCTCGGACGAGAATCCCCTCTTTTTCTTTTATGTGGTGACATTTGATTTTTTGGGCTTATCGCGTTCTCAAGTTGTAATCCGGCGGCGCTATTCCTCAGATGCCTAGCCCTCCCGCTGTTCGGTCAACGAATAAAAGTTCTACCTATAAATCCATAAGCCGATGCGATTAAATATATAACGCAGAGCAATAAGCGTCAGCACCTTGTCCAATTTGCTATGGTAATGAAAATTATATTCGTCGAACAAAGCCATGGCAAATCGATCATCGGCGAGCATAAATCATGATCGATTCTCTGCACACTCATGCCAAATATCTCTTACGATCTTACGGATATCTCTCAAGCTATCTCAGGAAATCCTGTGGGTGGTTCAGACACATACACAGAAATAAAGCTATAGCACAGCGGGTGCAAAAATCGATTAAACGTTTTCGAGATAAAACCAAAAAATGTATTTGTTGAATGAACATTGAATTGAGCAACATCATCTAGGCGACACGATCACTGCAATGTCGAGGGGGAAAAGGCCCAGCTGACTATGGTTATTTTTGGGGTTTGGTTGCAGATACATCCGAATATTAGCCTTCATTTCACAGCCAATATTTCAAGATGCCCTAAACAGTGAGTGCTCGAGAGAGGGGAAACGTTTGACTACTAAATTGGTTTATGAAATATTTTCTTGGTAATATTTTCTTCAGCTTCAACTTAATTTGAAGAACATTTTAAACGCAAAAGAAAGCTGGTTTATTTGTTATGGATAATTTTAACTAAGATTGTTTTATATTAAATTTATATTAATTAAAAGTTGATAACTTGATATTAAATCTCTAAGAAGTTTGACTTCCTCAGAGTCTGAGAGGGATTTTAGATCGTTATTCAAAAGAAAGCCTTATGAAATTGAAATCATGTTTCAATTTCCATTTCCTGTACCGAGTTATCACTGTATTCACAAGCCAAAGTGTGGGCTGAGATGTGAGGCGATCGTCATGTTGTTTTTCTGTTTTTTGTCTGCCTTTTTCAATGCACCCCACTGTGCGATTTGTGTGCTTTTCATATTCACCGCGATGCGAGTATAAACCATCAAAGGTGGTGGCCTCTGTCGTCTCTGGTTTGCTTTTTTTTGGAAACTCATCGTTTTCCAGCGTTTATTAGCGGGATCCCAACGAATTGAATTGCTTTGAGATCGGGAATATGGAGATGTGAACTATTTTGCTCTGGTTTTTTTTTGTCTTAAGTCGGAGTCACTCTGTATTTCTAATGGCCATTCAAGCGCCGCCTGTTGCGTTTTGCTGACCCGCAGCGGCGGGTTAAGCAACCCAAAAGGAAAACAATACTCTTTTTATGGGTCACTCTGGGGTCCGTCTTACATGTGCAGGAATTACAGGGGAACGAAAGTATCTATACAAAGTGTGTGTGCAAAGATTGATCTTAGTTTCATTACAAAGTGCAAAATCAGCCATTAAACTAAGGGTAAATATGGGGGTTTTTACAATCTGACTTGATTGACATTTATTAAACATGTTCTAGGGCTTCATAAATGAAAAATTAAACAACTTTCTAAGGAACTAAGGGTATATGTGAATATATTACACATTTCAGGGGGTCAAAAGGGGAAGACTTATTTTGATTAGTAAATATGAGCTCATCTAGCTTTGATATTTATATAAGGGAACACATTATGCCTTTACAATGTAACAGACTTTAAATGATTTTTTAATATGTCTCCATTAATATTTAATGAATAGAAATTTAGGAATTTGTTTAATGTGTTTCCATTAATAAATAATTATTAGAAATTTAAGAAGTATCTATTGAGAGAATGTAGTATTTATTCCAAAGAAATTTAACCGTATTAGGTGCACTTTTCAAATATTTTATTCTAACCATATTAGGTATTCTTTTCTATTAAAAAAAGACTCTTTAAGATTTTTTATTATATCTTAAATACCGACTTATTCTCACTTTTATATACATTTTTCCTAGTTAATTACAAACATTTTCCCTGCAAACTCACCTTCATTTTAAGTGCCTCCACAATTTTGGCGGTTTTTAATCCAAGTCTTTTGCACAAAATTCTTTCGCCAGCTTTAGCTTTGGGTTCAAGCCAAACCTGAGCCAGATTACAGATGCCAAGATGGTATATATGTATATATTTATATAGATTTATTTTGGGACATCAATGGGTCAAGCGTCGTCCCATTATTGTGATTATATAATTATTATTATTCGCCAGCTAATAATAACTCGAGATCGAGTATATCCGAGATGTGGATCAATTCGCAGAGGTCTGCAACATTTTCGTTTGCTTGGCAATTAGCACATTCGACAACAGTTCACTTCAGTTCCGACGGCAAAAGGTTAGCAATGTTGCCTCTCCTGGTATATATTTATTACGGGTTTTATTCAACGGAACACGAACGATAACAGACGCCACACACGTTACACGTTACACGTTAGTCGTACGGAGATTTCACGAGATTCTCCTCTCCCCGGCTGAGAAGGAGAGATGTCTGGAGCGGAGCGGACGCGAGATGTTGTTACAGCTTCGAGGCCACTGCGCAAACTGCCGGCGCTCGAGGTTCGAGCTCAGGGATCTGGCTGACTGAAGCGATTCATGCCCGGGCCCACCACCACACGCTCACATGCTCACAGGTAAACTAACTGAACAACCACCACCACCACCACCAGCACCACACACCACCAGTAGTAGCAGTAGCGAGCATCCCGTCCAGACTCGGACTCAACTCGACTGAAAAACCCGCTCAACTGGTTTCTGAGTCGCTCCGCCGTTGCCAGCTGTCGTGCTCGGTTATATGGCGGTGGCTCTCGATTGGCCAACCTAGCCACGCCCCTGGTTGCCGGGAGAACGAGTTCCGGACCGGCGTCCCCCATTTTGAGTGCTTTCTCCCCGCGACATCCCACTGGGCCAAAGACGCTTCCTCTGGCCAATTGAGTGCGCCGGCGCGTGCCAACGCGAGCCACTTGCGAGTGGGTGAAGTGAGTGGGAATCTTGAGTGGAGCCAGTGGAAACCGGCGGAGTCCCAATGGCTTACGCTGGTGATGTTGCTGCTCGGTTGCTCTTCATGTTGCTGTTGCTGTTGTCGATGGCGGGGGTGTTGCTGCTGTCTTTGCCATTATTATCTATGTTGCTGCTGTTTTAAGGAATTTTTAGTGATGTTGCTGCTGTCGCTGCTAGCATTGATGATGTTGATTTTTGTCTTTCTAATGTTGCTAGTGGTTTTGCAACTTTCATTGATCAGGCTGATGTTTTGAGCTTCTTATATTGCTCTTATTAGAGTGTTTTTATTCTTTATTTTGCTGTTTTGTGTGTTGCTGCTGTTCCAGTCTTTTCTGTACAGATATTTCTGTTGCTTTTGTTTATGATATTGCTGATTTTTTCGGCTTTATTACTAATTGATTTACTAATTGATTTACTAGTTGATTTTTGTTATTTCTAACTGATTTTGCTCCTGTTTTTTCCTCTAATGGTGAAGCATGTGTTATTCATTCTTTTTCAAATGTTGCTAGCTTGATATTTGTGACAGCTATGATTTTTTTCAGATAAATAAATATAAAAATCAATTTAAAAATACAAAAATTGCAGTTCTTCTTGAAGGCATAAGATGCCCAAAAAAGCAGTGATTTCAAAGAGTCATATACATAAATTACTATTCTACATTAATATCTTAATTAATTATTAATAAAATATAGAGAAATTATTTTTTAAAATTGTATTACATTTTACAATTTTATCGTTAAAATATCAATAAAATTGATAAAACGTTTATTTTTTTTTAATTCTGTGTGCACATTTATTAGCCTATTAAAAACTTGCACAGAAAGACCCCATTATCCAATTGCAAATTCTAAGAGTATTCAAAATTCGGCTTCCCACAGTCTGCTTTCTTTTTTATTTTTAAACATTTTTTCTCCATTTTCTGTACATTTTGTTTTCTCAATAATGTACTGTTGTACTTATCCTTGAAGTAAAGTTCCTAAAAATATATTTGATTATTTTCACTCATGCTGCTGCTTCTGATGAGATTTCTGCCAGTGTATCTGTTCATTTTCCTGTGATGTTGCTGAAGTTATTGCTGCTTTTTCTAAAGCTTTGGCTGCTGCTGCTGAGTCTCGTGTGATGTTGCTAGTCAATGTTGTTGTTGCCTCTCATGTTGCTGCCATCAGGAGTGAATGGAAAATCGAGAGAAAACCGAGGGAAAATGCGGGAAACGGAACTTGCACTCCGCCGCACTTGACTTTTTTGGGGTCAAACCGCTTGGCGAAGGGGAAATGAGTTGCTAGAGGAGTTTCCCTTTTTTTTTAATGGATGCTGCTTTTTTAACTTGATAAATGTTTTCACATTTATGTATGTATTTTAAAAGCACTACATTTGCTTTAGTTTAATTAAGGTTTAATAAATTAATCTTTTCTCAAACGTAGAACCTAGAGCAGTAGTTTTAAATTTCCATATTGCATATTCCAACTAATTGCCTTTTTCAAAACTTTATTTATTACTTATATTCCATTATGGTTGTTACTGATAAAATGCTTCACTTTTATGATGACAACTTGCTCTTAAATACCACCGCAAGCTAAGATCCATCAAAAATATAAAGTATGTCTGCCTTTGTGCTCCTTATCCTTTGATTTAAGCCTGAGTTTAAGCTCTGTATTTAGCTTACCGCTCTCCATCGGATTTTCCTTTGACTTTTCTCAGCTCGCTGGCACTTTAACCATTACTTTGTGCCATTTTTCATCCAGTGTCTCCCCGGTCGTGGGCTGTCTCTTAAAGCCGCTTGGCATTCAATTGGCATTTGGCTGTCGCCATCATCCAGTGGAGCAGTGGATTCTCCTCAGCCCACCACCACACCCACTGTCCCTGTTCCATTCGCAGTTTTTTCCTTATTCTCTTTTTTTTTTGCTTTGCTCACGTTATTTAAGGATTAACATCATTTTATGCTGCCTCGCAATGCCTCTTTTTGCAGGATTAAATGCTGCCGTCTGCTGGCTCTCGTTCTCCTGTCACTGCACTTATCCAAAAACAGCTTTATTTATATTTGAATTTTTAGTTATATTAAGAAGTTAACAACTTATTTAAATATATTTTATATTTTTAATACTTAAATAATAATATTTTTGTTGCATTTAAATTAAAAAACGAGTGTTATTTTCTGACTCTGTTGCTTGATTTAATCCACATAAATCGAGATGATTAAAATTTATATTTATATTTTTTATGTTATCTGAATTTCTACTTGGGAATTTTAAGGGAATTCTTTGCCACCAATTTTCCCCTAAAGTGTGCTTTTTTGGACTTTCTGTTATGTTCACAATTTATTTTCTGGAAATTCTTATTTAATTTAAAACTCAGACAACGAATTCTATTAACGAATATTATTAAATATTATATAGTTAAAAAAATGATATTAGATTAATTGAGAATTTTTAGAAAATTAAAACTGAAGCACTTTTGTGATTTTAATAGGGAAATTTAGGTTTACATTTATTAAACAATATTAAATATTCTAAAAATGTAATTATGCTTCCTGTATTTTAAGACTCTTAACTTATGACTATGAAAAGGGTACCCCTAATTTCTTTGCAGTGTTCGCCTGCCACCTTCTGCACCCGCTTGCCACCCGCTATCTCCCTTCCTTCAACTCCTTTGAATTGATTGCATTGCACTTTTTCTCGCTGGCAGTTGCTGTTGTTGCTGCTGCTGTTGCATAGTTTGCTGATGCGCCGCCTCCATTCCATGGCTACAAAGTGATTTTTATGGCTTTCTGTCTGTGTACGCGTGTGTGTGTGTGTGAATGCAAATGTTTGCGTTTGTGTGTGTGAGTGTGTGTTTGAGCGCACTTTGATGTTTCCGCATTACAAAGGCGGCACTTTAATAGCGGCGCAATTTATCAAAAGGCAACCAAAAAGCTCGACAGCAGCTGGTAGCTTTAACACGCATACGCCCCGTGGGGTGCCACAGGGAAATTGAACGAGAAAAACAAGGGAAACTAGGGGTATCGAGGGACTAATTGATTCACAGAAGAAACTATTAAAATTCAAGAACCCTTAAAAAGTCAATATAAACTTGTCTTTCATTTATTTAATAAGTGTTTGTAGTATTACCAGATAATATATTTATTTTTTAATATTTTCATCTATAGATAAACCCCTTTAGAAACCCTAATAGAAACCCCTTTTAAACACATATATTTCCCCCTAAAAGAAACCCTCGACTATCGACCATCTATCAGCACATCGAAGCGCAGCCTTCGTCTTATCCTGGACCACATCTGCTTTTGGGAACCAAGAACTCCAACCCAGAGGCTCTAAATTGATTAACAGTAGCCTAGCCTTTCGACCAAGGTGGGGGATGTGAAAGAGATGCTGTCAACGCTTCGGCGTTCCCGGAATGCCTTCCATTTACATGCCATAATTTTTAAATGTCACCCGTTTACAAAGGGCTTGACCATTTGATTTCGGCCGCCAGTTTCAGTTCAGTTCAGGAACAGGTTGAACCTACGGTTTCGGGGCAGGTAGTTCTTGATCGCGAACCCCAAATGAACTCATCCTTTTCATCTCTCTCTTTGTTCGATTCCATAGACCAGCGATATTATATTTATTTAGATCTTTATTGAGCTGCAACCTGTCGCAGCCGCAGTCGTTTTTGGGTTTCGGGTTTTGGATCTTCCCATTTTGTTGGCAGATTTATGTTCTGGCCTCCATACAGATATCGATCTAGGCGATACCATCGAAGGGCTGACCAAAAGTAACGTAACTCTCTCTGCATGGGAAGGCACTGTGAGAAAATAAGGCATACTTTTATTATTACAAAAATGTAAAGGTTTTTTTTTAAATCCATTTTTTTCTTGCTCATTACCCCAAAAAAATGTTCAAATTCAAAAAAAAAGATTAGCGTCCCAGCCATTAATGATTTCTTAAAAGTTTCTTATAATTCCCAAGATGTATTTCTGAATACTCCTTTAATGTATCTTAAGAAATATTTATAAAAAAATATTGAAAATATTTGTAAATATAAATTAAATGAATATTTAAGATTCGTAACTCAGAACACTATAATTTAAACTTTATAAAATACAACTACATTTCTTACTTTCATTTTGAAAAGCAAATTATATACCTAATATTTTTCCAGTGTACCTTTCTCTGATCGGTGAAAATTTCAGGGTAATTTGTTGGCTTCGTTTTCAAATTGTTTTTGTTGGTCGGCCGCTTGGTTTTTGAGGACAACAACAGGCTCTGGCCCAAAACTGTTGGTGGCATAGGTCGATTGTGTGTGTGCGCGGCTACCTATTCCGACTTTGTGTCGCAGTCGCGCGTGTTATGAAGATGTTAAGAGATCCCCGATCCCCTGGTCAACCCCTGAAATATGTCTTAATTGTCGGGGGTTAGGGCCAGGCCAGTACTCCTACACACAGTTCACCGGCTGTTTGCATAACTCCACCGAGGGCCTGTTTGCTCAAATTTCATTTAATAGCTGGCTTTTTTCTTTGGGGTAACATGTGCCAAAGAACACATCAATTTGTGGTGGTAAACGACTGTCCAATGCGTTCTCATAGACCATAAATCATTTGGCCAACAACTTGTTCTGTTTGGCCAGAAAATAAAATTTATGTTTTGTGACCAGTGGGAGTGATAAAATCCTAGAAACGCTAGAGTAGTTCTCTAGGGATTTTCAAAATATCGAATCTTACTTACTGTTTAGGAGTTTCCAAAGATTTTATGGCATGAAAAAGGGAAATCCCCCAAAAATCAAACTCCATTTCGCTGTTTTTTGTTCTTTCTCCTTATACATTACGTATATATATATATATATTTGTAATAACTCTCTAGTGTATATATAAATTAAAATAAATAAATACATTTTTTTGGTTGTGTGGTTTTTGTTTGGTTTTTTTTTTCATTTTTTTTTTTTAATAATAATTATCATTACCATCGTCATCATTATATATCATTAGAGTTATCCTCGTCGGTAAAAACGCCGCCCTCGTCTCTCAATATTTGTTTGTGTCTTTATCTCATTGCATGCTTGGTTGTTCGAGTTGCTGGTTTGCCGTTGTTGTTGATGTTGTTGTAATTGTTGGTGTGGTTGTTGGAATTACAATGTTTTACCAATTCGACCGAATTATCATGATGCAGTGTTGTAGTAGTAATAATAATCATAATAATAATAATAGTATATTGTATAACATATGCCGCTTTCTGTGTGGATTCCTGCCTCCATTTGCACATTCCCCCAACTCTCCCCAAACTCCCGCTTAACTTTCACAACATTCTCCCCTTTAGTCGTCAACGATTTTTGTGGTTTATTTTAACAAACAGAGCAACAAACAAAGAAATGCACAACAGGAGCCACATGTTCGATATGCTCCACAGGATACCATCATCTCCCTCGATCTGTCTCTGGCGCGGGACTGGCCAACAAAGCGTTTTCTGTGCTTATCATAATATAATTACTATTTTCGGTATTCGGTATTCTGGAGTTTTGTATCTTCGTATTTCGCCGAATCTTGAGCAGTTTTGGTTCACTAACTTACTTGGTACTGTTTTGTGTTATCCGGCTATATATTATAATGCTATATGTGAGTTATCAAGTGTCGCAAGCTGAGTCTCTAGCCGAAAGCTATTTATACTTATAGGTTAATGTCAATGGGTCAATGGGGGTCCATCGCACAATGGATCTTTATAGAGTTGGAAAGGGATAATGGAAATGCGAGTGATAAATGATCCTAGACTGACCTACTTACTCGCTATCATGTATATATACTCGTAGTCGCGTTTCAGATTCTTGTCGTTTGTAAATTATTGTTATGTACATTTTTAGACATACAGTTCTAGAAGTTCCGAGCGAGCAAACAGCGAGACACACACACAGTTTTCGTTGTACAAAAATCAGGCAAATCAGGCAAAAATAATCCAAAGCTGAAAAGGAAAAAACGTCAAGTCCAGGCGAAGCTTGGGGAAATATAAGACAATAATAAGTAATAACGAAAGGCAACGCAACTAGGCTTTAACTTTTAACTAATCATGTGGCTTCTCTTTTTATTATATATTTTCTTCGATTTTCTTTTCTTTTCTCATCTTTTCACTTGCCTATTATATTATTTAGATGGTACATATACATATGTAGTTTATACGCTAAGCTAATTATTTTGTTTAACAATAAATGTATATAGCTGCTTGACTGCTCCATCCTTCAGTTTCTCTTTGTATTTATTATTATTGTTATAATTATTATTATTATTACTTTGCTTATGCTTAACAACGCAATTTTTAAGCTGCAACTTCTTTGCAGTTAAGGAACAGAAAATGATAAGGAAATTCTATTTCGAAAGAACATAAACGTAATAAGGAAAATAATTCACAAAATCAAAAATCAAATTTAACAAATTTTCAATAATTATAAAATTACGAAATAATAATAATTGACTCGCTAAATTATAGATTCCGATAAACAGATTTTGGTGGCCTGTGTCGCGGAGAGACTTTCCTGTCGAAGAAGAGAGCTTTACACTAAAATTTTGCTGGACAAAATTAGATATAAGACTCGCGCAGCAGCAGCAGTCCGGGTCCGGGTCCGAGTCCAGGGTCAGTCAGTTGCTGTTGAGTTTCTGTTCTTGGCTTTCGGTTGAGATTTGTAACATAATTAAAACGCATTCAATTAAACACACCAAAAAGCAAGGCGACATGGTAAATAGTTGACTTTTTCCTCGTTTTTGGTAGCAGCTTTTTTTGGAAATGTTCGAGAATTCCGGGAGATTCTTCCATTCGAGAGGCTCTCGCAGAGCAGAAAGCGGAAGTGTGCTAGTTCAAGTCCGGGTCGAGAGTCGGTCTTCAGTCCGTCGTTGTGTGTTTTCATTTATTGCTTCTTCTTCGGCTTCTTCCGTTCTTCGGTTCTTCGTTTCTTTAATTTAAAGACTATTTTTGTAATGGCACAAAATATACAGCATTCAATTCTCTTCCTCCTTCCTTAGACTACCTCCTGATTATTTTCTCTTTCTCTCTTTATCTCTCTTTAGCGGTTCAGTTATGGTAACTTAACTCTATAGAGGCTATGTATGCTATGCTTTGTCGGTTCCCCCTTTCCCCACTCTGGCTTTGCTCCCCCGGCTCCTTTATAGTTCGGTTTTGGTTCCTGGTGCCACCATCTCTCTCTCTCTCTCTTTATTCTCCTCCAGCTACTGCTACCAAAATGTCCGACAACTCTCTGCGGCGAGGCCTGTGCTCCAGCCATCCGTTTATCCGTTCATCCGTTTATCCGTTCATCCGTTTATCCGTTCATCCGCTCCTCTTGCTCTCCTAGTATTATGGTTGTCAACTACTTTATGTTCCACTAGATTAGGTTGCTATTTTTATATTTATCTTAGGTATGCCGTTATGTTTATGTAGTTTTTCTTTTGCTTTTGGGTTTGGGTTTGGGTTTCCTATATATTGGATTTTTCCGGCTGGCTTTACCGCGGACGCGAACCTTTGTAGTTCGGGTTCGGATGGCGACTGGGATGACGCGCTGGAAAGGCAAGACGGAAGATGGGAAATATTAGTTGCGAGTCGAAAACAAAGATTTTAAAATTATTTTAACACTCCAAAATGCATACTTTGAATTTGAAATATTTTGCTTTACATTCTTGACTTCAAACATTCCTTAGAGCATTTAGAATTGCTTACTAATATTATTTATTTATTTATTTATACAATAATTATAACAAGTAATGGCTTGAATTCATCCTCAGACCCACCTTGTATCATCATTGTGGGATACATGCCGGCCATCTGCGCCATTTGCGGCCGGACATCATTTGACGGTGACCGTCGACTGTTGGGCAAGGCTACCGAGGGCTAAATGGGAGGCAATAAAAATTGATTATGGTCCACTCAATCCAGCATAGATCAATCAATGGCTACTCACATGCGCAAAGTACGTCTGGCCGTACTTGAAGTACACGCCGGCGGACGCCCCATTTGGATTGTAGCCGCCAAGGGCGGCTGCAGCGGCTACGCCGCTCAGCACCGCCGCAGTGGCCTGCTGGCTGCCAGCGGCCGCGGCAGCGGCAGCAGCAGCAGCACTGTGATGCAGCTGGGCTGTGGGAATGTGCGAGCGGGCGCCGCCGCCGCCACCTGGTTGCGGTCCGCCATTCGAGCCAGCCGCCGGCCCAGCAGCACCACCGCTAGCGCCGCCACCGCCGGCACTGCCTAGGTAAATGGCAGGCGGTGAGGCAGCATTCATGGCAGCTCCGGTGGCCTGGTCGAGGACCACATAGCCGCCGGAGTGAGTGGTGACCAGGGTCGGTTGTGGTGGCTGTGGAGCCGCGTTGGGCGTGTTGGCGGCACTGTTGTTGTTACTATTGCTGCCAGCAATACTGTTGGGCGAGTTGTTGCTGCTCTCGTGGCTGCTGCCGCCGTTGCCGCCGCCATTGGCGCTGGGCGAGTTGCGCTGGGAAACGCTGCGCCGATAGTCCTGGCTCTGGCTCATGGACTTCTGGCTCCGGAAGCTGGCTGCGCCGGCATTCAGGCGGATGGGCGGCTTGGTCTCATAGCTGCCGGGATTCGAGCTCGTCGCATAGCTGGGCGGCGGCGGGCCACTGATGAGCGGCAGCTGGTTGGGCTTGTTCTCGCGCTTGCCACCCATTGCATGGGGTGGCGGTGGCCCGCGATGGTGGTAGGTGGTGGTGCTGCCGCTGCTGGCTCCACCGGCAGACGAGGAGGCGGCACCTCCTCCTCCTCCTCCTCCTCCCAGGGTCACGCTGCTCGGCGAGGCACGCGGCGTTGGCTCGTTGTTGGAGTTGAGGAGCGGAGTCTTGGCCCCGGAGGGCATGCCGCCACCCAGGGGCACCGAGTGGTGTCTAGGATTGTAGCCGCCGGGATGATAGGGCTTGCGCACTCCCCCACCGTTTGTGCTCCTGACGCTCCGCCGCCTCCATTGTTCCGCTTCTCGTACGGCGAGTAACCGCCGCCGCCTCCGCCGCCCTCGTTGCTGCTTTGGCTCTGGTAGTAGTGCGGCGTGGAGCTGTTGCTGTGGTAGCCTCCACCGCCACCGCCTCCTCCGGCACTGCTGCTGCTGCCGCTGCTGTTCCCGTTGTTGCCAGGATGCGCTGGCGGCGTGCTGAACAGCGGCGCCTGTCTTCCCGGAGCCGCTGGCGTGCTGGGCGCCGATTGCGAGGCCACTTGATCCATGGCACTCCCACTGGCCGCCGGATAGAAGGGCGCCGCAGTGATGAGGGCGTGATGTGGCCCTGCCTGTGGTGGCGGTGGCGCCTGCTGCACCACCTGGGGAGCTGTGGGAGGACCAGCGCCTGGACCGCCGGCCGCTGCTGCTGCTGCCGCCGCCGCTGCCGCCGCGTAGGGGAAGATATTCGTTGGGATCAGCGCGGTGGCGTGTTGGGCGGGCAGCGCGTACACATGGGCCGCTCCCGCCGCACCACTGAGATCCGAGCCAGCCGCTCCGCCGCCGTGGGCCAGCGTCAGCGTGGGCAGCGCATGATATGTGGTTGTGCTGGCCGCCGGAGCAGCAATCAGCTGGGCGGAACCGGCCGCCGCATGATGGCCACCAGCACCACCGCCGCCGCCGCCGGCATGGTGACCCACCGAACTGGGCTGGTAGCTGCTGGGATTGTAGTGAATGGATCCGCCGCCGGGCGTGCGCTTAACCCGACCGCCGTAGCCGCTGGAGGAGCTCACCACCGCACCACCGCCATTGCTCGTCTGTTGCTGCTGCTGCTGATGCTGGTGCTGATGCTGGTGGCTGTGGTGCTGCTGATGCGGCTGGTGGTGCTGTTGTGCTGACACCACCGCCGGGGGACCAGCCGCTGTCCCAGCTCCCGGCGTGTGCGTGTGCGGGTGCGTGTGCTGCACCTGCTGTGGCACTGGCGCCTGGGTGGCCGCCACCATGGGCGCGGCAGCCACCGCCTGCTGGGGCACATAGTACGAGATGGGGTGGTAATACGGATACGAGTATTGGATCGGATACGGGGCCATGGGCAGCTGCTGGAGCTGGGCGCCGCCGCCGCCGGGTTCGCTGGAGTAGATGAGCGGCGCCTGGTAGATGGGCCCGCCATTGGGTGCCGCTGCCGTTGCGAACTGAGCCGCGGGATAGGCGGCAGCCGTTGCCATCGGCATCACCGTGGCCGCCGTCGCCGGTCCTCCTGGTCCAGCCTGATAGATGGCCTGCGCCGGGATGAGACCCTCGCGCGGCTGCTGGGCCGGATCGAAGACAGGTATCATGTAGGTGCCGCCGGCCAGCTCGCCGCCGGCCTCCGGTGAGGCAAACAGCGTCTGAGCGGGCGGATGGCTGCTGGTCGTCAGCTGGAAGAGCGGCTGTGAGGCGCCGCCGGCACCGGGCACGCCGGGCTGGGGATACGCGGCATACACCATGCCCTGCGGCACAGCGTAGATGCTGCCATCGGGCTGTAAGGAGGAAAGATTCGTTGAATTATGATTTACAAATCAAGAAAGATCTTTCGCTTAGACTCACCCCCTGCTGATATGTGGTGGCGCAGTAGGGCGCCGCCCCGTTGGGCGTTGTGGTGGTGTGAAAGACGGTGGATCCGTCCGGCGCCTGATAGCTCTGCGTATAAGTCCAGGTGGTGGTCTTGGGCTCCTCAACGACGGCCACACTGGGTCCGTGGCTCTGGCTGGGCGTCTTTACCTCGCACTGGCTGTACGGCGTGGAGCTGGGCGAGACGGACTGGAGGTCGCAGTTCACCTGCGTGCCAGCAGCAGCCACGAGAGGCTGCAGAGGCAGAGGCGTCTGGCTGGCGGGCAGCAGATCGGCGGTGGTGCCCACGGATGAGGCTGCAGAGACGGAAGAGGAGGGTCCAGCCAGCGGCTCCTGCTCCTGGGGCTCCTGCAGAGCACCGGCAGCTCCGTCCAGCTCCAGCTGCTTCTCACCCAACGCACAGCAGGCGGGTATATTGGGACTGGTGGCCTGGTTCTTGTACTTCTGCACCTCGATGCGATCGTAGTTCTTCGTGGAGGTGGAGGTGGTAATGCTCAGGCAGGCCGTGGCACTGGCCAAGCTATCACAATCGTCGCCCTTGACGCTGCCCCCATCCTGCTGCTGCTGCTGCTGCTGTGGCTGCTGCTCGTAGCTCTCGTATCCCTCGGAGCACTCCATGCCCGGCGATTGGGTCTCCTCCGCGTAGCTCTCGGTGGAACTGCAGGAGAGCTCAGTGGTGACATACTGCTGTTGCTGCGGTGGCAGCTGCTGCTGTTGCTGCAACTGTTGCTGGTGCTGCTGCTGCTGCTGTTGTTGGTGCTGCTGCAAATGCGGCGACGATTTGCGATAGTTGCTGTAGCCACCGGAGGAAGAGGAGTTGCCCTGGTTGCCCTGCGACTGGTACTGATTGCCTCCCGTGTGCTGGAGCGCCTGGTTGGGCGGCAGGTTGGACGGGTCGTAGTGGTAGATGGAACTGCAAAGGTTACACAGAGATATAGACTTGAATTTCACGGGGCCAGGGATCAACTGAATAGGGTTTTGAGTGTGTCATTTTGGTGAGTATTTTCTCGCTCGGCAGCATGCAACGTTCGAATAGACAAAAGTAAGTACAAAGATTATAGAGCGGCGGTAAAAATATTTAATATAAAAATATTGTTTGCTTTTCTTCTTTATTTCAATTAGAAATCTTAAAATTATCTTCAAAATTCTCTATTCTGACCGCAGCTTTATAAAGTGAATAAAAGGAAAGTACAGTCGGCTCAAGCGGCTGCTGACAAGAGTTGCCAGAGTTTTTGCTCTTTGTATAATTTATTTTTATATATAGTATTTTTTTTGCAGTGTATTGGCGACGCGACGGCAGCGACAGCGACAGACATTTAGGATTATATATAAAAGTAATCGAAAAACAACAACAACAAATGGATTGATCGACTGATTGATTGATACAATGCGATATGCAATTTGAACGAACAACAATTAGGATAAGACGACAACACTGGCGATAGACGATACACGATACACATTCATTCTTCGAGTTATCGATCAACGCTGGAGGCAAGGCAAGCTTAGTGATTTGATTGTGGCAATGGAAAGGTAGGTGGAACATATAGTAAAACTTTGATATATCAAGAATTAAAATATCGAACAATAATGCATTTAACATTTAATTGCTTCGATATTATTTCGGTATATCAAAGAGAATATCGATTTATTGCACATATATCGCAATGTTAATATACATATATCGATTTTATTATCAACATATCGATTTTTCTGCCATCCCTATTTCCAAGTGGGGATTTTGGGGATTCCAGATGTGTGTGTGTGTGTGTCTCGTGTGGTGGTGTGGCGTGAGAGATAGAGGCACAGATCGAGAGATAGAGAGAGATTGAGAGGTGAGAGGCGAATAGTTATAATCGATATTTATTCGATAGCAGTTGGTGTTGCACTTGGGTGTCGGTTAATTTAGTTCAAGTTTAGGCAGATAATTTACAAAAACAACATCAACAAGTCGGCACGAAAAATGAAAAGCTAAAAATGTTGCATATTTCACATATATAAGAACGTATTAATAGTTGTAACAAATAATATATATATAAACATAGCTAGAGTTATATTTGGATATTTTTTAAATATTTGCTAAATATTTAATTAAGCTTCAAGCAATTATTTTAACAAAAAATGGTTGAGATTTGCATAATTGTGGTATATTGAAAGTTACTTTTTGGAAATGTTAAATTTAATTATTTCCTTTGAACAAATATTGAGTTTGCTACTTAATTTTGGACTCATTGAACATTAGGAGATATTAATTGGATCCCCTAAAATATTTACTATAATTGTATTTACAGCGATTGTCGCTGAGAAAATTTCTAAACTCTTTTCAAAAATAGTTTTAATCCAATACGAACTTCTACATTTTTTGTATTTAATATTAAATATAACTTTTATAAGGATAAGTTAAGGGAATACGGAACTATATAACATATATAACTGTGCCCTAAAGCCGCATTTGTCGCTCTTTCTACTCGAGTTAGAATGTGTAAGTCGAAGAACAAATAAATAAAGCATTTGTAGAAATTGTTTGGAAAAAATACGAACAATTTTGCAGCGATTTTTGTATATTGTTATTAATATTATTAATAATATTTTTATTTAATTGTTTGTGTGGTTTTAATTTGCTTTGGTTTAGTTTTTGTAAATTACCCGTCTGCATTGACAATTGGTTGGAGGGTTTGCGGATCAATGAGGAGGCTGCCAATTGGCACATTCGAAATGTCTGTGACGGCCCAGACGAGTCCCGATGTCCCCGAGGAGTTGGACGACGACGACGACGATGCCGATGCGGACCCGGACGCGGCACCCACAATTCCCAGGGGCGGCGATGTTGAGCCAGCTGTGCCCGCCTGTGCTCCAACCACGGACACCCGGCTGTGGTTGTGCCCATGCCCATGGCCATGCCCATGACTGTGACTCTGACTCTGACTGTGACTGCTATGGCCATGGCTGTGACTGTGACTGGGCGGAGGCGGAGGCGGATGGTTCAGCTCCGGCGTCTGCCTGTCGCTGCCGTAGCCCGTGGGCGAGGGCGTGACGGAGTCGGAGCGCACGGATTGGGTGCGAGTCTTGTAGCTGGAGTTGGTTGTTGGTTGGGGAGGTTGGAGTTGGAGTCGGTTGTTGGATTGTTTAAAATGTTGGTTGTTGGTTCATTGTTGTTTCGTTTGTTGTTGTTGTTGTTGTTGTTGTCGGGGAATTGGCATACAAAAATTTTGGTTGGTTCCGGTTTGTTTTTTGTATTTTTTTTTCGTATTTTTTAAGTTTTCAATTTTAAATTATTTTGAATTTAAATAAAATGGGGAGCGAGAGCGATTTTGAGTTTGGGTTCATGGACATGGTTTAAACATAAATTTACTTTTGGTTAACCGGTTCCACTAGGTAATGTTTAATAATATTTATTTAAAAAAAAACATCAAAAATAAATAAAAACTTTTCAAATATTTAAATTGTTGATTTTAGTTTTTAAAATGCTTTTAAAAAAAGGAAAAAGATTGAATTTATTTATAATCAATAAAAAAAGGCAGAGAATTTATGGTAATGGATGTAAACATATCGATAATTTCGATAAAAAGTTTGATATATCGACAAATATATCACTCTCAATATCATATCGAAAAAATATCATATCGGAAAAAGATTGAATTTATTTATAATCAATAAAGACAGGTAAAGAATTTCTGTTAATATCGATAATAACGATAAAATAAGTTTAATATATCTCTATTTAATGATTTATCGACAAATATATCTCTCTCAATATCATATCGAAAAAATATGATTTCGATCATCATGTTTCATCATGTTCTCAATTGAGCAACAACTTATTGAGAGCAAAAACCATAAGAAGATTAGAGTGAAAAGTACTAAGTTGTTTACGAACTCGAATTAAAATCAAAATAAATAAATTATTAACCTTTTCCCTAGACCTAGTGGTTCCGGTTTAACATTTAAACTAATAACAACAAGCGTTGGGCTCTCAGAGAACACTCACCCACTGCTGGAAGGTGACAGCCGCCAGGGTGTCGAGGTGCTGCCAGTGGAGTCCTGCTTGACGAAGCCGCGTCCGCTCTTGTTCGAGTTTGTGGAATCACCGCGCGGCAGGGAGTTGTTACCGGGACCCCCGGAACTGGGCGGTCCCCCGTAGTTGCCAAAGTTGTGGGACTTGGGCACGGCTCCGCCGCCCGAACGCATCGATCCATCACGCGATTCCGTGGACTGTAAGGTTTAAAGATTTGAATTAGTTATCTGATCGATTTCCTGCTCTGATCAGTCCGTCATACATTCTGCATCTGCAGCATTTTCCCATTGGGCCTCTTGGGCCTGGGCGGCTGCTGGGATTGCTTCTGCTGTTGCTGCTGCTGCTGCTGCTGCTCCCAGCCTCCGTAGCACTCTTCGTCACCACCGCCACCGCCACCGGGATAACCATCGGGGGCGCCGCCGCCAGTTCGACTAAAGATGCGACTACGCGCCCGATCATAGTCCTCCTCGCGCTCCTCGAAGCTCTTGGCCTTGCGATCCAGGGAGAGGGGACACAGGTAGGGCGACTGGCGCACCTCATCGAAGCTGTGCGTGTCCCGCTTCAGAATCGATTTGCGTGCATCGTCGCGCACCAGCGACTGGAAGCGTATCTGGGAAATCAAAGTATCATAATATCGATTGGGTTTAATTATTCAGTTTTATAGCCGATTTGTGTGTACCTCTGGTATGCGCGTGCCCTTGGTGACGGCCACAATTACACACTGCTGCGTCTCGGTGTCCACATTATGCTCCATGCCGAAGAAGGCGGCGGTGCGATGGATCAGCATGCGATTGTACGAGGAAGCGGGCGGAAAGCGATACTCACAGCCGCGACTGCAGATGGGAAATAAATTAAATGAAATTATTGTTCACAGTTTCGGTTGTGTTGACTCACCTATTCTCTTGTACGAACTCCATCAGATCCTTCTCGATTTTGAGCAGGAGATTGCGATCCTTGGGATTCTTGTTGAGAGTGTCGCGAAAGAACATTAGGAGATCGGTGCCGCCGTAGTCCGTGTACTGTTCGCTCGAGTTCTCTGATTGATGAAAGACTAGAATCAGTAAGTGGATAAGCCGGGATAACACACAGAAAGCCGTTAACACTTACCGCGCGATATAAAGCCCGAGGTGTTGTTGCTGCTCGAGTTGTTCGAGTTGCCGTTGTTGGACACGTTGCCACCTCCGCCTCCTCCTCCTCCTCCGTTGTTGCCGCCGTCAATGCTGCCGGATGAGCTGCCACCGAGATTCTTCAAGCGCGGCTTGTTACCCTTGGCATTGGTGTTGTTGGCCCGATGCTTCTTGTTGCCACCGCCTCCGCCAGCTCCCCTCGGCTCGTAGTGATACGGCTCCTCGTCGTGGTTATTGCTCAGATTGCTATTCTGGCTGGACATCTCGTGACGCTCGTGGCGATCATGTCGCTCCGCCGCCTTGTAGTTCATTCCGGAGTTGTAAATCACGCCCGTGGAAGAGTTGCTGCTGTTGCTGTTGTTGCTGTTGTTGTTCTGATGCTTCTGGTTGTCCAGGCCATTGGCCTTCAGATCCACCACAAACTTCTTCCCGCCGCCGGTGTTGTTATTGTACTCCATGCCGCTGCCATTGCTATTGGTACGATTGTGCTGTCCGCCGGATTTCTTTGGTGGCGAGAGCTTTGGGAACTCTGCCTCATTGCTGAGCGGCACATTCTGCTGCGGCTTTGGAGGCGGCTGTTGCTGCTGCTGCTGCTGCTGACTAGTGACAATCACCGCAGGTGGCGCCTCCATCAACGGCGAGTTGCCCCTTCCAGTTGATTGTGCTTTGCTGTTGTTGTTGTTGTTGTTATTGCTGATTATGGCATTATTATTGTTATTATTATTATTGTTGCTGCTGCTGCTGTTGTTGTTCTCGTGGGCTTCCCCCTGGAGCTGCTCGGAGGCGGCGCGCGGCGTTGGCGTGCGCGGCGGCGATGTCGACTCACGCATCGCATGGCTGCGTGTGAGATGTTTGCCCTTCATGTTGCCCTGTTGCAAGTGGAAAAAAAGGGAAAAGAAGGCAATCAGAAGTCGCGTCGAGGGGTTGTAAGGTAATTAGTTTCATATTAGTAAACCACACAAACAATTGAATGCCAAAGTTGACCACTAGAGGTGAACGTACAGTAGAGCCTTGCTGAACAGCTCCTTAACGATTGCAAATTACATTCCTTTAAATATATATCGATGGGGTTTTTAAAGCCAAGACTCTTAATGCAAAGCTATGCAACAATTTTTTTATATTTACTTATTCCCCTTTTTTATAGTTCTACCCCAAAAGGGCATGACTTTACTGAACAAAGGCCTGCTTAAACCTTATTTCAAAGTGAAATCCATGATGCAATTGTGGCAAGCAAACAAACACACTCTCACCGGAAAAACCGAAAAGGTTAGACAGGCAAGGAAGTAAACTCCGCCTCCGTGCCGTATAATATATACGATGGGATATACTATACTGTGTACCCTAATACCCCAACCCCATCCTTGCCTGGACTCGGATTGCCTTTTGACATTATTCGCGCGACCTGAAGGACAGAGCGGGACATCGAAGGGACACGGAGGATGAAACACAGTGAGTGGGGCTTTCGTTCAGTCTGTCAGTCGGTTCAAGTTTAGTCATCACATTAATTTGGTTCTCTTATTATTTGTTTGCTTCCCTTTATTGATTTCCCAAGACTGACATCATTAATCAGCTGGTTGAAGTCACTCGAAAGGTGGCGATTGAGCTAAATTAACACTTGAGGCCTCAAACTCAAAGAAAGTAAGAGCAGAGAAGGTATCTACAAATAATAACCTTTACTGCAATGCTCAATCAGTCACAAACACGAAAAGCCAACTTAGTTATTAAACAATTTACTGGTTTTTCCACTTAAAAGAAAAACTTCCAAAGTTGCCTCATCGCAGGCGTGGCCAAGTTTCGAAAATTCCCCGTATCCAACTAGTGCTCAAATCACTGAATTATAAAACTGATTTCCTGGAATCTGATTCGACGCCCATTTAACTTTCAATGTGCGGGGGAAAAATCAATAAATCGACCTTGGAGCCACGCAGCAGCAGCAGCAGCAGCAGCAGCAGGAGCAGCAGCTGCCAGTGAATGGTCCCAAAAATCGTGCAGAGGGGGGGAAGAGGAACTCTAACGCTCAGCACACATAAACAATGATTGACGATAAATCCTGTATGAGCAGTTAACCAAGGCAACCGACTGGGGGGGCCGAAAAGGGGTGTCCACCCACCAACTCATACATACATAAACCTTGAACTCTGGTGTGCTGGCAAAAAGAGCGTTTAGAGCCGTCTGGGATTACGGGGCGGCAGTAACCGACTGCAGGAGCCAGAAGCAATCAGAAACACGTTTACCAATTGCACACTGCACTCTCTTCGGGGTCGATTGGGGAATTTCCAGCTATTGCGATTCGCAGAATATAGTAATCCCCACACCACACCCACACACCACCCACTATACCCCTCCGCATTGGACAGCCAGTGACCTGACCCAGTTTAATAGACGTTTTTTGGGCGTGTATCCTCTTTTGCTCGAGAGTTCAGTTCATGGCTGCACTTATTTTGTGTGCGAGAAGAGTGTGCATCCTGCGAGAGAGATGGCCCCAGCGAGAGAGAAACCAGAGCAGAGTCCTCCGACCAGATGAGAGGAGCCAGAGTAGAGAAGCCCAAATGCAACTCGACACCTGACAAGACGTGACCTGACCTATATAATCCTCGCCTACGCCTGTCCGAGCATCTTCAAATTAACCTGTTTTCTAAATTCTAAAAGTTTTCAGCTACCAAAAACTAGCTCAGACCTTATTTTATGATGCCTAAATTAAACATTAACCATCAAGTTTAAGTTATTACGAGGACGAGCTTCCTATGAGTTCCTTTAATTGAATACCAAGCAAAATATTCTACGAAAATTCTTTAAATATTTAAAATGTCATTAACTTGGCTCTTGTGCTTGTGCCTACATTATTTATTAATTACAAAAGGTCCTAACTGTCCCATCAACTATTAAAAGTTTAAATATGTAACAACTACTAAGACTTTGATATCTCCCAACTTACCCTTCTGTTGCCGAAGCTATTCTGGCGTCCCAAATTGGCAGCTCCTCCGGATCCGGATCCAGGCACTGTCTGGAACTCCTCGCTGCAGTTGTTGTTACTATTACTGGTGCTGTTGCAGTTGCTTGTGGTTACTGCAGCAACACAAGGGGCTGCCACAGTGGTAGCGGCGGTGGCAACAACAACAGAGGATGTTGCTGCTGCTGGTGCTGGGACAACAGTTCCAGTTGATCCCGTTGCTGATCCCGTAGGGACAGAGGAAGATGCTAATCCTGTTGCGGCAGCAGGTCCGCTGGCAGCAGAGACTGCAGCTGCGACTGCACCTCCTCCTCCAAGTCCCACACCCGCTCCCACTCCGGAGGATGAGTTAGTGTTTGAGGCAACGGCGGCGTTGGCACTGGCAACAACTACAACGGCGGCCGCAGCGGCCGCTGTTGAGGCAGAAGCGGCAGAGGATAAATTGGTTGGAATATTCGTAGCTAGGGCTACTTGAGATTTTGTGGAACTCATAATCACAGTTTATGTCAAGTGTACTGAAAGAAGAATTAAGAAAAGTTAAGGTAAGTTAAACGGATAAATTGCAGAACAGCAAAAAGTTATTAGAAAAATCAATAAACATGTGAATCCCTTAGATCAGGATGTAATTTATTTCCAAATATATATATCAATGCTCATATTTATAATTGACTTTGATTTATTATAAAATATACTTTAAAGAGGACCTAGAACTTCTATAAACTATTTTAATTCCTTTAAAGGGTTGTGACAATTTTAAAATTAATATTTTTAATTTCATTTCATTTTAAAATAAATTTATTAAAGGTATTATGATACTACAAAGGAACAAGTATAATACGATTTTTGACCTTTATTCGGTAAAGCAAGCACGGTTTTAATTGCTTTTTTTACGTAAAACGTTAAACATTTTTAATACTTCTTCTAGTTTTGAAAATACACATAAAATATTCCTTTCTTTTAAAATTCTCCTCATTTCTCAGTCAGTAAATAAGGGGTTTTTTTATACAACATTGTAGTGTCATAACACCATAAAACATCTGAAGAAAATGTAAATAGCAACACTTCTTTTTGTAAATAATTACCTCAATAAGTGAGTTAGACTATTGCATTTTGTTTACACGGTTTTTTATGTAGCTCCAAAAATTTGTTAACAAATTTTCGTTTATCGGTTAGATTCGGTTAGTTTTTTGTCTTTTGTTCTGGTTTATGCTGTCTGCGGTTCATAAGAATTTCTGCATAGTTTCTTTATTTGTTTAAGTATATTTGTACGAATATTTTAAAAGTTTTTTTTATGTTTTATCTTTTTTGTTTTTGGTTTTTGTTTTCAGAAAAAAATCATATTTGTCGAAAAGTTGCGGCAGTGCAGTTGAGAGAATATATATTTGATATAAAAAAGAGGTTGAACCAAATAACTCTGACGCTGATGTTGTTTTTCACTCGATTTTCTTTGGTTTTTGTGCGACTTACGATTAGTTTACTTTTAGTTTAGGTTTGTTTATAAGATGCAAGGCTTAGTATTTTGTAGATAAATAGTTATTGTATTGGATTTTTGGTGGCAAAAAACTTTGCGAAGAGAGGAAAAATAAAACACAATTTTTGGTTTTGGTTTCCTGTCCGTTTTTTATGTTTATGTTCTTTTTCTTTGTAATTGAGTTTAAAACGTTTGGTTTTTATTTGGGGTTTTGTTGTTTTTTTTTTTTTTTATAACGTTGTTTATCACATTTACACCATATCACCGAAAATCAGAAGCTGCCCTCGCTTTTTTTGGTCTGTACACTTGCTTGATTTTCCCAGTTATTTTGTTTAAAAATTAATTCATTTATGCACTAAACACTTAAGTGGCTATTTCTATAATTAATTTTATAATATATATGTATGTATATTGTATAGTTAAAAATATTTTAGTTAAAGCTTTCTCTTTCTTGTTGTTTTGTGATTATTTCTCTCGCCTAATGTTATCTTATGTTATGTTCTTCCTCCACAAGATTTCCCTTATTTTTTGTTTATTTATTTATTTATGCGGAGATTCTCCTCTGCGGTTCAGTATTTGTTGGTGTCTATATAGTTCAGGTTCTGTGAGGATTTCTTTGATTTCCTGTTGTTTCTAGTGGCACACATTATTTTACTATCTGCAAAGTCGTAGGAAGTATATTTAGTAGAGCACGATATTTGAGGGCTTTTCCGCGCACGCAAGAGATATATAGCGGGAGAGAGAGAGAGAGAGAGCGAGAAGAGAGCAGGAGAGAAGCTGAGAGAAAGGGAGGAACATAATAGGGAAAACACGCACACACACCAATAAAAAATATGACCTTGTTTACGATTTATTTTGATATTCAAAACTGCACGACGAACCCAAAGTACCAAGAGGCGAGAAAACCGATTTCATGATGCGAATATTGCCCTCGGCACAATTAAAAGGGTGGATTATATTCGCAAGCTCTCTCTTCCAGCTCCTGAGCTCCTAACTCCTCTGGCTCCTTTGGCTCCTTGTTGGTCCTTATAGGGACTGGTTCAGGTTCAACACAATTATCTCGAGGCTTTGATAGCGGAGTAGGTAGCTAATATTGTTCACTTTTTGTGGGCATTAAAAGGGTTGCTCCTGAAACGCCCGAAAAAAATAAATGTTGCACAATCCAATGATGTTTATCTGTCCGAGTTGAATGGACTTTGCATAAATAAATGAGGCAAGTCGGTGTTCGGTGTGGCAAGTAAAGGAATCTTTCACCAAAAAAGGGGGCAGAATTTGTATGATTTTTTTAATTACAAATTTCTGCAAAAAAAAATATGATTGAGAAGGGCAGTGGAAAATTCCCAAACTTTGTTTGTCAGTTAAAAGAAAGAAGGAAGATTTGAAATATAACCAACAAACATACAGAAAATGTATGAAAGCTGACTTAATTTTGAACAGATTTTCAAATGCCAGTTGACTTTTGCCATTATGGTTCTGCCCTAGTTTTCCTTAGCAATTTTCCGCACAAAGACTTATGGCATTAACCAATAAGAAATCGTATAAGAACGAAAAATGCAAATATCAACAAAGAGAAAGTGAGAATAGATGAATGAAGGTTCCAAGAGACCACCCCTCAAAAACACCTGACAAAAAAAAACCAAAGAAAATAAAAGAAAATGAAATGAAATGTCATGACAGTCGCACTTGAATCTTATATTCTGGGAAATACCCGCGAAAAGCGCGAAACGAGATTTGGAGAAGAACATAGAGAACATATAGACAGAAGGACAGAGAAGAGGTGGAGCAGAAGAGAGCAGAGAGATGGCAAAGGGCGAGGGGAAGCGGACAGGTGACAGATGACGTAGCCGCCTTAAAAAGAAACACGCATACGACGTGTGGCACACGACCAAAACGAAGGTGACGACGTCGTCGTCGTCCGGCGCCATAGTCTTCGTCTTCGTTTCTCCACGTTTTCTTCTTGAAATGAGAATAAGTATGGAAACGAGGCAAAGGCAAAGTTCGCCGAGAAAAATTTGGGACAAGAGTCGGAAAATTGCATTCGCAGCGTAAAGGAGAAACGGAGGACGACTTCCGTGAAGGGGAGCAGCAAGAGCAGCAGTATCATCGCTTGCATGTGCCATGGCATTACGACTTGCCTGCGACTTGGCCTTCCCGCTGTTTACAGCTGCTCACTCACTCACCCGCCCCTCCCCCTTAGCTGCTGCCACCCGCTCAAAGCGACAAACAAAAAGCTTCGCCGCACATGCGAGGAGCGAGGAGGTGCGAGCAGCGAGCAGCGAGTACTAGGAAATGTGTTGCGGTTGTCTGCGGAGCGAAAGCTCCAAGGCGCCTGCGTGGGAGAAGATGAGCGAGGAACTCGGGAGAAAGAGAGAAAGCCAGAGCCTGGCGGTTTAAGCACTGGGAGAAATAGTTAAGCTGTTACTAAAGTTTTCATAAAAATAGTCTAAGAACACAAGGCTACCACTCTAAATTTTAAATTGAATTTGTGATAATTTAATTTTCATAATTAAATATTGAATCCTAGCTTTAAAATTAAACAAAAATTAAAAATTGTATTTTTTTCCTTAATCTTTATAAAAATCAATAAATAAAATGACTAAAAATGTGAAAATCTGTTTTTTTGTCCCAGAGTTCATTTAAGAAATTTCAAATTTAGTAACTCAAAAGTACAGAGCTAATCCCCCTGATTTCCCCAAGTGTATAGCTAGAAGAGAGCACCGCGTGCTTGCAATTCAGAAGCTCGGGCAGGAAGTGCCGCTGCGATGCACTCGCAAAGGCAGCAAAGGAAGCGGCTAAGGACAGGGAAATCCGGGGGAAACTAAGGCAGCCCCCAATGGGAGGAGGGAAAAACTTAAAATGGGCGAAATGGGGCGTGCACTGACCACAAACCAAATAGCAAAATTATTATAATTTGTTGACACGCCGCTAATACGTTCCCGCTAACATGCACTTTTCATCAGTTTTCCGCACACCGACACGGAAAAACTCTACTAATTTGTTCGATGAAAACGTCACCGAATTCGACAAAATGCGGTGGGGGAAAATGAGGAAAAAATACGAAATGAAAAACGAAAAACGAACCCGAGCAGCAAAATTGCCGAGCGCCTATATCCGTATGCGTGTGTGTGTTTGTGTGGGGGCAAAACGTGTGAGACTGTGTATGTATAATACACCAAAAATGCCACAAAATAGCAGAAAAAAGAAAGATTGTCTTCTTCAAAACGAAATGAAAATTCCTCGCGACTCGAAAACATTTTTCGCAACACACACACAGTCACTCATTTCTCTGCACTTTTTGTATATATATTTTTAAACACACTCTGCTGCCCGGCGAATAGGGGCTTCCTTTTTATAAATGAGGAGCTTTGCTTATACCCCATTTACTTCTCGGTGTCTGCGGTCTCAGCACTGACACTTTTCCGAAACCGATTTCCATTTCGATTTGGATTTGAAATTGGAATTCAATGTTGCCTCTTCTAGTTTATCGTTTAGTTTTCTGCTTTATTTATTGCTACGCGCGTGCCATTTTCAAGAAGATTTGTATTTTGAGTTTTCCTTCGTTTTGGATGTTGTGTGTTGAGCAAACCCCCTGTCCGAAAAATAAAAGCCCAACTCTCTGGATTTTCTCACTCTCTCTCCTGGTGGTCTTTCACTCACACTCTCTTGCCCTCTCTCACTTTTTGTTATTTTTGTATAATTTGTATTTTTTTCTTTCTTGTAGAAGAAAAAAAACCGAATTTTCTCGGGCACTAATTTTCCTTGCCTCCGCTCGTTTGCTTCATTGTGAAAAATGTATTTTTAAGCTGCTGCTGCTCCGATTTTTGCTGCTGCTGCTGCTGTTAGTGTTGCTGCTGTTGGTGTTGCTGCTGTGGATATTGCTGCTGCTGCTGCTGCTGCTGCTGCTGGTACGGATGACAATGACAACTTTGGCAACGGCTGCGACAGAAGCGACGACCGCTGGCGGACATTATGGGAACACGGCCGAATGGATACTGGGCCAACTCGCTGGCGCTGTCGCGGTCGCTGGCGAAAAATACTGCCCCAACCAGCCTGGTACTCTCTCTCTTTCTCTGTGAAGTTCTCTCTCTGTGAAAATCTCCTCCGACGAAAGGGTGGCAAAAGCAGCCTCAGTGTCGCGCTCATTCATTCTCTATAGCGGGAAGAGAGTGCCCTGCGAGTGCGTAAAAGCTTCGCGGAAAACAGGTTAAAGCGTATGCTTGTCCTGCTCCCCTCGCTTCCGCTCTTTCTCCTGCTCTCACACTCTCTCTCTCACCTCACTCCCCGTTTAATGTGCCCGATGTCCCATGGCCCAGAGCTAAAATGCTTATTGGGGTGGCATTTGCTCTCAACTCTTCATGCGGCAGATCACTTGCAAAAATTATGATTTAAAATCTATTAATTTAAAAAACATAAATACAAAAAATATATAAAGTAATAGCCATTTCCTCCTTTGTCTTTATACATTTCTTGGTGTAACTAGTCGTATACGCAATGTGGAAACCCCTTTAAACTCAAACATAATTTTACATTCTCTCTCTCTCTATCTTTCAAATTCTTTTAAATAATTTACCTATAAAACAGTCCCAACAAAGTCTACTTTCCACTTTTAACATAACTTTGTTTTGTGGACATTATTTCTCCGAGTGTTCTCATCTACTCCTTCTTGTTGCTGCTGCTTTTGTACGCCGCTGTCCCTGTTGTTTGTGTTGTTGTCATTGTCCTTTATGGTGCGTATTAGTATGCGTGATCCGACTGCAGTTGTTGTAGTCCTTCTTCTGGTTACTGGGCATCTCCTCCGTCCCTTATGTTTTTGTTTCAGTATGTTTTTTCCTATATATCCCTCTATATAACTGCCTATATCCCTGCTCGCTTGGTTCTTTGGCTTCATTTCCTAGCAGGCCGCCAAAGGACCTTGGACATGTGGCTATTAGTGCGTGCGAGGGCAAGGGAGAGAGTGTAACAGAGAGAGAGCGAGCACCAAACAGGAATGTTTCTGACACAAAAAAATAAACTTCATAAAAGTCGATGCTGTTTTCTATGCTTTCTTTACCTGGAAATCGAATTTAGTTTTAATTGAATGTAAATACCAAAGGGATGTTCCATCAAAGCAATCTAAATCTGGGATTGAAACTGTTTTAATCAAATTGTTTATGCTTCACATAGGCAGTCAGCAAAATGAATGGAAATAGTTTTGATAGAGTAATGGAGAGAAGAGTCCTTTGGACAATGAAATAACCCAAAAAATGTGCATGAGGATTAAACGGGGAAATCAATTAATTATTATAGTAGAAATAATTTCCTTAAATAAATATATTCATTAAAACCTTAAACCATAAATAAATATTTTTTAGGACCTTGGCTAAAAGTGCATAATTAGCACTCATCAATTCAATTTTTTTTTTATCTTTTCTTTTACTTGCTCTTCCATATAAAACTTTGAGCCATAAATCATCGTTTATACCCTGGTCAAACATAAAACTTTTTCCAATTCAATTATCCTTGCAAATCACTGCTAAATTGACCAAAAAAGTGTCCATCAATTGAAGCTGCCGCCATCTCTTTTTATTGCCTTTTTTTATCTTTCTCTTTCTCGCCTGCATATCTGTCAATTTGGAGCCTGAAATTGCATTTGATTCCTAACGGAATATGCCACTTATTTTATTTTCCTCTCTTTTTCTCCTGATGATGAATGCATTCATCATTTGAGTGGGCAATAAAAAAGCTTTTAGAATTTTGTTACTTATGGGAAAAGGAAAAGTATGCAAAAAGGGGGGATAGTCTGGGATGAAGAGAGAAGAAAATGTGGGAATAAAGATAAAGGAAATGGCAATATTGTTGCCAATAATGTTAAGCCTGGAGTAAACTCGCAATTGTTCTCTCTCAATTTAGTTTTCTATTTACCTTTGCACAGGTAAAGAAAGGATTTATTTGGGGTTAAAAAAATGTGCAATATAATATTATATTGTAATATTTATTTTAGGATTTTGAAATACAGCTAAGTTAATAAATATAAAGATAAGCTTCTAAACTTGTAAAAAAGTGAAAATTCAGAATATTAAAGAGAATTTCCAAATAAAATCCCTAAAAAAAAACTTTATATACTTCAAGATTCTCTAAAATAATATTTATCCAAATATTTATCTTAAATATTTGTATTCCTAGTTTTCAAACTCTCCTTAGTGCATTGTGCATTGCTGCTTTCAATACCACAAACTGTGAGATAAAGTCAGGTGAAGCGTGTCCTAGATTCCACTACAAACACAGGCAAACAATAAACAAACCCCTGCAAACACAAAACCCACACACACGCGCAGAGATGGTAGCATAGAAATTCCACCCCGAAGTATGCAACATAATTTAAGTACAAACAACGCAATAACGCAACTTTCCGTCTAGCGGGACCTTGAATTCAATCAAAGTTGCGCTAACAATCCGGCAGATACATTAGCTCCCTCTCGCTCTCGCTCCCGCTCCTTCGCGTTCCGTCTCGCTCTGGCAAATTGCGAAATAATTTGCATCGATTAGCCAAATGGTTCCCGAGCATCCTCCTTCCCCAACATGTCCTTCTCAATCTCTCTCTCTCTCTCTCTCTCTCCCTTGCTCACTGCTCTCGGGAGACTTTTTTTTCCTAAGCAAGGAAGAGGAAGAAAAGGCATCTGGGGGATGTCAAATGCGTTTCCCCAAATGCGTCGTAATAAATTACACTAATCGACAAAATACGGTCTTCAAGTGTATATGAAATTATCTTAGGATATTAAATCTACTGAAATGGTGTTTAAAATTATACTGTAAACTGAAAATTATTTAACTAGCTGACAAATACTAAGCTACTTCTTAAGAATTTTTACACTAAAATTGACAAAAACATTAAGCAAATAAGCCGAAGTTTGTACACCCTTACAGATTGGGATTTGTTCAGGAACGCATTTGAAATCGATCATAACTAAGCCAAAAATTCGATTCGGAAAGCATTTCTGTGATAGTTTTTGTTCGGTTAACAATTCTGGATACTGAACCAGATGATTTTTATTGCTTCTTTAAAACTTTACTTATCCTAAAAAAAATAAATAAATAAAATAAAACTGAAAGTTCTTAAACATAAATATTATTGGGTTTATTTAAAGTTCCATTCCATTCATTAGGATACTGTTTTTCTCAATGACTTAGGCAATTCTGGCTAGTGTAATTTTTATGAAATACTGGAATGGTGATAATGGAACAGGAAATGATGGTACAGAAACACAGAGAGAGAGGGAGAGAGACACGAGACTGTTGCTCCTCTCTCTCTCACTCTCTCATTCTCTGGCTCCTCTCGGTTAATGTAATTGCACATTCGTGAATGTCGCGCCTTTCGCCTGCAATTACGACATCTTATTTGGGTCAACTCGGAAAGATAGCTCTCCGGAGAAAGAGGCGAAAGAGAGGGCTATACAAGCGGAGATAGAGAGAGAGAGAGGACGGCAAAGACCGAGCTTAAGCTCGCCGCACGTGTGAGCTTAAAAGCGCAACGCATTTCGAGGCCAAGTGCCGAGCGAGGATGCGAGGATTCGAGGATACGAGGATACGGCCAGCATCCGTCTGTCACTTCCGCAGGCAACTGCAGTAGTATTCAGTAGGAGGGTTGGGCTTTAAGGGGGTGGCCGACTGTGCACACTGCACACCGTGTCCAGTGGGTGTGGCCGGTGTTGGCCCAGTTAAGTTCGCCCTAAAGGCACGGTATGCATTCGCCGAAACAGCACTGATTCCTTGCTGGAACCTCGTGTTAGAGAATATAATTTTGAATTCAAAGGAATACCTTTTTCCACGAAAATCAGAGCTTATAATGGTTACAAGGCTAATAATAATTATTCAAAGAAGGTTTAGAGAGTTGTATTTAATCTCAAAAGTTTGCAAAAAAAAATTAAAAGAATTATATATAAAATAGCTTTTCAGTTTCCTTAAAGTTTTAAAGTGAACAGAAGCGGAGCTGAGACATTTCTCAATGAAGAAAACTGAAAGGCGATGGCCATTTTTAAAGCCTTTTGTGATGATCCTGCTGGGGGATATTAAGCAAGCAAATCCAATCTAATTAGCCAGCAAATGCCAAAGCAGAGTCAACTCTGGCTGAGAGTCGTGGCACCCTCCCTTCTCCCTCTTCATGCCACCGTGGACCACCTGAGCGCACAACCGACCCACTGTGGCCACCTCTTTAACACCTCCTCGACAGTGTTGTCGGCCCCCGCTCTGCTTTTATGGCGCAATTAAAATGCTAAATGCTTTACGACATCGCCCAGCGGGGGGTCCTTTAATTAATTTGCCTGTGACAATGACTGGGCCATGCCACGTCTCGTGTCTTGACGACCATGAAAGGTGTTAACAACAAACGTTTGGCTGAGAAAGGAGGCAAGGACATCAGCACCACCTCCTTTCACTTACACTAGCTTGACCCAGACGAGGCGAGCAGGCGAGCAACAGCAAAACAGAAAAAAGAAATGGGCAGAAGGACACGCAAGCAGACAACCCAGAGAAGTCTTTATTTAAGCGCTCCTAACAACCTCATCCTCCTCCTTCTTCGCCTCCTTTGCAGCAAAATCCTAAGCCCTGACACTTCTCTCGTCTGATTATGCCAGCTTTGATGGATATAGTCACCCTCAACCGGCGGTCTCGGATTGTTTCTGCGTCAGGTATCAGGTGGGACCTTGTTTGTATACCCTATTTAGGTGATTCTTAGCTTTTGTTTAGATTCAAATAGCAGGAAATTATTTAAATGAGAAATCAAATTGTACTATTCAAGTGCAGTCAAAGGATTTGAAGTTAAAGCTTACCAAAGTCAAGTTTTTCAATTTCTAGAGCCTAGCTAAATTCGATTTTAGTCTCGTCTGTTAAAGATAGAATCTATGCTTCAAGTTATACATATATGTTTGTATATCAGAAAATACATAGACCTCAAAGTCATCTTATCATTTTAAGCTTTCCCCAGCCTTCTTTTTAGCTGACACATGACTAAAACGTTTAAGGCCCAAGCTAAGTAACATTTTGTGTCCTGCGGCGCAAGGACTGGACTACCGAATGTCCTCTAAACGGGAGTAATACATCAGCCAAAAGGCAAAATTTAATAGGAATAGGAAATAAGGAACTAAAGTTGCCGAGACAGCAGACAGCATCTCTCCATCTCTCAATCATTCATTTGGCATATGAAAAATTCTTGTTGCATATACAAAGGGGCACCTGGGAACCGACATTTGGGGCCATTTGATTGTTGGCCGCTGTCTGCAGGTATAACAGCCATATTCCGGGTTCATTCCACGTAGCCGTACAGCCACCTGCGGGAATTATGAAATATGCAAAAAGCATCTGCACGGGCCTAGAGGCGCACCCAACCAGAGAGTCAGCCAACCAGCCTGCCTGCCGCCCACCCACCTCCTCAGTTTTCCTCTTTTGCGGGAATAGAATTCGCTTGGCATCGCAACTTTGTCTGCAGAGAATCTAAAGAGGAAACATACGGGATGATGCGGACAAGGCGCAACGGTTTGAGGCCTCCGAATCAAAATCAAACACAACAGCAAAAACAAAACTGGCGTAACCGATGCGATGTCATGTGTCTGCTCTTATCATAGGCGATTATTCATGAGATGTAGCGAAACGAACTACAGATAAGCTTCGATAAATTAAATTAGAAATGAAATAAGTTAAAAAGTTAAGTGTTACAATGGTTATACTGTTAAAAAATAATCAACTAAAATTATAAGAATAAATTGGTTTAAACCATATGTAAATCGTAAATTAAAAACTTATTTAACCATAGTAAATTTTCCATTATTTAGGGAACATATTAACACAGTTTAAACTTGAACTTAAACTAAAGTATACCCTGATCTGATCTACAGCTAATTTGTAATGTATTTTTAAAATAAAATTCCCATTAAATGTAAGTCATAATTCACTTATTTCAGATTTGTCTTCACTTTAAGTAGTTCTAATTTTATATTGAAAATGTAAAGCAGAAATGTACACTGTAAATCTAAAAGGGAAAAACAACCTTTTAACAGTATTACTTTTTAAATAATTTTCCATTTTATAAATAGCATTCGATTTACTCAAACTGAAATAGGATTTTGACAAAAATTCGGTCAACAGGAGTTAGACTGTCGAAAAAAAAATGTCCGGCTGCTGCAGAATGTCATAGAAAATGTAAACAAAATAACAAAAGATAGCAAATGGCATGAACAAAGGCAATAAATTAATTTACACAAATTCCCAAAATTCTCGAATGAAAAATACTTTTTCTTTGGTTTTTTGCAGTAAGATTTGCATTCAACCTTTTTGTATTTGTGTAATGACAACGAATCGGACGGGCGAAGCGAATCGGAGCGCAGCAACAAAAGACGAAATACTTGTTTTCTTTCCTTTTTTCATTCTTTTTGTGCTTTTTTCTTTTTAACATCTAAAACATTGTGCGACAACGACGACATTTCGATTATAGCATCACCCAAGATACATCGTCATCATCACCGGGAAGAACATCATCGTCTAAGGCCTCACCGAATGCGAATGCGAATATCTAAATATTCGAATAAAACAATAAACAGAGCAAAAAGCAGAGAGAAACACAAAACAGCGACGTTTCAGTGGTATTTGCAATTGTCTTTGGTGTTCATAAATGCACTGTAAACACCTGTAAATCACCTGTAATCAATTATGGTAGAGCCATGATACAATTAATTGTATCATGGGTAGAGCCATGTGGGAAAATATGAAGTATAAGTCTGGGGATTCCCAATTCAAAATCCTTGAAACAAAGGAAAGGTTTTTAATAGATTCGAGTTTCTGTTAATAAAAAGAAATATAAATATAAATTAATATATAAAAGTAAAGTCATTCCCGGGCCCACTTTTTATTTTTTTGGGAGAGGCAACAAACAAACCTGACGACACGATCGCTTCGCCACCGGTGTAAGAGAGAAACTGTGCCTAGCCCAGAGGGAAGGTGGGAAGGGAGAAATAATAGGCAGCCTGGTCGCCTGATTCGCAAAATAGATTTTCAATAAAAACCCACTCGAAAACGACGACTATGGCGGCGGACGCAGGCCAAAGAGCCATTTCGAATCTATTTTAAACACAAACAAAAGCATTCTCTACAAATCGAGCGAGTGCGAAGAGGAAAAACCTTACAGAACTTACTTACGACAAGAATGTGCTATGTACCCAGAAGTTGTGGATTCATGACAAACTGGAGCTAATATGGTAGGATTTTGTTCTGCTCTACGCGTAAAAATCTTTAATTTGGATTAGTTTCTCCAGAAGTTGTGAGTTCTTAGAATTCCCAATATAAAGTATTTGTTATTAACAACATTTAAAATATCTAGTATTTTGATAGATTACATGTGATTCCGATAGTGAAATTGCAACCTTTTAATTGGACCATTTAAACATTTTGATAGAGTTTTCCATACGTTTTCTTACATTTTGTTTAAGTAAAATCGTTTAAAAATACAAGAAAACCCCCACTTTAACCCAATTTCAAATGCACACTAAGAAACCCAGAATAAGATTCCTTGTAGATTTTTGTGAAGAAGACTCTTAAAAATTGTTTATCTTAAATATTTTTAATATTAGTTTAATTAGTTTTAGGCAAAATTCTCAAAATTCAAGGAATTTAAAAATGGTTGAAAAACTGGTGATGCCGGGCACTAAGAGGAGTTATGATTTAAAGCATTGCAAAATCGTTCTAATGAATAAACCGTAGTTAATTTGTATTTGAAGTTTTTAAACTTAAAAAAAAAAAACTATAGTTTCTGGTTCTTCCGCAAGCAGAGATGCGATTCTGCTCCAATTAGACAAGGCATAACAACCCTGTGCAACTCCGTTGCTGCAGCCGGCGCTCCACAAGACGAGACGCATGCGAAGGAAATCACTTGTTACAATTTCAGCTGAATGTTTTAGCCATAACGCGCTACAAACACTTTACTTGCAGATTCGAGCTCGATTTTCCTGCGAATGTTGCAATGAAACTCACCATTTTCAGTTCTGCTGGCCATGGCGATGCGATTGTTGTTGCTGTTGTTCTTGGATATTCTTTTTTTTTCCTTTTCTGTTGACTTCCTTCTCCGCTTGCTCGGCTTCTCTTCGCCGCTTTTCCGTTTTTTGCGGGAGGGAGCGGCGGACAGGGGGCGGCACTGCAATTGTGGGTGCTGTTCGCGGTGCTTTTCACATTTGTTTTAACCGCCGATACGGAATAATAATAATAATAATAATACAGAAAATGAGGTTTTCAACAGTATGACCCGTTCGACAAAACCCTCACCACCGCCAGTAAAGTTCGTGTTAAATGCGAATTAATGTGATTGGTCACACTGGCTCAGCTGCCTGGCGCGACCGATTCGATTCACTCAGTCTGGCAGCTCTAGTTCTCTGGTTAAGTTTATTATTTATTTGCCTTTGCTTTTCAAAGGAATTATTAAAGGCTGTCAGTTATAAGTTCACCAAAGAGCTGTGCAAAGTGAAGGTGCAGTTTATTTACAAAAAAAAACTATTGATAGCCCAACTAAAATATGAGGTGCAGTCTGGCAACTCCGCAATGCTATTTAACACATGTTACAACACTGAAATGTTAAAAAAAAACTAGAGCGCCAAAATATTTCAAATTTAAAATAGAAGTAAAAAACTAAAAAACAGAACATTGAAGAATTTCGGAATTAATTTGGCAAGGAAGCAATGGAATTGAAAACCTTAGCACTCCCGGAACTTTCCTGTTTTCTTGCATATTTATTACACATTTAAATACAATTCGCTTTGATATTTCGAGCAGGTATTTTTAAAATAAGGCAAAAATCTGATCGCAAAAACTAATTTTCAGAGCCGAGTAGTGCATTTTAAACAACTTCAATTATTTCTGTTTGGTGCGAGTTATTTAAGTTCAACTTGGTGGTACGGGCAGTTAGGTAACATTCAATTCTTGGAATATGTGCCACATATCAACGCGATTTTTCACAATAATTTATTTGGATTTTCTCGAATTAACTCAATTCGATTTCGACACACTTTCAGCTTAACGTTATTAGTTCATGATCATGAGTTGCGTATACGCTTTGTTCGGCGTATGGATTCCGTTGTGGTTATGGCCTTTTTATTTATTTACACTAGCTCCAGGCGCTTCATCTCCTTGAACAGCTCGTGGCCCATTTTGGCTGGACTCCTGGTCACAATAACGCCGGCCTTCTCCAAGGCGGCGATCTTGTCGTTGGCACCTCCCTTTCCGCCCGAGATGATGGCTCCGGCGTGGCCCATGCGACGACCGGGTGGCGCCGACACACCGGCAATAAACGAGACCACAGGCTTGGCCTTGATGCCCTACAATTAGGACGCAAATGTTGTAGTGGATTTAATATTAAATCAATATAATCTATTGGCAGGATAGAACGCAGTGGACTTACCGAATTGTATTCGGTGAGGTAATCGGCAGCCTTCTCCTCGGCCACACCTCCAATCTCACCGATCAGGATGATGCCCTTGGTCTCGGGATCCTTGAGGAAGACCTCCAGGCAGTCGATGAAGTCGGTGCCGTTGAACGGATCACCGCCAATGCCCACGCAGAGGGTCTGGCCCAGACCCACCTCGGTGGTCTGGTGCACGGCCTCGTAGGTCAGGGTTCCCGAGCGCGAAACCACGCCGATCTTGCCGCGCTTGTGAATGTGACCCGGCATGATGCCGATCTTGCACTGCAACGTGGGGGAAGGATAAGAGAGAAAAAAAGGAGACCTTATTACCATCCATTTGGTATTGGGGTTCACTAATTATAGCCATTAAACCGATATTTGTATTTATTCCTTCAGTTGAGTGCGTGTGCGTCACACCGAGAGATAAGCGGCATAAACAGAGCCGATGGAAATTGAACTTTGCACCGCTTCAGCCCAGCGCTTATCTCTTGGACTTGGCGAGGTTAAGATGTGCGGCGAATACGAACCTGTTCGGGGGCAATGATTCCCGGGCAGTTGGGTCCCACCAATCGCGACTTGCTCTGGCTAATCAGGGCGTGCTTCACCTTCACCATGTCGTGCTGCGGCACGCCCTCGGTGATGCACACGATCAGCGGGATCTCCGCCTCCAGGGCCTCAATGATGGCAGCGGCAGCACCGGGCGGCGGTACATAGATGACGGTGGCATGTGGATCCGTCGCCTTTTTGGCCTCCGCCACCGAGGCGAAGACGGGCAGGCCCAGATGCTGGGTGCCGCCCTTTTTCGGGGAAATGCCGCCGACCAGCTTGGTGCCGTACTCCAGCGCCTGCTGGCTGTGGAACGTTCCCTGCTTGCCGGTGAATCCCTGGCAGATGACCCGCGAGTCGCCGGTCAGCTTCAGGTTGCCGCGCGTCTTGTTGTACTGCGAATTGCATCGCACGCCGGCAACAAAGCCATCTGAAAAATTCAAAATATGAATTAATGAATTAATTATCAATTAATATTGGTAATATAATTTATTATTTCATCTTTATTTGAATTATTTTATTTACACTAAATCGGACTTTCAACGGCAATTACTCTACTGCCTAATCTCACAAGGAATTTAAAAAAAGATGAGGATTTTCATTGTAGTCCAAGTTTTGGGAAAGTTTCAAAGCACTTAGTTAGAAGTGTTATCGTTTATAGGTCTCTCCAAGGGATTGATAATCTTTAAAGCTTGTGGAAAAGGGACTGCCAGGTATTTATAGGAGATTGCTATTGTACTGAACAGTTTATTAATGTTATTTCACAGAGTTTTTGTTCTTACAACGAGGAGAGTATACTTTTGACAAGCCCAGATAATTTTGAATATTTAAGGATTGCGGTTAGTTTCACTGATAATTTTTGTTTGAAACTCATGTACTAATTATGTTTTTAATTTTTTCCTCAAAATTTTCCGATTGTTCCTAAGACAGCTATATGATATAGTCGGCCGATCCGGCCCGTTCCGACATATATAGTGCAAAGTTTCATTCAGATAGCTTCAAAACTGAGGGACTAGTTTGCGTAGAAACGGACAGGCAGACAGACGGACGTGGCTATATCGACTCGGCTGTTGATGCTAATCAGAAATATATATACTTTATAGGGTCGGAAATGTTTCCTTCACTGCGTTGCAAACTTCTGACAAAAATTATAATACCCTTTAAGGGTATAAAAACATTAAATTGATTTTACGGACTTAAATATTAAATTAATAAACGGCTATTAAGAAAATGCCAAACCGATTTCACAGTTGATGTGATGACATTGTTCGAGAACCGTTTCGTTTTCCTTCCAAAGCATTATCGAACTCTTATCTGGAGACTCCAGCATTGTCATGCACATTTTCTACTTTATTCTTATTCTAAGTAAGTTTTGTGGCCATCCAACTAGAGACTTCCTTATCTTGTATTTTTAGCTATCACAATATTAGAAATCAAATGCAGACAATTGTGTAGTTGGAGAAACCCAAACCATAATGAGCCATTATGTGCAATTAGTAGAAAATGTAACTTTCAAGCCGCTAACAGAGAATTGTTGAAAATGGAGATTTGTCGACGTAGAATTGCAGGTAACCTGCAGCGTAAGTATATGTCAAGTTTTAATGCAGAAAGAAATTGATTTTTATCAATATATTTCAGAATTTGTATATATTAGACATGGCAGATGTCCCGCACTTAAGAAGAAATGTAGCCCAACTTATGTAGGGGATGTGGAAAGTCAAGAGCCTGATGATGTTGTTCAGGACCGTGCGCAGGAATCTTCCAAGGAGGAGGAGGGGGTTTACAAGAGAGAGGAGAATGAATTCGATTGAATGTTTGTTAATTTGATTTATTTTTAAAATGTGTTAATAATGTATTTTATGTACCGGAGGTCAGGGCCGCAGAGAGAAGAAGTTTGTGTAGAAACGGATATTGGGGCATATTGTACATTAAATTTCTATAATAAATGAAAAGTTTTCTGATGTTATTTATACATGGCATTGAAGGCCGTCATTATTTAAAACTAATTGCATTGCCTTCGTTCTTTGTAAGTTTCATTACTTTTCATTAAAAAAGGAGACAAGTATTGCTATTTTTTACAGGTTTTTCCATAGCCGTGTGTTCGTCCCAAATTTTATTGATCCTCACTGCGGGGTAGCTAAGGATTGTTATTACAAAGGTGAAAATCTATTTAAAACTCTATTTAAAAAACTCAATAAGGATGGTAAGTGTTTACGCTAGGGCCTAAACAAACAAAAGTTGTTTAAATTATGTTTTAAAGAAGTAAATGTCCCCTTGATAAGTCGCCATGCTAAAGGATGGATGCAAATACATATATGTATGTAGTATGTATTATTAATAAATAAATTCAATTAAATAATAAATAAATTCAATTAAATAACAAATTAATTCATTAAAAAATCATTTCTTTCCTAAGGGAACTCATTAAATTGTTTAAACTACAAGAAATTAAAGAAGAATTGCAAGATTTTTACTTTACTATTTCTGAAATGAAATCGAAACGCTTTATAAAATATTTGCTCAGGGCATGAACATTTTAAAGCGTTATATCTCAATACTTATGTATATATTTTTATATAACGAGAAATTAGATTTGTTCCATACTATAATTTCTTTTTCACACTAAATCGGACTTTCAAAAATAATCAGTACACA
Source organism: Drosophila aff. chauvacae BK-2020 (assembly GCA_018903765.1). Lineage (NCBI taxonomy): Eukaryota > Metazoa > Arthropoda > Insecta > Diptera > Drosophilidae > Drosophila > Drosophila aff. chauvacae BK-2020. The sequence goes on from JAEIGO010000058.1 coordinate 21,409,492, forward strand.
GATCTATAAAAGCCCTATTCTATCAGTCGAAGGCTTTTAATCTCACAAGGGACATCAAGACTTAAGCATCATGAAGACTTTTATTCTTTTCCTAATTTTGGGTGAGTGCCTGTTTAATTAGTTAGAGGCTAAATGCAGGTGTTATCATTTCTATGTAGGCCTCTACAAGGGAATGCAAATTAGAAGTGAACGCCACCGACCTGGCCACTACGTTCTTCAACCTTGGTGTGGAATTCTACCGGATTGTTACCTGTATGCTGATAGTCTTGATGACTTAAATATTTATTCTTTGAAGCGTGAGGAACAGGGACTGCCAGGTATTTTATATGAGATTGTAATTATACGGGACAGTTTTTAATACCTATTATTTCACAGATTTTTTGTCCGTAGAACGAGGAGACTGTCCTTATGACAAGCCCAGATGCATAATGGATGTATAAACTAATTTGAATTCCCTCGGATGTCAGCTATTTCCAAAAAAACTTAAAGCAATTCTTTACAAGACTAGAATATAAAATAAATAAATATCATGTTGTAAATAAAATGAGTTGCCTGAAAAGGATATATGGCTAGAAACTGTAACTTTCTTTGTTAGGACTTGCTGAACAAGGAGATTTGTGGTCTTAGACTTACAAAAAAACATAATTATAGGTCAAGTTGTAATGCAAAATTTTATGAATAAATTTCAGAATTTAGAATATGGCAGATGTCCCATCTTGAAGAAAGGATGTATCCCAAGTCAACAAATTGTCCAAAATGAACGTGTATATGTACATGGACGAAAGTAAAAAAAATGCATAAAAACTATATTGACTACTGTAAAGAATACATTATTTCTATATTTAAAAAATAAATAAATTTAGCAAATGTGATATTTCATAGATAATAATTTTGTTTGCCACGGAAAGTTTTCGATTATCGACGCTTCACTGTCGTCTGATAGCCGAAAAAGCCGTTGTTTGTACGATGGGTCACATGCGAACCTTGAACGCACCTCCCTCTGTTCCCGCCGTCCCTCACCCTCACCGTCGCCTGCACTGCACTGCTAAATACAACTCTTCCTCTTCGCCGAAGCCACGTATCTGGTGGGGGCTTACACATTAATCCGGATCGTTAATGCCAATTGATGCTGCCTAATCAGACGAACTAGCGGACCGACAGGTGCCCTCTAATTGTTTGTACTTTTCCCACTTTCGTGCCGTAAATCCATCGAAGTTATATAATTTATTATGCTTCCACCCGACTTGTCGGCGGTTATTAGGCAATAGGTATTTTAGATACGCACCTCGCACCTTCAGCAGCGCCCTCATCGAAGCAGCCATCTTATGTGTGTTGGAGGGTTGTGCGATTGGAGCAGCTTTCGTTAATTAAACGCGTTTAATTTAATTTCGCGAACAGAAGGTGACGCCGTGCGATCTGGCAACGCTGAGCTGCTTAAGAATTGGCGGTGGGAGTAAAACAGCCCTGCCACCCTTAGCCGATCTAAGAACTATCGTAACAGAAAATGTTATCTTAACAATAATGTTAAAAAAATAAAATAAAAATAAAAATTTCATTTGGTCTAACACTATTATCCGTATTTTAATATTTTAATTGTAATAGAAACAAAAATTGTATTTAACAGAATGCTAAACTAGCAGTGAATTTGTGAAAAGGTTTATATACTTTTATTTTTTAATTAACTGTTAGTAGCCGACAGAAAATTATACGACTTTAAATTAATGTTTTTTACTTTAATATATTCGTTGGGGTATGGGATATACCCAGGGCCGCCGAGAGAAAATCGGGGCCCGGGGGTAACCAAGTGCCGGCCTCCCCCCCGCTTGACATTTCTGAAAATCTCGGGTCCCCCTTAAAACTACGGGCCCGGGGGTAATCCCCGTACCCCCTCTCGGTGGGCCTGGAAATACCTGGAACGGAAAAGTAATATTAAAAATAAGCCTTGCCGATTTAGATTTATTTATTTATTATGCCGATCTGGCAGATTTAGTCATGCAAATGGCACAGGTTAATCAGTTTCTCCTGGAATTGCTGGATGTCAAACAAAGTAAGACTGCATAATTTTTTTTTTTTTTTTTTAAAGGCACTTTAAAAGAATACATTTTTTCCGCTGCAAAATAGATTAAAGAATTGGACACCGCACTTTAAATACAACGAAACAAATGTACCTTTACACAATTCCCGAAGAGAGCGTTAGCCAACACTGGCCAACAATCGAATAAAAATGCTCAGGATTTCGCTCGAGCTGAACCTTTATTTTGAGAAATTAAAGAAAGGACAGGACAAGAGTGCGTATAGACTACTTTAAAATATATATTGCCTCTCAATATGCCGCTAACGCCTAAATGCTCGGATGGCTTACATATTATCAACTAGCACAAATTACACGAAAAGCGCCTACGAATCTCCTCGATTCTCTACTTCTTCCGCACGTCATTTTTCAAACTTTTGCAAAGGCCAAAATGTTATACAAAATATATACGTTTGTATTAGAGTTAATATTAACTTTTTGAACGGAGGGCTGAGGTGGTGGGGTAGCAAAGTCTATCAGGTTTCTTTCGCTCTAAATGTCTAATTGAACTGGTTGTTCTCCTCGGCGGGTGGGAGTTCCTCTAGTCCCGGATGATCGTGGACATCGGGTTCCTCCCCCTCGTTGCCGCGATTGAATGCATTCTCCTCGCCCTTCTTCAGGCGCTGGTAGACCAAAATGGAGCGACCCGTGCGCAACTGGCGGTGCTGCAACAGAGACACGAGATTAGGTGACTGGACGCCCACAGCCTGCGACCCGTCGTCGGCCAGAGCCTGCAAGCCCTCCAGCCAGGTTACCTCTGCGTGCTCGATGCGATGGAGCAGTCGGTAATTGCGCAGAAACACGCTGATATTCTCGGCCAGCGGATCGAACAGCACCACGTGCGACGGCTGTGCGGAGAGCGGGTGTACGGGTATATTTGAGTTAATCCAGTGCAGCGGGTTCTCGAAGAAGCGGTCCGCCTCGTCCTTGTACTGTTCCTTCTTGTCAAGATTGGGTTCACAGGTCAGAAAGCGCATGGTTACGTTCTCGTGGATGTGGCTGCAAAGGGAAAATTAAAAGATATTAAATATTTGCTCTGAAATTATTATTTTACAAGGTGAGTTACCTGTAATATGGCGTCGAGTGGCAGGGCATCAGAAAAAGGATATTCGCTCGGTGCTCCCGCTCATCCCGGTAATCCTGGGCGATCTCCCGCAGTTTGGGCATCAGCTCGATGGGTCCCTTCTGGTGGACGGTGCTCAAATACCACGCCGGAATTATATTGCCCACCAATATTACCAGGGCAGAGGTCCACAGTATGGTGCTGGAGGCGCGATAGCTCCATTTTGACAGGGCATCGGCAGCCACGTATAGACACAGGGGCAGCAGCGGCGACACAAATCGGAACTCCTTGTGCTCCACAGCACTCAGTACCACCAGAGTCAAGAAGATAGTGATCAAGAGCTGTTTGCTAACCGCAAATTTCTCCGACTTCCTCACAGTCTCCATTATGCCAAAGATAAAGGGCACCGTGTTAACGCCCAGGACAGTGGGCAGGCCCACGGTGAAGTACCAGTACCAAGGATGTGAGCCATAGAAGCTGCCGATGTTGTTGAAAATGTTGTACTTAAGGAACTCGTACGGCGTGACTATCAACCGGCCATGCCAGTAAGTATCAATGGCAACTCCAAGGCCAACAACGAGTAAACTGAAAAAACAAATCCATGAAATCCCCAAAAGAATCTCTTTTTTTACCAGTAAACAACACTCACCCGATGAGGACGAAACGCTTGAGTATTAATTCCAGCACATTTTGACGACTCTTTCGCAGATGATACAGGCTCAATGGAAGCCAAATTACCGCCGCCGTGGGACGCAGGAAACAGCAGATGGCAGCTGGCCATAGATAGCCAGTTCCCTCGCCATACCATGGGAAATAGCTAAGGGCAATTGTGGTCAGTGAGGCCTCCAAGGTATTGGCCAGAGTTCTTGATCCCGTGTAGAACCAGAACCAGGGAACGAGAATCAAAAACAGGGCCCACTTGCGCTTGCCAGTCCACACAAAGAAGCGATAATCCGAGTACGCAGATAAGGTGGCTTGTAGAATCCTTGGCAGCAGCACCAGAAGCTGAACACTGTCCAGATGCAGGAGAGCCAGAAGCTTGTAGAGTCCGGCGATCAGCAGGGGGTAGACATAGCTGCGAATGCCCTGCACCCATTCCCAGGTCAGGTAGCCGTAACTATGAGAAGGGAATATATAATATGAATATCACAAATTGTATTACAAAATATTATTATCAAAAATCACTAATGCCAAGATAATTGCATTGATAATGGGTTTGATTATGTTGCTAGGAATATTTTCACTGTATCATGTGGAAAGGTAGAGTCCAAAGTACCTTGATATGGTTACTTTCAAAGAAAGCTGAATGAAACTATGCAAATTAGACTTGTATTTCACCTTAGTTTGGCCATTAGGGTTGATTAATATAGAATCTAGACTAGATACCACGCCCTAAAAAGGACAAACTTCAACTGAAAAGATTACTTTTTCCTCAGAGTTTAAAATCTACAAAAACCCTGACCTTTTGATGAATACAGGTAATATTTAGCAGAAAACCATGAATTACACCGCGACCAATATCAAACAAATTACCCAATGATATTATTCTAAAATAGACCGGTAGAGTCTGTACCCACCCAAAAGTGATTTTGTGGGCCACCTCCAAACTCTGCCAGTATTCATCCGGAACGTAGTAGGTCTGGACCACAAATACAGAGGCCAAGCGCACGGCCAGAATCAGCAAAAACACGTACAGCAGCCTCATCGCTGCGTGGGTCTCGAAAAGAAGCAGAAGCCAGCAGCAGCAGTTCCAAAATTAGTCAGCCGGAAAAACCGGATGCAGGATGTCGTCGTCGACTTTTGGCCACTTAAAAGAGAAGTGTCTTTTAAGCGCGATTCCCAATAATTTATTGACCGCCTGGTAGGCCGGCCCTAACCTTAAATAGTTGCGTGTAGAGTAGAGTTTGGCAAACCGACGGAATCGCTAGAAATTCCGGAATTTTAGCCACGAAAACGAAACACTTTGGCGGCGGCCTAAAAATAACGCGAACGAAAGACCAAAGCAAAAAAAGAAAAAAGTGTGCACGTAGCTGGACGGGTACATACACCGGAACTTATCGATTAATATCGCTTAGGGATGGAGAGAATTTTCTCAGGGCGAGTGAGCGCACGAAAGAACGGTGATTTTAAAAGTAAAACGGATTTTACTTATTTGATACTTGTCTGATAATTGTGAAAAGGAATACGGTAACTATTATATTTCGGGAAACCTTATATTCCAATGTCAAAAATGCTGTTACATCAACATAAGTTTTGACTTATGACATAAATTCAACCTAACGTAGGGCAGCGAGGAGACAGTGGCCCTTGAGGTTGGATGGATCGCATGGAGGAGCAGGATGTTAAGAGTGCGATGGCATCGCCTGTTAAATAAATTTCCGCAAAAAATCCCCTCAGCGGTGAACCACTTCTCCAAAAGACTTCACACCAACCAAAAGCCGTCTGACAGCGAATCGTTCTTGTCGAAGATGTTCGGGAAGTACCTTCTTGTGACCAATACCCTGGGATCAGGTTTGCTTCTCGGCATCGGAGATGCCGTCTCTCAGTACTGGGATCGTTTGGATGAGAAGGAAGCTTTCGATTATTCACGATCTAGAAACATGGTTATAACAGGCTTGATAATAGGGCCAGTTCAGCATGGATTTTACTCTTTGCTGGATCGGATATTTATTGGAAACACGACCCTGGTAGTTCTTCAAAAGTTGCTGCTGGATCATTTGATAATGTCTCCCACCTATATCGCTCTTTTCTTCTACATTACCAGCTTGCTAGAAGGTCTAAGCATTAATGAATGCCATACGAAACTTTCGGAAACGTTTTTCTATATCTGGGCCCTCGACTGCTGTTTTTTTCCGGCTTTGCAGTATCTGAATTTCCGCTACCTTACGGCTATGCATCGCGTGGTCTTTATAAATCTGGTCAATTGTTCATATGTCGTGATGCTATCCTATTTCAAATACAGTCGAAAAAATTCAGGCAAATGAAAAAGCTTTCTTCAAAAATACATATTATTTCTGTCATGTTCCCGTTAAAATATAAAAAATTAATAGCACCAAGACTCTAGTAACGGTCTGATTTTTTTTTTAAATAACAGCAAAATCGACCAAAACGCTATCGATTACCCGATTAACGTATCGGTAGTTATCAAGCAGCTGTTAGTTTTACGTCAAAATTACAACAAACGGAACTTTGTAACGTAACGGAAACACGGGAAAAGCAACACAGTAAATTAAAATTCCAGCGGTTGCCGCGATGTTAAGCATTCGCTGCCTGCGGCAGCTCGACGGGCACCGCCTCCGCCCCCTGGTCAGCCTAGTCCTAAAGTCCAATAGATCTCCCTCATGTGCTCGGAGGGATTTCACGGCCCTATGCCGCGCCAGATTGAATCACGTAATAGTGCTGCCAGTGCCTCTCAGGCAGGGAATGAGGATGAGCCACGGCAAAGGAGAGACCAAGGTCGGCTCGCTGAGCTTTATTCTTATGCGCTGGGCGAAGATCGCGTGGACCAGCATGTTTGGAAAGTACCTCCTGGTAACGAATGTGGTGGGATCCGGTCTGTTGATGGTCGTCGGCGATGCGATTGCCCAGGAGTACGAGTACCGGCGGGGCTTACGGCAGCAGGATCGCTTTGACACTGGTCGCATGTACCGCATGTTTGTGGCGGGCGCTCTGCAGGGTCCGCTGCATCACTACGTTTACAACTGGATGGACAGGGTAATGCCAGTCCGCTCGATGAAGAACATCGTAAAGAAGATCCTCATCGATCAGCTGGTGATGTCTCCAGCCTGCATCCTCATATTCTTCTACTCCATTTGTTATTTAGAGGGCCAAACGATGGAGTCCACCAACGAGGAGCTGATTAGCAAGTTTCCCTACGTCTATATGCTCGACTGGATGACATGGCCGGCGGCGCAGTATGTGAACTTTCGTTACCTGGAGACCAAATATAGGGTGACCTTTGTCAACATCTGCACTGCCGTCTACAATGTCCTAATGTCTTATATGAAACACGATTTTGGGCTCCACCTGCCGTTGGAGAAGGAGCTAATGGATTCCTCGAGCAGCAAGGGCGGCGGCAGCTTTGCAGAGACCGACAGCAAGACCACCACCACCAACAAGTTACCCGTGCAAGCAAAAAAGACTTAATCACGGGACATGCGTGATATTGTGATATTTATAATGAAGAAAAAAAGAAAACTTAGTTACTGATTAATGTGCACATATGTAGGTATTAATATATTACCGAAAGAGGCTATCAGCGTGAATATAAATTAATATGTATGGTACAAAGGTGAACCCGATCGTTGTCTATATATTACAATCCCTAAGGTAGATCAATTTAAAGCTTTTAAGTAGAGATTGTTAGAGAAAGAATGCCAATGAAGATGCTTTTATTTGTTAACCTTTATTTTTTAAAACTTGATCATGTTCGTAAGGGATCCCTTTCAATGAAACCACAAAACGAGTGACAAGTTTTTGGTGTTAATTTAGTTTGTGCGCACTGGGAATTACACAATCGTATTGAAAACTTAGTTCTACAGAAAATGAACATATCAAATTATGACCTCGACGCTGTTTGTCATAGTAAAATGTTGGCTAATTGATAAAGAAATAAATAAGCTCTCTAGTCTTTAATATTTAAGTAAACTCTGTTGTCTGTACTCTTAATGCCTTGATAAAACAGAAAGTAAATGAGGCTCTTCTGGGTTTAAATAAATAAAAAGACAAATGTACAACAAAGACTAAATTCATGAACTCTCAAATATTTATTTACAACGCTTTCTATATCAGAGTTAGTCTACCTAATCAGTGAGCTCAGATTAATTGAATCTTATCTTTTATATTTACTAAAAAAAAAACCCCTCCTTAACATCCCCCCTACTTGATTACAATCGTCTCGACGGGCTGACTAATCCCAAAGATGTGCTGAGCCAGCATCAAGTGCTCCTGGCTGATAAAGTTTGCCAACAAAGTGATCACATTCTCATTGCAGCGCGCAATCTGCTGGCGGGTAATGGCCTTAAACTCATCCCTGGCACCTTTGTCCGCTCCGCGAGTACCAATTCGGCGGGTCTGAGCGCCACTTGCACCGGCACCGGCGGCAGTGGCAGCAGTGGGAGCTCCGCTGGACCCACCGCTAGTGGGCGGCGAGCTGGTCAATTCGAAATTATCCTCCTGCTGAGAGTTCCAGATGTGCGAGAGTTCCTCAATCACATCAATGGCGATTATATAGGTGGAAAGGGTGCGCAGATTGAACGATTTGCGTTGCTTGATCACGTTGAAAATCTGTTGGGTGAGCAGTACATCGTTGAGGAGATTCAGCTGCTGGAGCACCAGGAGGTCGCCTATCAATCGATCCGGGCAGCCGGGCTCGTAAACCTTTCGGCTCAGGCGACTGATTATGGCACCCACGCAATATTGCACCAAAGCGGATCGGGTGAGCGGCAGGAATACCATGTGTCGGTGGCCCTTCAGTGACATATTGTCCAAGAGTTGGCCCTGGATGGTGGGCAGTTCGGAGAGGATCTTGAGGATGCACTGAAAGCCCTGGAGCTAAGGGAAAGTCATCACAATTAATTTATATAATTTTACAAGTGAGAATTGAACTTACAGTCATGCTCCCCTGCATCAGATTGAGACTTAGGATCTGCAGGCTCTGCACCAGGCTGCTCTGCGTGGTCATGTCGGACATCAGTTTGTTGGCCTCATCCCGGTGCCCGAAATAAATGGCCAAGTCGAAGAGGAACCTTGAGATCCAGGGAGCCAGCGGAAGGGCCAGCATTAGCTGGCTGAAATCCCTCTGAAACTGATCCGTATTGAGCAGCTGCCAGCACTGGGCGGCGTGCAAGAAGGCCTTGGATAGCTCCGGACTAAGGGGAGTTGTCAGCGAGAACTTCGGCGGCTCCATGCTCGGTACATCAGAGCCGTCGCCATCGGGTGGTGTCCATTCCATAAATCCCTCCACCAGAACGTGACTGACCTCGGCATCCTCGATTCGCAGCTTACAGTTCCGGATGTAGCCGTGCAGCGAGTAAATAAACAAGGTCGTGGCATAGAAGAGGACCTGCGAACTGCCCGCCGGACTCCCGGAGAGTATGTCCACCAGCTTCTCCCAGTAAACGTTCTGATTTACATGCTTACTGAACGGCAGAAACGGTTCCCATCCCATCATCTGACCGCAGATCATCAGCACCTTGAAAATATTTTTCCAGGCATCCGCCGTGCCGTCCGACTCGTCCATTATTTGCCGCAAATAATACTCCAGGGAACTTGTATACAGCCTGCAGGCCAGTGCTGGTGACAGTTCGGGCGGCTTATTCTGTATCATGGGCAGCACCTCCTCCACCAGTATCCTCTGGTACAGATCCGGATCCGTTTTCATGCCCTCGGCGAGCATTTCCAGCAGTCTTGGCGCCTGAGTTACCGCGGACTTGGGGAACTTGTTGAACATCAGTATGTAGATATAGATGCACTGCTCCAGATTGTCACCACTATGGTTAATGGTGTGCATAAATATGTTGTGCTGCACCTCGGGCGTCAAGTGCTTGTACATCTTCACATAAAAGTCCTGTTCCGGCGTATTTTCGTTCTCATTTCTCAGAGCGGTTGTTAGCGAATTGATCTCCTGCCATAGTTCGGAATGTTGGTTCGGGAAATTTGTGGCGCTTTAAACAGTAACAGCAGTTAACCATTTACCTATATTATTTAATTTATAATTAAGCTTACATGACGCTAAAACACTTTGCAGCTTCTTCATAGTTTTGGCCCTCTCGCTCCAGAATATAGGCCTCATATTGCACATTAAAAGCAGCGGGATATAGGGTTTTGGCCGTGATTATCCAGGCTTTAGCGGCGCAGGGATCGCTTTTCCGCAGACTTTGCGCCTGCTTGACCATGTACAATTCATTTTCATCGCTGGAATTTGTCATTTCTTGCTCGAATTTTCAACAAAACATTAGCCGGTCCGCTAGAGCTGAGTCGACCACTCGCGATGTTATCGATAGATCGATAGATGCGATGTTTTAATTTTAATTTTGTTTAATTTTATTTGTTGAATAATAGTAGGAACTTTCTTAAACGTAATCTAATGGTATAATAGGTTGATTACTATTAATAATAACAATAAAGTACTCCAAATCACTTTACTTGGGCCAGACTGCGCTTAACAGTAGCTGATCTATCGGTGTTAATACTCAACAGCTGCTGAACTCGATAGGGCGACTTATCGGAAAGTGGCGGAACAATTTGAAATCAGTTGGCAATTTACAATTATTTATTTAGACATTAAAAGCTACAAATAATGCAAAATGATATGTTAAAATTGTTTCTTTGTTTTGGTGCTGGACTGGAGTGGATGGGCTGTGTGTGTTGCTACTTAGTCTTGGACTTTTTGTGTCGGCTTACGCGTCTGAAAACAGAAAGATGGAGAAACATGTTATATAGAAATTCGCCCTTTTCGTTTCTTAAATGAATAGCTTTATTTGAATACTTTCTTTCGTTCTCTCTTCTCTTTATATATATATATATTTATATTTATATATAGAAAGTGTATTGTTAATGTATGTTGTTTCGCTTCGATTTGTTTCAGTGTAGGGTGTGTGTACTTAGCCGAACGTTCAGTTAACTAGGGCATTACTATATAGGTATTGTTCATGTTACGTTTACTGTTAAATATAATTAATATAAATATGCATTTTCGTTTATAAGTTATCATTGCGTCCATCTTCTTCGATCTCATCCGATTTCATTTCCATTTTGTAGCTGCTTTTCTTGAATTTGTTTTCCTCTAAAATGTGGTTTACACACATATAAAAAATAATCCTTGTCGTATCTTCTTCGCGATCTCTTACGCTATACGTATATAAATATGTTTCTGGGGGGATATTAGGTCTATGGGCTACACACTTACTCTTCTAATGGGGGGAAAACCATTGAATAGTTTCCCGCCGTCGGTTTCGGTTTCCCTCCCCGGGGGCTTGGATACAAAATGCAATTAAATTAAAACACCTATACTTCGCTTAGCTTGGCTAAAGCATATCTCTTCGAATCAATTAACCAAGTCCAAGGCTATAATTTTGAAAACAATCACTTTATTTTTGATTTCCAGATAGTTTCAAACACAAAAACACGCATAGAATGAATCGCTTTTTTGATTATCGAACTTCGAACTTAAACGAGGTATAGGTGCATTTTGTGCTATATATTATTGCTTTAAACAATGCCTGTATTTGTTGGATTAGCAACAATTCGTGTTTATAATCAGCGGAAGAGGATCGTATGGGGGCGTTGCAAAGTAAGAATACAGAGACTTTCTTTCATACAATTCTCCAGTTCGATTTCGTTTCCCTTTTCTGTTTTTTTTTTTTTGGCACATTGTGCTGCAATTTATATTTTTGTTTCAACAAGTGTGTGTTCTCGATTCTCGTTCATAATCTTCATAAATAAATACACATAAAAAATATGCTATAAGAAATTGCTGTACAACAACAAGTGAAGCGTGTTTGTGTGTGTGTGTGGGGAGGGAGTTTTTTTTTGTTTGTTGGATTTTCTGATCAAAACTTTATTGCATAGCGAGCGAGTTTGGTTGCATTTCGTTCGGGGGACTCGATCATAATTTTTCAGAGTGTAGAAAATATAAATTTGTTCTAAAAGTGTCAGTCTATTGCGCAAAATCTACTTTTGTCGTGATTTCTACCCGATTTTTCGATTATTTTAATGTTGCGTGTTCTTGTTTTGTTTTGCTTTCTTCGTATATATATAAAAAATTCCCTAATATTTATGCATCGTGTTTCATCATCGTTCGTTTAGCCCACCAATCCACGCTGCGATTCCACCCGATCCGTGCCTCCATCGTGCCTCCCACACATTAGGTGCCAGCTCGAGGCGGCGAGCTGGTGGGGATGGATGGATGGATGGATGGGTCGAGAGCCAGGAATCTGGAAATAACGGCTGTCCTACGGCAACTAAATACGTCATAATACAGCTACTGCTACGACACAGTTAGGTCGCTACGACTACTACTTAGTGGCTACGGCGGGGGGTCACTTAACCTAGCTTCGTGTATGCGTAGGCGCAGATCACGCCCACCACAACACCAGCGGCAATATATGTGAGTAATGACCTTCGTTTCTTTGCCGCCACCTGGCTATCCTCGCCTTCCCGCTGCTTCCGCTTAATGTCGTTGACCTTCTGCTCCAGACTGGCCTGATACTCGTTGCGTTTCCGCCGCTTCAGCTCGTTCTCGGGACTGAAAATGGGATTACTTTGTGTGAGCGAGCGCTTTGTGGAATGCATTTTAGGACTTCTCTCTCACCTGGCTGGGAGCTGCTGGCCTGGAATTGTATCGATGCCGTTGGCCTTGCTGCTGATTTCTTCGCCAGAAACTGGTGCTGGCTTCTCGTTGTTGGCATTCACATCGTCGGCGGCCGCCTGTGTCGTTGTCGTTGGGATGGGCACTTGGCCATTGACGGGCTCCGCATCGTGATCCTCGTCATTAATCGTTTCGTATTCCTCCTCCTCCTCGTCTTCGTCATCGTCCTCGATGTCTTCCAGCGAGTAGTCGTCGTCGTCGTCGTCGCTGTCCGTGTCGTCGTTTGCATCTCTCACCGAGGGCAGCGGTGGCAAGGGGCGCAGGCGATCGGCCACCTCCGCATCGCGTATAATATCGTGCGGATGATTGATGATGTTGTTTAGAGCATCCTTGCTGCTCAGCTCGCCGATAATAAGCTCTCCTGTCGCAGCCGCCGCACCAGCCGCACCATTGGCCTGGGCTGCGCGCATGTCCAGCGAGAGTACGCCGCCAGAGTTGGGGGCCAGGGGCAGGATGAGCGATGCCACGCGCCGTGGCAGCGGCGGTGGCAGCTCGTCCAGTGTGTTGTGGTGATTGGTGTCTGTGTCATTGCTGATTGTCGGCTCCTCAGCGTCGAGAAAGGTCTGAGAGAAACGGGGAGGGAGTTAAAGCATACAGAGATATGGTTAGTTAGTTTCATGCTAAAGGCCACAGGTGTGCCACAGAAATCTCTACCAACCGAAAAGCAATGTCATCTCCTTCTTCATCGCATCAAGGTAATTGCAAAATAAATTTTAGGTTTTAAAGTATTAAATTTTGGTTATTTATTTTATCGCATTTTGGAATAGGATAATTTGTAGTATTTACTAACAGTAGGAAAAGGCAACCGATCGATCCCCTTTGATCACAGTTTGTTTTTGTGTGTGATAAAGCATAAAGCCTAACGAATGAAATCTCTAGAAACTGCTGACTGTGACAGCCTCTAAAGATTGCCGTGACACCCCCTTCGTTATTTTTGTTTTCATTTTCATCATCAATTCATCAATGCAAACGGCGCCGCTTGACAGACAATGTCGCCGCGGAACTCCTTAAACGTCTTCCAATACATACGGGATCGTGCAGCTTCTGGATGCCCTCGATGATGGCCTGGTAGGAGAAGTCCAGCTGGTCGGCGGTCTGGATCAGGCCCATGCGATAGCTGCGCAGCTCGCACAGCACCTTGGACACATTGCATTCGCCATACTGATCGATCAGCACCAGGCAGCAGTCCACCAGGCAGAAGGTACCCGATCTCCCAATGCCGGCACTGCAGTGCACCACCGCCGGTCCCACGTCGGGGCTGAGGCAGCCCGAGTCGCGGACTTGCTGCAAGAACTTGAGGAATGCGTCCGGCGAGCCGGGTATGCCAAAGTCTGGCCATGTTGTGTAGTGAAACTGCAACACCTCGCGGCTCTGATGCGTTTCGAGATCGGTTAATCTGCGATTGATTGCAATCGATTTGTTATTCATTTTTGATTAGTTAGTTGTTAGTCTACGCTTTGGACACTCACTTGAACCACCGCCGCACAAAGTTCTGGTAGGTCTCGCAGCGTACGAGCTCCACCGTGAGCTTGACATGCGGCAGCTTGAGGGCCTTATCCGCTCCCAGCTCGTTGGGCCAGTAGAGGTGGCACTTGATCTGCTTCTTCTCCATCAGTTTGTTGAGCATTAGAATGGCGCTGGACGCCTGCTCCCAGACCATGAGCCAAAAGTGACCCACTGTGTCCTCCAGGGGTCCCTGGGTCAATATATACTGACGAGCGGCGCGCTCCATCTGAAAGGGGGAAAGAGAATGCAATGCAATGCATTAATGCAAATGCGACTACGGGATTGACTTGACCCACCTTAACCAGATTGGCATTAATGTAGTCAACGCTGCCACGCTTCAAGATGATGCGCGAATGATCGTATGGATTCACATCCCGATAACGATTCAGGCCGCGGTTCTGGTGGCGTTCCGATTCCGACGTGCAGAACTGTTGCTCTTTCGCCTCTCTATCGCATTTCTCACAAATTTCCTGGAATTTCAAAAAGGTCATTAATCCAAGCAAATAGCAGCACAATTAATAAAAACTGATAGGGGCCCGAAAAAAAACCTTCGAACTTGCGGAATTTCGGACACTTATCAGTACAAATGTTTTGAATGGATTGTTGTCTTCTTCCCACAGAGTGTTGTCAATTATTTGGACTTGAAATCTATTCAGAATATCAGGAATATATTACGAGTGTATACTTTTTAATCAGGCAGTTCCGGGAAAATAAAAACTTTGAAATAAATGACCCATTAACAGGCAACTTAAAAATTTATTCATTCCGAGAATTCGTTCGCTGGAAATACGCTTCTAAAAAGTACTGATTAGGAACAGCATTAAAAAAGAGTTTCATTCTTTTCCGTATGAGAGCAAATATCGGTATTGTATCGATATACATATGCTTTACGTTGCGATATACATAATACTTGAAGTAGCTTTAAGCCAAAAGCACTTAAATTTAAATGCAACAAATCAGGCATGACTCAACGCATTCCACTTCGATTTTTGTTTACAAATATAGGCTAAAGGCCTAAAAATAAGATAACACACTCTCACAAAACCATCCATAAGGAATGCTTTATTAATACATTATTTATGTTCTCTGGAAAAAAAAAAGATAGAACAAATGACATTTATTATTTCTGCCTAAGAAAATACTTTACTTGGCTGACTATGGCAGAAATTCTCAGTAAACATGTCGTAAGAGAAATATTTACTTATGAGTGGGAGGGAAGGTTCCGAAGTGGCAAATTATCCGCATTATTATGATTTTCGATAAATTTCCCACACGATGATAAGCTTTGGAGACCTTTTGAGTAATGCGAATAGCAGAGGATACATTTTCTATGAAATCGAAGAAGGCCTTCTGTCATTGGGGGTTGCCCCATTTTCGGCCCTGAATCACCACCACCTGTCCCCACTCACACGACGGGCTTCTTTTGTAGCTTTTCCCGGAGGTAGGTGGGTTGCCAAACCTACGCTGCACAGATACGGCGGCGGCGGTTGTTCCTCGATGGGAGTGAACCCAAGCCCAACATCACCCAGCTGACAAACCGGGCGTGACTAATTAGCCAAGCAGCAACGTCGTCGGCTGGCTGTCGTTAATGGCATTATCTTGGGCATGACCGTTGCCGTCCGTTGTTGCCGGCATTATCAGCCGAATGTATGTATAATTGCTGGCACAGCTGTATAAATGGCCACGGACAATCGAACCGAACTGAACCGAACACCCAACAAGGTCAATGGCGCCAAATCTGACACGATGACAGTCAGTTACTCCTCAAGCTCCGATTTTGGCCACCGGATATTTTGAATCACATGCTTAGTACACAGATGAGTAACAGCGTTCAGAAGCCTGGTTTTATACCGTATCTCCCTGCTGATACTGCAGCAGCTTTGCTTTCGTTGATTAAAAAATCAGTTGTTAATTGTCAGTGTTCGTCATGATTCAAATGTGAATCACACACACCGACCGAGTCAGTTGCAGAGCTCGAAAATGCAAATACAACAATATCCGTAACCGTCTGTCGTCGACGCTTCTCGTCTTCGTTATGAAATCACTCGCAACAGGCGACTTCTTACGCAATCTCCAAAGACGAAATCTTGTTAGGGGGCAATGTCCGATAAGGGGAGAAATTTAAAGGGAAATGTTATTTGGCAATTCTCTTCGATCTGTGGATCGTCGCCCTTCTCCTATCACAATAATTGATAATATTCTTGGGAAATGGGAAAGGTAAGAATTGCATTTACGATTCCCAAGAAATCTTGCTATCAATTGCTTGACGCGTTTGGATTATCAGCTTGTCACGTGAAAATACGCATAAATTATATTCTGGAGTATTCTGGGTTATTTTTATTCTAAGATGTACAATTTTCAAGCTGATAAGAAGATTTTTGTTATGTTCTTTCGTTGGGGATTACTCCAGTGTATTTCCCATGACTTAATATTTTGTTTTGATAAGAACTGTAAGCACGCGTTCTTTACTTAATAAACCTTTATCAGTAGGGAAATAATCTACTTTTACATGATATTTGTAGTAACTTAAAGAATATGAAGCTTAGAAAGGCAACATTCATTCACCTACTCAGCTCCTAAGTAATACCATATTTCCTCAACTGGCAAACTGTTATGTTATTTTATGCTCTGTGGTTTTCCAGGTGACCCTTCTAAGCTGCATGGGGAAATCTTCTGCAAGGTGAGTGGAGTGGAGCAGCAGATCATCATCATCATCATCAGCATGGGGGGCTTGAATTTCCAAAGCGTGTCGTGCAAACAGTTTGATTGTTTCGTTTTGCATTGCAGCGCTTGAGGAAAAGAAAGGAACAATAACACAAGACACAAGCATTGCATGCAGGCGGATCATAATTGCACAAAGAGGGGGTACGGAACCGGAATAGAGCGAATTTTAAGTGTGGGCAAAATGGAGATCCAGGGGAATGTATACCCAATAACGGTAGTGCGTTCAATGGAAACGATAACAATAAAACAAAACCTATTCGAATGCGTCATTGAGTTTTGGGGTTACAGTCGAACCTAGCTAAATAATAAAGTTAAGAGGTTTAAAAAAACCCCGGTGTGGTTTCTTTTAATGAAGTTGAGTTTTGATTAATATTCTTAAGAATTAATACTAACAAGAATCTTTAATTGTTCCAAGCAATTGTTTAGAAATTATGGAATTCTAAGACTTCAAATTCGGTGTATTTATAAAATTCCAATTAAATTTGTTTTCATGAAAATGAACAACCATAAAAGGTTATTAAGAAAAGTTCTTTCGAAAAATAGCGTTTTGCATATGCAAGTATTACTGTGGTAACCGCTACAATGACTCATTTCAACAACTTGTTGAAGAACTATTGAGTTAGGTCCAAAAAGGTGTTGTGAAATTCATTCTTTGAGACCAATAAAACGCAACAACTGGGATATATGTGTGTATGATTTATGGATTAACCAGAGAACGAGAGATTAACTTTTCAGAAACATCCCAGGCAACCCCATGTAACGAACCTGGAACTGCTCCCGAATTCAATAGAAATACCCGTGAGCAGAAAATTTTCCAGCCAAAAGCGACATTTAATTGTGAGCGTACCAGTTTAGTTGGAAAATTAGATTATCCTCGGCAACGACGGGCACAAAGGATGCGATGCCAGGCCAGAGCAGAGCGGAGCGGTCCGAAAACCGAGATACACAACGCAACGCAACGCACACTGTCATCCTAGCTGCGGACTGAAATTCCGTGAAATCCCAATTCAAGTGAGTGGCAAATGGAACAAGACGCAGGAGGTGATGGCAGCGGTGGAGGAGGAGGAGGAGGAGGAGCAGCTGAAGACACAGTTCGCCGGAACTGGCTATAAAGCAGAAACTGCCAGCCAGCCAGCCAGCCAGTCAGCCCAGCTCGGATGAAGATGAAGAGGCAGGGGAAGAGGAAGAGAGCGGAGGGGAGAAGGAGGAGGATACCGACAGGCAACAAGAAACCCAAAGCGAGACTCAAAAAACCAGACGCATGCCCTTTGTGCCCCTGTGTGCGTGAGTCTCCTCTGTGCGCCTGTGTGTGTGTGTGATTGTGTTTGTGTAGTTCTTAAGTGGCAGCCACTGTCACCCCTCGGCGATTTATTTTGGTTTTTTTTTTTTTGTCAATGGGAGCATGGCAAGGGGGGGACCTGGAGGAGCGCCGCAATCACAACAAACAGCATTCCCAGGAATTCTATCCAATTTTATTTTGCCATACGAATTCGCGGAAGAGGTACGCTCTAGTGATAGTCAAAGGAAATCGCTTTTTGGGGAAAGGTAGGCGAGCGACCAGCCGAGCGAGCGAGCATAAATATGCCAAATACATACAAGAGTCGCCCCTTGTACGTGAGAATGCAAAGTAAAGTGCAGCAGGTGAGCGAGCCTCGGCATGATGCATGTGTGCATGCGAGTGTGTTCCAGTGTTGGTGAGAATCTGTTGGTACATTATTTTTTTTTTTTTTTTTCGGTCAAAGCCTGGCTGGTGACCACTTAAAAGCCAGCAAGGGGAACAACAACAACGACGGCGAGAACAAGAACACTATCACACAGTGGGGCCCACACAAACACACCGAACTACACACGAACAGGCGCACACAAACACACACACACACACACCTACGGCTGAGAGTCCCGCTGTGCGTGTATTGGTGGTGGAGGCATCTGCAGAAGCCTTTTGCGCACTCATCACATTTTCGTGGAAATCCAAAAGGAGGAGCAGCCGAAAGGTGTGCGTGCGTGCGTATGTGGGTGTATCGTCGCAAGTCCTGGCGTTTTCCGCCTTTGCACATTTTCGTTTTTCATTGCAATTGCAGTCCCGACGGGTCGCAGTTGTAGTTGTTGTTGCCATTTACCTTGTAGTAGCGCGGCCACACAGGCTTTTTACTGTGGTATTCCGCCTCGATTTTCTGTCGGGCGGCCGCATTGTCCATTGAAATCGCCGCCGGCGACGACCCACTCGTTTTCTGATCACTCATTTTGCACTGTTTCCTGCGTTTTGTTGCAATTTAATAACTTTTAATTTGGAGTTAATCACGGCGTTGACGAAGTTTGGCATTTAAAAAAGCCAGATTTGACGGGAACTAGGGTTGTTGATATTATATAGTAGAGCTGTAGAAACATCGATAGCAATATTGATAGTATCGATTGTGGCTGTGCGGCGCGATTGTTGTTTTCCACCATCGATATATCGCCTTTATTTACCCTTTTATTTAATTTGTAATTCACAATACGATTCTCATGTAAATGGTCTCAATTACTCTTATTTGTAATAATTATAATCAACAAAAAAAAAACAATTGAAGATAAAAATAAGATTGGTTTTTATGTTTTTAATTACTGAAAATCATGTGCAATTGGCAGCTGAAGGCAACATTACATGTTATAATATATTGTAATAATTTTAAATTTATTTCAAAATGTATCTTTAGGAAAAAAAGTACAGTAAGTAAGTAAGTAAGTATAAAATCGTGCTATTGTAATTTAAAACGTTTTCAAAAAATAGTCTGAAACACAAAAAATTAATTAATTCTATTAATACGATCATAAATATCGATAGTTTGGAATGTCACTATCGAAAACATCGAGTGAGATCGATGTTTTTACAGCTCTATTAAATAGGGTTGTTGATCATAAATCAAAATATCAATATATCGATATTTTTCTAAACATGATGTATCGGCCTTTACAGAGACCTGGTAATCGTTATCGGGTAACTAGCTTGCGCAGCCAACTTCACGTCGATGCCAAAGTCAAAATAACGCGCAAAATTATTTGGCTAATTTATCAATTTGAGGAACTGAACGAAATACCTTCGCCATAATGTCGCACCTCATGCCCCGGAGGACCAGTGAGTACCGCGTCAATGATTTGGAGGACAACAGCGTGCCCGACAAACGTCAACAAAGATCCACAATACGCGGCGGAGTTACACCGACTCCCAAATCCAACAAGACGTCGAACCTGAGGCCATCGCAGAGCCGTATTTCGCAGCCCCTGTGCTTGGAGCGAGATCGGGCCAGTCAGATGATCGGGACCCCCAAACACAATCTCCGGCGCCCCATGTTCTCCTCCGTGGAGCGAGCAGTGGCCCTCCATTCGGACAAGAAGTGGGTTGCAGAGAGATCGCAGCAAATCTTCGAATACCTGCGCGACGTGTCGAGCAACCCAACGCAGAGTCTAGACATCAGCAGGATCAGCAGCCTGCGCCAAATGACCATCAAGGAGTTTGTGGGCATAATTAACCACTTCTTCCACAAAATCTTCGGCAATCGGGTGACCGTGGGCCACAACCACGTAGAGGACATAATGGGCGCCATGCAGAGGCTGAATTATCCCCATCAAATGGGCAAATCGTGGCTAATGTCGCCGACTACCCAGCACTCATTTGGCCATGTCATCGTTTTAATGGACTTCCTCATGGACTTTGCGGCATCCCCGGAGGAGCATGCCAATGAGTTTTTATTCACGGACACCTCAGAGCAACATAGCTCGTATCAGCACAGCGTGGCCAGCGAGTCGATGGCCGTCATGTCCACCACCCAAACGCATCACACGCTGCAGCTGGACGAGGAGCTAAACGCCCTGCTCTTTGACGCCTGCCGGCAAGGAAACATTTTGTGGAACCAAGAGCACACCGAGGAGGAGGAAAAGCTGATGAAAAAGACCAGCGACCTGTTAATATCCAAGAAGTACGATCTGGATAACTTGCATGCGATGGAGCAGGAGATCGATGGCCTGAAGGTGAAGAATCAGAAGCTGGAGGAGCAGCTGAGCAGCGATAAAGAGAAGATGCACCAACTGAAGCAGCTTACCCAGGAGCAGAATCATTTGGCCAAGAGCCTGGATGCCATCCAGAAGGAATTATCCCACCAAATGGAGCATAACGCCCAGCTATCTGCCAAGGCCAACGAGAGACAGGCAGAGTTCGAGCGTCAGGTGGAGTACGAGCGACGCCTGCAGCAGAAGGTAAAGAACCAAAAGTACAACGTACAGCAGCTGAAGGAGCTGCAGACGCACTCCAACGACCTTGTAAGCCACTCCAAGGTGTACGAACGCCAGGTAAAGAACGTATCGGACATGGAGCTCAACCAGCAGGTGATGTTGGCGCGGGCCAAGCAAAAGCAGTTGGACTCGGTGGAGGCCTACAACGCGGATGTCCACAAACTGACCATGGACACTGTAATCTGTCAGCTGAAGCGAGACGGTGGCCAGCAGTTGAACCTATCGCTACCGCTGCAGCCCACACTGGCGGACATCGACGAGCACGTGCAGTGTCTGGAGGTCCTGGGCAAACTCCTGCAGCACCAACGCCGCCTCAACGACGAGCGGCGCCAGCAGCTGGAGCAACAGAAGGATGCTTTGGCGGGCGAGGAAATTAAGCTGTACACCCGAGTCGGCTCCCTAAATTCGAAGCTGGCTGCTTTAAAGCAGAACCGTTCCAACCTGGAGGCCAGCCACAAGACCAAGCTGGACGCCTTGCTGCAGCATCAGCAGCTGCAGCTGGAAAGGGACTTCGAGCTGAAGATCCAGTTGGAGGAGCAGCAGAAGCTGTGCCAGACATTATCGCAGAAGCTGGCGGACTTGGAGACCCGCAATGAAGAGATCATGTCCTCCGCTGAACGGTATCAAGAGGAGGACCTGCAAGCTCGAAATGCCCGCTGCGACGAGATGGAGAAAACACTGGAGAAAGCTGAAGAGGAGCTGAAGGCTTTCACTGATACGCTCGCCACCAATAAGGCTAACATGGAGTTGGCCAAGAAGGAGCTGGACTCATTCCCGATGCCGTCGTTTGAGCCAGTGGTGGAAGCGATTAATAAACTATGTTTTTAGGTTGCTGGCTTAGTTTTTATTATCAATAAACAAATTATTTATTTTTGTGTATAATGTTAATATAATTTACAGTGTATTTCGAGCATGGAATTGGAAAATGAACATATTAATATTCATCGCGCCGCAGCTAGCTGGAAAGGTTTCATCCGCTTAGGAAAGTTTAAAAGATTTGAAAAGCGGCGAAAAACCTGGCAACTCTATTTATAAGATTTAAGTGTGACCAAATGCCAGGAAGAGAAGTTATCGGGCGATAACTTCCCCAATTTCCCAATTTTGTTACTTAATTAATTAGACGAAAATAAAATGATAACCCGCGTGTTCCGTCTTGTTCGCGACCAGCGCTTAAGTGTTCCCGTGCTTCGCTGCTTCCACCACGAGTTCTCCAAGCCGGAGGCGAAGACGCCTGCTGCCAAAACCGGGGAAAAACCAACCAATCCCTTCCAGAATGTGCCCGGCGGCGTCGTGCAGAGCAAATACAAGATATTCCGCGACGAAGAAGCAACGGAGATCTTTGATGTGGAGGAGGCACGCTACCAGGAGCAGCAGCTGCCCGGCGAGCCCGAAGAGCAGCAGGATCAGTACTATGGCCTGAATCTAAAGCGTAAGCGCACTAAAGAATCCTCCACCAAAAACAAACAAGGACTAAGACCGTTTTTCTTTTGCAGGAGGTGTTCGCGGCGTGTTCGATGTGGAGGACTTGGTGGAGCTGTTGCGGAAGGAGAACGTCGACGACATATTCGTTTGCTATGTGCCCGAAGAGCTGAAATATGTGGATCACCTGGTTGTTTGCAGTGGAAGGAGCTACCGACACATGCTGTCCACGGCGGAATTTGTGCGTCGCATGTTTAAGATTAAGCGAAACAAAGGCGACATTTTGCCGCGCATCGAGGGCGACAAGAGCCGAGACTGGATGGCCATGGATTTGGGTGAGTATTTCGGGAGTTGTGATGCCCACACCATCCAGTAAAAGGTAACCTCCTTGTTTTTCGATATTTTCAGGCAACATTGCGCTGCACATCTTTTCGCCCAAGGCTCGCGAGGAATACGACCTGGAGTCGCTATGGGCCATTGGCTCCCAGTACGATCGCGAGAGCCAGAAGCCGCATAATCCCTACGGAGACATTTTCATGGCCCCCGCTGCTCCAGATGCAGTTTCTGCTCCGTCAAATCAGGAAACGTAGAAATCTTTGGCTTTACTAGTTTAATATATGTACAATTGGTTCACCAGACCACTGCGCCGTCCGTGATCTTTTTGTGGAAATCGTAGAGACTGGGAAAGACATGATCGCGATCTATATCCCCACCGTACTTCCTCGCCAAATACGCGTAGCTCTTCTCGTGCACCAGGGCCGAGTGCCAGCCATGCTCCTTGGCGGCTAAATAATCGGTTGTGGGTCCATCGCCTATATGCAGGCACTCCTCCGGCTGCAGATTCTCCAGGCCCGCCTTCTCCATCGCCTGACGAAAGATCTCGGCCGATGGCTTCTCCGCCTTGACCTCGTACGAGGTAAGGGCAAAGTCCAGATACTGATCCAGCTTGGTGTTCTGCAACAGCGCCGGCAGACGTGGATCAAAGTTGGCTATCACGCCCAGCTTGCGCTTCTCCGGCTTCAGGTCCTTGCGCAGTTGCTGCAGCAGCTCCACGCTGCCATTGCAGGGCTGCCAGCAAATGGAGGTCTTGTAGAGCTCAATCAGATGATTGGAGAAGTTGTGCAGCTTATCATCGGGTATGGCGGCTCCGCTGTCCGCGAAGGTGCCTGTGGGGGGTAACGAGGTTTTGATTCCTTGTTTAAATCTTAAAATAAACCATTTAATGGCCAAGTTCAGTTTACTTCGAGATTATCACCAATTTGCAAGTTATATTTAATTTGGTTTAAGGTCGATTGGGGGCCAAAGGAGATAAGCCTCGAAGATAATTTGAATTAAATTTAAAGACTAATCGAACGCTCAGCATGTATGTAATAGTATTTCTTAGGGAAACAACTTTGAAATCGTTAAATTTCTATATAAATTAATTGCTTTCACTATTTTAAGCTTGGCAAGGCGACGGATAACAACAACATCGAATAATTGCACTTTGGAACAAGCTAAATTGTTTATCACCCGGTTGGCCGGTCTGTGAAGAAGACAAACAAACACTCGGCTGAGGCACTCACCTGCTATCAGCTTACGCCACCACTGCTGCCACTCGATCTGTGGCTCTGTGTCGCGTCCAAAATTGGGATAATCCCGGTTCATCTTGTACCTGCAATTGAGGAGTGATTATATCAGGAGGAGCTGGAGGAAACACTATGATCCTCTTACCAGTTGGCCTTAAAGTTCTTGGCCAGTTCATTGTTGTCACAGCGGGCGCCGAAGAGGGCACCGATCTCGCCATACTGCTTGCCGGGCGTCGTGCGGAACTGGAGGAGCGTGTTGGTCACGTCAAAGGTGATCAGGCGAAAGCGACTGAGGCTGCGCATCTCGGACGGGGGGAGGGATATTGACTTTTGACTCTCGACTCTCGTCGTTGTTTAGTGACCGAGAACTGCCGGCGTACTACGTGAGCTGCTGGCGTTCTGTTATTGTTTTGTACGAAAGCCGATCCGCCTCGTTATCAGCTTTCGCAGGCAGCTGCCAAGATTCGAGCTGCCGCTCGGTTCGCATCGGATCGGATCGGTGGACCCTCGGGGTGTGCGCTCGCTGCGGTTATCTCTAGTTACTAGATGTCATATTGGTATATCGATTTGCAATCTGCACTGATTAGCCTGTGTTATGCAAACATTATTATAAAAGATAAGATCGTGCTTGTTATCGTGGCTTCTGTTTGGTGTTTATTTTTGTGTCAATTTAAAATGCGCGCCCAAGC
Organism: Drosophila aff. chauvacae BK-2020; assembly: GCA_018903765.1. NCBI lineage: Eukaryota > Metazoa > Arthropoda > Insecta > Diptera > Drosophilidae > Drosophila > Drosophila aff. chauvacae BK-2020. The sequence goes on from JAEIGO010000058.1 coordinate 21,434,171, forward strand.
AGCTCAGTTTCTAAAAAACTGAAGTGTGGGCGTCAACGCGTGCCCTGCAGCCTTGACTTTAATAATTGTCATTATTTACTTGTTAATTCTTTTAATATTTGTATTTTTTGCAATTTTTTATTTATTGTTGTTTTTGAATTTTAAATTTCCGTGTGTTATCGATAAATACGCCATCTATACGGACTGTCTAGCATCTAACTTATTTGCAGTACAAGCCTAATAGAGGGTGCCACTGCGCGATAGTTTATGCCACCATTTCGATAATTATCGCTAAACAAAATGGCGGATTCATAGCAGATATGCGCGAAATTTAAATTTACACTGGTTTTATTAATAAAATTACACAGTTGACATTAAAACTATATAAATGTACTTCAAATAAATTTAAAAGCTTTAATTTCGAAATTATCAGGATAAATACATTATAAAATAGAATAAATTCCGGTTTTTTCTTACCGAAATCACCCTTAAACTTAATTATCTTGGATTAAATAGTATGATTTTTATTTGTCACAGTTTAATGCGTATGCTTCTCGCTTTTATTCATAAATTTTCGACATCTTGTTGCAGTTCCACTCATTTTTGCTATAAATAAATCACCATTTGGCGCTGAACATAAAGACAGGCTTAAGGTCGAATTTCTATGGAAGGGCAAGGTTGGGTCCCGAAATTCCTTACATTCCGCTTGTCCAGCTTGCCTGCTTGTTTCCTTTCTTGTTTTTTTTTTTTTTGCTTAGCATCACATTTTATTGGCATAGCTGAGAGTCTACCTGGAAAGGGAATTTCCGAAAAATTGCCGCTATAGAAATTGATTATGCCATTATGTGCATTTATTGAATACAAAACTTTGTACTAATTGTGTTTGTATATATTTAATTATATATTAAAGTACAGAGTGTAAGAATTAGGTATATTTTAATATTTGTAGGAAAGGAAACTGTAAGTATTTGTTTTACTTTCTTTAGCTGACATTGTATTCGTCTTAAAATATTGTTTTTAATAAATTCATAGGTACAAAATTGGGTCTTAAGCGTATATAAACTTAAACTAATTAAATACTTGGTCTAATAGACTTCCAAAACTGGTGTTAACTTTACATAAACGTTAACCAGCAGCGGACAGTCTCGACCCAGACACCTTTCCCCTACCCTGAGCAACTGCAGTGCCGGACCCGGGACCCTCCTGGAGGTGCAACTCCATTGATTACATTACCGTCCGCCACCTACAAAGCTTGTTTGCTCTACGCCACCTTATCGCGCCCCCGAAGCCCAACTTGGCTGATTTGGAGGTTGCAGAAAAACAAAAAGCACACACACATACTCTTGGAAAACAGAAAAAAAATCGAAAATAAAAAAAATACAAAACGGCAAAATTCAGTTACTGTCCAACTTTCAACAAAAACTTTCCCAAGAAAAGTAACCAACCGAAGGCGGCGAGTCAACGACTCCCCTGGAATTTCGTGTTGGCCCTTTTCGAAATGTGTCTGGTCTTGGTTGGTAGTAGTCGGGGCCAAAAGCTCCTCCACCCCCTCAGTCTCAGTCTCAGTCTCCTCATTGCTCCTCAAGCGCCTCGTCCTCCTCCACGTCCATGCCACTCGCGCAACTCCAACTCCAACTTCGGCTGGCTGCCTGACTGCCTTTTAATATTATCTGCACTTTGGGTCTTTGGCTGCCGCCGCTTTTTCAGTTTGTTGTTCTTGTTGTTTTGATTGGTCGTTTTAACCTGTTTGCGAATTTCTACCATGTTAATAAATAATTTTTAGAGGAGTTTTTAGAAGCGGCAGCAGAAGCAAAAGTACCGCACCAGCAGCGCCATCGCCAGCACACTGTGAATAACATTGTGTTGGTTATAATTGGTTGCCAAGACAGTTTATAAAATAATAAAGGTGAAAGAATTTATTTGTATACACTAATTTAATTGATTTTTTAAGTGGATTGTAGAAAGTTTTATCTTAAATCATTTTAAATTATTAAATCTTACAAAACACTGCAATGAATTTAAATCTTTAAATTCTTTAAAGCATACTTTTAGGCGCATTTTAAATTGATTTCCCATCCACAATGATTTCTCTAGCAATCTTTATATATTTAATATTTATTTTAAGTCTTAAATTCCATTCCTTCAGTGCAGAGAAGCTGAATGTTGTGATGCTCCCAGATTCTCCTGTTTCTCCTGGCACGACAACTCCTCATCTCATCGGAGTCGGGAGTTGGAGTCGTCGTCGTCGGATTAGGTTTGGCTGCTTCTACTGCTTCCACTTCTTTCTGCTCTTGGGTTTCGGTGCTGTTGGGCTCCTCTCCTGTGTGACTTGGAATGCAGCCAGACGGCCACTGCCTCTTACCTCCCCGGCTTGGATTCCCATCCAGGGTCTGCTCGCCCACTAGAATGACCAGAGCCACCTTCCTCCAGCTCCTCCTTGCTGGCCGGGACTTTACCTGTGCCATTGCCATCGCCATCGCATCTCCTTTTTGGCCCTGCGCCACAAACTGACACCAGAACTTTGGCAATTGGAGTAGCTGCGAGCAGAAGTCTCGAATTATAGGAAATCAGAGTTCATTAGGTAGGCTGGGAGAGCTTGAAAATGTCCTGAATTCAGCTTGAGAAAGCGGTTATAGAGGGAATATTGCCCTTAAATACTATTTAACTTATTGCTCCTACTAGAATTCAAATAGTTTGAGTTAGTTTCAAAAATGACAACCAAATTTCAAAGTCATTATATATGCATTTATCATAAATCTTATTTATTTGTACGAATTCTGCACTTTCTTCATTTTATTATTTATTATACCCTTGAAGGGTGTGAAAATGTTGTAAGGTAGTGTATTACAAATACACTGAAGGAGTCAATTCCGACCATATAAATCATATATATTCTTGATCAGTATTAACAGCTGAACCATATTTTATAAATATAATTTATAAATATAACAATTAAATATGTATATTTTAGAAACGTAATAAAATAAAAAGCTTTTCAAACTGAAAATAATGTATTTTTTTAGTTAATAGATTTTTTGTCGCCTTTTCTATAGTGTTATTGGGTTCTTCCAGGGCCGCCGAGAGAAAATCGGTGCCCGGGGGTAACTAAGTGCCGCCCTCCCACCCGCTTGACATTTCTGAAAATCTCGGGCCCCTTTTGAAAACTTCGGGCCCCCTTTGAAAACTACGGGCCCGGGGTAATACCCCCATAATTATAATAATTTATATTTATTTCTTTTATGGTTAAAGGTTTAATGCTTAAATTTATTTCATTTTGTAAAATGATATCATCTGCTTTTTATCATATTTATAGGGTATTTTTTTATATTCTTCTTATAGAACTGAGTTATATCCACAGTGCGCTTCAGTGACCGCTTCACTTCCAACTTCTGGGAGTGCAATAGCACTGTGATGGTGTTCTTGTTTGAAATTCCTTGCCAGCTTTTTGGTTTATTTTGTGTTTTGCTCAGCGCTTCGCATGGTCGTCTCCTCTCATCTCCTGAGCCCTCCTACCCAGGGCTCCGCTATCGGTTTGTGCACTGAAAATAAAGGCCAAAACTTGATATGAGATATAATAAATACAAAGAAAAAGTAATTCATGATCGTAGAAATTAGTAGGATTTTAAAATCACATTTTTGAAATATATTCAAATAGGTTTTCTGAAGTTAGAATTCTGTTATTTTTATGATGTTACATTTTGTAGTACAGTTGCTGGACCATTTTAAAGGGTTTTCAAGACCCCAATGACTGCTGTAGCCTCGTATTATATTTTAAAGATAGAAATGCCTGAAAAAATCCTATAAATATAATTCTAAAATAAGATCTCAAACTATAGTTTGCTGAGCAAACTTTGCTCTTTATTTGTTTAAACAACTATTTGTCACAGTGTACCCCATCCTCGTCTTCCGTCTTGGTCAGCATCTTCGCCGTCGCGGTCGCCGTCGTCGTCGGGATGGGGCTGAGTCTGAGGCTGTGCCTGTGGCTGGGGCTCGTTTGTTAAATGTTTGGGTTTTGTTTGAGTTTATTGAGTGAATTCCTGGAAAAACGCAGGAATTTGTCTTTGGTCTTTCTGTTTTGTTCGGTTTTCTGGTCTGTTCTGTTCTGTTCTGTTCTGCTTTTCCCTCTCCGCCCTGAGCCCGGGGTCCGATGCACTCGGTGCATAAAAATCGCTTTACGGCGTTTCGAGCTCTGGGGAAGAGCTTCGCTTCGCCTCGGTTCGGTTCGATTCGGTTTCCCAAGGTGTCTGTACGGGTTTGTCGTGATAAAGGATGGACAGGTGATTATGACTTTTTTAGCGGGACACCCAATTACGTGCGATCGGGCAGGACAGGAAATCGGCAAAGATCAACAGGGGCCCAGCCCCTTTTTGGGCCCTTTTCGCCAATAAACATACGCCTTGTGACTCTGATGGGAACCGAGTCGGTTCCCCGGGAGCAAACCGGAGTGAAATATAATACTCCTGGGGTGGTGCTACCTCCGCTTTTAGGGATTATAATTAAGTCGCCTCGAAGTTATTGTTCAATTTTCTAATGGTTCAAATGAATGTGACAAAGGTACAATCGGTTTTACTTGCTTTTTGGGACTAGACATGGGCCATTTTGAAGTGGATTTCCTTAATGGAAATCGTTTTTATACATTTATTAAATACCTTTACTGTTTGCTTTAAATGTAATCCTATTTTATGTATATTTATTGAAGAAATCAATTTATTTGGGAAATCACTTCATTAAGCTGGCACTTTATTATTATTTTTAGATAACATTTCCAGATGACACAGTCTTTCGGGTCATAAACACCCAGATCTATTACCATTTCGCTGGCTTTTATGACGCCAACAAGAAAATCTGGGCTCCAACGCCCACCGAGGAGGAGAATTCCATTTTCCAAAGACTGCCAGGCGGAAGAGAGGAGCATGGCGCACATCAATCGGATTCTTCCCTCCTCAGTTCCGGTATGCCCGAAATAGAACATTCCTTCTGCTTCTGGATTTTCACCTTTTTCCCCCCTTCGGATTCGGTGTTCCTAAATCACCAAGAGATCTCCGCGCTCCGGGATGATGAGTGTGAATCTTGGGGGGTGGCTAGAGAATCGGCTCCCTCTTCCGGGATTTGGATGGACGACCCCTCCAATGGCTTCCAAAAATAACGGAAATGGTTTGGAATCTTCAGAGAAGTTTGCTATTTTCGACCGATGATTGAGTTGTAATGATTGGGCCACAGTTCTAGTTGTTGTTCGTGTTCCTCCACGAACATCATCATCCCTTCCATATGGGATGAATGGAATGCCGCAACAGCAGGGGAATCTTGGTCTGTCAGTCAGTTGGAGATGGAAAATGTGGCTGGCGGTTAAAGCATAAATGCATCAATGCCTTAAAGTCTACCTAGTGGATACTACTTATTTATAAAGAAATATTAAAATGAAGCTTTTAAATTAGTATATTATTTTAAAAATATTTAAAGATATTAAAGTGAAGCTTCTAATTAGTATGTTATTCCTATTAAATTAACAATGCTGTTGAAATTCTCAGGAAATAATTAGATTATTACCAGTTTCCTATTGTATATAAATTTTAACTTTTAAGTTTTCTCTCTAATTAATCAGAAAATGTTATTTGCTTATAAAGAATTTTTATTAAACTGTATATATTTTTAAAATCTTTCCCTTTCTCTGCTCAAAAATGAAAGCCGCCTACATCTTTCCCTTCAATTTTTGCGGCTTTTCTTGCCTGAAGTTGCTGCATTCCTGCACCGACCGAGGACCACTGGGCAATGGTGATTCGAGGGCAATGGGATCGGATGGGCATTCCCAGACAATGCTCTCGGAGAGCCAAAAAAAAAAATGAAAAAAGGAAAGCATTTCGAGTAATGGCCAAGCGCCCCCTGAAGAACTTTAAATAAATCTTCTTTCGCGGGGGAAAGAGGCGCAATTGCAAAGGGAAAGGCAACGAACATTTGTTTGCCTTGTGGGCTTTTCCTGTTTGGTTTTATTATTTTTAGGAACAGAAGAGCTTCTGTAACAGCGACCATTAAAATAATGATTAAAAAAACATCAACTATTTAATTGTCAACATAAATAAACAAATTTTAATAAAGAATAAAATTTAATAATTTCTAAATAAAAAACCAACTAAAGCGTTTGAGAATGATTTTAAATTATTTTAAAATTTTTTCTATAATTTTCAAGGTTTTTTTTAAATAAATTTAGAAATAGGAAACTTCATTGTGAAGAATCCCTGAAGTTTTCCCTTTTTTTGGTTGCCTTTTTTCGCTACTTTTAGATACTGAAAAACTGCTGCTTGCTATTTTTTATTGTTGCTGTTGCTGTGTGCCATTCGCTTGCTTTAAATTTCTAATTTTGTGGGCAAGTGAATCTGAATTTGAATTTGGGAAAGATCTGGTATGTATGTATGCATATAGCCATGTCCCGTGTCCCGTGTCCATCTCCCATCTTCCATCGCCCGTCGCAGTGCGGTAAAATACGAGGTACGAGGCGCTTTCCCCCAACCATTCCCCATTTCCCCTCACTCGAATTCGCATTCGCATCACAGTTGGGGTCAAGGAAATAGGGTTTTTGAATGTAAAAATTAGAAAGGGTCTAAATTATTTGTATATCTATAGAAAATTAAATTTATTTGAATTTATGCACAATTTAAAATATAATTTAATAAAGAAAGAAATTCCAAACTAAAATGTAATATAAAATGTAAAATTATTTGTATGATTTGTACGAAGCCCTATTTATTGTTGTATAAATTTATAGCTCTTATTTTCATCTTATTTCCTAGCTCTATTCCCTTTCCCGCGTCTATCCACATGCGTATTCAGCGAATTCTGTCCATTACTCAAAGAAAGCGTCGCGAAAGAATTGCCAGAACGAGACGTTGATGTCGATGTCGGTCAGAGGCGGCCGCCAGACAATGTTTAATTTGTGTGCGAATATCGGCGACCAGGGCTGCGGCCGCATATATGCCCCCATCGTAATGAGTCATTTGCATATTTGGAGAAGAAATATCTGAAGCTCGGTCCATTTGCACTTCACTTCCGGTGGCGCCTAAAAGTAGGCAGTGTCGATTAATCTACTGCAGGCTCAACCCTCAAGGACAACATCCGGCGGAAGTTCAGCCCTGGTCCAAGAGGAAGCCCTGTCCGACGTAGCGCCACCATTACCATAGCGACATTAACGTCTGGCCAGCTATTTTCGAGCATGTTTTAGTCTGCAGGAAGCACGGGCCCAGCAGCAGACTGAGTGAGAGGGAGAGATAGGACCCAGGACACTGAGCGGAAATGGGGACATTTAAGGAATAGGAATTTTAAAAAATTGTAAAGACTTTCAGGGAGCTTTAATAGACTAGGCAATTGTTATTTTAGATATTGTATTTATCGAAAAAGTAATATAAGAAGGCCTCTTTTAGATCATATAAGAAATTTTTTTTGGAGATAACATAAAACCTTATAGATCTCAGGATCTATAAAGGTTAGCCATATCCAATTTGGTATCTACATAACCCTTATAATTCTCAAGCAGATAAACTTTATTTCGAGGAAGTTTCCAACCTTAAAATTCTAAAAACTTTGAACAATTTCTAGCCTAAAGGTAATAATCATCAATCAAAAATGTATATTATCTAAATTACACCGAAAACATTTACTTTGGCATGACCAAAAAATTCAAAAAATCAGTAAATATTTACCCTGCTTTTCCCTCAGTGTAATCATTGCGGCTTCGTCGGTCAGCAGCAGCAGACGTTGCTGAGAAGTTTCGATTTTTATTTTTGTCTAAAACATCTTTATGTGCTTTTAAATATGCTGCGAAGTGACATTAGATTTTTCCCGCGGCCAAGGGAGGAGGAAGGCCGAGGGAAACGCAGACAGATCCGCTACAGAAATAAAATTTGTCACAGACAGTTAGATCAGCATCACGGATTCGGATGTGTGAGTGTGTAGTCTATTCTATGGATACATCAGCATCTGAGCATCTGAGCATCTTAGCATCTGAGGAAAAGGCGGGCTAAACTTAGACCAGCCTCAGCATTTTTCCTCTTCCCCTTCGCAGTGTTTCCCGATCTCCGATCTCCGTGCTGCTGTTGATGTTTTGATTGATAGTCGTCGTCGCTGGCCATACCATGCCATGCCATATCATCCAAGATCCAAGGTGGCTCCGGTTCTGGTGGATCCGCTCCTGGCAACAGTGCCAGTCGGCAGTCGGCAGACAACCTTCCAGTTCAACAGTGGTTGATCAGGTCTAGACCAAGGCACAACAACCACACACACTCAGTAAATATAGCAATAGCAGAAAGATATATCCACATCCGTCCAAGTTGGCATTGCATGTGCAGAAGATGCAAACGATGAGCACTTTTCCATGCCCTCACCAAGTCGAGTCTTGGGGTGCTTTAACTTTATCTATCAGCCATAAAATGTATATAATTAATGTTGAACGTTTCCCAATAATAAGTAAAGGAATTAATGAAAAGCTTTGGTGGGGCAATTAAATTATAATTGGTTCATGAAATGTTAATTATATAATTGGTTATTAAATCAGTATATTTTCAATATTTGCATAAAATGTATAGACCCCTATATTTATACTTAATATAAATGTTTTTTGAAAGATGTTTTATAAAATGTTAACGAAGAATGTTAATTAAAATAATTTTAGATTTTTAGAGATACATTCTTATGAGATTTATTAAGTCACGAATTATTAACGCTTAACAATTAAGTAGCCTTGCAAAACAACTCAACTATCTTCTACAGTGAAAATCCTTGACATATTTTGTTTTACTAACGTGTGACTCACTCATAAATGTCTTTTTAATACAATTTGAACACGACAATTAGAAATTTATGCCTGTTTCCTGCACATTATTACCAAAATAAAGATGTGTTTATTAGTAAAACAGATCAGATTTCCACAGTTAATGGCACTTAAAATCCTGAAAATCAAGTTAAAGTGAAAATTATATGATGTTGGAATATGTTTCAGATCAAAGAAGCTTTTTAATAGCTAAATAAGTTTTGGATTTCCGTGTCTAGAGTATATAGAATACCGCCTAGATATTCCCTTTGGATTTCTGCTTTTGCTTTGCTTTCCTCAGCATTTATTTTCGAATTATTGTGCCCAGTTCTTGAGTCATTCTTCCGCGTTCTTGCATGAAAATGGCCGTTGGACTGGGACTGGGTCTGGGATTTCCATGGTGCATCAGGGGGGAGAGAGCGGGAAAATGCCGAGAGGGGCGGCAGCTGATGATGGTGATGGTAGGTTGGTTGGTGCAACCGTATTCGGCAAAAATTAGCCTTGCCTTTGTCTGCCCTCTCCCCGGCCTCATTGTATGCAGATGCTGCACAGATTAGCCACTCAGACATCCGCCTGCAAATCGGACCAGACCACTATATATCCCCGATTTTTCTAAGGAACACTCCCTGCACTGGGGTTAGAAAGTCAGCAGCTGCAATGGGAAGTTCTTATTTATATTTAAACAAGTCCTTGTTTTTTTTTATTTGTTTTTAAGGAGTTAAATCTATACTTTTGTTTTTTAAAAATGTTGCTTAATTTTTATCCTACAAATTATGAATTTTCCTGATTTTAGATCTACATTTTCCTCAGTGCAACTGCATCTGGCATTAGAAGTGCAGATGAGGGCTCTGCAGCTGATAACAAAGAGCCGAAAGGGGGTGGAGTTGAGGCCAAGACGAGCTCAGTTGGGGCTGAGTCCGGGGGAAAACTGCATTCCTCGCATTCCAATGACAGCAGTAACAACAACGCACCACGTTTTTCATATTCAAATGCAGCCTAGACTCAAACTCAAACTTAAACTTAAACTCAGACGGAGACTCAAACAGAAAACGAAGAGACCTTACACGCAGAAAAAAAATTGGGAAAAATGTGAGTAATAAATTACAAGATATAATTATATTATAAAATATTATTATATATACATATACGCTTTAGAGGTTTTATAGAAGTCTAAAGTATACACAAATAAAAAAAACGCTTGGTCTTCTTGGAAAATTGACAGAACATTATGATAATAATATTAATATTATAAAAAATAATATTCAAATATTATTTAAGACGGCTAGTAAGATTCCAGAACTATTTAAAGTGCCTTAAAAATTCCATGGTGAATAAATGGAATAATAGGAATACAACCTTATTTTACAACAATTGTTTTAAGAACTCTTTAGAGATTCCAGGAAAATAAAGGTATGCCATAAAACATAACATAATATCTACAAAATGTTTGCTGACATTATTGTTAGTATTTTTAATTTATAAATGTTTTAAATTTTAATAAGAGTCTAGAAATTAGAATATCTTTTGGATTAGTAAACCATATTAAAGCAGCATCTTCGAGCAGTTTTCTCTCTCTCTGTTAAGTAAAAGTATTTAAATTTCAATTTGTGTCAAATAAAAACCTTCCATACACTACCTTTCTCCCAGTGCCTTCATCCCGTGGATCACAGATCCGTGGCTGAGCCGCACTTAACATAACAACAATGCTCCGGCGATGGGATGGCGATGGAATTGGATGGGATGAGATGGGATGGGATGGTGATGGTGATGATGTTGTCGCTGCAACTTCAAAAGCTGAGCAAACACGGGGGAGAGAGTGGTGTGGAGTGGCGCGGAGTGGAGGCCACTCGGTTCGAGCCTGGCCGAGAATGTGAGAAAGAGTTGGACAACAAAGTTGGCTGGCGACTGGCGCTGGCCGTGGGTGCGAAACCAATTTACAGCGCCCCGTGAGGTGTCGCTAGTGGGGAGGGGGAGAGGAGAAAAGAGGGTTTAGGAGGTGTGGCAGGTCCCCCGCCCACTCCCCAATATGGGGGATTATTGAAAATTAAACTCTTGACACCTCGGCGACTTCATCGGGCATCGAGAATGCAGTCTATCGTGACCATTCACAACGGAAATTAAGTCTAAGGTTTCATTTTGTTTTCACAAGAAGAAAGGGAGTCATATTTCTAGCTCATATTCATGAAATTATTATTAATCATATTTTAGGAAACATATATTAGAAATCTTTTAAGTATTAACAAAATAGAACTTTAGAATATTAAACATTTTGAATTATTTTATAACTCCGCTTTTTGTTCTTCTGAGAATCCTCCTTCGTAGATACATTTCCTAACACTGCACAATATTACCTCTACTATACATCTTCCAAACCTAATTTAATTTGTGCTTTATTATTTAATTAACATTATTTTATGCACGGCTCAACCGAAACTCGAGAAAAAACTCCCATCGAACTGGCTCTCATCTTTGGTGTGACTTTTCAATTATAAATCGAACTTTCGGTGGCTGAATTTCAAATAGTGGGAACTCCCCGTAATCGCATTCCCACAGGCCAGGCACTCACACTCACTCTGAGACTCACACCCGCCCACGCAAATTGGGGCAAATAGAGTCAGACATTGGCCAGACGACGACGACGACACAGCACAGGCCACAATCGGAGTTCTCAAGTGTCCCGGCCTGGGGATAATAATGCACTGGCATTCAAGGCGTCGGCGATTTTAAAAGGCGACGATTGGGACAACAAACAAATTGGGCATAATGTTGGCTGATCTGGACCCGGGTCGGAGATGATGGCCTGCTGGGCAGGCTCTCTGCGTGCAACATAGCCAAGCGGTGCCAGTCGTCCGGTGGTCACCAGTTGCGAAATTCGTAGAAGAGAAGCGAAGCCATTTGAAATAGGATCGAATCGGATCGGTATATGGATAGTATGGGATCGGTTCTTAAATTGCCAGGGCGTTACCGAGAATGCAGAACGAAAACAGTGGGCACCAGCACCAACACCGGCACCGGGACCGGCACCTACTTGCCCACATATAGATTTGTTTCTTGGCTGGCCACTTGCATTCAATGTTTTCCTTAATGCTCGGAATCGATTTTCCGGGAAATATACCAGGGGAAGGGAGGGAAAGGACCACCACCATGGGCCCTGGCTGATTTTGTCAGCGTGTAATCATTTTCGCTGACAATAACTTCCTGTGCCACAGATTACAGAATGAATACAAATGTGAAGTGATTAGGAGGAGTTATGGCTGCACTGAAAAGAAATTTAGAGCATAATTACAAAGAGAATTCTATAATTTAATAAATTAATATAATATATCATTGCTCATAGTTTGTGTTGTTAAATATTACTCTTATATGATTACTCTTATATGTGCAGATACAAAATATCCTTCTCTAGGCATACTTGGGAATTATAAGATACTATTACATTTTCAAGCAGATAAACGCGTATAATTGGACTGTTCCTATTTATATATGAGAAAAATAATTAATAGTTATATACAATAATATATTTTGGAAGTAGAATCTACTTGGTACTGTTTGGTAAATCCAATACTTGTCCAGATCCTTCTTGAAAACACACTTGGGAATTATAAATACATAATTGTAATTTTAATAAGATAAAATACGATATTAAAGGAGAAACAACCTTAATAATAATGAGAAATACATGTCTTTTAATAGATCATAAGAAATGTCCATATCCATATCAATTTCAATTTTCTCAGTGCAGGAAAATACCCCCGTCTCATTTGGTGCGTGGGTGTGCCAATATCAAAGGATCGACTGCCGCTGTCCTCGACCGACGCGTCGTCAAGTGTGGGAAGTGATGTGTTGATTACAAACAAGTACGGATCCCGAGATACTATATTATACCCTGACGACACATTTCAGCCCTGACCGTTCGGATTCGGATTCGGATCCCAGGCGGCGATCTGCGGTGCTGTGCGGTGCGGTGCGGCATCTCAAAGATGCTTCCTGGAATCGCCCGGAGACCTTTTCGGGATTACTGTAAATATGCAATCAATTTTTATCGATACTCTCGGCTCGGGGGTGTGCGTGTGTGTGTGTGTGAGAGAGAGAGAAAAAGGGAGCTGGAGAGGCAGCGTGAGATATTTTCCCTGGGAATCGGATCGGTCCAGTGGTCCAATGGCTGTAAATGCCATTCATGATCGTCATAATATTTTCTTATCCTTTGGAACTAATTTGTTGGCCAGCCTTGGGAGAGTTCAATCCTGGGAAATGCATGGTCTGGGAAATGGGAACAACGAAGGAAAGTGGTTTTCAATCAGGGAGAATATTGGAGCTCTGATAAATGCAGTGTGTACTTTTATTGCATTGACTATTTAGTTTTCTTTTTTTCTGGGAATATGGTTTCTGGGAAAGTTTGTGATAATGTTCTGAGGGTGGTGAGATTATGTCCTTAATTATTTATTTAAAGAGAAACTGTATTTCTGGGAGTTTGAAGATGTTTTTGGTAGATTTGTTATTTTGGTATTGTTTATTTAAAGAGGAAACTACATTTCTGAGAATTAGGATTGGTTCTTGGTAAGTTTGTTGAAGCCTAAATGTTGTCTTTGATGTAATGTATAGTTAATTAACTATATTTATATAGTTTAACCATTTTTAATCTTTCAAGTCAAAGAAACAGTTGTATATTTAAATAAAACTAGTTAACAGTTAATATAATAATAAAATCATTAGATTTCAAGTCAGAGTCCAAATTAATATCCTTGAAATTTAATTATATTTATATATTTAGGAACAATCGAGTTTTCCTCTTTGTTTCGAATTCCCTAAAAAAGAATCTTCTCTTTCAAGAAATAAACTCAGATTTCATTAAAACCCTAAGTGAGTTGTAATGTTTGTAAAACCCAATGATATGAAGATGATACAACTGTTGCAGTATCAAAGAATTATTCTAAATGGCACATTATAGATAATCCTTGTTTTGTCTCGAATGCGATTTAATTTGAATTTGATTTTTTTTTTGGGATGAAGCAACATTTAATTGGGTCTCTGTCTCTGGTTATCTGAAGTGTCAGTGGAGCCTCTTCCATTTGCTGGCTCCACTCGCGACCACTTCCACTCCACGGGCCTTATCCGCATAATTGTTTCTGGTCCATTGATAGATCCCTAATCTGATCTGCTTAGTGAGTGCCGTTCGATTGGAAGATATTTCCTCCGTTTTCCCATTCGTATTCGTTTATAATTTGCCCCGATGTGTGTTGGAAGGGGTTCGCGGGAGGGATTGGGGGTATCTGGGAGATACGAATAGTGCCAAGCTTATTTGTCTATCTATTGGATTGTTTGTCTGTCTGCCTGCTTGTCTATTTGACTGTCCGTCTGTCCGTCTGTCGGACTCTCCGGGCTCGAAGATCCCCCGGCCTCCCCCCAATGCTCCCCCTGATAGTTTTTAGGTTGTTTTGTTATGGTTGGCCCATTACTGCATTCCACATGCACAGTGTTTGCCTTGATGTTTTTAGGGTGTTTCGTTTCTCTTGGTGTGTTGCCGTTGTTATTATTGCTGCTGCTGCCTCATATGTTGTTGTTGCTATTCTGCTGTGTTACAAAATCATTCATCGCACACACATATTGAAATTGTAAAAAGCAACAGCCATCAACGTAGATAGAAACATATAAAAATTCTTTGCATTCCAATGAATCATGTTGTTGCTGCTGCTGCTGCTGATGTTGCTGCTTTAACTGGCAGCGACAGGGACAGGGACAGCGACAGCAAGCTCCGTACTTCGTACTTGATGTAAACTTTAATTAGGTAACACTGAAGTATGTGTAGGTATGTGCACACTGCTTTCCTCCTCTTCTGCTGCTGTTGCTGCTTCTGCTTCGTATGCAAGTTGTTGCTGCTGCTGCTGTTATTATTATTAATGTACGCTATATGCCACAGGCGGCACAGCGACAAGCGAAACTATCTAAGAGATACGCGTGCATATCTATAACTTATGTTCTGCACTGAGAGAAATAAGCAGTGTGCTATAATGGAGTGATGTAAGAAAATGCAAATGCTAATTTTCGAGCTAGTTATAATAATTATAATTATTAATAATGTTTGACTTTTAAACATTTATTAAGAAGACTTTTTTTATTTTAATTTTATCAGTGTAATCTAAAACAAAAATAATTCCCTTGAAATTTCATTAAACTTTTAATATTACTTATTTACTTCTTCAATACATTTCTCTCGGTGCATTCCAGTCCAAAGTCTTTTGCTACTTCTTCTTCATCATCTTCCACTTTTATTTCTCAGTTAAGTTTTTGTAGGTGTGCGTGTGTGCTGCTGTTATAATTGTAAATAATGATGATAACGCGATTACATGCCTGGTTAAGGAATTTATTGTAATTCGTTGGCCATTTGAGTAAGAAATTAAGGCAAACAGGTTATAAATTGTGAAGCATTTGAAATGCCGCTTGCCGTCAAGGATTGCGTTTGTGTGTCCCCCTCCAACCCCTGCCTATCTTCTTCTTTCTTTCTTTATGTGCGGCGTTATCAGGTTATTTTCTTATCTGCAAGGCAACATGGAAATGGAATGAATTGAAAGGCGAACTGACGAAAGATAAACAATACAAGGCGCACAAACACCGATATCGATAGCGATTGATCGGCTTTAAGCTGCCGTTACCTCGGCCGCCTCGCCACCTCTGATTCCTTTGTTCACCGCAAGTTGATGGGCGCCAGTTAGTGCTCTGATACTGTTCTTTGAGAGCTTTTCATATTCATAGGAGAGAAGGTATTGTGGTTTCTCTAGGGAGGTTGAAAGTAAAGACTGATTTCAACTTTTATCATTAAAGTACTTTTCGCTAAAAAAAAATGTGTAAGGATATCAGGTTCAACCTCTTTTGGAACGGTCAAATTAAAATATAAATATAATTACCCTGGATATGAAATCTGTTGATAACGGTTTAAATTATATGATTGCCAGGGTATTCCGAATTCCCATCCTTAACGGTTTGTTTCCCTTTGGGGTATCTTCTTCTGTTTTTCTTCTCTTGTTTCCTGTTTTTTTTTCTCCTGTGGGGTGTCGCATGCCAAGCGCCAAGCATCCCAGCGCCAAAGAAGAACAAGAAGAAGAAAGAGAAAAAACAGCAACAACTACAGCCACAGTGGAAACTCCAAAATGCGGCGGCCCCCACACATGCAGACGCTGCCACGGCCTCTGCCGCCGCCGCTGCAGCAACCACACCAACAATAACAACAACAACTACGTTGAACGTTGAAAATTGTGAATGAAACGAGAGGTCTAACCTCTTTCGCTCGGAATGTGGTCGACGTGCCACGGCAACTGGTTTCGCTCTCTCCGCCACCGCCACCGCCTCGCGCACTTTGGCTCCCCCTCGATCTCTTTGGCTTCCCCACCTCACTCTTTGTCGCTTTTGCTTGTTCATTATCGCTTTGCTGGCAAGGGTGGCGTTAGTTGGCCCCCACTCTGCCCCGTCCCCCACCTCCTAGATGCTGTCCCTCTTGGGGCCCCGTCCCCCCCTTGTTCTCTCGCACCAAATTCGAATCTCACGCTCACGTATCTGCGCAATACGTGATCGCAGTTGTTGTTGTTGTTGCCGTTCGTTCGCTCCACAGCGATTAGTATTTGCGTATGTATGGCTGAGTGTGCCCGAAAGAGAGCACCTACACACCTATAAAGCTCTTTCATGGGGGGCTGTGTGAGTGAGTAGGTGATAAAGTGGCGCCCTGTGTGTGCGAGAGAGAGAGTGAGCGATCAATTGGCATATGCAGTGTATCTGTGTGAGTGTGAGAGTCGACGTTAAGGTTTATGTTAGTTTTTGACATTCTTGCTGTTGTTCTTATTGTTGTTGCTGTTGATTTTTTTGCGGGGGGGGAAAGTGGGAGGGCCTCTCTCTCTACTTTTGGGTTTTTGGGAGAGTGGGAGAACGTCAAAGGGGTGGTGTTGGTGAGAGGGAGGGGGATGGGGGAGGTCGAACGGCAAAAACATAATGGCGGCGATTTTATAAATTTTCATAGAAAACTTAAAAACTGCGTTGTAACAAATTGTTTAAACTTTATTGCTTTTGCCTTGCATTTGTTTTTCGTTTCGTATTTTTTTCTGTGTCAATTAAGCAATTAAATATTGAGTATTGATTGACAAATTCGATTTTCGATTTGATTCGATTTGATTACTAAAGCTAATATTACCTTCTTTTTTCTAGCTTAATTACATAATCCGCCAAATAATTAAACTTAATTTTGATTTTTTAATTGTTTAAGGTGTTTTTTTTGTTAATAACATTAATTTTGTTGTTCCTAATTACGCCGTTTTATGAAAGTTAGTTTATTTTGTACAATTTTGTTCTACGATTTGTTGTTGAGCAATTCTTTAATAAAAGTAAAATAAATTCGTAATAAAAATTGTCTTATAAATTAGGTAATTGAATTTAATATAATTTGTAATTTGTTTTTTAATCTAGGACATTAGTAAAGTAAAATTACTTGTTCTTTTCATATTAAATAATGTCAAAATTATATTTCAATGCCTAATATTAACCCAATTTTCTGAAATCAATCATAACTGAAATTCTTTGAAAAGTTTTAATTAAATCAACTTTTTCTAACTAATTCACTGTAGGAAATATTTTAATATATGTATTCATGGAACTGAAATCCCATTGGAAATTGTTAAGAAATATATAATTTTATATTACAATTTGTAAATACATGTCCACCTTGTAGTCATGATTTCCCTTAGAAGTCCCTAAATACAATTCAATGATATTCTAAAATATGTAAAGCTTAGTAACATTTAACAGAATTTCATTATGACCCAAATTATAGCCTTGAAATGTCACCTCTTCCTTTTGTAATGTGCACTGTTGATATTTCCCCTACTTATCTGAACAATTCACACGCACCGAAAAACCCTTTTTTTGCGATTGACCAACAAATCCCTAAAAAGGAACCCCGAAAAATTGCAAAGAAAAGAAATATTCGAAATATAAGTAAACAAGAAGCATTAATGAACGGCACAACAACAAAAAATGTGCATAGCATGCAAATTTATTTGGCGCATTAATAAACGAGAACGGACAATCGACGGACATGCGGACACGCGGACAGGATCCAGAGCCGCGTAAACAGGATATGGGAGATGGCGGTATCGGAGCCGGAGATGGGAACTACGGCAGCGAAATGCGAAATGCGAGTAATTATGTATGTTTGTGAGTATTATAATTAACATTTCTGGGAAAACTCGAATGCGTTGAGCAGGACAAAAGGCGAAATCCCAAAGAGATAAAAAGCCAGACGGACCGGAGAGGAGGTAAGGCAAGGGATTTTGCGCCTTCTTGGCTCACACACACACACACTCACACTCGCATTATAAATGAGCCGAGAGCTGTCCGCATCCTTTGGTGTTGTTGTTCTACTGGTTTTGCCAGATTATGTGCGGATTTTTGCACACAGGCCAAAGGCAGCCAAACAAAATAATCATAATGAACGGCATACACGGACACTGAGAAAAATATTGGTCTAGTAGGGAGAATATTAGGTTACATTGTAAATAGCGTTAACTTTTGTTAGCAAAAAACCTTTAAATAAGATATAAAAGCTTATTTCATTTGTAATAACTAGGTTTTGCAGTTAAATAAAATATTTTGTCATGTTAAAATTAAGTTTTCAGAGGAATATTGATGTCTTTTTTTTTTAAGAAGTAATACCCAAAAAACTATGCCTGGTAGGGAAATTATAACAACTTTACTTTTAAAACCCTATAAATGAGGAATTATTATTGTACAAAGAAATGTTGATTTTTATGAAATTTTATATCAATTGTAGCTTTTTCTGAGGTCTCCTTAAAAGATCTCTTTTAAAGATTTTATGACCAAATCATTCATGAAAATATTATTGTTTAGAAGATTATTGTATAGTATCGATTAGTTAAAAATGTATTTTATATGTACATATGTATGTATAATTTGTACTAACAATATTCAGTGAAAGGCAGTAGATTTTAAAACAAACTTGAAGAACAATGTTAATTCCTGAAAATATACTCTTTGCCATTACATATTCGTAAAAATTGAAGTACAAATAGCTAGCTATTTTTAATCCTTAATCTAGGACCCTCCCATTTTGCTCAGTGATCCTCTGTACTCACACATACTTTACAGAACGCCAAGTAGTACCGCCGAAAAAAGGAAGCAGCATCACACACAAAGCTGAATTCAAAAGAAAAACAAGAACGAACCGCATCTCGATCCTTTGGGCTTGCAGCCTCCCTGCTTCCCCCTCCTCAGACCCATCCCCTCCTCGAGATCAGAAAGGTGAGAAGATTTTCTCTCTCTCTACCCGTAAGGCAGCATTCCAGGCGGCAGCTCAGGCCAAAAACTTGAGGTGAGAGGACAATCAACTCGCAAACAACTCGCAAAAGCGGCAACAAGAACAACAGCAACTATAACAACAAAAATTCAACAACAACAACAACAACAGGAAGAAATGTTATAGACTAGCAGATACCTGGATTTTTGGATACAAAAATACTCTTAACTTGCATTTTTTTATATCCTAATCATTAAAATATTTAATTTTCGCAAAATTAAAGTTTTGACATGAAAATAATTGTATTTCACATTTTTAAAAGCTTTTAAATAATGTAACATTAAAGTTTTTGTAAGTTGAATCATATTTTTGTTAAGAAAACTTAATTGACGTTAAACTTGGTGTTTCTGGTTCTAGATTGATATTTTTCCAGATCGATTCGGCTGTTTTACTATAATGTATCACATTCTTCTGTTTCTTTTCTTTTATAATTATTCTCAAAAACCATATACCCTTTTTAAGCCCCAATAACACACCAAAAAAAGCTGAAAATCCCATTCTGGATTCAGGCAACTCGTGGCTAACTCAAAGCGCTTGCGCCTATTTAATTTGACTGCCGCCAACATTTTCGAAGCTCCCACAGATTCCAGAATCCGTCCGGCAATCTCCATTCTGCAGCACCCCCTTGCCTTGTCTCCGGCATCTTGTTAACGATCATGGCAACAGGATTCTGCTATTTTGTCGCTGCTGCCCTGCGCCACGCAGTAAAAGGAAAAAAAACAGAAAAAAAAACAAAAAGCGGCAAAAAAAATCAGTCAAGAAAAGCAAGCCAAAGCGGCAAGAATGCTGCTGGACGGAGAGTGCCAGGGATCGAATGGGGGATATCCTAGGATAAAGAATTATAAGAATTATTACAGTATCAATACCAACTCCAACAATTTCATATTTTAGAAAATGGAACTTTGTGGAGCTTTCTTACTTACTTCTTAAATATGTATTTCTATTTACTTCTTAAATAATTTTATTTAAAGAAGTACTCAAGAATGTGACTTCTTTAGTGAAAAAAACGTCAAACTTTTAGGAATAAAGCCTTATTCAGGAATTAGAAAATCGTGTATTTTACAACTTTCAAATAGTTTTCTTATTAATATTAAAAAATAGCACAGTTTTGGAAACTTTTCCTTGTAAAATTCAAAAAGTTCTTGAAATCCTTTGAATAATTAAATAAATTTAGAGCAAAAGCTTCCTATAGAAAATCCTTCTTGCTACCCCATAAAAACGTAAAAAAAATTATGCACATTCCGGAGGCATCTCCACACAGCCACATCCCCAGCCCCCCGCCCAGACCCGTCTCCAGCCTGATCCCAAACCAGGGACCGATCAGCGGCATCCCAAAAGAAATGTGCCCAGCACACGCACAACAAACCAACAAACAAACACACGCATACACTTGGCAAAAATCACAGTGAATGCAAAAAAAAAAAAAAGAGATATGGAAAAATCAAAAAAGGAAAAGCAAAACAAGAAGAAGCAATTGACGAGCAAACAGAATAACTAAATGCAGCTCCAGCTCCACTTTTGACCACCAGTTCCCGGCGTTGTTTACCTCAGCACCGGGCACCACCCAAGGAGGAGTGCTACAATGTTGTGCTCTCGGAATTTGGCTTTCTCCTGTCGCCGGCTTTATTAGCCAAGTCTGCTGCTGCACACACACACACACACACACCGGCATATGGCCCACTCTCTGTGGCTGTGGCCCCCACTGCACCCGCCGGGGAATCGCTGGCACCGAAATTCCACAAAGAATTTTAAGTGTATACAATATTAATGTCTGGGTCTGGGGCATTCTGCAAACTGCAACAGCAAAGGCAACAGCAACTGCAACTGCGACGCCAACTGAAGCAGCAGCAGCAGCGTCCACGAGTCCACCAGTTCCCAAATCCCCAAGTCCACACGAGTCCATGTCCATGGACAAAACCTGATGTAGGAGCAATGTAAGAGTAATAGCCACCGCCGACGACGAAGACGCGTCGTTGACTTTCGGATACGAGCCTGGGCACCCAAGAGACAGGGATGCCCATTTGAAGTGCCCAGAAAAGAATCTTACAACAAAAAAAAAATATATTATAAGGATTAAAATAATTAACTTGTTTTAATTCCTACATTAATTTGGAATATGACAGTTTCGAGCTTCGAAAATTATACTCAAGGTTTATAATGAAAATCTCAAAGAGATTAGTTGAAATATCAAAGGTAAAGCTTTATACATAAGTCTGAAGAAAAGAAAAGTTAAAATTCACTATTTCCAAATAAACCTTTACAACTTTAAACCTTTGGCTAAAGAATTAAGCTTACTCTATCACAAACAAGGATATAAAAGATAAAAACCTAATTTTAGCCATCTGAATTGATATTTTTGGGTAAAACTTTTAAGTTCAGTTGGCAAGCATTTGCAACTGCAACACAATGTTTAAACAATAAGATTAAGAACTATTTTAAGAAGTCGACGTCATTATTTTTAGCAATTGGAAAATGTATTTTATTGGTAAACATTTGTTTGAAGATACTTTTGTATACAGGTTTACATTTGTGTATCATAACGGGAAAAATGGATCAAAAAAAGGTGGACCTTTTGTTTTATATGTAAATATATATTATTATTAAGATTTTATATATTAAATATTTAAGACAATCTCACACATACTTAAATCTGGAAAGGTGGTGTGCCATTTCCTACTTTAAGTACATAAGAGGATTCTTTTGTATTTGAATAAGAAAATATATTAATTTTTAAAAATTCTTAAACTCTGCTAAGATATCTAATATATTCCTGACCCATTAAAAACTAGCCAAATTCAGGAGATTACAGAAAACTAGCCAGGTTATCAGCACTCACGAAACCTGGACTTCGAGACGTAAACACGGCGAGTGGGAGAGAGCCAGAAAGAGGGAGAGTGAGACAGGGCCAGACAGGAGGGGGAGGGAGTCAGAGATCGGCATCGTATCTTGAAATGAAATGCAAAGAAAAGAAAATAACAAAAACAAAGTTTCTCACGTTCCTCTTCCTAAATTCTTGGAATTGCAATACATTAAAAAGAGGTCTTTGCTTCGTCTGCATACATATGCACTTTCGGTGCGGTGCGTGTCCCGTGGCCCAAGTATCTTTCTGTGTGTGTGTGTGAGTGAACGGACAACAACGGACAGCGGACAAGCGGACACGGGGACAATCGGACGAGCGGACAGCAGTTTTGAGCCGTGCTACAAGCGAACGCCGCCACCGCCACCGCCCGTTCAACATATTCCTTTTTCTCATCGATTTTGAGACCTATAAGTGAATGTGTCGATTGAGTGCACAGCGAGAAAAGTCTGGAAAAGAGTTGTAAGTGTCCAGAAATTATTTAAGTGTAATTTGGAAACAGGTGTGGGCTTAAGAAATAACAAACATTTTTTAAGGACTCTTAGGTATCTTAAAGTTTGATTATTGAGATCATTAAATTTATGTTCTTTGCTCATCAAATTTGATCGAATTTGAAAAATGAAACAAAATGTTACGTGTTTATATATAGTATCAATTAATATATAACGATTTTTTATGTATTTAGTGAATTGTTTACTAATTGGTGAAAGGAAGTTGAACATAACTAAGCCATTAGTTTCAATTTGGAAAGCTTTTCTGTGCTAGTTATTATAGTTAATAAACCTGCATACTAAATTAAACATTTAAAATATAGAAGTTGTTGTAAGTTGTTGACAATTTTTACAATGTACATAACCCCTTGAAAAATTGACAACAAACTTTACAAACTTATTTTCTAAATATTTTACCAATAAATTTTTGAGATTTTGATGCCGAATCGAACTATATATGACTTTTGGCAATCACTAGCTTTTTGTGCAACTTATGACCTCAAAAGGAAAAAGAAAAGTGTTTCCCTTATTTTTTACCATTTTAACAATTTAACCCCCTATACATTTTTTTAAAGAATTTATACGTTTTTCTTAAATTCGGATATGGTAAAATTGACTCGACTTTGCTGCTGATCAAGAATATACATATGTATGTATATGATTTATTGGGTCGGAAATGACTCTTTCCGGGCGTTTCGATTATAATACCCTTCAAGGGTATACCAATAAATGAATAAGCAGTCAAAGAACTTTATAATTATTTTAAAATAATTAAGAAAGGTGGGTATGGGTTATCCGAAATTTATTAAGGATGTTAAAAATCTAGAAGAATTCTATTTATATGGAAAAACAGGTGAAATTATAATAAGTATCATAATTAAGGGGGATTTGATTAAAAATTAAATAGTGAGATATAAATCATACAGTATGCCATTTTATTGCTTTCGAAAAGTTGACTTTAAGATATAATAACATAGTGTAACATTCAAGTTTATATCTGAAATGTTAAGAATTCTAAGCTTTATCCTTGAGCTAATGCTGATTATCTTAATTCTGTCAAATTGATTTTTTAGAAGTAAGTTCAAGATGTTGCTTGAGTTTTAGGAAATTCTAGAACCTCTGAACCTTTTGTAATCCTACAAAAATCCAAATATCGCCAAATACGTTACAAAATTGACTTGTTTTAAAAATAATGTTTAAAATAATGTTTAAACGCATTTTAATTACAGAAGTTATAGCGATATTGTTTGATAACCTTTCATCCTATAACTTCAGTTTAAATATCGCTCTTAAGAGCGATTTCTTCCCGTGTAATGATGCATAGTGCTGCTGTTGGGATTCTTCATGTTGCTCCGTAGTTGCTTTTGCTGTTGGCTGCTACTTTGGCAATATGTTTTCGTACGAGCATTTCCCTTCTTGCCGTGCTTGAATTTTGGTCTTGGACTGGGCGGTCGCCCACGAGGAGGAGGTGGACGTGGATGGTGCGGATGATGCAGGGAGCTGGGAGCTTGGAGGGGGAGCTCCATAATGAAAGTCGTCGTCTCCCAACGTTGTCTGCATCTCTTCGTCTTGGGTCTTCGTCTCTGGCCTCGTCGTCTCCATCGTCTTCGGCGGTTTGATCAAATGAATGAATATTATCATCGATGCCTCTTGAATGTTGAACGAGCTGACTTGATGACCGTGCACCGGAGCGACGATCGTAAAGAATTCTTTTTTGTTGTTCTTCCCCTTCTTCTTGCTGTGTTGTTGTTGTTATTATTGTTGTTATTGTTGTATTGTTGCACCCAGTAAAGGTGCATCAATGTGTGTGTGTGTGCGAGTGGTGCAAGTTGTTTGATCTAATTGGTTCATCGAACCAAGTCTCCAAGAGAGCCTCCTCAGTCTGCTGTCTGCAATCTTGGAATCCCATCCTGCGGATTATGATGTTGGGGCACCTTTTCTTTTTCGCATTTTTTTTTTTTTTTTTGCCAATTTGGTGGACAATCGTAGGCCAGGCCATAAAAAAACGCTGGGTAACAATAACAACAGCCTAGAGTTGGAGTAGGTAGACACTAAAAGAAAAATGGATAAGGGTAATGTGCTAAAGTGTGCTTAAACTTAATTAGGAAATAATTTATAGAACCAGATACACAGAGAACTTGAAAGATATTTGTGTTGTGGAACGAGGAATATCCTTTTTATAGCCTTTAATTAAAATATGCAACTCTTAAATAAATTTAAAAAGATACAGATACTTTTAGAGATACATTTGCAGCCTGAATCTTCTTCGTTCTCACTAGGAAATTATCTTTATTATTAATATATATTTACCTCATATATTCAGATACCTCCATAAAGTATCCAAAACCCTCAGATGCATTTCCCTAAAAATGCATTCACCAGTTTTTTTTTTCTCTTCCGAGTG
Source organism: Drosophila aff. chauvacae BK-2020 (assembly GCA_018903765.1). Classification (NCBI taxonomy): domain Eukaryota; kingdom Metazoa; phylum Arthropoda; class Insecta; order Diptera; family Drosophilidae; genus Drosophila; species Drosophila aff. chauvacae BK-2020. Next base: position 21,459,053 of record JAEIGO010000058.1, read on the forward strand.
AACCGACGACTGGCGGCGACATGTACAAATACAGCAGTTGGTTATTTAACAAGAGTCAAAGTCGAAATTCCAGGAATTTAGGATTGGGCTCTGCTTCTTCTGCTTTTTTTATATATTTTTTTACGGGGCGGGGGTCATAATTAAGTGGCCTTAAATGCCGCTAAAGGAATTTCTCGCAGGCGACATTATTATCAGTGTGCCTTTCCCTCTTTCCTCGGGTTTTTTTTTTTTTTTTTTCCTTACGAAACAAACTGATAGGCCCAGAAAATTGTATTCTTCGGCTTCGTTTCATTATGTATAGATTGACTTGGCATTGATCGCCTTTCAAAGAATGGAATGCGCTCATATATATTGGTCGGAGTTGGACAAACGAGGGACAATGGAGCGAGGAATTTATTGGGGTGCCTCATGCGCAGCAGCATGTGCATCATCTGCATCTGGGAGATACTCTTGGCACTCAAACAGGTTGGGCCACTACGTTGGCAATTGCACAATCTTCTAGAGCTTCTGTGTGTAGTTCGATTGGTAGTTCGTCATCGGCAACGGCACAGAAATTCCAATCCAATGACTTCATATCGGAGTTGGGTGAGCAGCACTCGCCGTTGTACTTGTTCTCGGTCTTGAATCTTGCCGTCTTGGGTCTTACGTCTTACGTCTCTAGTCTTCAGTCTTCAGTCTTGAGTCTTGACTTTTCTGTGTTCGCTTTTCCAGTGTTTTCAGTGCTCGGCAGCGTTCAGCTTTTCAGTTCTCAGGCCGCCAAGGCAAGTCAAGTCAAACCAGTTGCCCCGTGACTCAGAGAGGGTGGCTGCGGGGAGTTTGCCACTAATTGCATATGCATTTTGCATAATCTCGTAGTAATTACAATAGTTCGATCTCTCGCGTTTTGCCATTCACAAGCCGTACCGCCGCCCGTCTCGTCTCGTCTCGTGTCTTTTTTGCTGCTGCTGCTGCTGCAGCAGTTGCCTTTCGGTTCATTCATAAAACTTGCTGCAGTCGCTGCTGCGTCGCAGTCTCTGCTGCCGTTGCAGTTGCAGTCGCGGCCAACGTCGTCAGCGTCGGATCTCTGATCTGGCTTATACCACTTTACTGCTATATATGCACAGTATCTCCTCTGCACACTGCACACGCTGCACCTCGGTGCATTTCATCACTCAGCCGACACTCCAAAAAAAAGGCAACAAACACTAGGTGGACCTTCTCAAATACTCTTTCTCTTGGTAATGGGAATAAGTGATATATAGACCAAGATGAATGGGGAAATTTCCATCATATTAGAAAGCTATAGGAATTAGGACACCTTAAAGGTAAAGTTTACTGGAGTTTGAGAAATTATTATTCAAGTCATAAATATAAATAAATAAATATGGTCATATCTTTACATATGAATTTTAATTCTTTTAAAAATTAGTTTAAATCTGAAATAAAACCAGAGTGTGTAAATATTACTCTTTTTACTCGATGCTCCATGGAATACAAGGATAAAGTATTTACTTCCTTCAGATTACCCAAAGTAATAGTTTTTCCAAATTAAATATTATAAAATCTTGTAGTACAAAAAATAATTCACAGATACCCGTTCTGATATCCTGAAAGTCAGAAACTAATTCCACAAGAAGAAGATTAATCATCTATTATTATAATATTCTATGCTTAGTTTAAAGTTTATAGTTATAGTTATAAATCTTACAAATAAACATAAATAAGCCAATATAAGGCTAAGTTTAAGGGCCTTAAAATTAAACTTTAAAAAGCTAATAACTTTTAAAACTGCCTTAAAAATTGTAAGTTAAAATATGCCCATATATTGAACTGAAGTTAATTTAAAGTTTAAGTTTTAAAGTTAATTTAATCTTAAGGAGCTATATTCCAAGAAGACGTTAAATTAATTTTTTTGTTACTATCATTAATAAAATAAATATTAAAACTCTGGCATTTCAATAAATGTAAAATATTTTCCCATCAATAATCAATAATGTAGCAATGATCGTTTTTAGAATGGTTTTTTTACATTAAGTGATTTACCAAGCTATCTATCTTGTACTTCAAATTAAAATATGATCTTTGTACAAATTAAACTTAAACTCAAAACATCCAACTCCCTTGAAGAACACCAAGAACCTCTAGCTTCTTCCAGGAAGAATCTCCTTCCCTCCTTTCATCAACTGATAATTCCAATGCTAACAAATCCCTCGTCGCCAACAGCCCAAGACATAGATCATTGAGGGTATGCGAGGTGCGGTGCAAGGCGATGATCTTCGCAACCGAATCCCCGAATCCGATCCATTCCATTCTTGTTTTTTTGACACCAATGCACTCTCTGGCTCTTATCGCACATAATTCATATCTGGTTTCTCGCACTGTAGCACTGCCCCGTGCGTGTGTTAATCTCCCCTGTTTTTCCCTCAGTTTCGGTTCTGGTTTCGGTCACTGATAAACTCTGGTCTGGGATGGGTGCAACACATCCCCCAGAACCCCATAGTCCGTACACCGTACAACCCATACCCCTACCCATTCCCATTAAAATTAAAATTAAATGCTCGATGCAGCGCTCATTGTTGGCGCCTAATACTTATTGTACACATATATTTCAATTTATTAATTTCGTATGCATAAATCTTGCGCTTTATTTATTCAATTTGAGTCTTTGTTGTCTGCTGATCGCAACGGTGGCCCTGGAGTCACACAGTTCTCCTCGCTGCTCGGACACAATGCATCTGTGGCCCATGGGCTATTGATGCTAACTGGCGGTGGCGGTGGCGGCGCTGTCGGGGCTTTCAGGGGTTAAGAGCAGCGGAGGAGTATAGAAGAGGGTTAAGGGGGGGCTATGGGGGCGGGGCACTATCGTTTGAGGCGGCGCACATTCGATCTTTGACTTGTAAATTCTTGGAATGCAGTTAGTGGGGCATTTTAATGGAGCCTGTCGCTGTCTGTCTGTCGCCCCGCCATCGTATCTTTCGGATGCAAATGCCGGCTGCAGGCTGTGAGGTGTACACACTCGTACGAGTGCGAGCAGTGTATGTGGCGTGTATCTAAAACTTGTGGCATGCCAATTATTGGGGTCAAATGTGATTAAACCTAGTCTAATCGATGTAACTATATGCACACCGGCCAACTCTTGCGACATTTCCCACTCAACTGGCTCAGTTCTTTGACTAATTAATGCTCGTGGAATGCGTCACGGTGTCACTTGAGGCAGGAATTTTTGTTGTTTTTAATAGGTATTTAATAATTCTTTAAGATTAAGCTATCTTTACCATGATCAACCTCCATATGACTTTAACTTTAACGATCTCCAGTAACCCCTAATTATATTGACAAGCGTTGACAAGTCTTAATCAAAATTGAAGCTCAATTATTGAATTAATTTATCCATTTCTGATGAGGGTCTCAAACCTCTATTGAACTCTATTAAAAAATGTAGCAGAATTGATCGAAGATGATTTTCCAACAGCTTTTCTTGGCCTTGATTGCCTGCAAAAGAAATTGTAAGAGGCAATTGTAAAGAAAAACTAAAAAACTACAGAAAAATTGGAACATGAATAAAGATAAATAGGGAAAAACTAGGGAATACTTGTGAGTATTTAAATAATTTTATATTATATCTCTTGAGATAAATCTTCCAACAGTTTTTCTTACGTTGATTGCTTGTTAAATAAATTAAAAGAGGGATTTGTACTTCATACACTAAAGATATAGGAAAGATGTAAAAGATGGGAAAACTACAAAAAAAACAATTAAAAAGGATTAAATATAAATTGGGAATAAGTAGGGAATAGTTGTGATTTTTCAAAAATGTTGTACAGCATCTAAAGAGTTAAGAAATTTTCCTTAAAAACATATTTCTCTTGTTTGAATATGGTTCTTAAATATTGCGCATTAAATCAATTTTGTCAGTTCTAGTCTCAAAAAGATCAAAGATTTGAATAGTAAACGTTTTAAGAAGACTTTAACACCCCTAAAGTGGTATAATAATATATTTTATTCATTGATTACAACTATAAAACCAGGAATGCATTTCTTATAACACTTTTCCCTGGTCACATTATTGTTTTTCATACTCCAACGTTTGTTTGTCAACATGGATCGCCTTTGAGGAAATCTTTTTTTTAAGAAATGGTATCGAATGTCTGCAATTTAGATATTTTAATTTGAGAGGAAATGTGAAAAATATTATTAAAATGACAAAAACATAAACAAGAAACGCAACAATCCATTCTAGGCGCTTCAAAGCTTTCTCGCACCTCCGCCATTTTGTAGTTCTGCCATTTGGAAAAAACAAACTTTATATATGTACAAATATACAGAAATAAATATACAGAGATTTGTGCGTATTTATTGTAAACACTTCCGATTCGTGGCCGTGTAATTCGAGCAGTTTACGATTATGCAAATGCAATCGATAAATGGGCGACAAAATGGCCGAAAGTTACTCGGATCTGGAACTGAACACGTCCACAAAAAAACATAAATTTCTACACCTGACGGCCATTTTGTATTTCGGTCTCTTTCATTTTATTGTTGTTGTTGTTGTATTTGATATATGTTGTTGTTTAATTTGTTGTTGTGAGTATTTTTTGCTTGAGTTTTGTGCTCTTTGTGAGATTATTGCTAATTTCGGGTGGCTCTCTTGTGTGTGCTTGTGGTGGGGTTTTTTTATTTGCATGTGTGTTTGTTTGTTTTTTTTTTTTTTTTTTTTTTTGGTGGGGGGAGGGGGGTAATGTATGTGGTGGGGTTGACCACGTGATGCGCTCTCTGCAAAAAAAAATATTTGCCTAGATCATAAAAATCCCCAGAAATAGGAGAAATCCTGAAAAGTTAGAGATTCTTCAGCCAGCAATTAATATGACTTTATATTTAAACTAAACTTGATCTTAAAATATTTGCAAATTTCCTTATTAAATATATGTGCGCAGAAAATTTGCAAAATATATTTTTTTTTTCGGGAGAGTCTTGGTACATTTCTGTGTGTGTTTGTGAGAAATGCTCCGAAAAACCCAAGTGAAAAAATACCATGCCACAACAAAGTATCTGTGTGTGGTTATACTGCTTGTGTGTTGTGCACGCCCCTATGCGTTGTCGTTGTTAATATTATTATATTGTTTTTGCTTTTGTTGCTGCCCTTACGTCAGCAGTCGGCAGCACGTGGACTATTATTAAGGCGTTTAATTAACTCGGAAGCATTTAGGATCAAATTCATAATTGAAGGAATAGCAGAAGGGCGCAGTGGTGATATCAAAGGGATTGAAAAAAAGTTGGGTTATTTTCGGGGTTATACTGTAGCTCTATAAATGCTATCTTTAAAGCTAAGACTTAATTTATAGCAATATAATTGATATTCGTCAAAAGGTTTCCTAGGTTTTCTCTTATTTTTTCTATAAATTTCCTTCAAGAGTGAGTACCATTTGATTTGATTCGAAATTAATTTTCAATTTCATGCCTACTAGTTGAAAATTTTGCCCCCATGGCAATGGCACACACTCATACAGCCGCAGACGAGAGCCCTCTCGCACGCATACAGCTTTGGGTTCTAGTATCCGTAGTATCCGTATCTGTACCTGTGGCTGTGTGTATCCGTATCTGTATCTGTGGCCTGTATCAGTATCTGTAGCCGTCGCTCCGCTTCTGATATGAGCTTGATGTTATATATTTCATATGGCACACTGACTGGTTCCGGTTCTTCTGTGTCTTCTTCCTCTGCAGCGGGTCTTCACTGTACGCATGCCCCTTTGCCTCTTGGTGGAATGGCCCCCATGGTGTGCCGCCACTGCCACTGCCACAGGAATTTGTTCCTCTTCGCCTTTTCTTAGGCCTTTTCGTGGTTGTTGTTCTTTTCGGGGCTGCCTTTTTACCATGTGTGTGCGTGTGCTTGTGTGTGAATCTTTACACTGCGCGGAAAGCCTGTGAAGTTGCAAGGTATGCAAAGTTTGAATTTAAGTCGAGCTTTTGTCTTAAGAAGAAGAAATGCTTTGAGTTTTTTCGGAATTCATTAAATCCTTTTAGACAAAAAGGTGTAAGTTTAAATAGTTTTAAATCTTACAGAAAACATTGTTGGGAATATCATTCAGAGAGAATTTGTCACTTAGGAATTATATTTGTATACCCTGGCAGGGTATTATAATTTTAGTCAGAAGTTTGCAACGCAGTGAAGGAGACATTTCCGACCCTATAAAGTATATATATTCTTGATCAGCATCAACAGCCGAGTCGATCTAGCCATGTCCGTCTGTCCGTCTGCCGGATCGGACGACTAGTCATCATTTGTAGCTGCCATAGGAACGATCGGAAAACGATGAGAAAAAAAATGTTTACTATGCCATTGCAATATATTTTCATATAATTTGATACATGGTCATTTTTTATTATTCGGTTTTATTTATTTATATATTTCGGTTTTAATTTTATTCAAATCGGACCACTATATCATATAGCTGCCATAGGAATATATACATACATATATCAGTTCATTTAATTTTTTCGCAACATTTTTTGCTAGCAACATTCCGAGAAAGCGGAAAGTCAGAACATTTTTCTTCTTCTTCTTCTACTTACTGCAAGGATATTTAAACTTCGGCATGCCGGAGTTAGCTTCCTTTCTTGTTAAAATTAACTTTAAATTTGAGGATTCAAAAGAAACGTATTCAATTGATTTAGAAAAATGTTTCGAAAGTAACATCCCTTTTTTGTGATATCATCCTTCAGAAGTTCTGAATCAGAACATCAAATTCATCAGTTAAAAAAAAATGTATTTAAATACATAAGTTATACTAATTTCCCCTTAGATCGCATCTAAATAAATCTATTTTCTTGTAAACTATTTGTAATTTCTTCATCACCTTTGGATGTATCTAAAAGGCTAAAGATTTATCTTCTAATCGACAAAGAAAATACAATACGGAATCATAAGATTGCCTTGAATCAATTCCAGTTTGCATTGATTAATAAACTATTTACAATGGGGATATCAATAAAAATAAACTCGTTTTTCGCCTATTAATAGTAGCATTTACAATTAATTATTTATTGCACAGAGGCTACATGTTCCGTACATGAACATATGCATTAAAGTCTGATCCGCTAAGCTGTTTAAATTAATAAATGTCAATTAAGAGTAAACCTGCAGTGTTTTAAACATATCAAATGTAATATTTATTTATAACTAAGCTCAGGGGTGGGTTAAAATTTAATACATTATTACTGTAAGTCTATAAATGTATGATTTATTGAATTGCTAGCAAATTAGCAATTAAATAAAATTATTTTTGTGCGTATTATATTCAAGTTTCAAGTTTCCAAATTTTCTTAAAAGGTATATGTAGGATCCTAATTGAATTAAAAATATACTTTTTAAGGAATATCTCTGAAAAATAAAGATCCTCCCTATTTGTAATATATGAAAGAGAAACTAAATAATATACATTTTCTAAATTATAAATACATAATGCAAAGATTAGAAAAATTAAATATTTTCAAAAAGTTTTAAATAATTGAAAATTAATCATTTTAAGACATTATATCTGTTAAATTAAAATGCCAAATCTGTTTAGTGCTTTAGAGTGACCAATCCAGTTTATAATGCAACTCTTAAGTGATTTGGCCACACTGTAACGAAAGAGAATAAACCTATAGAAATATGATATAAAACCAAGATATTTACAGATAACCTAGTCTCAAATATTTAATAGTTAGCAAGTATAACATTTCCTAAATACTTATAATTATGCACCTGCAAATCCCCCTTTGTGCGAATAAATGCCACCGCTAAGAAACCCCCTCCCCAAAGCACCCACCTTGCGAATAACCGTTATGATTGCCTTGCAAAATCCGCCATTTTGCTTTCGATCGTTTCGTTAATGAAAATTTCTCGCTGTGCTTAGACGCCGCTCACCAACACACAGACGCGTGCGCTCCCGAGCAGCCAAGCTTTTGCCAGCGGCCAGAACGAGATAACGCGACTATCGGCTGAGTGTGTGTGTGTTTACGATTGTTTGCGTTTTTTTTATTCTTTTTTTTTGAGAACAGCGAGCAGACGTCGGAGCAGGCTACAAATTTTAGATTCTCAGCATGCAAGCCCCCCGCCCCCAACAGCTCGAAATCCCCCCGCTGCGGCCTTGGGGCTGTGTGGCGTTAACCATTACATGCAAACTCACACTTACAGTCGACGCCGGCAGAGGTGGCGACCGAGGCAAGGCAAGGCGAGGCAGAGGCAGCCGCTCATTCATTCATACTTGTTGCTGTATCTGTGTGTCGGCGTATCGGTGTGTGCGTGTGTCGTTGTTCGGTCGCAAACTAAAGTTTCGTGAGGCATTTGTTTCAGTACGTCACCGACAGCGCCAACGAAAAGAAGGAGGAGGCGGCGAGCCGGACTCAGCACTTGGGAATTGGATTGGAGTGTGTGGTGTGTGGAGAGTGTGGTGTGGTGCGTGGTGTGCGGAGTGGCCAGCGGAATTAGGACTGTCTGTCTGTCAATCTATCTGGCCTGGTCACACTGCTTGAAGGGTTTCCTCCTTCGAGGAGGAAAGGGAGCAACAGCAACGGGAAAGCCGGGCGGCAGGCAGGGTTCGGCTTTGGCTTTGACTTCCATTTACAATCGAAAAGTGCTCTTAATTAGTACAAAAAAAGAATACAAGAAACAGTGCCAGTGCTCTAGTGTTCCTAATTATTAATTAGCTTAAAGCCTCGGACAAACAAAAAAGAACCGAAACAGACACACGAAACAACACACACGAAAAATTATTTCGCAAAAGTTTTTGCGACGCAGTTCGAAAGAAAACAAAGCAAGCCCAGCCAAGAGCAACTTAAACGACGTATTTAACAAACCAAAAAAAAAAAAAGAAAGAAAAAACTAGGGGAGCAGCAACAAATACAACAACAACAACGACAACATCAAGAATTAAAAACAAACTCGCTCGCGACTTTTGAGCCTCGCAACTGAATAATTAAAATTAGAAGCGGAAAAGTAAATACAAAAAAAGAAACAACACTAAATAAATTTCAAATAAAGAACCCGAAACGCTTTAAGTATGTGTACATATATATATGTATAAACATATACATACGTATACATATGTATTTTAGAACAAAAAAAAAAAAAAAAAATGGCGCACAAAGAAACTGTGAACTTATACAATCAAAAATTTTTTATTTGATTGCATGTATGTACATATGTATGTACAATGTACGAGACGAAGACTAACAACAAATGAACTTTGTACCAGTGACAACGCCAGCGATGATGATGATGATTAAGGCGCTGAGATGATGATGAATGAAATGTGTGGCCTAGAGTGATGTACGATCATCAATGAAGTTGAGCTTTAATTCATTAGGGAAACTTCGTTTTTAACGATCCTTAAGAAACCCAGAGATCTTAAAGATCTTATGAGATCTTAAGTTCTTAAATAAAAGAAAAGGAACTTCATAAAGACATCATATGTCTTAGAAGAATCATTCAACAAGATGGAAACACTGGATCTTAAAGGAGCTCAACAAAGAACCCGTTGATCCTAGCAGGCTCCTTAACCCGTCATATCTTTAATATGCGATTGTAATAGACTTGACAATCAAAACAAATAAAGGTAGGGGGTTCGTTCTGTTCTTGCTTATTGCTTCCTTTGCTAGGTGATAAGAGCTTTACACTCTGGCTGCGGCGTGCATTGAACTAATTGGCCCCAATGTTGTTGTTGTTGTTGTTATTGTTGTGTTTGTTGTAGACTAGTTTTCCACGTTTCTTTTGCTTTGTTTTTTTTTTATAATACCCTTCTCTGTGTATTTATTTAAAGCGCAAATGTTTTAGATACGACACACACAGAGGCGTAGAGTGTAGACTAGAGAGTAGAAAAGAGGGAGAGGGGTATGAAGAGGGACCAGAGCCAGTCAGACCGCTGTCGACAAATAACAACAACAACAACAATAACAACAAACCGAAAAAGTAAACTACACCAAAATCAACAACAACTATGTATAAAGGCAAACTTGCCTATCTGCTTGCCTTTATTATTGTTGTTGTTGTAATTGTTGTAGTAGTATTTTTTTTGTTGGGTGCGTGTGCTCAGCATTTAACTAAACTGGCACACACGCACACAAAAAAAAAAAGCGAAACAAAAAAAAAAACCAACAGCTACACTAACACCAACACTACATACACCAACGCGACCACACCAACACCACTTCAACAATCTGTCAGGGCTGGCAGCGTAGTCTGCTTATATAATCACCGTCTAAATGGCTTTGTAAGTATCTACACATTTATTCAAATGCAATTTGTTTCAATTTCTATATTTCGACTAATTTACGCGTATGAGTGTGGGGAAAATCTGCAGCGTGCATGTGCATTTCAGTATATACGTATGGTTTGTTGTGTATGTGCATGCGAACAGCTGTTCGCCGACAACAGAAAACAGCTGTTACCATTGCAGTGCACTTCCTACAACAACAACAACAATACAAGAAAATGGAATAACAAAAAAAAAAAAACAAAACAACAAAAGCAAGAACACAGAGAGCAGAGCAAGCGAAGCCCACTGACGCCGGCATTGGCGACGGCGGCGACGGCCATGTGTCCTTAAAGCGCTCGTGGGACTTTTTTTGCGCACCAAAAAATATCAAGTATACGCAACCGACACCGCTGATGGGAAAGCGAGAGAGCGGCCCCAGACGTTGCTCCCTCTCTTTCACTCACTTATACGCGTACAGCAAAGAGCGAACTCTCTCTCTCTTGTCTCTCTCTCACCTATACAAGCTCACCCACACGCGCAACAAGTTGTTGTTGCTTTGCCACTACTCTCTCGCTCCCACACACACTGAGACGCTGAGCGCCAGGGTTAGGCGCCGTTAGCCCTTGCTCTCCCTCTCCGCGCAGCGTTGCCAGAGCGTCGAGCGAGTGCTGCTCCCCATTTACTGTTATTTGAATGAATCTATTTACAGGGGAGCTTCGCTAAAAAGAACGAGATTTAAGGATTTTTTGTACAAAAACGTTAACAACATTTCTTTTTTCTGTTTAGTTTACAGATGTAAATAGATTTTAAAAAATTATAATAATAATAATTAAAACACGATTAAATCTAGCAATTTTCTGAGTGTTGCCACAAAAACTGCAACCTAGTTACCCCAGCTTTTAATTCGATAATTGATCAACGTTTTTCCATAATGATTAATAATAATTTTTCTTGTTGTTGTGCGCTTTTGGTGTAATTTGAAACCCATTAGGGTTGCCAACGTGTGCCGCTGGAAAAATAGTGCGCAAAAAGAGTTTTTCCCCCTGTTCGTCGCGGCGGTATATTGTCCAAACTATAGTACATAATAAATAACCAAGGCGCAATATGCGCAGCTTCAATACAGAGCCGACAGATACAGATACAGATGGGCACACACAAAATAGTTTTTTTTTTCTGTGGATGGGAATTGGGTATGGGGTGGGGATGGGGTTCTGCATGGTTGTTGTTTTCTTTTTGAATTGTTTTTGTTGTTGCTATAGTTGGAGGCGCCTTTTTCGAGCCTCAAGTTCGCAGTGAGCTGGAAATTCGTATCCGACGGATCGACAGACTACTGACAACGGGTCTCCTCCATGTGTAGCTGTGTTGTTTATAGTTATTGTTGTTGTAGTTGTAGTTTCTGTCTTTCTATTATATTTAAATGCGCAATTAAGATTGGCACAGCCCGTGGCAAGGCGGCAGCAACAATAATAATAACAACAACATCGGTAACAAGATCAAAGTATTCACAAAATTGAACCAGTTTGAATGTTACGCATTTATCATTCGTCGTCCGAATCTGATCGAAATCGCTCTCCGCATAACCCAAATTTACACGAACAAAAGATCAGCGACTGGAGATTAAAAAACACGAGCCAAGAATTAAAATAATTTCGTTGGGGGGTTAAAATTAAGTTAAACACTTAACCACATGCTCCATATTCCAGCCATATTCGTGATTGATCGATTCGATATGACATGAATATTATGCTTAATTTGTGGGAACCAAAACTACTACATACATACATATATAATATAATGTCAGAGATTTCCTTTTCGACTTTAATTAACTTGAGACTTTAACTACAAATTAGTTGGCCGTGCCTTAAATTAGCAAGTTACTTTCTCCGAAAAAGCAAAAACAAAATAAACAATACCACAGAAAACAAAGGTATTTAATAATGCTAGAACATAAGAATGAAATTGTAAAAAAGTATACTTTGTAGCAAAGTCCCTATGAAATATTAAGTATACGCCTGGTTGTTCATATTTCTTAACAAATATGAGTTAAATATGCCATATTTATAGTATTCTTCTTAAATTTTTGCAGTTAGATAGAAGGTCATTCGGGAACACCCTATATCTGCGATGCTTTATGACATTTTATGGCTTTTAATTGACCAGACGCTGTCGCACATGTCCGACGATAATGATCCGTTTAGTTATTTTCGTATAGACAACAATTTATTTATAAATCTCCCCCGACGGATCTTTCCTTAGTTCTCTTTTAGCTTATTCCTAACGATCTCGGGGTGGTGGTGGCGGCTCTCTGCCACAGTGTCTGCCATAATTAGGCGCACAGTTGGCGCAATTAAGAGCTGGCGATGGCCAAAGTCTTTTACAAACCAAACCGAACCAGCTTCAACGTCATCGAGTGCGGCATAAATAATCGTAATCTAAATACGCGGCCAAACAAAAATATTAACAAGATTGGAGATCAGAGATCTGAGATCGGCGATCGGTTGGGAGGAGGAAAATGGCTGGCTGGAAATCGTTTACTTTTTCTTCTTTTCGGCTCTGACGTAAAATGGCCCCGGCCAATTTCGATTTCATTCAGCTCCGTTCGGCACTCGATGACGTACGCACTGGCCTCCTGCCCAGCCACCTCCTCACCTATTACACTGCCGCCGCGGCGGCAGGCAGACAACCTTGTAAAGTTTTGTGTGCGTCATTTCGTTATATTTGCCGTTGAGTTTTTGCCCCTTTGCCACCAGCACCAGCAGCGCCGCCACTTTCCCTTGTCGGGGCATTTGTTGTTTTGCAATTTTATCGTTGCCGCCGCATCTCCCAATAATAATATCAACTCGTAAAAGTCCAAGCCCTGCACAGATACTCGAGTTTGGTACTCCCCGTGCGTCATAGGTTGATGTAAAAATTTTTCTTTAAAAGTCCACATTTCTTGGCGTGTAGTGAGTGCCATTTGAATTTGCTATTGCCTACGGCATTTCCATATTTATTTATGGCATATATTTCTATATATACGTATATTCCTAATCTGTCGCTTCGAAAGAGAAGGAGGCGGAGGTCGTTGATCGCAACTCTCTACACAGTTGCACTCATCGAGTTTCTCCAGAATGTGAAATGCGAAATGATGTGACTAAGTGTATGACTGCCCCATATATAGTGCTCTGATTCTGAATCTATTTGCATCCGTACTTATATAGAGCTGGTCACCAGCACCGGCTGGACTGGTTCATAGGTCGGCCGCCGCGGCGGCGTCTCTGACTCAATCTGCAAATGTGCAAATCTAATTTCCTTTTCCAGGGAACTATCAAAGCTTTTGCTGTTCTTTAATCTGTACAAATACTAAAATGTTCGATAGAATTCTAGAGAAGTCTGGATGAATGAATCATCGCAATTAGTGAGACATTTTTGTGGTGATGTAAGTTTAAGCTTGATGGTTTCGCATTTGGTTTGATTGAATTTCAAATGATTTCGAGGAAATCGGACTTTTAAGTGTGATGAAACATGTTTTACAAAGTTTTTTAAATGAATTTGATTGTCTAATAATATTTGGTTACAGTTTTTCAAGAAAACACTTTAGATTTGAATGAAATCGAGGAAAAAGGAACATGTAAAATAAATAAAAAGGAATCAATTTTTAAGGAACAATTTTAATGAATTAAAGAATTGTTAAAGTGTCATGTTAAAGTATTTCTTATCCAAGAAAAACTTAGGTAAATGTTAGAAGAAATATAGAAAAGTATAGTTTTTTTGTGACAGGAAGAGATCTTTGCATAGTCTCAAAAAAATAACATTAAAACATTTAAAGCATTTATTTTTGACTATTTTTGATATTAAATATTTAAACTTCGAAGTAATGCTCAATCCCAGAACAAAATTGACAACATTTTAATAAAAAAATATCTTAAAGATACTAAACAAAGTTTAGATTTCTTCGTTCAAGACCTTATCATACTTTGAACGAGGATCTTAAAAATGCCACTAAAATCTTAATTCTAGTTAAAAGAGTGTTTAAAGGAATCCTCAAACCCAGAACCAAATTCACGCCCTCAAAAGGTGGTTCAAGTGGTCGCCCGACTTTGTTTCCGACTATGTATCCGTTTGTATATCGCCATATTCTCCATATGCCATGGTGCTGAATGCCTGAATTCTGTATGGAGTATATCATCAAATCCTATATAATCCGTACAAGTTGTGGAAAATCAAGCGGGCATTCAAGCGACTTATTTAGACACTCGCCGCTAGACTTGAATGGGGGGCTGTGTTGTGTGTGTGTGTTGTTTGGCTTACTTCCGTTACTACTATATGTGGGCACGAGTGCTCGTGTGCGTGAGTGGCATTGTGGGTGTGGGTTGTGGGTGCATGTGTGTATTATGTTGTTTGTCGCTGCCTGCGATTTTCATTCATTAAAAGCGACCACAGCACTCACACACACACACACACGTAGAGGCGCGCAGCGCGATTGCGACGGCATACGCGCACACTCCCATACGCTTTCATTCATTCATAAATTCATGCAGCAACAGCCCCCGCCCTCGGCCCCAAGCCCCCTCCTACGGCATCACTGCCACTACCACCGCCTCTGCTTCTGCTTCGGCTTCTGCTGCGGCTGCGGCTGGGGCTGCTTCTGCCAATGCCTCTGCCTGCGTCGGCGTCTCGTGTCATCGCAGCAACAACAGCAACAGGCAACCTCAAATGCGTTCATGTTGTTGTTGCACTGAAAAAAAAGCACATTATTGCAGCGTTATTTTTTTTTAATAATTAATACATTTTAAATACATTCTAGAAAACTTTTTGTAGCCAAACAAATTAAACAAATTTTGCTTCGTTTTTCACGTAATTATTTTAACATTCTAAAGTAGGCCAGAAAATATTTGTTTTCTCATATAAGAAATTTCATTTTAAATAATCCAATAATAAATAATACATTTTAGGATATAAATAAACAAAAAATAATACATTTTAGGATAAATCTAAAAAAAAAAACCAAATAGAAACATTTCGAAACTCTAACTTGTAAGCAAAAAAGTAGGCTATAAGTTTTGGTTGACCTGAAAAGGTTGTATTTTCATAGCCTACTTATCGGGCAATTCGGTTATTTTATCAGAAAATCGATTTAAAATTAGAGTAAAGCCAATCAATATTGTTAAAAGACTATTTTCCGAAAGAGCACTCACAACATGATTAAAAAAAAACACTCTTCGATATATTTTCTTTTCGGTGCATTTAGTTTATCTCCAACAGACATCGGACCGTGGTTCCCGTTTCCAGTCTCCATTTCCACAATTTCCCCACACTCACACACATTTTCCCTCCCCCAATGCCCCGCTTCGTTTGCTTCGTTGCATTTTATAGATTCGTTCTAAATTTCAATGAAATTTCATTGAGCACGCATGGCACAAAAACAACAATAACTGATAAGTTCGGAACGGATCCGATCCGTATCTCTGTCGCTTGTCTTGTTGTTTGTGTGCTGTGTTTGTTATGGGGTCAGCCATTCAATACGCGTCGTCCGAAACTGAAACTGAAACTGTCGCAATCGCCCCCGAAGATCCACTCAATGTGCTCTCGTTTATGTGCACAGTGTACACATTATACGACTGCGCTCAGAATTATAGTAATAAACTAATAAAAACTCAATTAAACGTATTTCCGGGAAGGCAACAACTTATAAAAAAGAGTCGAGAAATTAAAGTTATAGCACTACTTTCGTTTTATTATCAATAGGTATTTAATCTTTTTTCAAAAATCTTTATCTTAGGGTTGTAAAAGTTATGTTGTAATTACTTCCGCTTAATAAATAACACAGAAAATGTATTAATTAAAAGTAAGAAAAATATGAAACCAAAAATCATAACCAAAACAGTGGTCATAAACCTTTATTTACCTTCGGTATTGCATTTCTTTAAACAATCTCTAATATCAATAACTTGCTTTATAAATGTTGTTTATTTATATTTCATTATTTTATTTTATTACTTTTAATTCTAATTAGCTTTTAATTATTTTCTAAAACCTTTTAAAACATTTTCAAAGCCTAATTAAACCATATTACGATTTTATGGCTTTATAACTGCTATTGTAACGACCGCCACTGTAATTATATACCTTATACAGTTATGAATGAATGAAGTTCATACACACATACGCATACTGCACACCCACACACACGCACACATGGAGTGGCAGCCTCGTGTTTGGTTCGTCAGTTTGGTTATGGTCACATTATTTCCGGCCCGCCGGCTTCTTGGCTTGGGTTTATTTTTTAGTTTTATTTATATTTATATTTATAGCTGGGGCCAATGGATCTTCTGCTACTTCTCCTCTCACTTCTGACTTCCTTCCTTCCTTTCTTTTACTTTTTCTTGTTTCTTGTTTCTTCTTGCTACTTATTTCTGTTTCTGTTTCTGCCTGTGTTTGTTGGCCACTCCAAAAATGCAGTTGGCAGCACTTCCTCATTTGTACGCACCGGAAGTGAGCGGAAATGCTCGCACACTCGCATTAGTCACTTTTGTTTTCACTTCCACTCACACACACACACCCGCCTCTGCCCCTTCCCTTCCCGGTATATAGTTTCCGTTGATAAAACGCCTCTGTCCCTGTCTCTGCCTCTGCCTCTCGTCTCTCCTCTCGCTTCCACTTGCGGCTATTTATGGCGAAAGTGTTTGGTGGAGTTTGTTTTTGTTGCTGCTGGGCCTGAGTTCAATAGTGCTTTGAACTTTAGCTCTCTCCCGCTCTCTTTCTCCTCCTCTCTCTCTCTCTGTGTCGGTGTGTGTCTGGGAATGCATCAAAAATAGAGCGGCACATTGTCTGGCTGCTTTGGCGAAAAAGGGAAAAGGAGGATCGAAGGGTGGGGGAGAGAGGAGCACAGTGACGTCCATTGGAAGGGGGTAGGGGGTACGCCGCTGCTGAATGGGTCTCACAATGTGGGGATAGTGGCAGGGGAGGTGGCAGCAGCGACGACGGGGCACAACTTCCGCTGGCGAGGCTTACGCAAAAAGACGTTAAATTTATGAATATGAATGAGCGGAGCCGCAATCCCCGATTTCCCTCGCTTTTTTTTCGTTATTTTTCTCCGCCTTTCCAGCTGCTGCTGTCGTCGCCCCCACGTCGTCGTCGTCGCTGCTGCACTTTTCGTATATTCGGAAAAACTGGGCCAAATGTCATTAATACATCAGATCCGGACATTCAAGCGGGAAGCAAATCATGCGTTGACAAGAGGGGGAAGCTACAACTCTGACTGCACAGGGGCGTAGGTGGGGATGGATGGGGCTGGATCTGGTTGGGGCATCCGTGCCGGCGACGCCCACATTTGGAGCAGATTCCAAACTCCAAACTCCGGCGACGGCGACGATACTCCTACTTGGCCACATCCACATCCGATTGCAGCCAGTTTGTTAGCCGAGGAATGTGCTATTATTATGCCAGAGCCGAGAGCTCTCTCTTTTTTCTTTCCCTGTCCAAGTTTTTCTTTTTCTAACAGCATCCGCCTTCTGGTGGAGCTGGGAAGGGTATAATAGTGTTCGTTTTTTACAGAAATAAAAGATAGTTTATAAAAATATTTACAAATTATTATTAAACTATTAAATACCAAGGTGAGAAATAGGTAGAATGATAGATAGATACATACATATGTAGATATAGTATAGATCGATTAGACATATCCATCCTTATCTTCCTATCAAATTTGAATTCGAAGTTCATAATAAAAAGAGCTTAAGATCTAGTTTACCCTTAACGCTTGCTCAAACTATTAAGAGTACAGAAGATCTTTAAGATACTATCATAAGTATCTTACCTGTAATTTTCCCTTTACCCATTGGTAATTAAACATATCTCAGTAATTCAGTTACTATTTCCTTGGATATGGTTCTTACTGGGTAAAACCCCCATTTTTTCCGCCTCTTTGAAAGCTATCAACACAGTCATTGAAATATATGTATACAAATGCAGCCTTAGATACTTGCAGACAGCGGGCAGTGCATCCAACTGGAATGTGGCTGCTGCAAGACGCTTGAATGCGCTTTCTTCCATTTCCATTTCTGCATCTGCATCTCCATCTCCACCATTTCCCTAGCCACATCCTCTCCGGCTTCGGTTCCTTCTTCTGCGCCTAAACTGCACCTCATCATCAACGGATTCATTCAGCAGGGAAATGGGGCGGCGTCCGTCGGGCGGTTCGTTAGCGGGCCAATTGTTGTCACTACCGCTGCCGCCAATGCCGCCGCCGCCGCCACTGCACTTTTTGTTGGCTTTCAATTGTGCGACTTTGTGGCGCTGCCCAACACTTGTATGCTAATGCTAATGCAGCCAACATGCCAACCGGCCACAGGCCTTCGGTCTTCTTAGCACAGTGGGGCAAAAGGTATTATTATAATTTATAGCTTGAAAAATTACGAATTTTTGAGGTACTTAAAAATATGACAATATATGCCAGATCTTTGATGACAGGACATTATAGTACATAATATTATGCGTTTGAAACTAACTGACAT
Source organism: Drosophila aff. chauvacae BK-2020 (assembly GCA_018903765.1). Taxonomy (NCBI): domain Eukaryota; kingdom Metazoa; phylum Arthropoda; class Insecta; order Diptera; family Drosophilidae; genus Drosophila; species Drosophila aff. chauvacae BK-2020. The sequence continues at coordinate 21,477,762 of JAEIGO010000058.1, forward strand.
ATGTATGTTGTAGCATTTTATGATGAAAAGTATCTAGCATCTGCGCAAATATATGTATGTATACCCACTTGTCACCGAAATCCTACTTGGGAATTATAGCCGAGTTTAGAATTTTTAAGGCCTAATTCAGAGAACCAGGCCTCGAGTTAAGGCTCTTCTGAGGTGACAATTTAAGCCCCGCGCTCCTTCAAACATTACTTTAAAGGGAAACCCCTTCTTCCTAGCTTGGGAATTTCCCTATTAACACTAGTACATAGTCTCTAAGTATACTTGCCCCACTGTACCGCTCATTGCAGTTGCAGTTGATGGCTCTCGAGTGTGCGTGTGCCCATTTGCAGCGGCGTCAGCGTCAGCGGCTTATCTAACCTGGCGGCGGTGTATAGTGCTGGTGCTGGTGTGCTGCACTACCGCCGTTTTTTCTTATTATTTTTTTTTGTTTCACATCAGATGCAACTGCAACTGCCGCACTGACGAGGCACTGTTAATTTTGCAAAGTTTTTTTCGCTGCCCAGGCTTTTTTGCCGCTGCTGCTGCTGTGCAAGTCTCTCATGCATAAAATTGTACACGACATAATTTTTCATGAAACGGCCGGTCTGGGATCCTCCCGGTGCGGCGTCGTCTAACCAAACCGAGCCATCATATACATATAGCCCCCGGCTAGAGCTCTGCCATATATCCCCTCCCCCGATACCCCGTATCGTTCTCTCTCTGTCCCATTGCCGTTGTTTTGGGCAGGTTCGGTGCACTTTTTGCCGGCTGACCGCGCTCACTCGAGTAGAAATTATGTGCAATTTGTCTAGCCAGAGGTCTGGTCTCTGGTCTAGAGCTCGATTTCGATTCCATTTCATTCCGCCTTCTACTTGGGCACTTGAAGAAAATTCAGGTATTTCAAGATCACCTGAATGAGGGGAATTTATCAAATAAATTTGCAAAAAAATTTGCGCAAAAAAGACTTGGGAATTATAACGAAAGTGAGTTTTGGAGCTCTGACAATAATTTTGTATAAATTGTTTAGTTTTCTTTTTAAAAAGAAATTCATCCTTGAAATGGGTTTAAAATATATGTAACTCAGTAAGAAAGACAGAAATACTTCATTGTATATCTGAGCTCCTGATACAAATAGTTGGGAATTTTTCTCCCAGCTGTAAGGCTATTTTCTAGTATTTTACAATTAATAAATACACTATATAGATCTCGTAAAGTATACTCTGTATCTATAGATACATTAGCCCACGTAATTCTAAACGTCAGACCTTTTAGTCATGATTCACCCATGGTTTTTCCCCGAGTGCAGTGCGCTTCTTAATGATCGGTGGTGGACTGTATGCGCATCACGTGCTTCCTATTAGATCGCGGGTATTATCATTACGTTCGGGCGGGGGCCGACTTTCGACCAAAAGTAATTACACCGAAATGGGGGAATTCTTTGCCATCGAATCGAATCGGATCGGATCGGTACCGTACGATCGTTGACCATGCAACGCACACACCTCCACGTCATAAGTGGGCTCCGGCCATACCGTACCTTACCTTACCCCTACCTACATATATGCCCCTGCTCCTGGCCCCGCTGATAAGGTGTATTAATTATTTTTATGGTCTTGACGTTGCTGTTGATGTTGTAAATAGTACAAACAGTCGAAAGTCCAAAAGCTTTTTGATTGGGAAATCTCCGTTGTGCTGCTCCGTTGTTGATTTTCTTTTTGTTTTTTAATTTCAGATGGCGAAGAAGCCGAAATTACAATTTCCGCCTGTAAGTGTTGAGAGCATGTGACTCAAAACTTTAACATTTTTTTGATGTGTGCTGTGTGTGCCTCCAGCCGCCACAGGTCCCCAGGTACGTACATATGTATATGTTTTGTATGTTTGTATGGCATCACATGTCATTTATAGTTTGGCCTTTAAATGGGCCTTTTGATAAGCCGTAGATTGAGCGCGTGCTTTTGTCTGGGCCTTTAGCCCCACTTCGTGCACCTCGACAACGACCACGGCGGACAGGTGTGTGTGTATACTTTCGAAATTCCAGAAATTCTTGCGTCAAGTAGCCGCCCCGAAAAGCTTATCATGCAGACACGATCGTCGTAGGTCCGTAGGTCCCCGCACCTTGTCAATGGATTGCATTGATACCGGACAGTTGACTGGATTGATTGGATTGATTATGGCGTAAATACACCTGGCGCCCGCAGAAAATGAGGAATTTTGCTAATCAAACAAAAGGTGCAAAGCCAGCTCCTGGAACTGGGGTAGTTTTGGTTATTTATAGGCTCTTGGGGGTAAAGGTTTTAATGGATTACGACGTCGTTCCCTGTTGATATAAAAAAATAGATCAGACATTGGATTTTATTAAAAATTATTGAAAGGTTGTTAGTTAAAGAAATTTATTCTTCATTTACTTTCTTAATAGCTTTCCTAATTTTTAAATATTTTTTTTAGTTTATGTACTATTTCTTTTTAGTATTTTGATATTTTATAGTTGAAGATTATTTTTTTTATTACTTAAAAAGTATCCGTTTTTTCAAAAATTTCTTTCAAACTTTAAGTCAATCACTTGAAATATGAAATTATGCCATAGATCTTGTTTTCTATTTATATTCTGAGATATTAGATAAATTAATAAAGACTTATTTTATTTATTAAATATAAAAATAATAATTTACAGTTCATTTTGCACAATTCAAAAAATTTTGATGACCTTTTTTAACTTTTTTAAATGATCCATTTTGAAAAACTGTTAAACTTATGCATAAATAAAAAATATTTTTAAAAATCATTCAGAACACACATTAGATATAAAACTAGGAAAACTATCTTATAGATTGATTTTGACTTAGTTTAGTTCCGTTTTTAGTGATATTTCCCCAGCAGTTGCCCTGCGTTTCTGGGGATTGTCCCATTTGGCATTTGATATGCATGTCAGGAAGGCGGTCGACGACGACGACGACGATCCCCCCTGCGAGATCTGCGGCCATAAATAACAAGTAAAGCCTATGGAATTTCCTATAAATAAGCTCATGACGAATATAACAAAAATGCCCTGTCCCAACCTTAGCCCCGCGCCCTTCTCTGCGATAAATGTGTGTGTTGTGAGTGTGTTTTTTTCGTTGTAAATGACCTCGTTCACATAAAGTTCAGAAATTCCATTTACAAACTTGTAATTGAAAAAATCAACACACACACACACATGAGAGCCAAAGTCAAACACGTTGGAATTTTGTGTTGTTTTTTTTTCTTTACCGTTCAATGACGAATTTTTTACAGTCACAAAAAAAATACAGAAACAGAAAAAAAGACAAAAACATCAACCAAAAAAGACACTTACGAAAGTCAAAGGAAATGTTTATTGTTCCAAAAAGATTACAACATAGAAGAGAGATGCCAAGCTGAAGAATTTCCGAAAGATGTTGTGACAAAATGCAAAAGTAGCACACATACAGATAAAGATATAAATGCAGATGCAGGCGCAGATACAGATACAGATACTCTTTTCTCGCCGGCTTTGGATCGCTGAAAAGGGGGCGGCCCAGGGGCAGGGGCAGGAGCAGGGGCCACGGGGCTTTGCTGTGTTTGTGGAATGTCGTTTTGTGAGTTTCTTATGCGCGGACGGACTCAAACATCGGCATGAGCATGAGTACATAGAGTTTGGTATCGAAACTTTCTAGCACACAGATACGCCGCAGATCCAGCAGATACACACACAGAGGGACTCTCACACACGCGCAAAGAGAGTTTCTCTGCCGCTGCCGCTGCCTCAGTTGCTGCTTGCGTTCGCTGCCCGCTGCTGTCTGCGCTGCTGCCTCTGCCGCTGCCGCGGTCGCTGCCTCTGCTCACTTGAAATTCCGACGCCGAAACGAAAGATCGCGCAAAAGAAAAGAAAATTTTCATTCAGTAATTGTAGCTGCAGCCGCATGGTCGTGGTCGTGCGTTAAATAACATTCGGCAGGGCCGAGCAAAAAACGGTGTCCAGTCCGTTTTCCAAGAAGCTCTCAATGCTAACTTTTTACATTTTGTCCAAGAAATGTGACACAGAAAACGGTAAAAGTGCGCCAATTCCGCGAAACAAAAAACTTTTACGAACCTAAATTTGTGAACACTAAATATTAAACTAGCAAAAAATGAAATAAAACAAAAAGTAAAGTTAATAAAAAAAAAAACAGAATCAGACAAGGACAGCACGATACTGGTGCGACCGCATTCCAGAAAGTTCAAATAACGATCGTGGAAGGGGAAAAACTGAAGTTGAACACAACTAAACTCGAACTCGAACTCGAACTGCGGAAAGTGCCAGTGTATGTGTGTGGAATGCAGAAGAAGAAGAAGCAGCAGCAGCCAGTCAGAATCACAAGCCAAATAGAAGAAAAATGCCATCGAAAAAACTGGTTTTTTGGCTTCGTTTCGTTTCGCCAGCAAAGACTGTATGTCGTCTCGAGGTTCCATTGACATCCCGGGAGTTTTCTAACCTCCAACTCGCGAGATCTCCACATGGGTAAGTCGGAATTCGCACACTCGCACACACACACATACTCAGATGCGATCGAGACTTTGCTTTTTATTCTCCAAGCGCGACTCAAATATTTATTGGCTGAAATTGGAAGCTGTGTGTCTGAGCGCGCGTGTGCTTATGTGTGTGTGTGTGGCGTCTATTTAGAAATTCAAATTGAAATTTTTAAAGCGTGAGTCATGCAAGAGCGTGGGTTGTTCGGTTCGTTTTGGAGCCCGAGACCAGTTTTCACATAGCGATCCCTTCAGTGGGAACAGTTGAACAGTGGGAAAAACGTTAATGGGAACAATCATAAAAGTTGCATCACTCAGCACAAAGAGGAGAGGGAGACACAAACAACAAGTCAACCACCAGCATAGAATGCGGCTGCCAGACAGGCGAGACGGCGATAGCGTCGGAAAGAGACGGGGCAAGAACACAGACGAAAGAACAACAAGCGGCAGAAGAACCGTTTTACAGAGCGGCGGCCAGGGTAAGAAGGAGCGAGCAAGACGGGCACACAAGCAAAGGGAAAAAAGGGAGTGCAGTCAACACTCGAAGAAATGAAATGCAAAAAAGCTAATAAGATTAATGGCAATATACATAAATATTTTATAGTCATTTAATAAGAATTGGTATACATATATTTGGAAGTCATTTAATAAGAATTGGTATACATATATTTGGAAGCCTGGGTGTTAATAAAATTTAATTTGTTGTCTTGGCAAGTTGTACAGAAAATATAATGAAATTAGTATATAGGATTTTATTTTCAAACGTGAATTAACTCTTTCAAAATTGTTTTTGATTAGGCCCTTTTTTATATAAGCAAGGATTTGTGAACAAAGTTTCCCACAGTGCTTTTGGCTCGTTTTCTTTGCCCTAAGTGATCCCGTTTATTTTGCCGTTCTTCCCCTCCTCTTCTGGTTGAAGTAAACCGTATTGTCAGCAGAAAAGAAGGAGCAAACACGAGCAGTATCGAAAAGCTATCGACACTGATTACACTTGGACAGCCAGTTTTGCAGTTCGTCGCTCTCCGTTCCGTTCCTTTGTTTTTCCAATTTTCGTCGTAATTATATTCAAAACGAAAGAGCTGTGCGGATTAACTGGCAGCTTTTTATACCACATCATAAATGTCAATTAAAAATGATATTTGTATTGTCAAGTTCCGCCTGTCGGAACATAAAAATGTGCTATAAAAAAGCTAACGGTTAATGCTACGGTCTGCTGAAGTTCGTGTGTGGCTGCAAACAGAAGAAGAAACAAGGAAAAAGAGACAGATAGATAGGAAAGGAAAAAAAAACTATTCCCCTCTCAATAGAAAGTTTGTGTTAATAAAAAAGCAACAAAAACAACAGCAAAATACCTAAAAACTTAAACACACAAAATATGTATGTCGAAATATGGCAGCGGCGGCAGCAACAAAAAACAAAATATAAAAAAAAGAGTGAATGAAAAAATGTTGACCTAATTTTCGGTGGCCCCCAGTTGTTGTTGTTTTTGGTCTTGTTTATTTCAGCAACGCCGACCGAGGCAGAGGCAGCGACAGCGGCGCATACTTTCCCACACAGCTTCCCCATCTTATGCCATCCATCCCCATTCCAGATTCCAGGCCATTCCCAGCAGCGTGTGATCATCGCGGGAGCAGCGCCACTGCTCCCTTCGCACGCTTCTTGCTGCTCGCTCTTTCCTCATCTCTCTCCCCCTCTTTCTTTCACCCCGACGAACAGCTGGAACGACGTCTAAATTAATGATTGTTAAATGGAGATTGTGTTCGCTGCCGCGGCTGTTGTAGTTGTTGTTGTTGCATTCCACACCAATACACACACACACACAGCTGTAATACGGGCGCGCCTGCGCAGAAACTATTTATAAAGGTATGTAATCCGTATTGCCGCGTGCATTCGATAACTCTAAAACATTTTACAGTTCCCAAAAATGATGAAGAAGAAAACAAACTCTCAGCGCCACTAATTGTGTGCTATTTTTATGAAACAAAAAAGCAAGGAGGAAAAAACCAAAACCGTAAGATGATTTTTTTTTTGTCGGCGGCGCGCGTGTGAAAATATTTAGGCTACCAAGGTATTTTTATTCTCGCTTCTTGCAGATCTTTTAAGTTGTTTGGTCTCTATTTTTCGGTCTTTTGTGTCTTTTTTGTTTTGTTTTTTTTTTGTCTCTCGTTTAAAGTGTTAACTGGCAGCATATAATTTCGGTCGACTTGACACACATAGTAATTATAGTTATTAAATGTGAAGCCAGGCACGTGCGTGAAAACCGAAAACTGTGAAAACCCGAGAAACTAAAAAAGCTGTGAAACTGTGAGGGGAAAAACGGAAAACGGAAAAGGGAAAAACAAACGAAAAACGTTTGTAACTCCATGATTTGACTACGAAACCGGTTTTCGATTTGGTTTGACTGTTTTTAATACAAGTGAGATCATTTTGAAAGCTGATTTTGTCAATGAATACCACATTCCACATTCCGATGTATTTTTTTCTGTCTTCGTTTTTTGTGTGTTGTTGTTTGGCGTGCCTACACGGCGATATAGCGATATCGTGTAACAAAGCTTTGAACTAATGCCGACACAGCCGATCCAAACCGAACCAAGAGTTGTTTTCCGAGAGATGGAGATGGAGTTTGAAGGTGAGTATTCATCTCAGGAAAGTGCACTGGGAAAATCGTTGAGCAGTAGAACCCTTATGTAAGTTAAAATAATATATACTATAGGAGAAATATAAGAGTTTTACTACCTACTATATTTGGTAAGAGTGAAAGACTGTTAAAAATATATTAAAATTATAAAGCTCATCATAATAATTTTTAAGAAAATAAAAAAAATTCCTTTGTTAAAGAGTAAATTACTTAGTCAATGTATCAAAAATATTTGAAAACAATTCTATGTATTATAGTGGTAATATTAATAATATGTTATTACGCAGTCAGAAACCTATTAAAATATATTTTTCATAATAAGTCACGTTGTGTAAAATATAATCAACTCTTTTATAACCATAAATCAACTTATGATTATATTTATTTATTTCTTTGTTTTGTTGATTGTTAATTTCAACTTGATTGAATTTTAATTAAAAGGGTAATAATTGGCAAAATCAAATGAATTACATTTATGGAGAATACATTTTTATACCCTGGCAGGGTATTATAATTTTAGTCAGAAGTTTGCAACGCAGTGAAGGAGACATTTCCGACCCTATAAAGTATATATATTCTTGATCAGCATCAACAGCCGAGTCGATCTAGCCATGTCCGTCTGTCCGTCTGTCTGTCCGTCCGTTTCTACGCAAACTAGTCCCTCAGTTTTGAAGCTATCTGAATGAAACTTTGCACATATGCTTCTATATGCTCTCACTACTATATATGTCGGAACGGGCCGGATCGGACGACTATATCATATAGCTGCCATAGGAACGATCGGAAATTTTTGAGAAAAAAATTTTTACTATGCCAATTTTCAATATATTTTCATATAATTTGATACATGGCCATTTTGTATTATTCCAGAATTTCGGTTTTAATTTTATCAAGATCGGACTACTATATCATATAGCTGCCATATGAATATATATATTAATTCATTTAATTTGTTCGCAACATATTTGTTTAGCAACATTTTTCGTTAGCAATTTTTTTCTAGCAACATTCCGAGAAAGGGAAAGTCATTAACATTTTTCAGGAAGTTAGCTTCCCTTCTTGTTGTTGTTATATTTTTATATTTTATAATATTTTCTACTATCTATGTAACTGTGTAGAAAATTTTGAATAAAGTCCTAAAATATTCTTTATGTTTAGTATTATGGATGAATAAATAAACTGACAGTAAAAAGCAATTAAACTCACTGGCCTATGTAATTTATTTTGTAATTAATAACAAAAATTATGTTTAAAAAAGATTCTTCAAAATATTCCCTAAAATCAAGCTCCAAAAAGTAGGCAATGCTTTCTGTGAACCGCGTACAAGATATTTTCATAGTTAACTGTCACGTTCTTACTTTTCTTTGAAATATGTAATATAAATAAATATATGTATAATAAAAATATATATTTTTCTTCACAAAACAATAGACTGCATTTTGTTCAGTGTAAATGCTGCGCCTGCGCCGCTGCTCCTAGCTATATTGTTTCTATTTCTTTTTCCGACTGTCATCTCAAGGTGAGTTGGAACCGAAGAAGTTGGCTTCGATCTCGGGCAGGGGGGATTGGGGAGCCTGAGGGGGACTGGAGATTGGAGGTTGGAGGTTGGAGGAGTTGGGCAAACAGCATTCCAAGCATGCCAGCGGCGACCGAATCTAAACAACTTGATGTTGGTATTTTTATGCTTTGTTTGCCCATTACAAAAGCCCTTTTTTCTTCAGTCGTAAACGACGAAGCAGCGCGCACTGATAACGCTCTGAGCCGCCGGCAAGATAAGCGCTATAGGGATTCGGATCGGGATTGGAATCTACCTGGGCCGCCTCGACAAAACCCCCAACCCCCCAACCTCGCCGAATACCGATTTTTTCATTCATGAAACGATCGGATGGAGGCCAAAGTGGAGCACGGGTGGTTGGAGGAAAGAAAGCTATGCGGGGCGACCGAAAAAGTCGTGATAAACATATTTACCAATTGATTATTTTCCAACACAAACACAAACACACCGCCCCGGCTTACATAAGTCAAGCGCATGCACATAGAGCAGCGCCATATAGCATATAGCACCATGTAGCACATGCCGTGCACATAGAGCTCGCGCCAAGGTGCTAATCAGCATACACATACATACACAAATATATACACTATATGTGGGGTATATGTGCGGATGGATTTGGATTTGTATTTGGAATCGGAATCGGAATAGGAATCGGAGTGCCAATGGGCACGGGCCTTCGGTTTTTGGATTTGGGGTGACTTTCTTTTCCAAATGCCCCGTGGCAGCTGCAGCTGTTTCACAGTTCTGAGTTGTGAGTTGTGAGTTTCCCTGTTCCCCATTCTTCCACTCCCTATTCCTAGTTCCGATTTCCGAGAATTCTATCCCAATGCTCCTACTCCTCCACCTCCTCCTAGAAAACCAAACTGGAGCGACGACACCCCGCATGGAGAGACAGAGAGAGAGAGAGAGGAGAACATTCGTAATCCGGCGTGGAATGCATTGTGTAACTAAATTTAAACGTTTTATTAGCCCAAGATGTGCCACTTTACATGGTAATTTAGTGGGCAGTTATTTTGTTATACCTCATTAAGATGGAGAAGATCAAAGCTGAAAAATTATACGAAAACAAGCGAACGAACAAGCCAACGAGCGAATGAATATTGTTGTTGTGGGCTAGCAGAGTGTGTTTATGTCTAGAAAAATATATTGGGATTTTCTTTAAAAGGTCAATTACATGTCTTTCAAATATTATTATAAAGGAGGAGTTAGAAAACATGTTAAGGGTCTTCCCCAATTTATTTTGATTAGGAAAAGAATACTGGATATAAGCAGTGAAATTTTGAATTATGTTGTAAGGTTTAAAAAAAAATACAAATAAGTTCTACCTAATCAAGTGCATGTTATAAAATCTATAATATATGTACACAGATCCTTTGAAAAATATATACCTACAATAAATATGAACTTAATAAAATACATCATTAGTTTAATTTTTAAATATATACCAATAGAATTTATTTAAAATTAAATTTAAGTTCAAATGAAACCAGATCGGAACTGAAACTACTTTTCATTTCCATTAAAAGTTTGTTGTATTAATTAATATGATGAAAATCATGACAGATAGCTTTATTATTTAAAGTTTATACTAATTAAAAGGAGTAATCAAAATAATAAAGGTTAAGAGTTTAAATAATCTTAACTTGAAATGGTCGTGAAATTGGAATAATCACAAATACCTAAACTTCTTAGGGATGTATTCCATAAACCCTTGCTGAAGCTTATTTAAGACAAACTTTATTATTAGGTACATAAAATATCTTTCTATACCCCCAATCACAATAATCCCAACTTAAATACACCAAACTTGTGCATATATTTTGCACACGCCTTTAAAAGTCTACAGTTTATGTTGAAATAAAATGGCGGTAAGCCATGATGTATTTATAACGGCCAATATATCAAAATGGCTGTTGTTAGCGATCTTTAATACCGCTAATAAATCCAATGTATGCCGCCCAGCTCAATGGGGAATGCCTGCTGAATCTGGGCAATAAAATGCTTATAAATAGAATCCGAACCGAGTGTTGTAAATGGCCAAGAGCCAGAAATAGTTGGCCAGGAGAAACTTCTGGCCGCCGCAGTGGTGGCGGCGGGGCTTAGCTCATCGCATTCCGATTCCTTGGCTTGAACTGTGCCGATATTGTTTAAAATGCGGCACGTATCCAAAGGAGAGTGGCCGAGAGAAAGAGAAACAGTCGAAAGCACGGACACAAGCACACTCTTTGCGATACCGAAGCAGATACACAGATACCGATACAGTTCAGATACAGATACAGACAGCTTGCAGACGCTAGACGGTCGGTAAATGTGTCTTCGTTTCTTGAAATGAAAACATTTCACAATCCCGGATACGCATCGGAATGTGGCTGCTGCTGCTGGTGGCACTAACCACCGGGAAAGTCGGCGGGGAGCTTGGGCCATAAAGCTTGGCTCTGCACTCCAACGAAGATACACACGTATGTATCTTTTGGGCCAAGAGAAAAGAGCTGCCGCTGCAATTGCTGCAATAGAGAAAAATATTACCGGAGGCACACTGCTAATGCACTTTCCATTGTGCTCTCCACCAGGCGATGTGGGTTGGGCTGAATCTGGGCTTGGTATTGGGTTGGGTTGGCCTTCAGTTCAGGCCAACTCGACTCGCTTTTCCTCTATGAAATTTCCCACGGAGATTATATCACCGCAAAGGAAACGCGCTCGCTCTCTCAGGTCCAGATCCTGGTTTGGATTGGTTCCGGAAACTGAGTGAGGAAATTGCCTAAGGATGGTTAAGTTTTTCGAATTCAAGCTTGTTTATATAAGGCACATGTCTTGAATAGGTTTCATTGTAGAGAGTTAAGTTGGATATGAATATTAGAGCCTGGGAACCTAAAATATGAAGAAAGATTCAAGTTGTTAATATAAATTATACTAAAAATCAGTATCTGAGGGGTTTTTAATAGGAATATTAAATTATTCATTAAATTAATTCTTCTTTAAGTTTTATTATTATTCTCCTTTAATAATACTGAAATAAACTTCAACCTAAGTACAGCAATTACAAAACTATAACCTGAATAAAAGCAATTAAAAAAGGTGACACATAAAAACAGGGTCCTAGGAAGAAAGGATACCTTGTCAATGGCTGAATCCCCTAACTGACTGAGTGTTTCCCTGAGGAAAGCGATACCACCCTGTGAAAATCCTGTAAGTTAGAACGGAAAACAATGGCGCCCGAGCATAAATTGCAGATCAACAACAGCAACACGCTACTTGAAGTTTTCTTGTCGCATCGTGTTCGGTCGTGTCTGTCTCCCTTTCATGCAGATGTATCTGATCCTTTGTTCCCTAACCCTCCTGCAAAATATACGTACGTACGATATTCTTCCTATTTTCGCAACAATAAACATGCCCCGAGGGCAGAGCAGCCAACACAGACAACTAATTAAATTTTCTATGGTATGAATGCGCTTTTGTCGCATTAACCCCGCTCCGAACCCCCGAAGAAGTCTTATTAAGTTGCCATTAAGAGGTAAGCGTAGAGGAGACCAGGTAAGCGATTCAGGTAGGTTTTTTCGGATAAGGAAGTAGGGCCAAGTAGGGCGATCTGCTGCTGCTGCTGCTGCTGCTCCTATTCATATTCATAAGCCCATTGCCACCGCCATCAATAGCTCGTAAAATGTGTGTGAAAACGGAGGGGTGCCTTGGCTCTGCCTTCTGGCGCAGAAGAAGTAGATCCCGATCCCGATCCCGATCCCTGTTCCGTTCAGGGTGGTTGCTTCTTGGTGCCTACACCCCTCCTCTGACCTACTAGTACCCCTCTCCTGTCCAACTCCAACTCCAACTCGTTGTAGTTATATAGTTTTTTTTTACTTTATCTTCGGCACACGTGTTCATCGCTTCGCGGTTGCCTGTTGCTAGGCCAAAAAGAGAGATTCCCTAAGAAACCCACCCCACCCCAAAAAAAACAAAAACAAAAACTCCATAATACTCATCCGAAAAACCCAAGAAACCCCCCTCTATCCTCTCAGCTTTTGTGGTAATTTTGCCAAATATATATATATATTTGTATATGTAGAAATATAATAATAAACGAAATGAGATCACTGCCAACTGGAAAGTTGAGAACTTGCGTACAACTTTGGCCAACCGTCTTGGTGTTGTTGTTGTTGGTGTTAAATGTTGGTATTATTGTTGTTGTTGTTGTTCAGGGTCTCCTGTTTGTGAGAAACTTTTGCTGGAAGCGCCATCCGCGTCATGTACTCCACTTAATCAAACGAGCGAACGGGAATCGCACTCGAAATTCAAGCCAAAAAATTTCACTGTAAGGTCCAGGGCACTAAAAAAAAAGCATTGGAATTATATTTGAATATGTTTTATGTACATTTTTGATTACATATATATTTTAAACATTTCCTTACTAATAAAGAATTAATATTTTAATGCCTAATCTTATGCCCCAAGAAGACTTTAAATATTCTAAAATGTTCTTTAAATCAACATTTATCAATATTTTGTTTAAGGTAATATTTTTGACTAATCAAAGTTTAAAAACGCAATAACAAAGTCAGAAATACATTGATTTCGATTCGGCAAGCTTTTCTGTTCTGTTTTAGTTTTTTTTTTAGATTTATAAATCATGTATAAAAAGTTCAAATTATTTTTTGCAATTTTGACCATATAACCCCTTAAAAAATTTTGAAAGAATTGACAACATTTTTTTCCCTCAAAACATGACTAGAACGACTCGCCTGTTGATGTTGATCAAGAATATATTTGATTTATAGGATACATAACTCCTTCATTGCGTTTCAAGCTTCTTATAATATTCTACCTCTTAAAAACTTAATTTTTTAAATAATTATCCATTTGTTCTAAATCTTTCTTCCAGTGCTGTGTCCCCAAAACCAAAGTACTTCAAAAATACACCCAGATACTCCTCGGGCATTCGAGTGTGTGGAGTTTATGTAAGCGTCGTGGTCTCGGCTTCGGATCGAGCATAGAAAAGTTTTAGATAATTGGCTAATTATATGTTCTCATGTGCGTTATGAATTTCATTTTCCATATCTTCAATTTAGGAATTGAAAAACTTTCAGTACCAAACGAACCGGAGGCGATCGGGCCATGCGGGTTCTGCCGGGCCAGGCGAAAAAGGAAAAAAAACCGCCACCAAATGTAAATTGGTTAATTTGTGATAAACATTTATGGTGGCCGAGGCGGCGGTGCGGAGTCGGATCAGGGCCATGTGAAAAGTGCAGCACTTTCACTATTTCCACATTTCCCCGCCCCGAAATCAAATTGAAGCAGCAACAGCAGAAGCAGTAACCCGGGTCCAATTGGTGTGGGCTTTTCTCACACAGAACATAGAAGCAGGAGATGAGTGTGTGAGTGTGATGATGATTATCGGGCGAAAACAATAATGCGGAAAATTGGTTTTTATTAAGATGGATAACCGAAATTTACATTAAATCTAACGAAGTGAAATCTATTCGTTCCAAGGGTGTGCAATTCAACAACACTTTGTGGTGTGGGAAATTGGAGATTGGTGTACAAAATTTGGGAATTTCGGAGGGAAATAGGAAACTTAAAAATTTAGTAGTTGTAGTAGTAATTGTAGAAGACAATCTTTGTACTAATTACATAATAAATTTATTAAGCAAGAAAACCTTTTTTGCAAATAACTTTAGCTTATGCTAGTATAAAAAATTAATAAAATTTAATAAATTTGTATCTATTTTTAAATTATTAATAAAGTGCACTACATGAAATACAGTGAGAAAACTAGTGATACAAGATTCACATTTTCCACATCCAAAATAAAGGTTTCTATGATATACTTTGAAAAAGTCTTCTAATAAAAGTTTTATAAATACTTTCTGTTGTGTTACTAAAATGAAATATTAAAACTGTTTACTCTTTTGTTTTTCAAAACTATCGATCTTTTGAGCAATGTTTAATGATTTTTCAACATTATTTCGAAAAACCTTTTCAATACCCACAATCCTGGGATTATTTTTCCCGGATTTCGAGCTGAGAACTGTTCCAAAGCTAAATCCATGAAAATATAATAAAAATATATGTAGCTTACAGGCCCCAGCGCCCCCCCTCGAAAACCTTAACCCCAGCACCGTTCCGTTCCTCCGGCGATGTCGATTCTCGCGCTAAACTGATAATGCCGATGCCATAACGTTCGGTTCGCCTCATAACATAATGTCATATGTACACAGGCGGGATCGGGAGTATATATAAATAATATATATGTATGTAGCGAGCAGACGTTGCGAGACTTCACCGTCCTCTGGCGGCTCTGTCTTTCGGTTTCTGACTGTGCAAATTATTGTCACTCATATAAAAAAATAAAAAAAAATATTGCAGGCCAGCGCCATCCAGAGGCGAGCGATGACGGAAGTTCAACTAACTCATTTCCGGTTATGTATGTATTTTGATTTCGTCTGTGGCGCGGCCGGATCCTCAATTGTGTGGCATTATGTGTGCTGTGTGCCGTGCTCTGGCCCGAGAAACATATATACGTTCCGGATCCGATGTGGCGACCAGTAGGCATGGTATAAATGGGGAGTTTTCACAGCCTTTAAGGGGGATACCTCAGAAATTCTTAGGTTTCTTAGTAACTTACTACTGCCAATAAGGAATTTTCATTATTTTAGTTATTTTTTTAAGCGATAGAAATTGATATTTAATTAATATACTTGTATTTTTATTTGAAATCAATTAAAATGGTGACCAAAAGTAGGCAAGGATATATTTTCCGTTAATTCTAATTACATTTGTATTGCATAAGTTGCATTTTGTTTTAAAATCAATTAAAATTGGGCCCAAAAGTAGGCAAGGATATATTTTTTGTTCAAATTTTTAATTTTAAAGTTTTTTTTACCTAATTAAATGTCTTAAAAAATGTTTATATTATTTTATAAGTAGAAGCCACTTAAAAAACTATGTATAAAAGTCAAGGTAACATTATTTTTACATTTTCATTTTCAAAGATTTTAAATCTTCGTAAATATGTATATGACTTTTTAAGAAAGTTTATATTTATTTTTATAGAGTAATTGTGAATACATTTTTTAATTTTAATCAATATTCTTTATATATTTTAAACACCTTAAAAGGAAATAATCAAATATAGACCACGATCTACGCTTTTACACAACCAAAAAGAGCAGTAAATAGTTATATCAAACTGCTGGTAAATACATCGATTAGAAAAATCTGGGTTAAAGCTCCAAAGCAAAGCTCTTGCGGCGCCGCATTCATTCATGCATTCCAATTTCCCAACATTCATTCAGAACCGGGCGCATTTCATTGAGAGCCTCGTTGCTTCGCTTTTGCTGCGCAAATACATTCATAATTAAGTTGTAAATGAAACATAAAGCTATAATTACGTCGCAGTCGTCGTGCCTAGGTCTCCTCCTCCGCTCCTCCCCTCCTATCTCTCGCATACATATAAAGTCATGACGGCGGGTATTTAGTACATGCACTTCCGCTTATCACCAGAGATTTGAAAGGAATTTGGGTCACACACGCATGCCTGCCGGAGATTTCTCAAAAAAACATAAAAGCGACTAAGTCTGCCGGTCCCAAAAACATGACACATTCAATTTAGGATCATAAAACTTATCAAAAAACGTTGTCATCAAAAATATATTATATATAGTTTCCCAATTTATTTTAAGTAAATAATAAAATATTTTAAAAATATAAAACCGTTACGCATGTAAGGATACACGAATTTTACCTGTGTAAGTAAAATACATAGAAAGCAGTGCATAATTTAACAACTTTTTCAAACGCAGTGAAACGTATAGATAAAGCAGTTAGCTAGCAGATGACATTTGGACAAAGCAGTGTGCGAATTCGCCGCATCCGGCGCAGAGCTGCCACTTGGTTTTTCCGGCAGTGCGGGCGAATTTGGATTATGAATGAAGAATTCGTTCTGTAATTCTGTTTTGTAGTTCTGTAATTTTTCACTCCGTATTCCTTCTGCTTCAAATATCGTAATTTGCTAAGTGCTTAAAAATGCATATTTTAGGTGGTATTTTGCCTTACGCTTAGATTGACTTAATAATGATAAATATTTTATATATACGATTGATTAATTTCAGCGCAATCAAAGAATTTAGCTGAACTGCTATGATAATATAAGTATTTAGGTCCTGTAAGACCCTCAAATACACCAGTTTTATGCTGTTGTGATTTAAAAAATGTGCCACATGCTCTTCCCCAGGCGCTCCTAACCCGCTGATGTGGCAGCACTGCCGCGCGGGGTGGCAACTCCGCGACTTTGTTTACTTATTGAAATTTCTCAATTAGCCATTAGCTGACGGAATAATGCATAAATAAGCAAAGAATCGACTGCCAAAGGTCAGCGATAAGGATGCACAAATCGCTACCCCCGCACGCACCCCAGGCAAAGCCCGCTTGCAGCTAGCACAGCCAAATGACATTGATAAGCCGAAAGCTGATAAGGGGAACAAGTTGCGGAGAACAAGTTAAATAAGCCAAAAACCGAAGAGCAGACGCTCAGACGCGAAGCGAGCGCACAGCAAAACAGACGTACGAAATCGGCAAAACGAGGCAGGAAGCGAAGCAGCGGGGAACAACAAATGAATGAACCGAACGGGGCGGCGGGACGAGTGCAAGAAACGGGTTGAGAAGAAGCGTTAACATCACTCTCGGGCGGTCAGCGATCTCTGGGCCAAAAGCAGAAGCTTCAGCAAGTCAGCAGCATCTCAAACTCTGCAAGGCGCGTCGTTTGTTTTGGGCATCGGAATCCGAGTTTCAAGGGCGGCAGCAGCAGCAGCAGCCAGCAGTCTGCGTGTGTTTTTCGACGCGCTTCATTCCGTAAGCTGATTCACCTACAACTGGGATAATAATCACCTGTAAAACAGGTGAGTTTGCCAGCGCGCACACACGTTGGCAAAGCCCCGTTAGCCGCCGAGACAGGTATTTCGCACACGGCGGCTGCTGATAGAACGAGCCAGCGATTTTTTGGTGACGTCAATGAGAATTTTGCTCGATTGGCCTAATTTTCCCTTTCTCTGAACAACAACACAGAAATGGCCCCACCCACCGTCTTGGTCACCGGCGGAGCCGGCTACATTGGCTCCCACACCGTACTGGAGATGCTCAACGCGGGCTACAACGTCATCTGCGTGGATAACTTGTGCAATGCGTTCAGCAGCGGCGCCGCCAAGCTGCCGGAGGCCCTCAATCGGGTGCAGGAGATCACCGGCAAGAAGGTCAACTTCTATCGCGTGGACATCACGGACCGGGATCAAGTGCGCTCCGTCTTCCAGGAGGTGAGCAACAAGTGGGAACAATTGGGGCAACGTCAGCAGTTTGGAGAGTGGAGTGCGTGGATATAATACCATTCAATCATCGTCATCATCAGGCCTTATCTGGCTGCGTGCTGCTATCAGCTTTTTCTCGTTTTGTGTGTTTGCTCAAGTGGTTGGGCACTTCCGACGAACGAGCTAGCTAGCGAGCGACCCTGATACGTAGCCCCCACTTGGCGAGGTCGGAATCGGGTTGGTGCGCTGGCATCCACATCCACAATTGCTGACCGGGCACGTACGCTGCTGCACTCGAAGAGCGGAGGCCAAAGAACTTCAGTTGGGCATGGATAGCAGTGTTTACATAAGCTTTCCATGCGTTTAAAAGCTTAAAGAATTCGCCATAAACTTTAGTCAGGGGAATTTTTCCCTAGAAACCTCAATTTTCCATATGCTAAACGTTAATATTTTGTTGCTGAAAGCAACAACAAAAAGTTATTTTATTGCCAAATCAGCCATGAAATATGAATATGCATTTAAAAAATGCTGACGACTTGAAAACTTGCCATGTTTAAAGTTGTGTTTTACCAACATTATGTGATGTTTAAGGAATAATATTAGAAAGGTTATTGCATTTATTTAGTAATCAAAACCAGACCACAGATAACAATGTTTACCCGGACTGATTACTAGTTAGTGATAGTAGAATTTTTCCTAATCAGTTTATAACTTTTCTATTTATAACAATTGTTTACAGCAGTAAATAACCTTTTGCTAAATCGAATTCTGAAGCTTAAAACTATATATACCTTGATTTAAAATTAAATTGGAATAAGCAAAGGTTTTAAACTACTTTTATCTATATTTCTCTTTTATATATTTTAGTAAAAATTCTAATACAAACATTGCTCTCTCTTCATTTACAGCACAAAATCGACATGGTGGCCCATTTTGCCGCCTTGAAGGCCGTCGGCGAGTCCTGTCGCATTCCCTTGCAGTACTACCACAACAACATGACCGGCACGAATGTCCTGCTGGAGGCTATGGCCGACAACAATGTCTTCAAGTTCGTGTACAGCTCCAGTGCCACGGTTTACGGCGAGCCCAAATTCCTGCCCGTAACGGAGGAGCATCCCACGGGCAACTGCACATCGCCCTACGGCAAGACCAAATATTTTACGGAAGAGATTCTCAAGGATCTGTGCAAGTCTGACAAGGTGAGTAAAAAGGGTAAGCAGGATTCTTTCTGTATTTCATTTAATTGAATTTAATTATCTTAGCGCTGGGCTGTGGTCTCTCTGCGTTACTTCAACCCTGTGGGCGCCCACATCAGCGGTCGGATTGGCGAGGACCCCAACGGCGAGCCCAACAACCTGATGCCCTACATTGCCCAGGTGGCCGTGGGTCGACGTGCGAGCCTCAGTGTCTACGGCAGTGACTTTCCCACCAAGGACGGCACTGGAGTGCGCGACTACATCCACATCGTGGACCTGGCCGAGGGCCATCTGAAGGCGCTGGACAAGCTGCGCAACATCGCCGAGACGGGCTTCTTTGCGTACAATCTGGGCACTGGCGTGGGATACTCTGTGCTGGACATGGTGAAGGCCTTCGAGAAGGCCTCCGGCAAGAAGGTGACCTATGCGTTAGTGGATCGTCGCTCTGGGGATGTGGCGACCTGCTTTGCGGACGCCAAGTTGGCCGAGGAGAAGCTGGGCTGGAAGGCCGTCCGAGGCATTGACAAGATGTGCGAGGATACGTGGCGCTGGCAGAGCCAAAATCCCAATGGATATGCCAACAAGTAGCTCCTCTTGACCTTGCCTCCGTTCCTGCTACCCGCAAGTTCCTCCCAGCGTCGTCTGTTGTGTGTATATTTCTTTCTTTCTTTCCGAATTCCAATTCTATATATTTTCGATGTGTGTTAGTGTGTGTATGTAAAATCCAAAGTACTTTGTAATTAAAAAAGGCTTTCCGCTGTCGTCATGTAAAAGGTTGTTGCTCATTGCTCATTTACGCTGGCATCGTTATTAGTAAACGCAATCTCGTAATTAAGGTTAAAGTCAAGGTGGGTTAAGTCGTCATAACCAGGGAGATTTCAATTGGCATTAGCAACAAATAGTTGTTGAGATGAGTAAGGAATGAACTATTAAAACTAATCTTAACTGAGTGGATTTGCAAAGTCAAAAATTGAATTCCCCACTTTATAGACTCTGGAATAGAATAGATTAATGTTTTCTATAACTTGGAACTGTTTTAAATATACTTAGTTTATTCAATTTATTTAATCAAACACATATTCTTCAGTACTTTTACTTAACGAGTATTTTTATGAGCTCAACTGTTACTTTTACAAAAGCGTATGACCAAAATCAGTATCAAAGCGAATACATATTTCAAATGATTCAGAGAACTGCACATATTCTTATAAGACACCTACATATTTCTCAAAAACAATTATTCAAAAACGCAATTTAACATTAAAAAACTCAATTGTAAAACTTAGCTGATGATGCTGATTCAATGTATCTGCACAGTAAGCGGCATTTATCACAAGTATGTACTATGAATGTATGTATTGTATTGTTTTGTCTTAACAACTTTGCGTCCGTCATTTGCTTTGTTTGGTTTTTGGAATGATCTCTGCACATGGTTTCTATATATAAAAGTACAAAATTGTTTATATATTCGGTATTTGGCAATCTGTTCTCTCTGCACTGGAGGTGGAGCTTGGCGGTTCTCGTTCAACAACTGATGATGATGAAGGAGCAAAGAAATCGAATTCAACAAGAAGCATTACTATGTCACTGTGCGCGATATGCATAGGTTATGAATATATATATGCTATATATGGTATATCTAAGTATGTGGATAGGTTGCAAGTGGGGCGAGGAGGAAGAGATCCTTGGCCAAGAGAGGCGCTAAAGTGGATTAGTTTAGATGCCGCTGCAAATACTGCTTGAGTAGCGCTGGAGACCCGCTCCAAGGGAATCCACTTATGTCGAGGTAACGCCCTTGCGGGCCACTAGCATGTTGAGTATCGGGTTTTTCCGTATGTAGCTCACGGCCTTTTTATGGGTGACCATGGTGAAGTCATAGCCATTGCACTGGAGGATCTTATCATGGATCCGGAGGCCAGCTCGAGCAGCGGGACTGCCCTCGTGCACCTCGGTCACATAGATGCCCTGGGTTAGGAAATTTAGATTAATAGAATGTGTGTACAACTTTGAGAGTTAAAAAACCAATCTGGAGAGGAATTTTAAAAGTGTTTCCACGACTTAATCTTGAAAACATGAATAAAGCTTAGGGAATACCCCATAGAAAATAACAAATTCCTTTCTGAATGGTTTTTGCCTCAGTGTATAATTTCTAGCATCTCTTCTCACATAATCCGTGTAACCCTGTGGACTCTTTTTGTAGTCCTGATCGATTCCACCGCCGATTTTGAAGCCGCACTTGAGGATCTCCCGTCCTTCCTGATCGTAGTCCTTCTCCTTGTGCAACGTGATGGGAATCTGCAAGAAAGCACAGGTAAATCTATTGTTTAAGAAAGAAAGTTTGTTTTTTTTTTTGCTCCAGCGACCCAATTTCACCAATACACACGGATAGGCACCTGGAGTCTGTTGTGTGCGTGTGTGTGCGTCTATGAGGTGGAACTCCTTCATTCATAACTTACGCTTAAGCACTCCATCGCCGTGCCGGCCTGGTGCTGAAATGCCATCTTCGCCATGTCTGCAGGTGTTTTTATTTACTGTGATTTGTTAAATTAAGAGAGCTTCGTGGATTTTGTTTTGAGTAAAAATTTAGGGTTGTTGATATATCGTAGAGATGATATATTTATATCACGATTTTTGGTTTTCCTAAATATCGATATTGCGATATTTTTATGCGATATCGTGACCAACCGTAATAGTAAGTGTTGTAAAACAACAATATTTAAGAAACTGCAGTAGCAAAGGCAGGGGCTTACAGCAAAGGGGATCGTTGGACTTGAAATTAATAAAAAACAAAATAAATTCGTTCGTTGGCAATGTTTTAGTTTTTATTCAAATTATAATACATTTATAGTGTCTACAGAACTAGGACCTTCGCATGGCCAGCATGGTGTTAATCTCCCAGATGATGATACGGGTCCTGTCAATGATCTCGCGCAGCTGCCGGTTCTTAAGCTTAACCGTCTCTATGAGCTCGTGATTCTCCTGCAGGACCTTTCGGTACTCATCGCACTGCGAGGGCTCGATCCTTGGTTCCGGCTCGTCCCGGTAGGGAATCAGGCTCTCCGCGCTCATATAATCCATGCCAGCGTCGTTGCACTTCTCGTAAATGATGCGGACTCGCTTGAAGAGCAGCCGGATGGTGCGGAAGTACTCCTGAACTTTCTTCTCCGTGTTATTATCCCGATGCGACGTGGGCTGGATGTTCTTTAGGGCGGAGAACACTTCCTGGAAGCGCGAGGCAATGTCCGTGACGGTCTCCTGACCGAGACGCGACAGCTGAACAATGTTGATCTCCTTGTGTGGGTTTTGCTGCGAGATGGCCAGCATGTTGTTGTTTCCCCCAGAGCCACCAGGAGCGATGCCTGGTCCCGGGTTGAGTTGCTGCTGCTGCTGTTGTTGTTGTTGCTGTTGGGGAATATTTTGCTGGGGAAGATTCTGCGGCTGCTGTTGTTGCTGAGAGGCGATACCGCCTCCCATGCCCAGGCCGCCGCCCATTCCCACGACTCCGACGCCGACTCCCTGCTGCGGTCCCATCATCTGCTGCTGCATCTGGTGCTGGGGCGACATGCCGGGCATCAGACCGCCGGGACCTCCGCCCTGGGGATTCATCTGCATGCCGCCTGGAATGCCGCCGCCCATCATGCCCATTTGTTGCTGTTGCTGCTGGTGCTGCGGCGACATGTGCATTTGCTGCATATTCCCGTGCTGCATGCCAAAGCCGCCCATGGGCATCATGTTGGGGCCACCGCCGGGTCCTCCAGCGCCAGCCGGTCCCTGGTTGCCTTGGTTTTGTCCATACTTCCACATTTTTTTTTACCGAAAACAAACAAAAATTGCAACAAAATAGCTGCGGGTGTTTCGCAACACTGAATCAGGTATGCCGGGAAACAGGTGAGAGCCGATAGCCGATAGTTTGCACCATATATTTTTATCGATAGTTTGTATTGAAACCGTCATATGAAACCGCAATAATCGCATCGCCACGGAAATTGATTTCGAAAAGAAATAATGGCACGCGACGAAGATAATGGTTTTGCCGAATGGGTATGTTTATTAACCAACTATGCAACGTACATTTTAGATAACCGAAAACCGTTCCCTCAGGGCGGCTACTTCGAAGCCAAAAAGTCCAAATTGGAGGAGCAATTCGCCGCCGCCAGCGAGCCATTTCGCAAGTCTGACTTATTTCAGGGAATCTCGATTTTTGTGAATGGCCGCACCGATCCTTCGGCGGATGAGCTGAAGCGCATCATGATTGTGCACGGCGGAACCTATCACCACTACGAGCGGCCGCACACAACCTACACAATCGCGTCCACCCTGCCGGACGTTAAGGTGCGCAACATGAATCTCAGCAAGTTCATTAGCGCCAAGTGGGTGGTGGACTGCCTGGCGCAGAAGAAGATTGTGGACTACAAGCCCTATTTGCTGTTCACCAACCAGAAAACCTCCCAGCCGAGGATCACATTTGCAAATGTTAAAAATCGCAGTGTAACTGGGAACAAATCGGAGGCAGAGCCGCCGGTAGAGCCGCCGGCAGTCGAAATGGAAATTGATGATGATCTGGCTGGCAATCTCAGGGAGCTGCAGCAGGCTGTGGTTACCTCGCCGGAGAAAAAAGCCGAGACCAGCAGCAGCATGTCCGAGACCAGCAATCAGACTCTCAACAATCTGTCCAGCACATCATCGAACTCGAATCATGCGCGCACCGCCGCCGATCCTCGTTTTCTGGCTGAATTCTACAAGAACTCCCGGCTGCACCACATCGCCACTCTGGGAGCCGGCTTCAAGCAGTATGTCTGCGAGCTGCGACAGGCCAATGCCAGCAATGTCTTTCCCATGCGGGAGGAATTGAAAAATCTAAGGAAATCCATCGAATACGGCGGATTCCGCTATGTAATGCACATCGATATGGACTGCTTTTTCGTTTCCGTGGGCCTGAGGTCCCATCCAGAGCTCCGTGGCCTGCCCGTGGCGGTGACTCACTCCAAGGGCGGCAGTGCAGCCACCGATGTTCCGGTGCATCCGCAGGCGGACAGACAAGTGGAGCAGGAACTCTTTGCGCAGCGCTTCGAGCATCGTCTGCACGACGACAACAAGGTGGACAAGGTGCGTTCGGGCTTCGAAAAAAAGATGTCGCTCTCGGAGATCGCCTCGTGCAGCTACGAGGCCCGGAAGAAGGGCATCCGCAACGGCATGTTTGTGGGACAGGCACTGAAGCTCTGTCCGGAGCTAAAGACGATCCCCTACGACTTTGAGGGCTACAGGGAGGTGGCCTTCACGCTGTACAATACGGTGGCCCAGTACACCTTGAACATCGAGGCTGTGAGCTGCGACGAGATGTTCGTCGAGCTGACCGATATGGTGGATGAACTGAAAGTGGATGTGATGGCTTTCGTGGAGCACCTCAGGCAGGAGGTTCGCGCCAAGACGGGTTGTCCCTGCTCAGCGGGAGTGGGACCAAATAAGTGAGTGGAAACTAACCTTTAAAAACGTTTAAACTTATATTGATTCGCTTTTAGGTTACTGGCTCGTCTGGCCACCAAGGAGGCCAAGCCTAATGGCCAGCACTTGCTGACACCTAACCAGGATATCATGGCCTACATGGCCCCCATGGATTTGGAAACCCTGCCCGGGGTGGGCAGCAGTATGAGCCACAAACTCAAGCAGGCTGGCATGAACAACTGCGGCGATGTGCAGCAAACGTCGCTGGTGACTCTAGGAAAGCTGCTGGGCAAGAAGATGGCACTGAATTTACACAACAACGTCCGGGGTAACGATCCACGTCCCTTGGTTTATGAGCAGGTAGCTTACTCAAGGATCTCTCTGTCTCTCTTTGGGACGTTAGCTATCAATAGTTTTCCTTTCCATTTTAGGCTCGCAAAACTGTCTCCGCCGAGATGAACTTTGGCATTCGCTTTACTAAGGCCGCCGAGTGCGAGCAATTCCTTCGCCAGCTCAGCGACGAGGTCACCAAGCGTCTGATCGAGGTCAAGCGAAGGACCAAGTGCATCAATCTGAAGATTATGGTCCGCGCTGCCGAAGCGCCTGTGGAAACCTCCAAGTACATGGGGCACGGTGTGTGCGATATCGTCAACAAGTCGTCGAACCTCAAGCATGCCACCGATGATGTCAACGTGATTACCTCTCTTGTCCTCAACCTGATGAAGGATGCCAATCTGCCGTTCCACGAGCTGCGCGGACTTGGCATACATCTCACCAAGCTCGAGGATGCCGGCGAAGTGAGGAAGGAGAACATTCTCAAGGATATGTTTATTAAGATCACCGAGAAGCAGACAAGGTACCCGTTTGTGCCTCCAAAGAAACAGCCTGCGGAGGAGAGAGTATCCGAGACTAAAATCAAGGTCAAGCAGCCCAGAATTGTGTTGAACATGTTGAAGGCTGCAGCAGAGGTCCAATCGAAACCAATGATTATCGACCAGCAGGAGAGCAAAAGTGAAGATGAGCAGCCGCCAGCAGAACCGAAGACGAATATAGAAGCATCGAGGGGAATCGATCCGGATTTCTTGGCACAATTGCCGGAAGATATACGTCGTGAGGTGCTCAACAATCAGCATGAATATCTGCTCATGGAGAAGGAAAAGAGTACCGCAGCTAGAAGTCCCAGGGAACGTGCTTTTTCACCGATTTCACCGACACTCGATGAGAAAGCGTCGCCGCCTCCAATGAACCTTAGTCCCCTTAGTGACAGCGATCTTCGGCCCTCCACTTCCCATGAAGGCCAGGCTCGCTTGCAAAGGCGAGCAGCTGCCCGCGAGATGCACGAAAACGTTCGCTCCGATCGGATTGTGGCGGACTACATAAAGGAGCTGCCGAAATATACGCATCCTGTCCTTCTGCAGTACATCAACAGGTCCCCGGAAGAGGTGCCCACGGAAATGCAGCTGGAGAAGAGCTATTTCGATCCCACAACTTCGTCTCCCAAGGAGGAGGAGGTGCCGCCGCCGCCCAACATACTGCTGGAGGAAGATTTCAAACACGTGCTAAACGTATGGGTGAGCAACGAGGATGTGCCGCTGCCGGCGGACGTGGATATGATTTACACGCAGATCTGCAATATGGTGAGGGCTGACCACATGAATCAGATGTACGATGTGATGAGACACTTGTGCCGGTAATTAATTATGAGATAACTTTGATTTTTGATTATGTTTTTATCAACAAGAATGTTCTATACTTTTTATGCAGCCTCATCAATGTCAAACGCTCCGCCTCCTGTCAATGGCACATGGCCTACAATCACATCGAGATTAGTATCCAGGACCTGATGATGGAGTGTCAGGGCTACACCATGCACCTGACCGAGTACATTCGCTGCCACAAGTGCAGAGCGTGCTAATCCAGGCATTAAATGTTACTCA
The DNA here is from genome assembly GCA_018903765.1 of Drosophila aff. chauvacae BK-2020. NCBI lineage: Eukaryota > Metazoa > Arthropoda > Insecta > Diptera > Drosophilidae > Drosophila > Drosophila aff. chauvacae BK-2020. The sequence continues at coordinate 21,504,308 of JAEIGO010000058.1, forward strand.
AATGGAAATGTGATACATTGCTAAATGGCAAGAGATTAAAAGCAGTTCCTTGTTAGTAATTTAAATGTGAAACAATGCGAGTTTCTTGCTGAAACTATTTAATTTAATGTTAAAGATTTCAAAGACAGGAAAAATTCCAAGAGAGTGCCTTATGAAACTACTTTAATTACTATTATTTCTTTGACTGAAAAAGCTACAAGAAGCTAAAACGTTACTGAGTTCATTTTAAATGCATTAAAAATATATTTCAGTATTAAAGAATGTCATTTCTATTTTTAATTAAAAAACACTAACTTTGCAGACAACCATTAACTTATACATTATTAAATGTTTAAAACTGGTTTTCTGGAAATTCCAAAAGTTTATACTTAAAAGCAAGTATTTGGGGTTATATGAAAAATATGATTAGTAGCAAGAAAGTTGCAATTTATCTCCAATTATGCCATCAGCAAATGAACAATTTGAAGAATATATATTTTTAGTAAAGCTAAAGGCTTTTCTTACAAAAATCACTAATAAAAAATATGAACTAAATCATAAATAATTACTGTCTATTTTCGGACAATACCATCGCCTTGCAGGAAAAGCAAAAGGGGCCACCAGAGTCATTTACAACTCCAGATGCGCGCACAGGTAGCAATTAATGTTGTAAAAGCTGTAAATAATGTGGGGCTATTGCTGTTGCTGCTGCTGCTGCGGCGACGATGGCGTTGATAACTTCATACGTTAAAGGGCAGAGCCCCTGCGTCTTAGCGGTGGCTCTTTCCCAGCATTCAAGAGATCAGGCGGGGCGGCGGCGGAGATCTGGGCAAAGCCGGGCCACTCAAGACAAATAGGCCAGGCGGGCACAACACCTGGCGGAACTGGCAAGTCATAATTTGCACTTTAATGAAAGCGGCATCGAATCGAATCCGAAGCTCGAACAGGTTAGTGTTGCACAGTTCTCTAAACTCTGAAGTCACTGCAGTTAATCGCTGCGACGTCGCCGGAGCGGCTGTAATATGTAATTGATTCGCATGCCTACCCAGTCGCTCGCTCCCAGTCCCAGTCCCAGGCGCAGACCCAATCCGTGACCATCCCATCCTCAGGCCCCATGACAAACCATAACAATTACAGTGCCAGTGCCAGGAAGCCAGAGATGGCAAAAAATCTGATTGAGTTATATATAGGAATATAGCAAGGGTGTTTTCCTAATAGGTAGGGAATTATTAATTAATATTATTATTATTAATTAACTAAGGCATAAGATTTATGTGTTAAATATTAACATTTTCCTGTCTGCTTATGCATTCTTACCTGATATTTTTTAAGACATCCTTAAGGTATTTTTAAAAGTCATAAAAAAAATTGAAATCTAAGCCAAACAAACAATAGTTGTATGCCTAAATAAGTTAAGTTTGTACTAAACATGTTTCTATAATTAGTTTACTAATACATATAATAGTTCCCAGTTATAATAATTTATTTTAATTTAACTTTTTGAAACATTAACTTATATTTGAACTTAATTGTATAAGTTATAATAATTTATTTTTAATACACATATACCTCTTAAATTTTTAATAAAAATAATGGAAATAATTTTCAATCTAACGATTGAAAGCCAAGAGTGCATTAATTTCGATTTGGAAAGCTTTTCTGTGATAGTTTTTTATTAGATTATAAAATCTGCCAACTAAATTGAAAATAACATTTTGAAAAAATTTGAATTAAAATTCGTTTCCTGCCAAAATGGCTAGATCGCTTCGGTTGTTGATGCTGTTCAAGAATTTATATGATTTATAGGTTTGGAAATGCCGCCTTTACTGCTTTTTACCCTCCTAACTAAAAAGTAAAACCCTGTTAGAGTTTTAAAATATGTTTTAATATTTTAAGTTTATAATAATCGAATATTATTTATTTTAATAATTTATATATAGTATATATTATTTTATAGTTTTTCCCATCACTGAAGGCCACCCCACTTGGTGTGGCAGCTGAAGTCGAAGCTGGAGCAGATGTTTGTCCGGTAATTAAAAATAGTCAAGCTGCATTTCTGGCTCTTCCAGCATCCGGTGGCGGTGGCCATGTGGCTGGTGTCTCTCTCTCTCTCTGTGTCTCTGTGGGCTGGGCTAGGAGCTCTACCTGGCACCGGAGTGGGGATTTACATGAGCTACGCTTTGTCTGATTTAATTATGTGCGCAAAAGGCGTCGTTGTTTCATAAATTTTATGCATCCTGTCGTCGGGGAACTCGGTAGCTGCAACATGCTTGTTGTTCTCCCTGCTCCCAGCTGAGCTCTGCTCTGCCCTCGTCTTCGCTCCATCATGGTGATGAAGTCGAGTAATCTGTGAAAAGACCGCTCCCCGGCCAGATGCAAATGTTGTCGGGTTTTGATAGACTTGTTGGCTGCCAACGTGATTTGTCAACGACTCCACGGCGGCTGGGAAGTCGGCCATTAAAAGTTAACCGCAGTAAATGGGTTCTTGTGGGTAATGGTTTATGTTCTTGGAAAATTTCCATAGTTTTTTAAAGTTAAAAAATCATAATTTTATACAGAAAATAAATAAGAAAATTCCTAAGAGAACTTATATATAGTTTTCAGGAAAGATTTTATGGGTCTGTCAGCTATGTCAAGTGAGTATCTTCCATCGGGCTTTTGACGGCCAAGTGTGAGTACCTTTCAGGCACTACTTGTGGCAACTTGTGGGCCCCTGGGCTGGAGGAGACCCAGCGTGTTGTCAAGATTATTCCCACGCTCGGGAACTCAAATAAAACTCGACGAAGACTGAACAACCAGTAGCTGGCGGAGCAGCTGGAAACTGTCAACATTATCGGACGTGACTGGCTGCGACAAGATCACTGCCATAGAGAGCTCCAGCTCTAGAGGCTGACTCTGCCCGAGTCCGAGCCCTGTGCCGAAAACGGAAAACGGAATCATTGGCCACATGTAAATATGCACACACACACTGCATGGAGTGGAGGATTTGCGGCTCTGATGCCGATAATGCCTGTGGTTTTTCCTACAGTTTTTTTTTCTGTGTTTCTTTCCAGCTGCCACCAAATAAGCCCAGGCAGACGATTCGGATTTAGCCGCCAAAGCGGCTGTCGGAGGCTGTGCCTATGCAAAACTTCTAGCCAATTAACTTGGCCGGCGGCAGAGGAGTTCCACAGAGAGAGAGAGAGCCCGTTCCTGGTGCTTTGCCTTATGATTAGAATCGTCGACAGCAGCAGCCGCCAAACGGGGCAACAGCAGCCGCAACTGCAACATCAGCAACAGCAGCAGCAGCTCCAACATCAACCGCAAGCAACCAAAGCTAATGAACCATGTTGCCGCTGATGAACCCAAACTGATTAATGATCCCGGGCTGGAAGGGGTGGAGGCAGCCACTGCGAAATCCGATGAGGTTACACTCCTGACTCCACACCAGACTCTCCCAGCCTCAGCCCGATCCCTGAGGCCCAGCTAACAACTTAACTAGTTCAATGGTGGGCTAAGGGTTACCAAAGCAGAGAGAGAAACTAGGGTACTTTATGGGTAAATACATATAATTATTTCTACAAATCTTTAGGTCCTTCTTAATAATAACCAAAAACAGTTGTTGGTAGTTACCCAACCCTTTCTCCCTGTGCAGCCCGCTAAAGTCCAGTCAATTTTCGGGGGCCAGCTGAGTAAGGAGCTGACAAAAGCCGGCAATGTCCAATGCCCAATGGCCATGGCCGAAACAAAGGCCGCGCAGGCGCACCTGAGAATGTTGATAGCCCCCATGGAGTCGTCGAAGGAGTGGGAGTCGTTGGAGTTGCCTCAGCAGCAGCACCAGGAGAGAGAGGATAAAGAGGGAGAACCAGCTCAAGTCCAAGTGCAAGTCGTTTTTTATGCCACTCAAGCAGCGGCGACAACAGCAACAACAAGGGATTGAAGCTGGATCGGAGCCGCGGACTTGGTGGAGCGTTGTTGGCCCGAACTCAAGCCCTTTATCACATGCGCACATCATTTACTTGAAGCAGACGACGACGAGGACGCAGCGCACTTCAGCAATTGCCTTTAAAGTGTTTGCGTCGTGACAAAATCAATGTTGGCCGTCTGCTGTTGCTCCTGCCATGTTGCTGGGCTGCTGCAGACGCAGCTGAAGCCCTGACAGCCTCCTCAGTGGACAGTGATTCATGGTTTATTAAGCGCATTATGCCGCAGGATACTTTGAAGTTGCCACAACGAGTTGCACGTGTTTGTTGGAGGCCCTTAAAAATGCGGCAATTGTTGGCTGGACCCGGTACGTTGGCATTGGCAATGAGCTGCTGCTGCTGGGCTGGATTCTAGGTAGGCAGTGCTGTTAACTTGTCCATTTTAAAAAGAGATTTGTTGTGTGTTATTTAGCGGGTTCTCTGAATATTTTATGGTATTTAGTATGGTGATCTTTTAGCTATTGCCTTGTAAAAACACTTTTAATTATATGGAAAGGTTTTCCTATATTTCTGTGACTACAGCACATTCCTCCTTTTATTTTTTGAAATATTTTAATAACTTCTGTTCTTGAAATAGATCCGCTGACACCACTGATGTTATGGGGCTGCCGTTTCTGAGGCTATTGCAGAGCCTGCAATTGATTACTTAACATGTTTTATGCGTTCGGCAAGTTATGTGCCGACTGCCGCGTTAATTCGCCCGTTTGGCCTTGGAGGAGCTGGAGCCTCTTGCAAGTCAAGCCAACTCCAAAGCAAGTAACGCCTGCGTCCAAACAAATTGCTGCTCGGCAGGCGCTGGCCGTAAATCAGCTCAGCAGTCAAAACACATCAGCGGCATCAATGGCCAGCCACTCTACTCTTGGCCAGAGTGTGCTCTGAGCTTCCCAGGCTCTCTGCATGGTTTTCAAATCCTCAATTCCTACACTGCCGCTAAGACACCCACGTGAGGCGATACCAATTTCAAGGGAGGCGGGTTCAAAAAACACCTCAAACTTTGGGCCAGGCAATAAAAGAATTACAGATCATGACGTGAATTTAGGAGAGGATATTGATATGCTTTAAAATTCAATTCAATCTCTTTAGATTATAACAAATATTTATATTTTTCCTTATAATAAAGAACAGGAAATTAATTATTTAAGCTTGAGAAAATTAAAAACCAAAGATTGCACACATTTTGTGGTGTTTATTAGAAAAGTTTGAGTTTTTCCCAATCCCCATTTATTTCTAAACCCATTACAAGCCACATTTGACTAATTCTCTTTCTCTAAAATTCCCCAATTTAGTCATAATTCGCTAATAGCTCAATTTTAAGCTCGTGTCACGCGACACACACTCCAGGTGTGAACCTACACGGCGTATGCGCAACGTTTGGCTTGCATGTGCAATTGGAATTAATTATGCGCCCCGTAAACAAATACAAAACGAATGGAAATTGAGTGCGAGATGAATTGCCAGACGGAGATGCTGGCGGGCGATAAAGGAATATAAACGCGGCTCTGATTTATGCCCACTGTGGCTGTTTTGTTTGTTGTTTTTCGTTGGATTTTTGCTGCTGAAGCTGCAGATACTCCTTCCTGCTGCTGCGGTTGCTGGCATTACGTATGCCAAAAATATGCAAATTGGCAATTGGAAGTGTGAACACCGCCAGTGGCACACCATCTACATATATATATAGTACTCCTATATATATATACGTATGTGAATATATGCAGGTACGTGCACTTGCCATTAGAATGCCGCCGCCGCCGCCACCGCCGCGGCCAATCGAAGCGTCAGAAATAAATTACAAAATCGTGTAAAGTGCAAACTGGACTCGGACATGGATGCTGTTGCGGTGGTTTCTTTTTTGCGGTGCATTTTGTCTTTTGACGTTTCGCCTGGTTCTCTAATCGCCTTTATGGCCACATAAATCTTGGCTAAAATTTGCCGTTGCCCGCCAATGGATTTCCTTTATTTATTTATATGCTTTTTTAATTTTTTTTTTTTGTGCTGTCCCGCTTGGGTTTTTATTTGCTTTTTGATCTGCAAACTGGTCCACGCTTTGATTTATTTGAGCCCCTCTGCGACGGGCGGCGATAACGATAGCATTCTGCTGCGCGCTTTCACGCATTTTTAATTACTCACCGAGAGATATATCCGATGGGGATCGGGAGATACGCCGTCGTGTCGTGTGCAGCCGGCCAGTTGTAATTGAGTCGCCGCCTTGCCTGGGAAATATGCTAAGCATGAAACAACGCCCCTGCTGCCAAAGGGGGTTCACCCTGCAGGTGGGTCTAGAGGGGGAAGGCTGGGCGCCCCAGCTGTTGTTGAATGGCAGCTGACAGGTGCAATTGCACCCATTCCAAGAGTTCTGCTAGCTCCCGACATTAATCGTGGCATTACATCAGCTGTGGTTAAAACTGATGCTAATAATTGCAAGAGATATTTAGAGATTTGTGAAATTTTCTGCGGTTACTTGAGGAGCGATATTTCAATTTCAAAATTAAGTAGAAGGGTTTATTTATTAGTTTTGTATTATTTTTCTATATTGCTAAGTGCTTACTATTGATAAGTAAGCTCCTATATATTCATTATATTATTTTAGTTCATTTCTAACTAAAAATGCATTTAAATAGTAATGTTTACTGTCGATCTAAGATAGTAAAACTATTTTAAGCATTCAACAATTATATTAATAATGGCTTAAATAAGTTGCATAAATATGAATCAATCACTTTTCATTAATTTCCTTCTCTAATTTCTAATTAAATTGATTTATCTACCCCTGAACCTTGCACATGCCAGCTTCCATTAATCTAAACCCACCTAAGCTTCCTCTAACAGGATATACCACACATCCATCACAGTTAACACTCCTGCTACCGTTGCAATTACGGTTATCCTCGATTTAAATCCACCTACAGCCATCGAAAAGCCATAGTCGTGGTCGGCAGGGGCACAATCACGGCAACATTTAGTCATTCCGAAAGCTACATAAACTGACAGTCTATTTGTTTTATGTCAGGCAGCGGCCGTTGCCATTTGCTGCTCGAGATTGCAGCAGCAGAAACTGCATGAAAAGCAACAGCAACTGCAACTGCAGCAGCAACTGCGGCAGCAGCAACAACTGTTGCCGTTGACACGCCTGCAATTGCCGCGATATGAATCACAGCGAGGCAAGTCAGCGGTGTTTCAGTCCCCCGAATGAGTAGCATTATCTAGATAAATAATTATTCAACTTAAATCGAAATCGTAATGAATTTTTCGTAATTCCTCCGCTGTTTCCTTGCTGCTCTCGGCGGGAGTGTCAAAGTGACGGCGTTGCATTGTCAGTGGTTCGTTAGCAATATCTTGGGTCTGCACAGGCCGGCAATATGTTGCCGCCGCATGTTGCCCGGCTTAATTGGACAGCGATACAAATCGGACTTTGCGAGGGTCCCAATCCGAATCCCCGTATCCGAATCCAAATCAAGCCGCGCCACGCCCATCCAAAACACCTGCAACCGTTTACAAGACAGCAGCAACAGCAGCCAGAGAGCACCCAGAGCAGCAGCCGCCACGACGATGGCAATTTGTCAAATTTCCGCAGCGAAATTGGAGCTGAAGCTAAAGCTAAAGCCCAAACTGACCGTCTGGACTCACTTAACGCCCAGTCGGCGTTGCAATTATCCTTATTAGTTGTGGCATAAAACATCGTTCGCCTGCCCAAAGGGCGTACAGTGGAACGTGGCTATTGTAAGCCATTATTTCCTTTCAAAATTCAAGAACTGCAAAGAAAATATTATTAATATTGTTTGGAAATAGATTTTCCTGTAATAATTTCAGATTTTAATTGAGATATTCAAATTTTGTAAAGGAAATAATGATAATAATTGTCATGATTTCTAAAATAATATATTTATTTTGATGTTTCAGAAAGTAAACTATTAATATAGATATTATCTATATTTTTGTTGTGGCTTAGAAATTGATATTTCTTTTATTTCACAATTAAAATATATATTTTTCCTTACTTTCCCCAAAATTCTCCTTATCGAATTTAACCCATTTTCCTTATATTTTTCGCTGCTCTTACGATTTTGGCTTAAGCGCGAGCTCTTAACGCTTGTTTGCACTGATAAATGCGAAGAGCAGTTCGGCCTTAACAGCTTTAACAGCCGCCAGATCGGTCCAGAATACGCCTAATTACACGGCTCGAGTGTTGCCGCTTCCTGGAAGGAAGGCCTCTCTGTTGGCCACTTGGCCAATTTCACACCAATTCCCGAAGTCACGGCGATCGAGGGAAGTCCACCGCCTTTGGCCGCTAAGTGTCCGCCGAGTTGCGCTTTAAGTTTATGTTCTTTTCACCTTTATGGGCTGGCGGGGGTCCATCATTAGCCGCCAGACTTGGGCAGGGACATGATCTTCGGGACCTTGGTCCTTGGCTGCTGGTGTATAGTGTTGGCAGTGCGCCAGGCTTTGAGTTTGAGTTTTTAATATAATGAATATAAATAATATTTAGATCGTTTTAACTTTTCCTTTAAAATATTTTCTTATTTCTTTTTGATTTTATAAACTGCTTTTTTGAAGTAGTTTGCTGGCATCTCTGATCTGGGTCCAATGGCGGGCTCCTCAATTGCCTGGTCACTGCAATTATGGAATCGCTGATCGTAGCCTTCGCTTCCTTTAGTTTTTTTCTTTCAGCGGCTGCATTGTATTGTGAGGCATTTATGGCGCCGCATACGCTGGCAATTAAACAATTCGCAGCAACAATGCCGCGTCCGCGTCCGAACTTGGTCCAAGCTGAATTGGCCAAATTAAGCGCGATTCGTTGACCAATTTTGGTCAACGAAATCGTAACAAGTTGTAAGTTTGCGATAAGAACTCTGCTGCCATTGTTGCTACTGTGCCATACATGTTGCTGCTGCTTGCTGTTGCTTTTGCTGCTGTTGGCATTGTTGTCGCCGCCGCTTGTTCATTGACTTTGGCTCTGTGCTCCCCGTGTAATTATGGACATTATTATTATTGCTCTCGGCTCACAGCTGAATTTACATGCTGCTGCCGGTGCTGCGGTGCTGCGGCGCCAGCAATTCCAGCCGGAGGTCGATTAGCAATCGGGGAGGCGGTTCCACACACAAACGGGCTACCGAATATGTGTATATCCAATTATAGTATAGAGCACACACCGCGGCAAGGAGATCAGGTGCTGCTGGTGAGCCGCCTTTATGATCGACACCTTCATCAGTCCGCGGGATAATGCTGCTGCTTTGCCAGAATCGCGGCCAATTAAACTTGATTGCTGGATCAAGATTTCCAAGGGAAATCCATAAAATTTAATATGCTAAAACCTAATGAAGCACCTGGAAAGGAATTCTTCTTGGATTAAAGAGTGATTTGTGGTTATGAGGAATTATAATTGAAGCTTGAAAGGGGAGCTAAAGTGGAATACCTTCTCTGAAAGATTTCGGAAACTCTTTCCCATATAATCCTAGTTCCCTGATCTTTGTTAATTTAGGAACTTCATACATTTAACTAAAAACTCCTTCCATTTCAAGAAGAATCTCAGTTTGAAGGTCTTTCACTTTCATGTAAAGACTGTCGGCTTGTTTTTGAGGTGACTGAAAGCCTGGGGCTAATTAATTTGCCACCGGTGTCCCATTAGCGTAATTGTCTGTCTCCCCTTTGACATTGCTGGCCATTTGCTGTATTCCAATCCGATCTCCGTCAGCGGACAACCAGTTGGAAGCGAGTGAAGTGTCCAACCTTTAACTGCATTTTATGTGTCACCAACTCGCTGACGATAATTTGCATACATGTTGAGAGACGTGGCTCCGTGGAATTCGCTTCAAAAGATTACCGCTCCGGGGGCTGCGCCTTTCCTGGCGCCATTTCATTGAAATGGGCGTGCCGCACATCGCCCACATCGAAGCCTAATGGCGCCCATCAGTCTGTGGGAACACCTGCAGCTGGCCCACGCGGGACTCGCATCGCCTCCTCTAGTCACTCCCACTCGGACTCCACTGCACTCCAAGCCACTCCACTCCCATCTGCAACAATGACCGGCTTAGGAAAGCACGCAACGATCGCCCAGACATCGCCATAAATGTTTGCGAACCAGAACATTATGCCCAGGCGGCGGCTGGTGCAAGTATTAGAGGTGCCTCGGCAGTGGCTCCGGAAGTTGCTACTTTGAGGGAAAATATTATTAGAAAAAATATTTAAATATTTAACTAACAAATAAGGCTTTCAAAATATTTTTTATATTTATTTTATTACATATTCTTTAGGCTTACTTTGATGATTTTAAATTAATTTCATATTTGTTTTAAGCACATCCAAATCACAGTGACTGAAGGAGTTGCTGCCAGCACAGCACAGATAGAGTACAGCTGCAGCGCCTTAACCTGGGCTGGAAGGAATGAGCAAACCTCCTCCTCCGACCAGGAGAAGGAGGAGGTGTCTGGCTGGGGCTGGATTGGGCTCGGATGTCGGCTTGTTTGCCTTAAAAAGGCAAGTCTGCCCGTCGCCGCAGATCGCAGATGTCGCCAGTTGGGGCTTGGAATCGGGAATCGGGGAGTTGGGTTTGGGAATCCAGACTGGCGTCCCTTTTGGAGGCAGCTGAGCTTGGAGCTGGAGCTGCGCTTGGAGCTGGAGCCGAGCCTGGCCCACGCACTTGTCTAGCAGCCTGGCAAACAAAAGGCCGCACTGCAAACTCAATTTGCAGAGGGGCTTCGGGAAAAAAAGGAGGAACTGGGGAAAAGGGTGGAACTCGCAGTGACTCCAGGGGCGTGGGCGGCGGCCAAGTCACGACTTGGTCAATCACTGGTCCGGGTTCGCTGCTCAGAAACCTTAGAAACCGAGATCCCAGAGCGTACAGCCAAGAGTTTTGCTTTGGTTTTCGAGGAGTTGCCCCGGCTCGTATGATTTCAAAGTCACTTGAGAGATAAGTCTTAGCCAGAAGGTTTATTATGCACCACGGAATAGGAATATTTTAAGAAATAAACATTTAATTTTAAATTGAATAGAATAGAATTTTTTTACATTAATTCCACAGTGTCTGATTTTGTTTTAATGATATTTAAGCCCTTTAAAAGCAGTGAAGGAGTCATTTCCGAGCCTATATATTTTTATATATATATCAAATATATCATATATATATATATATTCTTGATAAAACTTATTTGAAAGGCCCACAACAGTTTTGTAATTTTTTACAAATAATAAGAAACTGACAAAAATGTCCCGAAATATTTTATTTAGTTTACAGATTTATTAATCTAATGGAAACTTTTACTGTGAAGCTTTTCGTATTGAAATTAATTAATTTTTGACTTAGTTATGATATTTTTAAACTTTGATTTGTAAATAAAAAATATTCATAAATATAGATTTAAACAATGCAAATATTTTAGGTCTTCTTAAACTTATATTATGTAAAATAAAACACCGAATACAGAAAACAATAAATATTTGTATCTCATTTTTGATGTATGTATATTAATTAATAACAAAATATAGAAAATATGTTTTTAATTAACTAAAAACTATCTCATAAATTAAATTTTTTAAACTTTAAAATGTAGATAACTTCATTTTTTTAACGCTTTAATTATTTCAATATTTCACTAAACATCTATTATCAATATTACGTTTAAGAGGTAAACTTTTTTACAAACTGTCTGTTAATTTCAGGTTAAAAATTGCCATTATTAATATTACAAGAAAATATATTGGGATGGATTTTAAAAAATTAATTTGTATCCTTTTTTGTCTTTTCACAAGTACCTGTACTCTCTCTGATTTAAATGAAAACTTGCAGTTGGTCATAAAAATTAATTAAAAAATGCTACCCTAGTTGTTAACTTCATAATTGTGTTGTAATTCAATTAAAATTGACTTTGGTTGACCCTTAATTAATATTCCAACCCGGCTTTTTGGGTGTAAGCACTTTTTAATTTATGATCAATGTTTTTCTCTGTGCAGGGGTACTTTGACTCACCTTTCCTGGGGTGGATCCATGCTGGGTCCTGACCAGGGTCCGCCGGCGGCTCATTAAAGTTTTGCCTCATTTTTGGGACCGATCGATCCATCGGCCGTCTCGGGCGCTATATCTTATCATAAAAAACGCAGTTGCTTCAACACCTGCGAGCAGCATCAAACACGCATTAGCACTCTGATGGAATTTCGCCTCATTTCGCTCCCCTTTTTCTTTTTTATATCGGCGTTGCCGCATAAATTTCAATCAGCCTTAATAAACTGCAAATATTTTATACGCCTTTTCGGTTTTTTGGGACAGCATACAACAAAATTGGTAGCATGAAATTAAAATGAGGAAAGCGACGAACGGGAAAAATTGAGATGCAATCGATGGGGAGAGCCCGGAGGCGGAGAAGAAAGAATTTTTAAATAATTTTTAATCACAGAATCTGGCTGCTGAGAAGAACCGAACAGAACAGAACCCCTTGTGCAGCTCTTTTCATTTATGGCTTATAGTTTATGGCCAATGCTGCTGCTGCTATCCTGGTGCCTGGTCCACATAAAATTCAGTTTAAGTGACCATAAAAATCATCCAATAAGTTTGTTCAAATTTCGCTCTGCGCTCTGACTGCGAATTTATTTATGTGCCTGCCACTCGGTCTTGAAAAGTCCTCAAGTCATTGTGATTTCAATTTGAGGCTCCAAGGCCCCGGGGCCTCCTTCTCGAGAAGGAGCAGGAGCTGGAGAAGTCTCTGTCTGAGTGCGTTTGCGTGTTCCTCATCATTTGTTTGCAATGAAAATAACACCAGCATAAACAACCCAGGCCCCAGACAGGGTCCACAGAGTCCAGCAACCAATCCCAATACCAATACCAATCCCAATCCCAGTCTCGATACGTTTGCCACCGTCAATGGCATTAAAATGCACAATACCCGCTCCCGCTGCGCTTGCCCAATGGCACTGGCCGTGGCCATCTCCCTGGCCATTGATGTCCTTTCCAGGCGCCACACCCTGCTGCGAGATCCACGATCACGAGTGGGAGCCCCCGAACCGCATCTAAGTCATGTCAAAGCCCCACGAACGACAGTTGCTTAATTGAATTTCTTAGCCTGTCGAAGGCTTGCGTGCCTTGCCTTAATTTCGGGTTCAGGATATCAGGAATACTCCTCAGCTTGGCCATGAAGATGTAAGAGTTCGATCACCAGAAATTGATGAACAGAATTGGGGTATAAATAAGGATAATGGAAAGATGAGTTTTGGACAAGAAAAATTATTATTAAGGGTTTGAGAGTAACAGGAGACAATAAGGATTCAATAAGTAAACTAAATAGTTATTTAAATAATTTAAAAAGAAGTGCAATTTAGCTTGTGAAGTTTAAAGAGCAGAAAAGATACCAAGAGATAATTACTTTATTTAACCATTCAAACTCCGATTTTCTTTAAATAAAATGATAACGACTCAAAATCAAGACAAGAGCGTGCCAGTTGTAATTTGAGTTGGCCTCCATTTTTTCGGCTACTGTTCCTCCGCATCTACAGCAGCAGTAGCTTCCGTTCTTTATGACCACGATTGAGACATTATTGGGGCTCTGCAGCTGTCACGCCAGTGCTCCTCGATCTGTGTCCTGGTTGGAGAATCCGGGTGCGAATCCAGGCTTAGATGGAGGCGTCTCGAATTACAGTCTATATCAGCCGGCTGATGGCTCAATTGGTAATCCGAGACACCGAGGCTCTGCTGGTCTATGACCAGTTACCCACTGCCGATCGACGGATTTGGCCAGGCCAATTAAAAAGTCATTAGGCGGAGGACAAAGCTGGGCAAGGCGGGGAGCCAGGGGAAGTTGGTTCAGGCGGAGCTGGAACCTTAATTGCCGGTTCGCCATAACCAAAATGACCGCAGGGCAGGAGGCAAAACCGAAAGGAGCTCCGGCCCGAAATCACTTTCAGCACGTGGAAAGGCCCAAAATGATGGGCACTTGCATTAAACGAAATCGTTTAGCCGGGACCCCAGAGGATTAACGGGGGGCTGGACAGGCCGGGCTTCGATGGCAATTAAATGCATCCCGAGGAGCGTCCATCCCAGCCCAGCCATGTCCTAAATGTGTTCAATTTAAATTAACGATCGCAAAACGGAGAGCAGTGCCAGCAGTTCCAGTTGCAGTTGCAAGTTGCACTGTGTTGCTGGCATTGCAATTAAGCAAAAGTTTTATTTAAATTGCCCGGCGCTGTCCGAACGAAATTTTGGCGTGTTTATGGCCTGTAACTTCTGGCCAGAAGTCCCAACCGAATGCCAGTCCTTGTCCGGCTTTCCTTTCCACTCGCACCGCTCACATGTGTTTGCTAATTTCTGCGTGCAATCCGAACATTAATTAAATCGAACATTTTCGCTATAAATTGTTTGCTTAATTGCCATTTAGGGGGACACTCGATCGTGGGCACTGGACACTGGCTGCTAACTGCTGGCTGCTGGGCAACTGGGCAACTTTAGCTGATCCTCAGCAGCATCCCGGCCAGATTGGCGGCCCTCCGTTGGCAGTTGAATGCTGGCAGCCAAAGCCAAAGCCAAACAGTCGGCCAGCCATAAATAAATTAAAAGTCCCAGCAAAATGACAGCAACAAGATCAGGCAACATCAAGAACAAGAGCAGCAGTAACTACACGGAGAGAAAAAAATTATGAAAAATTTTACTAATTAAATCATTGAGTAATTATAGTTGTTTATATTTAATAATATATATTTTTAATAATTAATTTATAATATTAATTATAATTATTTGAAAATAAATGTGGGAAAAACATGTCCATGAATCAATATATTATTTTTGAATTTGAATGCCTTGGAATATAATTTTTAAATTCATTACTATTCAGATTGAAATTTCCTAATTCAAAAATATTATTTTTTTTTATATTTCCGACTATTTAATTTTAAATATAACTATTTTGTGGCTATTACGTAAGCCCCAGTGGCCTAATGGAGAAGGCACCGGCCTCCTAAGCCGGGGATTGCGGGTTCAAGTCCCGCCTGGGGTTGAGTTGTATTTATTTTTAATTTCTTTTTTTTCTTTTAAGAAACTATATATTTTCTGTTAGAAATCGAGATATCTTATATAGCTTCTATATACAACCTCTAAGAGACTCTTATGTAAGGTGATATACCTTAAAGAAAATGTCTAATAATTCAACTTAAAATATTCAAAGATAAATTATTTTTCTATGTAAAATATGTTCCTATAATTATTTAGCATTTTCCTTAAAACAATTTGCACCTTCCCCTAATTTTTCAGTTTAAAAAATAATCATAAACACATTAAAAACAATTTAATTTTAAATTAAAAAGGATTTTAACGTAAAACAACAAGCCCCAGTGGCCTAATGGAGAAGGCATCGGCCTCCTAAGCCGGGGATTGCGGGTTCGAGTCCCGCCTGGGGTCAAGTGAAGTAACTTTTTTTTCACTTTATTTTACCACAAATTATTTCTCTCAGTGTGCTCTCTGGATCAGCAGTTACATCGAGAGCATCAGCATATGGCCATTCGGATTATTAATGATGGCGGAAGCAAACGCGGCGCCTTTTGATACCGAGTCCTTGCTGTTGTTGTTGCTGCTGCTGTCCAAAATCCTGACAAGCCTTGTTGCAGTTGCAGTTGCTGCTTGAGGTTGTCGTTGCCATTGCAATTGCAATTTTAGATGTTGCCCGATGACAAACGCAACAGCAACATCTGCCCATCAGCAACACGAGCAACATGGCCGGCAATCAACTACATCCAACATCGTCGACAATCGACGATTTTGCTACCCAAATTATAGTTAATGCCGTCCGTTGTTTAGCCAAAAGTTCAATACACGGAAATTCGAGACTCAAGTGCAGCTGGGCGTCTATTTTTTTGTTGTTTTTTTCCCCTCCTGTTTTCCTTTATTTTCCAAGCCATGGGCGACGCATAACTTGGCACCAAGCTGGCAAATCGTTTTCACTACCAAATAAAGCATTCAATGCCCGCCAAACAAAAACCCAATCGTGCCCACAAATGTCTAGGCTGAATCTCGAATCGAGTCTGAGTCTGAATCTGAGGCTGTAGTGCGTGGCAGTGATGGTGAAATGTCTTTTTTTCTGGTCTTAAAAAAATCTTTATGTGCTGAAATTGGTCTCAAAATAAATATAGAAAATTCTTTACCAAACTTTATAAATAAATATAACAAAATTCAAGATCAGATTATAATAAAAAATAACCTAAACAAATTATTTAATAGCCTTTTTTTTCTATATATTCCGATATTTTCAATCTTATTTCCTTTTTGGGCTGAACGAATCACCACTGTTGCGTGGTCTTGTTATTGTTGCTCCAGCAGCTCCAGTTTGAATTCTCTTTATCCATTTGAATTGTTTTTCCTTTTTTTTTTTTTGCTAGGCCTTTGCATGTTGTTCAATTTCAATGGCGCCAAATCTTGGCCGTGGGTTGCAGACGCCAAGAAAGTTGCAGACGCAACGAAATCCTTGTCGAGTTCAATGTTGCTGTTGTTTTGCTGGCCATTTAGGCCGCGGGCAGGCAGCCAGGCAGGCAGCCAAATAGCCAAATGGCCAGATAGTGGCTGTAGATAGCGGATATGTAGATATAGACAGCCAGATAGGAGTGGGCCGGAGGAATACTTTAAGGAGTGTCTCAAGAGCCATGGTCAAGGGTAAATGAGATGCAGGGGCAGGATTACAAAGCAATGCCAAAGAGTTTTTATTTTAAGGTATAAACTTAATAAAATGCTTTGTAATTTTGCCAATGGGTTACAGGGAATTTATTATACCAGATTTAGTTACACTGATTTTAAGCTAGTGCTTAGTAAGGCAGAGAGCTTACTGATAACAATTTTCTTTGCAAATATCTATTTTTATTTAAAAGGCATTACTCTCTAAGCTCTACAGCAAATTCCCACCTCGTTTAGCCTAATTGGAGACCAATTTCAATTCAATTTAAATCCCCTCCAACGCTAACGACAAGACAAATTTGTCTGAGTTAGTCTCAATTAGAGGGTTCGAACGAGCTTCGCTTCGAGCTTTGGCTTCGGCTTTGGCCATTTGCCAGGCAATCATTAAATCCAAAATCCGAAATCCGACGGATTCCCACACGGGGCAACAAAGACGCTTTGAGTGCGTTTCCTGTTTCACTGGAATTATCCCTCTCCAGCTCAAATTAGCCAAACAAATGCGAACGTGAGAACTTCAATTGAACTTTGGTAGAGTGTTAGACGAGGGTTTGATGGGACAATAGAATGGTTATGGGATGCGGGTCTTGTCTAGATATATTCCTTCGATTGTGGCCACTTTGCCCCACCTGCTGCTTGTCCCTGAAGCTTTGCCACCTTTTGACAGTCCTCCTTTGTCCTCCTGCGACAGCTGCTGCTCCACATAATAACTAAAGACTCACACAATTAAATAATACAATCAAATTACATTCGCATTCATTTTGCAGCTGCGGTCATAAAGAAAATCAATAAAAAAAATATACAAACCACATGCACGAATATTTTTATGTGCGTTTAATCGTGCGAGCTTTTAATTAAATATCAATTAAAAATGGTCACCAAAGATATATGCAAATGCATAGGCACTGAAACAAAAAATCTTAAAGAACTTGTACGCAAAACGAAAGACTTAAGCAACGAACTTTTAACTAGAATGTATTTATTCTGACAAAGTGGGCACAAAATTACATATTAAATCTAAAGTCCTTGTTTTACATAGTTATTAATAGCTTATTATTTAATTTAGAAAATTAGTCAGGTGACTACATTTACTGGCCCCTAATTGTGTGTGCCTGCAATTAAATATCAATTAAAATAATAACTCAAAGCAAACAAATGCAAATGCGCACGCACTGCACCCAAAAAGAGACGAAAAAGTCACCGCAAAACGAAAGACTTAAGACACAAACTTGGGTGCGAAGCTGCCGTTTCTGCATTTTGTGCGTGCTGCTGCGCTGCGCTACGCTGTGCCGTTCACCTTCGGACCCGCTCAGCATGTCGCACACATGTAAATGGTAAACGCTTAACGCAATTTATGGCGGCCGACAAACTTTATTAAATTTTGCGAATTTCATTTTCGTTTTTATTATGATTCTGTGTCTTTTCGGCCGCCAGCCGCAAGTTCAAGTCGTTTGTCATTCGCACACCCCGCCGCCGTTGAAGGCGACGACTGCAGCTGTGTTGTGGCATTTGCATAAACGAATGCCCCTCTAAATGCCTTCTGACACATTTCGTTTGAGCTGGGGACGACGGCGACGGGGCGGGGTCGGGTTAATAATTAGAATCCGGCCTTTTAATTATGTGGAAACGTCGGGCGAAACGCGAAACGAAACGACTTGAGTCGGTCAAGTGGTCGCATTAAAGCCACTAAATGTCTTGTGTAATTGCCCGGACCGATGTTCAATTAAACGGAATTGAGTCATTAAGCAGATACTGTTTGGCGTTGCCCACCAACGATCGCAATGCGGGCCCTCAAGGCTGCTCCTGGGGAATGTCGCTGCCTAAATTGGGTCAAGTTCTGGGGGAGATGACAGGTGTGCGAGGTCTTTTTTTAAAATAAACTTAAGGATCTAAGGATTTTTTATAAAGATAGTTTTTAAGCGAAATTTAGACTTACTTCCAAAATCAAATAAAAAAAATACGAAGAAATGTTTTAAATTAAATAAATAAATATTTCACATAATGGAAACTGATTTTACTTATATTTTCCTACTGCAAAAACCCATCTTTAATTCCTCGTTTCAGTTAGTTCCCCTTTCCACTTGAGTTGCATGCAAAATGAAAATAAATAAAAGGCCCATTGTCCGGCCCACGGAAAACTGTTTTTCCCATGACCTCGAAATCGGTTAATATCAGACGTTGGCTGACCACAAAAAAAAACAAGAAAATATGAATACAAAAAACAGGGAAAAATAAAGCAAAAAGTGGTAAAGAATTCAAATCAGTCGCCTGCGACTGCGATGACGGCCAACTGTGACGACGTGACGTTGAAATTAAATTAACTAGACTAGAGAAGCGGCAGCCAGACAGAGGCTCCCAGCTCCAGCTCCAGCCACTTGACCAAGACGGGTTTTCTCAACCGAAAAACAAAAAATAAAACCTGGCCAGAGATCGTAGTAGCTTTTCGGCCATCTCCCTGACTAATGCCAGCGAGTGTAAATTGTTTAACATTTAGGCGGCTTTAATTCACCGCCACGGCCATCATCATTGCCAGCGCCGTTGTCCGGGTAATTTGTTGCACCGCTTTCCAGGCCGCTCGCTGGCCAAGGCCCCAAGGCGACAATTTTGATTAAAATGCCATTTAGCCAGAGCCGAAGTCGAACATGGTCGGGGGCAGGTCTTTAATAAAGTAATCCGTGACTGCCCCGACTTAAGCCCTCTTCAGCTGACTGACTAATTGTGGCCAATTTGGAGGGGCAGGCCAGTGGATACGTTGATGTAAAGATGCAAAGTAAATTAAGGATGTCAGAAAGAGGCAATCCACAAATCATGAAATATATGGTTTTAACACAATTTTAAATATTACAACAAATTAATTGCTAAGGGTAAGAAGAGCTTAAGTAAGAAAAGTTTTAATATATAACAAATTTTCCTAAGAAAAATTGATTTAAATCTATATATTTATATTCTAAAAAATATATTAAAATGTAAATGCAAACCATTCCTTGTTTCATAAGCTGCAACAAAATTGCCTTCGATATTTGACTTTTACTCCCTCATTTGCCTTGATTACTTCACAGTTATTGAACCCGTATCCAAGTCCAAGTACGCATCCGTTTCCCAGCTTGAACCTGGAACCCGGCACGTAGTCCACGGCTCCACGGGGTCCTACTTCCCTTACCACCTTCACCGTCGCCGTCAGCTCAGTTCAAACTGATTGCAACTACAAATCTCGGACACGTAGCCACAAATTGCCCGCGCCTCGGGACCTCGGCTTTTCGGCTTGGGGTCTCAGGTTCAGATTCAGGTTCAGCCAAAGATCGGGATGCTGCGATGCGAGGAGGAGCAGGTTCAGGTTCACCTTGGAGCGCCCCAATAAAGCGAATCAATAATAATTGTATTGACTGTGTGCAGCAAAGCAGATCAAAAGGTCGAAGCTGCCTTTCTTTCGCTGCTGATTTCTGATTTCTGCGATTTGCATGAAATCAGCGGAGATGAACGACAAGAACCTTTAAATAAGTTATATAAATATACTTGGAAAACAGGGTTTATATTGTGTGCATATTATACCTATAAATTGTATGTACTTTTGTATTAGAAATACTGAACAAAATCTTCTTAAATATTCAATTTCCATAAAAGAAAACACAAAACATAAATTTAAATTATGGTTCTCACATATAATATCAAGTTCATTAAGAAGACTCGTTTATGTAAATGTCCTGAGTGCGGAATACATATTTAACTAAATCTGTAAAATATTTTTTAAATATATATTCATATTCTTACTTCTCCGAATTCTTATGTCTCATTGCTGCCTTAAAATTCTTGACCAAATTTTAACTCTAAAATGCAGACTTAAGACAAATCAGACTGCCAAAAAGCAGAATCAAGTCGGCAGTTCTTGCAGACCTGCCGAAAGGTCAGCTCGATCATTTCCGCATGTTCACGAATGCGATTCATTCTTTGGCTGCTTTGGATCTGCTCTGGCTTTGGCCAAGAGCCGAGCTACCAAGCTCACAAGTTGGCCAAGTTCCCGAGAGTACAGGCCAAGAGAGATCTGGCTCTCAGCAGAGCAAGTCTCCACTCGATCTCTGAGCCTCAAGCTGGGGAAACCGCCGCGCATGCTCCGTGAGGGGAAAGCCAAATTCAGGGGTAACTCAGGGGCGAGCTCTCTGTGGAACTTGTTTCCAAAAAGGGGTTCAGGGGTTCAGGGGTTAGATGGGAGAAAATACGGAGGTGGTGGGTTTGGGTTAAGGGGTTTTCACAGGGGTTTTTAGAGGGGTGGCTGTTACCCCTGGGTATAATTCTCCGCTGGAACGTAAATTAAATGTCTCCTGAAAACGGATAAAGGAGAAGTTTTCAATGAGTAGGGAGTATTAATTTTATTAAATAATTGTTTTCGGGAAGACGAAAATAAATAAAAAATAATCCAAAAAAAATCAGAATCCTTTACATTTATTAAAGAATTGTCAAATATCTATTAAATACAATTTCTAGGGGTAAACATTCATAAAATAAGGAGAAAATAAAAGGGGAAACAAGGTTCTCCAGAAGGAGAAGAGAACTTTATTAATAAGACACCTTCAAAATTTTTGAATAGCAATATAAATAAATACTGTACCAGTAGTTTCATATATTTATTAAACAAAATTAATTATTTCATATGGCTATTATTTTTTTTTTAATATTTTAGAGCTACTAAAGATTGAAAAATTAAGATTTTAAACACTTTTTGAAAGTTATTACTCTTCTGGAAATATTCTTAATACCTTTCGATAATTGTATCCTGCTTCAACTTCTTTTTGGAGGCTGCCCATTCATTTCACTTAACTGATAGTGCTCTTCAATGATGATCGATGACCCCTGATCCCGAGTGACTTCCAGAAGGGCTCCTTTAACTAAAGAGAATCCCTCGACCACGCACAGAGATAACAATGAGTAATTGAGAGGCTGCAATATCATAAATGGCAGATTTCGCAAATGAAGCTGCGGCAGATGGGGTCTCCTCCGCGTGTCCATATGCTTTTATATATTCACGTATAATATCTCACACCTCGACGATAAGCAAAAGTCAAAATTTTGCAACTGCCTGTTGCCTGTTGTCAACATATCATTTGTCACTGGCAGCATCGATAGAGGAGGCTCAGGAGGCTCTCCTTCTCAAGACTCCAAGCTCGAAACTAGCTGCTCCTGCACCTAAACAAAATTTCATGATTAATTTGTATTTATTTTTGTGTATAGGCTTTGGATTAATGTGTGTCATTAGGGTGCTGAATAGTGGTAAAGTAACTTTGAAATTATTTAAAGCAAGGCAATGCTTTCAAGTATTAATTAAGAAATTATAAAAAGAAATTATTAATACCCTTTAAGCGGTATTATAATGGAATATTAATCAATTTTAAGCCTTAGTTTAAATATTTTTATATCTGCAGTTTAGACTAAAATATAAATATGTAATAAAATAAACATATTTATTCTGAAAGTCATGCCAACTAATAAACAAATTTTATAAAGGATTAAAAAATTGTGCAGAATTCTTTAAAAAATTCAAGTTTAAATTCAGTATGCAGATTTTTAAGCCTTAAAAAACTAGCACAGAAAAAGGTTTCCAATTTAAATTTTGACTTAGGTTTGATCAACTGCAAAATGCAAAGGTAAACAAAATTCGGCTTCTTGATTTTAAAATTAATTTATATTTTCAGTACATTACATTTTTGGCTTCAATAAACTATACTTAAGACTTAATACCTTTCTTAATCTTTGAGTTTAAATGCTTTGATTTGGCAGTTGAAAAACAGTTTGCAAAAATCATATTATTCAATAAATATCCCCATCTAACTACATTTTGTTCTCAGTACACTTGCATCTATGACAAACGGCAGTTGGCCAAAGTAAAAATCTGGCTATCTGTGTTATTAATGAAGTTGCCGAATCCAGCAGCCGAGGAGGCGCAGATGCGGAGACGCCGCGAATGAGGCAATGGGGCTGCGGATGGAGACATACATGGCCGGGCAGCCGCCGCCTCATGGGCAATTAACCCGCTAATTAAACGGCTGCCACGGTAGCCAGTGGCTGCTGTACAGGAAGCTCCGCTGGCCCGCTGGCTGGGAATCGCCGTCGAGGCTTCTTAATGCCCCGTTATCGGCCGAAAAAAAAGAGAGATGCGGCAAGGCGATGTGAATGCCTCATGAATTGCAGCGGCGATCGACTCGAAAATGCGAGGCGACATTTTCTGGGCTGCCGGCTGCCACTTCATTAAGTCCAAATTGATGAGTTCAATTAGGCAACAAGGCCCCAGTTTCATTCCCAAGCCCAATTCCCGATCCCGATTCCGATCCCGAGCAGCAGCTGCATGTCCCCGTTTCCAGTCGCGAGTAATTAGCGCAGAGATTTTCAAATTGCCAAAACTTGTCCAGAGGAGCGGGAGATGAAATCCGAAAAAATATGTTATTTCGGGATGCCTTACCCCGTTCACCTGCTGCCAGTTTCACTTTCGCAGGATTGCGAAATGAAATCAAACGAATATGAATTCCGCGACCCAAAAGTTTTGCCCAATTTGCAGCTGCCGCCGATGATATTCGTAGAATTTCGGCTTGTCCTGAACATTTATATATATATAGTATATAACAACGTTTTTTATTTCGGGAATCGTTAATGAGCTTGTTTTGGAAATGGTATTCTCGTGTTAAAACATTGATTCGATTGGCGCGCTTAAAAGGTGTCGCCGGCCCATAAAGCCAACTTTCGGCTTACTCACTGGGCCCATAAAAGTTTCGGCCACAAAAAAGTCCAAATCAAAAGCCATGCGAAGCGGAAAATATGTCGGGAATCAAAGGGCGCCGTATCCTTTTATATATTTTTTGGGGCTGCTCAAGTCATTAACGCTCCATTGGGGTCGAAAAAAAAGGAAGAAATTCTGGCCTTTGTCCAGCTTCCAGCTGCTCTCTTGTCAACTTTTATGGGACTTATCGTCTCGGACTTGGGGTTCGGGTTAATAGGTAAAGCCCCAAATGACCGGCAATTCATTAAGATGCACCCAGGATAGCAAATATATACATATATATGTATATCTGATATGGTTCTCAGTCCCACACTGGCATCGTGCGAAAGGCACTCGAGCAATTTCGGAATTGAAAATGCGAGGAGAATTTTTGATCATGTAATTGCTGGATAACAAAAGAACCAGGCCGAGGAGATCCCAAAAATCGAGAGTTATTTTTCCCACTCCCATTCCTGGGGCTGCATTCTGGGTCGGTGTTTCCCACATTAAGCTGGACACACCTCATGAGAAACTTCTTTTGAATCCACATTCGGGAACCTCACTGAATATCTTTCTCATTTTCTGGAGAGACTCATTAGCCGGCAGAAAACACTGGCTAACAAATAAAGTTCTATAGGTTTAATAAATACAAAAGGATTTATGGGAAAAGTTAAAAAATTATGATTAAAAAAATATGATAAGTTAAAAAACCCTATTAAATCTTTCAATTATATTTCTATAAACATATTTTTAGTAATATCCAAAGCTCAGTTCCTGGACAGCTGCTTGATATGATTTTAAGGCTACCCTTTAAACTCTACCATTTGTAGGCCAGTGCAATCCCTCAGCAAAGTTCACACGACACACGAATCCCACCCTCTCACCATGGTAAGTGGGTTCCATTCCCAGTCCCACAACTGTTTCGGTTCTCGTGTGACTCCCGGGATTCTCCGTTCTCGCGACGAGCTGCTGAGAAGCAACAGCCTGTCTGACCAGGGCCGTGATAAGCCCACGGATCGAATCGGATCGCACCCCTATAACACTATATAGTACGAGTATCTTTTTGGCCCGCACACCTGCAATCCGCCGGATGCGTTTCTGATTTCGGGGTGGTTTCCGACGCGTGCCTGGCACTATGTGTGTGGGAAATGCAATTCGTTATTGTTTTCCTTGTTTGCTCACATTTTAAGGCTTTCACAAAAGCGCTCATGCTTGGGAATATACAATAACAATAAGATTTGTTTTAATTAGAATGTAGTTTTAGCTGCCATTTGTGAAGTCTTTTCATGTGGGAAATGTTTGATTAAGTGTTAAATGTTCCAGGGAATAGATTTTATTAGGAGATCTAATGTCTTAAATTGGAAATGGTTTTCAAAGCATCTTAATATATATCTCCATTACCTAATGTTGTCGATTTACAAGGCATGTTATACAGTTATACGATAAAAGTTTAATTTATTAACCATAAAAAAGTCTCTTTAAGTGCGGCATTAATGGGAATTTATCGTACATTGCCGTAAAGCTTGAGCAGTAGCTTCAAATTGACCTCTGTCCAAGATCCTCTCCATTTATTGATGGGCGAGAAGCAAGCCACATCGAGGGAGATCGTGTGCTGGCCATGATCGAATCGTGCCACTAGGGCTGGGCTCTGGATATGGACCTGGATCAGCTCTTTGGCTTTCGCTTTGGTTCTGGCCAAATTGCAATCATTTGTGGCGCAGTTTAAGCCTAAATGCTGGGCCTTTTTCCGCTGCCTAGGCACTTCGAGTCGCGTTTATTTTTATGCCAGTACAGCTGCTGGCAGGCTGGAAAGCAAACAAACAAACGATATCATCATCATCTCAGCAAACGATAAAAAGAGATTTTTGTTGCTTGATTTTGTTGAACCAAAAAAGGCAACGGCAACTCCCATTAAATTCCCAAAAAGGCAAAAAGGCGCCGTGTTTGCTGCAGATTGTTGCTTTTGCCTGTTGCTGTTGATGTTGCTGCTGCTCTGGCTGTTGCTGTTGCAGATTGCAGATTGCTGGCGCCCACCAAGTGGAGGGAATCGCTGGCCACCGGCGCAGTCGTGGCTGCCCAGCCACGCCCCACCATACACGCCCACTGGGGGAGCATTTTTGCGGCATATTCACAGATTTGTCCATGCCGGATCCTTGCCTTTAATACTCTCCTATTCGATCAGTGATGGCAGGGAGTCCTAGCTTAGGGAACTACGAAAATTCGGCAAATTACAATAACTTGGAAATATGGCTTAGAGGCCTTGAAGAAGAATTTAATAGATTTACAAATTCCTCTGAAAAAATAACTTTTATTTAAAACTTTAACCAGTAACCAGTATTTGTAGCCCAAAAATATTTCTAAAAGTATAAAAATATATATTCATTTTTTGATAAACTCTTTACTTTTTCCTGCTACAAACCTTAGCTCAGTGTATTTATAGATAAATCAGATGAAGGACGGCCCAGCTGGCATCTCTGAATCGGAACCCCAGACCAGGCTGCATCATCATTAAAGCAGCTGCATTTAATTTCAATGCCCATTTAGGACTCGGCCCCTCGAAGGGCGCTTTTCCTCCCCGAGAGAACGACTTGTGGGACTCACTCTCCTCCTCCTCCTCCTTCCTGCAGCGGCAGCTGCCTTGCATTTCTTACAGCATTTTTGCCGCGACTAGTTTGCAACTGCAACTTGCGATTGCAACTGCCCATCGCCCAGCATCCCATCGCACCCAGCTTGAAGTATCCAGTCTCCAGCATGCAGCATCGGAACCCCACTCCTTCCCCACAGTGGCTGTGTTGTATCAATTAAAGCTGCGCTTGATTTTTCACTTGCGTTGGGCGGACGACAGGTGCAAAGTGCTACAACAGCTCAGAGAACCAGCCCCACCAATCCAACGTCTTGCGGCGATTTGAATGTTTCCCTGCAGTTGTCTAGCTAAATGGCAATCATAGACAGGAGAGGTTAAAAATCTAGTACTTTGGTTGATTATTTAGTGGGGAAAATATATGTTTTGAACGACACAATGATACAACTAACGACTAACATCATTTAGTTTCTCATGAATTCTGTGGTAATGATTTATAATTAATATTATTTTAGTTGCCTGATTTATTTGTGTATCTAAAAAGTATTAAATTACTTAACTTGCCAACAGTTAAACTTTTGCTTACTTGATTCATCTCTTATCCTACATTTGCTTGACAGGCCTAAAATCTCCACCGCATCTGTGGGATGTCAGTCTGTCAGGAGGGGAGCAGGCGCAATCTAAAGAGGTTCGGGCCCATCTTGTGAGCTCAAAGGGCACAGGTGCGTAGCATCAGCAACAGCTGGATAAGTCATTTAGAAACCTATTTTCAGAAGACCACTACAATCGAGGCAGAAACAAAAAAGATGGGTTTATTCTGGTAAAAAGAAATTGAAGCTTTTAGAAAATTTTGAGATAAAGCAAACCATTTCAAATAAATAAATAAGTCAAATACAGTAGAATCCGGTTATAGCGACTTTCAAGGGACCGACGATTTTACGTCGTTATAGCCGGCAGACGCACAAACCGGTAGTACTTTGCATACAATACTTTTGTATGCGAACCAATAAGCCATCAAATTTTCGTCGCAATAACCGGAAAACCGTTATAACCGAAGTCGTTATAACCGGATTCTACTGTAATCCATATGATTAGATAAATAAAACCGATTTAAAAACAGAAAAGATGTAAACTACTTCTACAAAAACCCCTTAAATTTTCACATTATTAAAGAAAACAATAAAACCAGCTTAATAATATTTATAGAAAATAGTGTATTTCCAATTGTATTTTTGGTGTGCAATTTTTCAATAAAAAAAATTTCATTTGTTGCTTTATGGGCATACGTTTTAAATACATAATTGTGTAAAACTAATTAATATTAAATGTGTATTGATGTTAATAACCAATCATTAGTGTTTATATATAAAGTAAACAATACTCATCTTCAGCTACATCTACAATTAGTTAAATATAATTATCAAAGATGAGCTTAAATCTATCGGCTTTCCCATATAGCCGCTCCTCTCTGGAGGCTGTTTCGCAGGTGAGTGACGAGATGAAAGGCCTCCTGATTCTCCTGTCTGAAGGCAAACAACTCCACTTGTTTGAGCATGTCCAAAATGGTTGCCAGATCGGTTCGCAGATCCACCATGGGTGCACCACCACCATTCACAGCAGTGACTGGTGCTGGTGCCGCAGGCGGAACTTGGATATAAATTGAGGTCGGAATTGGAGCCGCGGGAGTACCATTGATTGTACCGACTGTTGCAACAGGCATTGACATTGCAGGCTGGTATTGACAGCTGGGTGGATACGTGTTCATCATTGGTATGATTGGCGAAGGAGCTGATCTGTCTGCCGTGCCAGGTATTATTGAAGAATAATTCGAGGATGCAGCTGGTGGAGGAGGCATAAGATTAGCTAAAGGAGGTCTGACATTAGTAACTGGAGGAGGAGGAGGAGGATTCGCAGGGATAATGGATTGATGGTTGGAAGTACTGGTAACGAGGCACCTATTATGGCTGCCAGACGGATATCCGGAAGTGCTGGCTGATGCAGAATTCAAAGAATTATGGTTATGGCTGGAGGTGCTTGTGAGGTTTGCTTGACAGCTGTTGGACACATCTCGTTGATAGCTGCTGCTGGTGGAGGTGGAGGTGTGGCTGCTGGTGACTGGCGCAGAAGCTTTAGAAGCAATAAGCCTGTATCTAACTGTGACAACTGGCGGTGCAGGCGCAGGATGAACTGGAGGAGGTCTGGCTGGCGTGGGATTCACTGGGGGAGTTCTGACTGACGCAGAATTCGCCTGATAGTTTGGGGTACTAGCTGGATATCCGGAGCTGCTAGAAATACTAAGTTGACAGGAGGAGGGGGATGCAACTGGACCTACAGCATACTGAGCATAGTACGGGTCCAGAGCGGGTCTTTTAGGCGGATGTTGGGAGTTCTGAGCCTCCGACAATATTCGCTTATTCGCTGTTCTCTCAGGCACTAAGGTTTCTGCGGATGGGCTTTGGTTTGGAGATTCTTCTGGCGATTGCTGTAGCAACAGATCGGTGCGAACGCGTATAACATCCCTCTGATGAGGACCCAGGTCAGTGCGTATGCGTATCTGGGGAGCGTGATTATCTTGTTCCAGTCTTTGATTTCTCAAGGAATCTTCTGGAAGAGCTCCCTCTTTGATCCGTTCTGCCTGTTCTTGATTAAATCCGTGCTTAGACTCATTTTCCTTGGTATTTGTACGTATTTCAGGTTCTGTCTTTTTTCCACATTTGATTTTGACTCCAATTCACTTTGTTTGCCTTCCACGCCAGGCTTAGCTACGAGGTTGTAGTAGGCAGTGGGTTCTGTAACTATCTGGGAATTTCCAGCAGCTACCAGAGTTCTATCTCCATTGGGGCTTACTTCTTTATCAACTTTGGAACCTTGGAAGTCGGATTTCCTTACAATTTTGCCACCTTCTCGGCCTGCTTCTCGGTTTACTTCTCGTAGGATTTTTGGATCGTTGCTCGTGGTCATGGTTTCACTTAACACTTCAGGAATTGTCTGTACTGTGGGCTTTCTTTTAATTTTGTAGGTTTTGAGGGAGCGTCGGAATGTGAACTTCACTGTCGATTCATTTGCGGTGTTTTGGTTCTTTTGGTTATTCTTATTCAGTGTTTGGACATTCCGTTTGCCCTCGACGTGATCCGCAAATTCCTTTAAGTTAACCTCGCCCAGATCGTCGTCGATGATTATGACAGAGGATTGCGAGAGAACTGCTTCGGTGTCAAACGCATCTTCGCTCTCGCCAAGGGAATCCTTGTCATCGCCGTCGCTGCACAGGTCGACCACGGCATTTAATTTATTGTCATCGCCTTCTTTAGCCGTCTTTTGCTCCACAGGCGGTTCCGATTGTGATTTTTTAGGTACTTTCACTGCTGCTTCCCGTTGGCGTCGGGCTTTGTTGTCCTTTTCATCGAGCCGTGTCATCCAGGTAGCCACCGAGGACATCAGCGAATCGAAGGCCTTGGCAGGTAGGGTCTTTTGCAGCTCGTCCCGACACTCATGCTCAAGATAATGGCCATTTGGGCCCTTTTTCACTTTCAGTCTGCTTTTGCCAAAGCGAAAGAGTTGCTGCCAGGCTCTAGAGAGGTGAAATTATCAGTACCTAGCGATAAAAGTGAAATTCAAAGGACTCACTCCGGATTGTTGCCAAGCTCACTGCACTTTTGCATCATTAAAAGTCTGGGGAAGATTCTCTAGACAGCAAATACCAGCCTGCTGAATTGTAATAGAATTTAGAGATAAGCAGGGAGTGGGGGAAGCCTATTAACATTTACTTACAATAAAAGACGTGGCTAGGTGTGGTCACTTGTAAACTTTCCCTGGAAATTCGTGTAATTGCAGCATCTAATAGCCTATAAGCATGTTCCAAGGGCTCCAGGATCCTGATAATATTACAAAAAACCAAAGATATTAAGAAGAATTCAGCTTGGAAACAGAATGCGTCTTGTACTTACAGCTTATTTTTGATCCTGTTCCGCGGCCAACCGTGACTGCTTACGCGCCGAAAACACCTCAGCCGTGCACCTGTTAGGCGGCGGCTGTAAAAAGGACAGTCTCTGTCATTTCTAAAGAGAGAAGGGTGAAAGTGGAGTCTTAAAAAACTAAACAAAATATGAAGCGTTCTTATAGCAGCTGTTTATAATGCGTCACAGGGCTGCAAACGTGTTGCAAGTGAGGCAAGTGGGCAGGCCCGGAAAAGCAGACTAGTTTGGCGGGTAATTTGAATTTAGCAAAAATAAAGAAAACATAAATGCTACTGCTTACTGCCTTTGTAATGTTCCCCTAATTAATTTACAAGTTTAATTCCGCTTTAACGATTTATTATACTTTGCTTTTAAAATAATAATGGCCTGAGTTTTCTTTTTAAAATAAATTTCATTCCGACTTAAATAGGCGCTTAAAATATAAATGAAAAATCATCTGGTTTTCTTTTGGCGATGTAACATTTGAGGGAAATACTCTAAATATTAAATAATAGTAGTTTTTTCAAAAATTACAGATAATTGCCCACAGTGTTTCTTGAATCGCCGCGATTTATTCGCAGATTTCCCATGCAGCCCTCGAAGAGTATATCGGCAATGGCCTTTCGCGCCAGTATACGCTGCGTGGGGTCCATTTCCTCGTACTGAATGGCCCAGGATTTGGCCAGCACTTCGGAGGATTCGCTGAGGCTTTGATTTCGACCGCTTGCACTGCCGTGTCCGTTGCTGGCATCTGCATGGTGAGTGGAACAGGAGGGTTCTGTACTCCCCGGGGTATCTGACATACTCGCTTCCTCCTTGATATCATCCTTGAGCTCCATTCCATGCGTTGGGTTGCCCTCATCAGCTTCGATTATCTCCACCTTTGGGCTGACTAAGGACTCCTCCTCCATTTGCGAGGTAGCTGGCTCAGACAGATAATTGGTGACTGTGCTATCCTTCATCTGCCAATCGCACACGCTGTCCGGCGGATCTGCAGATACCTACAGCAAGTCGTATGAGCGAAATGGAGAGTAAAGAACTTGGAAAACTTACTTCCTTGGCACAGAGAGAGCTACTTCTCTGCTTCCCACTGGCCGTCGTCGATCGACCCTTCCTCGTCCTGTGCTGAAACGTCTCCTGGGTCAGCAGGAACCCCATATAGTCGTAGAACCACAATGTGGGCTTGCACAGATCCGAATGCAGGCCGAGTTCCTTCTGCTTGAGGATTCGCATCTGCTCGCGCCTGTAATTGGTCCGAAAGATGTTGATGCGTCTTCCCACCTCGGTGCGCGTGGCATTTGGCTGAATCTCCCGAAGCTTCATCTCCAGCAGCTCGTAGGCCCGATTCCGGAGCTCCTTATTCCTATAATTGAT
Organism: Drosophila aff. chauvacae BK-2020; assembly: GCA_018903765.1. NCBI lineage: Eukaryota > Metazoa > Arthropoda > Insecta > Diptera > Drosophilidae > Drosophila > Drosophila aff. chauvacae BK-2020. The sequence continues at coordinate 21,535,530 of JAEIGO010000058.1, forward strand.
ATGGTGGGCATCCCACAGCTCAGGCATGCCCTGGTAGAGAGCCAGGAACTCACGCCAAAACTGGCGCTTGCCTGCGCTAAAACGATCCGGCAGAGAAGAAGTCATCTGTGGGGAAATTAATTAATTAAGTTAGAACGATTTTTGTTGTGTTTGAAAATTCGTTTGGCTCTCCAAGCAGCTGTTTTTTGTTTACAGCTGCGCCAGTGCTGCCCACTTGCTTGAAACGGTTTCCTCAATAATACCAAATACCGAATGGGCAGCGCCAAAATCCAGCTGTTTTTGTTGTTCTTGCCTGTCGCTCCAACCGTGTTGTTGTTCTCCCGTCAAGCGCCAATCTCGAAATGAATCGTTGATGGATGCGAGCATTGGCTGTGTGTGTGTATGCGTGTGTGTCGATTGATGATTGATTAGTTGGCTACGCGACTGAGCGTGTGATTTGTTGTTTTGCTCGCGCTCTCTCTCACACACACACATGCAAGTCAATCAATCAAATGAATGAATGTCTGAAAATGCGCATTATCTTATTGGTATCTTATGTTTTGTTATATTATTATTATATTTTTATATTGTTATTGTGCCGCAATGCAAATTAAAAACAAAAATTCCCTGCGTTGTGTGTGTGCGTGTGGAGAGCCAGAACAATAAAACGTTCAGGCAGACATGCGCATTTTCCAACTTTACCGCAATCAAGATTGCCGATTGAAACCAGCAAAACGCACCTATTTATAACACAATTTTCAGACATTTCCACATAACTGGCAAAGTTTCCAAAAATACCCCAGCAGTGGAAAATTTCATGCGGAAATTAAAATGATTGAGCTATTTTTCGTTGTATTGGTGCTCTTTCTTGCACACAAACACACACGTGCGAGAGAGGAAAGAGCCGCCGGGAGGGTGGAGAAGCAGCAAGCAGCTAAGGGCAGAAAAATAGGCACAACAGAGGTCAAGGGAATAAGAAATCTAAAAATTACTTAATTTTATCAAAACCTAACAATTTATTTACCAGAAATTTATTTCAGAAAAACTTCCAGAAAACTGCTATATCTTAATTATTTTAATATTAATTAAAATGTTCATAGAAATCGTTTGGGGATACCCCAAATATAGGGTTTCCCGCAATCCGTCTATAATTATTATAAAAAACGATTGTCAACGGTACTACTGTTTCCATAAGAATACCCACCCAGTGGCACTTAGATTTCAAAACAAGATACAGACGACAGTAATTGGTTCGATTGAGTTTATTTTTGGTTTGAGTACAAATTAAGGTGGCCTTAGATCTAATGATTGATTGCATCCGACCGAACTGCATCTTTAAGATGCGACAGTTTCCGTATAGCCAATGCATGCTTTTTGGCTGCAGCTGTTTTTCTTTAAAGGCATCCTATTCAGCCCCGTCGTCCATTTCCCGCATCACCTCGTCAGCCCGTGTGATTAGCCCAATCAGCCGGTAGTTCTCCTTGTAGAGGGCAAACTCTTCCAGAAGTTTCAGGTACTTGCGGGCATCGGCGCAGCTGATGACACTGCTGCGTCCCCCGGTGGACTCCCCATTGTTGTTGTCATCGTGGGCGGACTCATGGCGGCGCTTGGTTCCCTGGCGATGGTTTGATGGCCTCCCAATCGGCGGAGGCGAACTCATTTTGCGCTGCCGCATCTGCTCGATATACTCCATCTCATCCTCCACATTGGCGGCCAGAACCTCGGCCAGCGAGGTGACACTTGAGCGGCCATTGTTTACATCTTCCTCGGGATCATCCGCTTCAGGTTCCATGTCAGCTTCCGGCTCTGCCTCAGGTTCTTTTTTGATGTGCACCATGGGCAGGGCTTCGAACTCTTTGTCGCTTGAAGTCCGAGACTCGGCTGGGGGCTTGGATAGCTTTTCCTCCTGCTGCTGGGGTTCTGGATGAAGCTCCTCGGGATCGCATGGCTCCGTTTTGATGTCCTTCTCTTGCTTGATCTCCAATTTGGGCGGCGGCACGACCGGCCCCTTCTCCTTCTCCGGCAGCTGCTTTTGTTGCGGCGAAGGAATCCGCGTGATGCTTTGAGCCAGCGTGGCCAGGGGTATAATAGTCATGGTCATTGGCTGTCCAGAGCCTGCCGCCGTTGGTGGGACAATTGGCGTGGCCAGGAGCACTTTTTGTGAGGTGCCAGGCGGCGTGTTGGTCTGCAGGGGCAGTCTGACCAGCGGAGGCAACGGCTGGATAGCTCGGGAGAGATTCAGCTCAGTCAACGAGGGCTTGATATCCTGTTCCTCGTCCAGGTCATCCTCCCTGCCGCTGATATCGCCCCCATCAACATCCACGTCGTCATCCTCGTCCTCGCTTCGATGATTACTGCTGCTCAGCGGGCTGCCCAGGCTGGGCTCCTCGTCTTCTTCCTCTTCGTTGTTCGGACCGCCTTCGGGCATGCACTCCGACATGACGTCCTTGACGATGTCCTTGATCTGCACCGAGTAGCCCTGAGTGTAGCCGATCTTCAGCTGCTTCGTGTCGCTGTGGTGGATGCTGTAGGTGCGCCGGAACTTGTCGCACCACTCCTGGTGTGGGAAGAAGTGGCCAAGGCCCATCGAGCTCTTGAACTGCAGGGCCATCTTCTGGATGAGGCCGTCGGAGATGCTGAAGTCCTTGTAGTACATCATGCGGCGGATCCAGTCATAGACGGCCTTCCCCAGCATTGACACTCGCACGGTCTTCGTTTCCATCGTCCTGGCATCCTGGCTGCGTCGCGTGCGCTGCTCCCAGGCGTTGAGTATCTCCTGGCGCTGCTGCACGATCCTTTTGATCTGATCCGGACTGCAGTTGAACAGTCGCCCCACGTGCTTGTACACCGGCAGCCGATCGTACTCCCGCAGAGCAGCCACCTTCTCGTTCAGGGCCAGCACATTTTTACGCTTGATACGGTTGTCGAAGGCCACCTTCTCGGCCGCCGGCAAACTGGGCGCGGGTGGGGTCCCCGAAGTGGGTGGTGTTGTTGTCGTCGTCGTCGCCGTTGCCGGTGGTGGAGCAGGTGCAGGAGCAGGCGCAGTAGCCGGTGTGAGAACCTCCACGTCGCTGGACTGGGGACAAAACAAGAGAACAGTGGATGGTCAGGAAGTCACATTATGTACGGTAGAGGCTCGCATGGGGAACCAGCGCTGATTTTGTAATGTAATTATATTTTTATATCCCTCATTTTATAAAACAAAAATATAATTTTTCAATAAAAAATTATAAAAATATTAACATTTTCAAAGAATTTTAATGAATCTAAGCCTGACCTGATAATGAGGAAATAACATACTTACATACATAGTACATAATTAATCCAATGCCTAATATTATCAAGAAAAATGAATAATTTTCTTTACTTCCACGAAAGACGTGAGTGATAATGCCAGTTTATTTTTTTACCGCTTTTAGGGGCGTTTACTGTGGCCACTTACCTTCTCCCGCTTAGCCGCCGCCTTCGAGGAGTCCTTGTGCTCCCTCTGCTCCTTCCTGTCCCGCTGCTCCCTTTGCAACTTGCGTTTCTCGCGTATCCGCATTGTTTGTGCTTCGCGTGCTTCTCGGCCCGAGCGCAATTTACACGGCACAATTTGTGTTTGTTTTCGTGTTGTTGCTGCTGCGCCCACTCACCCCCTCGGCCAGTACCTCACCCGCTGGCACACGCACACACTCTCGCCGAGCCGCCCGTCTGTGTGTTCGTGTGTGTGCACGTGTATGTGTGCGATGGCTACGATTATGCGCGTTGACTGCCAGCAAATTCAAATTGTTTTGTCATTGCTAGCTTTTCTTTGGCTTTTCGTTGCGTTTCGCCGTGTGCTTCGATTCAATTCCGTTTCGTTGCTGCTGCCGTTCTTGCAGTTATTGTAATTGTTTTGTGATTTTCCAACGATTGGCAGTTCTGTTGGAGGAAACCGATGTGGACTAGACGAAGGCAAAACGAAAATAGCTGCCGCCGCTTTATCTCCTCATCTCTCTCTCTCTCTGTCTCTGCGACGACTCGCCCTCTCTCTCTCGCGAGTAGCATGCGCAGCGTGGGAAGCTAGAAAGAGAGCGGTGCTGAGGCAGCTACCCGGAGAGAGGGTGGCAATTGTATTTACCGCTGCGTGTGTGTCAGTGCCGCTGAGAAAGAGCCATTGCGCATGCGACAACTTTACTGTTACTTTTGCGATGTGGCAGCGCCGCAAAGCGATCGCCGCCAGCCCAGAATTTTCGCAAAATGCTTTTCACTGGTAATTAAAGTAAAGTAATAAATAATTAAGAGGTACGTAATAAAAGCACCTGCATCTCACAGATATGTACTTACATGTGTACGTAAGCTGGTCAAGAAACAAGGCGCTATTAATTGACACAAAAGCTCTTCACAGATATGAACTGGCTGTTATCTACAAATTAAACAAATATAACTGTTGGATACGAGGCAACCGACTATTAAATACTCTTAAGTGCAAAAAATTACACTGTAATTTAAGCTTTTTAAGTTTTCAATGGACATACAAATATTTGTGCGTGCTTTATGAAAGTAGGAGTAGTGCTGCAAAGGATATTGTATAAGTGTTGAAAATCGACGCGGTCATTCAGTTTCCGTTTAGGCGTTCAGCAACACTGCTTATCCATTAATCAGGATATTTGTGATTTAAAGGGGGTCTTCTACTTACGAGGCCGAAATTTTGGCCTGTTTTCAAAAATTAATTGTGAGAAAACTGTACAAGATAATGACATAATTCTTTTTCTATTACTTTTGTACATCTTTAAACTTAACACTATGAAGAATTTAAAGTGTGTATAGCGAATCATTCGTTGTTTATATGGGGTCAAAGTGGGGTCATCAAAATTTTAGGGGTCATTTTTCTGGTATCATAATCACCATTCAACTTGCCCGAATTGAAAAAAATTAATTTTATTTATATTCAGTTTTACGTTTTCTATGCTTCTCCGAGTACGATTTTTTTTTAATTAAAAATTGTTTTTAATATAATTTTTTTGTAAAAAGTTCAATTTTCAACCATGTTTTTTCACCTGTTGGAGGGTGTAAGAATTAAACAAAAAATTTAAAAAAATTCGTACTCGGAGAAGCATAGAGAATTGTTTGATAAAGAAGTGGGAAAAAATTCAATTCGATGAAAATTACTGGTAAAAGTGATACCAGAAAGTTTAAAAAATGTGATTTACGGGAAAACGCGTTTAAAGATAGGAAAAATGATCGAAACCCCCCTTTAAATTAAAGTAACATTGATATTAATATAGCAACAACATTGCATTACTTTCAAAAATAATCTTTATTTTGTATAAACAAATTAAACAATCAACCAAAGTTGGTGAACTGACGCAGGATGTGGGACATGGCCGCTGGATTATCGGCGGGCACCATGTGTCCAGCGCGATTCACCCAGAACATGCTAAAGTTTCCGGCAGTCTTCTCGTATCCCTCCAGGACGCGATCCACGGTGATTCCCACTCGGGAAGCGGCCAGATACGAAGCTTTGTCGTTCCATTCCATGTCGGCAATCCAGTTAACGGCTCCCGGAGTGGCACAGATAAGGTCAAGGCCACCGGAGAAAACGCCGACCTTCACGGTGGTGTTGTTCAGCAGCTCGCCCACTAAAGTATATCAATGAAAAATATAGAAAATAGGAAGTAAAATCTGAAATCGTAATCACTAATCAAGGATTCTATTTTTACTCACCAACATCCACAGCGGGCTTCATGAAATCGCCCATCAGCTTGGTGAAGGTGGTGCCGCTCTGGCCGCCCCACTTCACTCCGGTATTGATTCCCAAAGCCTCGGTGACGGGTCCCAACATCAGATCCTCCAGCAGCTGGTCCCTGTCCTCGTCCACGTCGAACTTCACCAGCGTACGGTACATGATCTCTGTAGGAAGCAACTCAATTAAGATCAGTGGGTAAAGTTGCAGGATTAATCTTACGCTCGGGAGTCATGGCTGCCCTGGCCATCAGCCTGTAGGTATCGCCAAGCGTCGGGGTCTCCACATTATAGAAATCCACGCCCTTGGATTCGCGCAACACCACCGACTGCGTGGAGCTCCACAGTAAGTAGTTCGATTGAGTTTATTTTTGGCTTGAGTACAAATCAAGGTGGCCTTAGATCTAATGATTGATTGCATCCGACCGAACTGCATCTTTAAGATGCGACAGTTTCCGTATAGCCAATGCAGGCTTTTTTGGCTGCAGCTGTTTTTCTTTAAAGGCATCCTATTCAGCCCCGTCGTCCATTTCCCGCATCACCTCGTCAGCCCGTGTGATTAGCCCAATCAGCCGGTAGTTCTCCTTGTAGAGGGCAAACTCTTCCAGAAGTTTCAGGTACTTGCGGGCATCGGCGCAGCTGATGACACTGCTGCGTCCCCCGGTGGACTCCCCATTGTTGTTGTCATCGTGGGCGGACTCATGGCGGCGCTTGGTTCCCTGGCGATGGTTTGATGGCCTCCCAATCGGCGGAGGCGAACTCATTTTGCGCTGCCGCATCTGCTCGATATACTCCATCTCATCCTCCACATTGGCGGCCAGAACCTCGGCCAGCGAGGTGACACTTGAGCGGCCATTGTTTGCATCTTCCTCGGGATCATCCGCTTCAGGTTCCATGTCAGCTTCCGGCTCTGCCTCCGGTTCTTGTTTGATGTGCACCATGGGCAGGGCTTCGAACTCTTTGTCGCTTGATGTCCGAGTCTCGGCTGGGGGCTTGGATAGCTTTTCCTCCTGCTGCTGGGGTTCTGGATGAAGCTCCTCGGGATCGCATGGCTCCGTTTTGATGTCCTTCTCTTGCTTGATCTCCAATTTGGGCGGCGGCACGACCGGCCCCTTCTCCTTCTCCGGCAGCTGCTTTTGTTGCGGCGAAGGAATCCGCGTGATGCTCTGAGCCAGCGTGGCCAGGGGTATAATAGTCATGGTCATTGGCTGGCCAGAGCCTGCCGCCGTTGGTGGCACAATTGGCGTGGCCAGGAGCACTTTTTGAGAGGTGCCAGGCGGTGTGTTGGTCTGCAGGGGCAGTCTGACCAGCGGAGGCAACGGCTGGATAGCTCGGGAGAGATTCAGCTCAGTCAACGAGGGCTTGATATCCTGTTCCTCGTCCAGGTCATCCTCCCTGCCGCTGATATCGCCTCCATCAACATCAACGTCGTCATCCTCGTCCTCGCTTCGATGATTACTGCTGCTCAGCGGGCTGCCCAGGCTGGGCTCCTCGTCTTCTTCCTCTTCGTTGTTCGGACCGCCTTCGGGCATGCACTCCGACATGACGTCCTTGACGATGTCCTTGATCTGCACCGAGTAGCCCTGAGTGTAGCCGATCTTCAGCTGCTTCGTGTCGCTGTGGTGGATGCTGTAGGTGCGCCGGAACTTGTCGCACCACTCCTGGTGTGGGAAGAAGTGGCCAAGGCCCATCGAGCTCTTGAACTGCAGGGCCATCTTCTGGATGAGGCCGTCGGAGATGCTGAAGTCCTTGTAGTACATCATGCGGCGGATCCAGTCATAGACGGCCTTCCCCAGCATTGACACTCTCACGGTCTTCGTTTCCATCGTCCTGGCATCCTGGCTGCGTCGCGTGCGCTGCTCCCAGGCGTTGAGTATCTCCTGGCGCTGCTGCACGATCCTTTTGATCTGATCCGGACTGCAGTTGAACAGTCGCCCCACGTGCTTGTACACCGGCAGCCGATCGTACTCCCGCAGAGCAGCCACCTTCTCGTTCAGGGCCAGCACATTTTTACGCTTGATACGGTTGTCGAAGGCCACCTTCTCGGCCGCCGGCAAACTGGGCGCGGGTGGGGTCCCCGAAGTGGGTGGTGTTGGTGTTGTTGTCGTCGTCGTCGCCGTTGCCGGTGGTGGAGCAGGTGCAGGAGCAGGCGCAGTAGCCGGCGTGAGAACCTCCACGTCGCTGGACTGGGGACAAAACAAGAGAAAAGAGGTTGGTCAGGAAGTCACATTATGTACGGTAGAGGCTCGCATGGGGAACCAGCGCTGATTTTGTAATGTAATTATATTTTTATATCCCTCATTTTATAAAACAAAAATATAATTTTTCAATAAAAAATTATAAAAATATTAACATTTTCAAAGAATTTTAATGAATCTAAGCCTGACCTGATAATGAGGAAATATACATACTTACATACATAGTACATAATTAATCCAATGCCTAATATTATCAAGAAAAATGAATAATTTTCTTTACTTCCACGAAAGACGTGAGTGATAATGCCAGTTTATTTTTTTACCGCTTTTAGGGGCGTTTACTGTGGCCACTTACCTTCTCCCGCTTAGCCGCCGCCTTCGAGGAGTCCTTGTGCTCCCTCTGCTCCTTCCTGTCCCGCTGCTCCCTTTGCAACTTGCGTTTCTCGCGTATCCGCATTGTTTGTGCTTCGCGTGCTTCTCGGCCCGAGCGCAATTTACACGGCACAATTTGTGTTTGTTTTCGTGTTGTTGCTGCTGCGCCCACTCACCCCCTCGGCCAGTACCTCACCCGCTGGCACACGCACACACTCTCGCCGAGCCGCCCGTCTGTGTGTTCGTGTGTGTGCACGTGTATGTGTGCGATGGCTACGATTATGCGCGTTGACTGCCAGCAAATTCAAATTGTTTTGTCATTGCTAGCTTTTCTTTGGCTTTTCGTTGCGTTTCGCCGTGTGCTTCGATTCAATTCCGTTTCGTTGCTGCTGCCGTTCTTGCAGTTATTGTAATTGTTTTGTGATTTTCCAACGATTGGCAGTTCTGTTGGAGGAAACCGATGTGGACTAGACGAAGGCAAAACGAAAATAGCTGCCGCCGCTTTATCTCCTCATCTCTCTCTCTCTGTCTCTGCGACGACTCGCCCTCTCTCTCTCGCGAGTAGCATGCGCAGCGTGGGAAGCTAGAAAGAGAGCGGTGCTGAGGCAGCTACCCGGAGAGAGGGTGGCAATTGTATTTACCGCTGCGTGTGTGTCAGTGCCGCTGAGAAAGAGCCATTGCGCATGCGACAACTTTACTGTTACTTTTGCGATGTGGCAGCGCCGCAAAGCGATCGCCGCCAGCCCAGAATTTTCGCAAAATTCTTTTCACTGGTAATTAAAGTAAAGTAATTAATAATTAAGAGGTACGTAAGAAAAGCACCTGCATCTCACAGATATGTACTTACATGTGTACGTAAGCTGGTCAAGAAACAAGGCGCTATTAATTGACACAAAAGCTCTTCACAGATATGAACTGCCTGTTATCTACAAATTAAACAAATATAACTGTTGGATACGAGGCAACCGACTATTAAATACTCTTAAGTGCAAAAAATTAGACTGTAATTTTAAGCTCTTTAAGTTTTCAATGGACATACAAATATTTGTGCGTGCTTTATAAAAGTAGGAGTAATGCTGGAAAAGGGTATTGTATAAGTGTTGGGAATCGACGCGGTCATGCAGTTTCCGTTTAGGCGTTCAGCAACACTGCTATCCATTAATCAGGATATTTGTGATTTAAAGGGGGTCGAGTCCGAAATTTTGGCCTGTTTTCAAAAATTAATTGTGAGAAAACTGTACAAGATAATGACATAATTCTTTTTCTATTACTTTTGTACATCTTTAAACTTAACACTATGAAGAATTTAAAGTGTGTATAACGAATCATTCGTTGTTTATATGGGGTCAAAGTGGGGTCATCAAAATTTTAGGGGTCATTTTTCTGGTATAACTACCCTTAAACTTGCCCGAATTGAAAAAAATTAATTTTATTTATATTCAGCTTTACGTTTTCTCCGAGTACGATTTTTATTAAATAAAAATTGTTTTTAATATAATTTTTTTGGTAAAAAGTTCCATTTTCAACCATGTTTTTTCACCTGTTGGAGGGTGTAAAAATTAAACAAAAAATTACAAAAAAAAATTCGTACTCGGAGAAGCATAGAGAATTGTTTGATAAAGAAGTGGGAAAAAATTCAATTCGATGAAAATTACTGGTAAAAGTGATACCAGAAAGTTTAAAAAAGGTGATTTACGGGAAAACGCGTTTAAAGATAGGAAAAATGGTCGAAACGTATTGAGGTGGCAATCTTTCGGGCTTCGTTTACCCATGAAGGAATGCGAATTTTACAAAACCCTTTATATGGCGTATTCCTCAGATCCTCTAGTATTTAAAAAAAATTTAAAAAAAAATCGAAAATAAAAAAAAACCCTTAAATTAAAGTAACATTGATATTAAGATAAAAAGACATTGCATTACTTTCAAAAATAATCTTTTTATTTTGTATAAACAAATTAAACAATCAACCAAAGTTGGTGAACTGACGAAGGATGTGGGACATGGCCGCTGGATTATCGGCGGGCACCATGTGTCCAGCGCGATTCACCCAGAACATGCTAAAGTTTCCGGCAGTCTTCTCGTATCCCTCCAGGACGCGATCCACGGTGATTCCCACACGGGAAGCGGCCAGATACGAAGCTTTGTCGTTCCATTCCATGTCGGCAATCCAGTTAACGGCTCCCGGAGTGGCACAGATAAGGTCAAGGCCACCGGAGAAAACGCCGACCTTCACGGTGGTGTTGTTCAGCAGCTCGCCCACTAAAGTATATTATAAAAAAGAGTATATTCAATGAAAAAGATAGAAAATAGGGAGTAAAATCTGAAATCGTAATCACTAATCAAGGATTCTATTTTTACCCACCAACATCCACAGCGGGCTTCATGAAATCGCCCATCAGCTTGGTGAAGGTGGTGCCGCTCTGGCCGCCCCACTTCACTCCGGTATTGATTCCCAAAGCCTCGGTGACGGGTCCCAACATCAGATCCTCCAGCAGCTGGTCCCTGTCCTCGTCCACGTCGAACTTCACCAGCGTACGGTACATGATCTCTGTAGGAAGCAAGTCAATCAAGATCAGTGGATAAAGTTCCAGGATTAATCTTACGCTCGGGAGTCATGGCTGCCCTGGCCATCAGCCTGTAGGTATCGCCAAGCGTCGGGGTCTCCACATTATAGAAATCCACGCCCTTGGACTCGCGCAGCACCACCGACTGCGTGGAGCTCCACAGTAAGTAGTTCGATTGAGTTTATTTTTGGCTTGAGTACAAATCAAGGTGGCCTTAGATCTAATGATTGATTGCATCCGACCGAACTGCATCTTTAAGATGCGACAGTTTCCGTATAGCCAATGCAGGCTTTTTTGGCTGCAGCTGTTTTTCTTTAAAGGCATCCTATTCAGCCCCGTCGTCCATTTCCCGCATCACCTCGTCAGCCCGTGTGATTAGCCCAATCAGCCGGTAGTTCTCCTTGTAGAGGGCAAACTCTTCCAGAAGTTTCAGGTACTTGCGGGCATCGGCGCAGCTGATGACACTGCTGCGTCCCCCGGTGGACTCCCCATTGTTGTTGTCATCGTGGGCGGACTCATGGCGGCGCTTGGTTCCCTGGCGCTGGTTTGATGGCCTCCCAATCGGCGGAGGCGAACCCATTTTGCGCTGCCGCATCTGCTCGATGTACTCCATCTCGTCCTCCACATTGGCGGCCAGAACCTCGGCCAGCGAGGTGACACTTGAGCGGCCATTGTTTACATCTTCCTCGGGATCATCCGCTTCAGGTTCCATGTCAGCTTCCGGCTCTGCCTCAGGTTCTTGTTTGATGTGCACCATGGGCAGGGCTTCGAACTCTTTGTCGCTTGAAGTCCGAGACTCGGCTGGGGGCTTGGATAGCTTTTCCTCCTGCTGCTGGGGTTCTGGATGAAGCTCCTCGGGATCGCATGGCTCCGTTTTGATGTCCTTCTCTTGCTTGATCTCCAATTTGGGCGGCGGCACGACCGGCCCCTTCTCCTTCTCCGGCAGCTGCTTTTGTTGCGGCGAAGGAATCCGCGTGATGCTTTGAGCCAGCGTGGCCAGGGGTATAATAGTCATGGTCATTGGCTGGCCAGAGCCTGCCGCCGTTGGTGGCACAATTGGCGTGGCCAGGAGCACTTTTTGAGAGGTGCCAGGCGGTGTGTTGGTCTGCAGGGGCAGTCTGACCAGCGGAGGCAACGGCTGGATAGCACGGGAGAGATTCAGCTCAGTCAACGAGGGCTTGATATCCTGTTCCTCGTCCAGGTCATCCTCCCTGCCGCTGATATCGCCCCCATCAACATCCACGTCGTCATCCTCGTCCTCGCTTCGATGATTACTGCTGCTCAGCGGGCTGCCCAGGCTGGGCTCCTCGTCTTCTTCCTCTTCGTTGTTCGGACCGCCTTCGGGCATGCACTCCGACATGACGTCCTTGACGATGTCCTTGATCTGCACCGAGTAGCCCTGAGTGTAGCCGATCTTTAGCTGCTTTGTGTCGCTGTGGTGGATGCTGTAGGTGCGCCGGAACTTGTCGCACCACTCCTGGTGTGGGAAGAAGTGGCCAAGGCCCATCGAGCTCTTGAACTGCAGGGCCATCTTCTGGATGAGGCCGTCGGAGATGCTGAAGTCCTTGTAGTACATCATGCGGCGGATCCAGTCATAGACGGCCTTCCCCAGCATTGACACTCGCACGGTCTTCGTTTCCATTGTCCTGGCATCCTGGCTGCGTCGCGTGCGCTGCTCCCAAGCGTTGAGTATCTCCTGGCGCTGCTGCACGATCCTTTTGATCTGATCCGGACTGCAGTTGAACAGTCGCCCCACGTGCTTGTACACCGGCAGCCGATCGTACTCCCGCAGAGCAGCCACCTTCTCGTTCAGGGCCAGCACATTTTTACGCTTGATACGGTTGTCGAAGGCCACCTTCTCGGCCGCCGGCAAACTGGGCGCGGGTGGGGTCTCCGAAGTGGGTGGTGTTGTTGTCGTCGTCGTCGCCGTTGCCGGTGGTGGAGCAGGTGCAGGAGCAGGCGCAGTAGCCGGCGTGAGAACCTCCACGTCGCTGGACTGGGGACAAAACAAGAGAAAAGAGGTTGGTCAGGAAGTCACATTATGTACGGTAGAGGCTCGCATGGGGTACCAGCGCTGATTTTGTAATGTAATTATATTTGTTTATCCCTCATTTTATAAAACAAAAATATAATTTTTCAATAAAAAATTATAAAAATATTAAAATTTTCAAAGAATTTTAATGAATCTAAGCCTGACCTGATAATGAGGAAATATACATACTTACATACATAGTACATAATTAATCCAATGCCTAATATTATCAAGAAAAATGAATAATTTTCTTTACTTCCACGAAAGACGTGAGTGATAATGCCAGTTTATTTTTTTACCGCTTTTAGGGGCGTTTACTGTGGCCACTTACCTTCTCCCGCTTAGCCGCCGCCTTCGAGGAGTCCTTGTGCTCCCTCTGCTCTTCCTGTCCCGCTGCTCCCGCTGCTCCCTTTGCAACTTGCGTTTCTCGCGTATCCGCATTGTTTGTGCTTCGCGTGCTTCTCGGCCCGAGCGCAATTTACACGGCACAATTTGTGTTTGTTTTCGTGTTGTTGCTGCTGCGCCCACTCACCCCCTCGGCCAGTACCTCACCCGCTGGCACACGCACACACTCTCGCCGAGCCGCCCGTCTGTGTGTTCGTGTGTGTGCACGTGTATGTGTGCGATGGCTACGATTATGCGCGTTGACTGCCAGCAAATTCAAATTGTTTTGTCATTGCTAGCTTTTCTTTGGCTTTTCGTTGCGTTTCGCCGTGTGCTTCGATTCAATTCCGTTTCGTTGCTGCTGCCGTTCTTGCAGTTATTGTAATTGTTTTGTGATTTTCCAACGATTGGCAGTTCTGTTGGAGGAACCGATGTGGACTAGACGAAGGCAAAACGAAAATAGCTGCCGCCGCTTTATCTCCTCATCTCTCTCTCTCTGTCTCTGCGACGACTCGCCCTCTCTCTCTCGCGAGTAGCATGCGCAGCGTGGGAAGCTAGAAAGAGAGCGGTGCTGAGGCAGCTACCCGGAGAGAGGGTGGCAATTGTATTTACCGCTGCGTGTGTGTCAGTGCCGCTGAGAAAGAGCCATTGCGCATGCGACAACTTTACTGTTACTTTTGCGATGTGGCAGCGCCGCAAAGCGATCGCCGCCAGCCCAGAATTTTCGCAAAATGCTTTTTACTGGTAATTAAAGTAAAGTAATAAATAATTAAGAGGTACGTAATAAAAGCACCTGCATCTCACAGATATGTACTTACATGTGTACGTAAGCTGGTCAAGAAACAAGGCGCTATTAATTGACACAAAAGCTCTTCACAGATATGAACTGGCTGTTATCTACAAATTAAACAAATATAACTGTTGGATACGAGGCAACCGACTATTAAATACTCTTAAGTGCAAAAAATTACACTGTAATTTAAGCTTTTTAAGTTTTCAATGGACATACAAATATTTGTGCGTGCTTTATGAAAGTAGGAGTAATGCTGGAAAAGGGTATTGTATAAGTGTTGGGAATCGACGCGGTCATTCAGTTTCCGTTTAGGCGTTCAGCAACACTGCTTATCCATTAATCAGGATATTTGTGATTTAAAGGGGGTCTTCTACTTACGAGTCCGAAATTTTGGCCTGTTTTCAAAAATTAATTGTGAGAAAACTGTACAAGATAATGACATAATTCTTTTTCTATTACTTTTGTACATCTTTAAACTTAACACTATGAAGAATTTAAAGTGTGTATAGCGAATCATTCGTTGTTTATATGGGGTCAAAGTGGGGTCATCAAAATTTTAGGGGTCATTTTTCTGGTATCATAATCACCATTCAACTTGCCCGAATTGAAAAAAATTAATTTTATTTATATTCAGTTTTACGTTTTCTATGCTTCTCCGAGTACGATTTTTTTTAAATTAAAAATTGTTTTTAATATAATTTTTTTGTAAAAAGTTCCATTTTCAACCATGTTTTTTCACCTGTTGAAAGGTGTAAAAATTAAACAAAAAATTTTAAAAAAATGCATACTCGGAGAAGCATAGAGAATTGTTTGATAAAGAAGTGGTAACAAATTTGGTTCAATTCGATGAAAATTACTGGTAAAAGTGATACCAGAAAGTTTAAAAAAGGTGATTTACGGGAAAACGCGTTTAAAGATAGGAAAAATGTTCGAAACGTATTGAGGTGGCAATCTTTCGGGCTTCGTTTACCCATGAAGGAATGCGAATTTTACAAAACCCTTTATATGGCGTATTCCTCAGATCCTCTAGTATTTAAAAAAAATTAAAAAAACAAAAATAAAAAAACCCTTAAATTAAAGTAACATTGATATTAAGATAAAAAAGACATTGCATTACTTTCAAAAATAATCTTTATTTTGTATAAACAAATTAAACAATCAACCAAAGTTGGTGAACTGACGCAGGATGTGGGACATGGCCGCTGGATTATCGGCGGGCACCATGTGTCCAGCGCGATTCACCCAGAACATGCTAAAGTTTCCGGCAGTCTTCTCGTATCCCTCCAGGACGCGATCCACGGTGATTCCCACTCGGGAAGCGGCCAGATACGAAGCTTTGTCGTTCCATTCCATGTCGGCAATCAAGTTAACGGCTCCCGGAGTGGCACAGCCGACCTTCACGGTGGTGTTGTTCAGCAGCTCGCCCACTAAAGTATATTATAAAAAAGAGTATATTCAATGAAAAAGATACAAAAAATTCGAAGTAAAATCTGAAATTGTAATCACTAATCAAGGATTCTATATTCACTCACCAACATCCACAGCGGGCTTCATGAAATCGCCCATCAGCTTGGTGAAGGTGGTGCCGCTCTGGCCGCCCCACTTCACTCCGGTATTGATTCCCAAAGCCTCGGTGACGGGTCCCAACATCAGATCCTCCAGCAGCTGGTCCCTGTCCTCGTCCACGTCGAACTTCACCAGCGTACGGTACATGATCTCTGTAGGAAGCAACTCAATTAAGATCAGTGGGTGCAGTGCCAGGATTAATCTTACGCTCGGGAGTCATGGCTGCCCTGGCCATCAGCCTGTAGGTATCGCCAAGCGTCGGGGTCTCCACATTATAGAAATCCACGCCCTTGGACTCGCGCAGCACCACCGACTGCGTGGAGCTCCATTGCAGCGTGGCCTGTGTCCACTTTTCGCTATCCACATAGTTCTTGGTCTTCAGAGCCGAGGCCTCGATCTTGTCGTGTCCATCCTGGTCCACAATTCCCAGCTGCAAAAGGAACGGAGCCCAGGACAGCACCGAGTCGATGGGCGAGGTCCAGGGGTCTCCCAATGCCACGGAAACAAAGTTGCTCTCGATCTCTTCGCGCTGGATGGCGTAGTACAGCTCGAGGGCAAACTCGGGAGCCATCTTTCCGCCGTAGCTTTCGCAGAAGATGTGCAGAGGGACGGTCTTGAATTCCGGATGATTCGTGTAGAAGCCCTTCATGAGCTCTACAAGATCGAGAGCGATCTGCTTGTTGGTGGTCGTGTAATAGGAGGAGCCATCCACGTAGCTGAAGCCACTGCCCACGGGGTTATCGATGAACATGACATTCATGTCCTTCACCCAAGTCCAGTCCCGATAGCTGCCATCCAGCTTGAGGGGTCCCAGCTCCTCGAAGTTGCCGTAGCCCGTGGACGAGGCACCCGGTCCACCTTGAAGCCAAATGGCCAGAGGACGCTCCGTGTAGCTGCTGACATTGGCCGTGGTGTAGTAGAGCCAGTAGAACATATGGGCCCCAGTTCTCACATCCACAAAGCCCCAATCCTGCTCCCCAGAGCCATAACCCTTGCGAGCTATAAAGAAATATGGAAGATCCCATTAATAATCTTTTATAGAAGGATTTCTTTATTCTTAGATCAACACTTAATCTTGTTGTTCAAAATATCCTACTCTAATTTCCATTAAACCTTTCTAGATTGTAGATTGCCACGGCATGAACCCAGTTTGTAGATAAACATTGATTTCCCTGGAACACTTGAGAATAATCTGGCCTTTAAGTGTATATTAAATGAAACTCAAGCAGGCCACTTGGTGGCTCTTGATAAGGTTAATTAATTTTGATATTACAGATATTAAATTAAACTTCATAATAATTGATAACGCAGCCACAGAACATAACAAATTATTCATTAATATTTTTCCGATTTTACTGATCTCAATCTTAATTAAAAAATTGTACAGAATATACAGCAAATTTTAAGTTTCTTCTTTGAATACCACTCTTGCCGTTTTCTGACCTGCTCTACAAGCCATTAAAGCCGCTTTGGCTTGGAACACTTTCTCGCTGATTAGCACCCCCTGATCGGAATATAAAATGGGCAAACTCACCGTTGACAGAGCCCAAGCTGGCGGCGATTGCCAGCAGAGCCACGACAGAAGTAGTGATAACCCGTCCAGTCATGTTGCACCAGTTCCAGAAGCTCGGAAACCCAGAAGACTCAACCGAACACTTGGCAGTTCCACTGCCGTCTGATCGCTGTTCGGCCACAGACATAGCAGGTAAGGTACCCCAGCACCTGACACACCTGGAATTCGTAATCTCCGTACGGGAGGGGGCGTGTATGTGTTTGCGGAGTATTTATGGCCCTTCGATGGACGATGACGCGACGGCTTTGGTCAAGCAGCTTTTGACACTTGTCCGTTTTTGGCAAATCTCTCTGTCATATATTTTTAGATAGAGCCATTAAGTCGCAGAGATTGCACTGCACTATCTTGAGCGAGGGGTTTTCCCGAGGCTTTTCCCGTTGCTTTTATTGATCCAAGGTTGCAGTTTATCCCAGGTGACATATCTGTTAGATACCATATAACGTCTAGGAAATCTCTTTCAATCTTGCTTAAGTGATAAAAATATATAGACAATATCAGACATTTAGGATTTACAATTTCAGTGACATCTTTTTCGAATCAAGGTGATCAGAGGAACTTTGTTCTGGAGATCAATGTAGCCCTTTCCCTTTATTCTGATTTTGCAGATTAAATATATACATATGTACCCTTTATACATAAGTCTCTTGATAGCAGGCAAGCTTCTGTTAATTTTTAAATCAAAAGAATATTATATATTTGATTTGTATTTTGATTTGTATATGTTTTTATTATTTTTATAAGCAAACAATCTACCCAAAATTGGTAAAATTGCGCAGGACATGGCTCATGGCAGCTGGATTATCAGCCGGAGCCATGTGACCGCTCCGGTTGATCCAGAACATGGTGAAGTTGCCTCCAGTCTTCTGATAACCCTCCAGGATGCGGTCCACAGTGATGGCATTACGCGGAGCGGCCAGGTACTCATCCCTGCGGCTCCAGTCCAGCTGGGCGATCCAGTTGACGGTGCCAGGAGTGGCACAGATAAGATCCAGGCCACCTGAGAATACGCCCACCTTAAGGGGAGTCTTCTCCAGCAGTTCGTTTACTGCGAAAAAAGATTCATAAATAATATATTCGTGAAAATAAATGAGATTCCTCACCAATGTGAATGACGGGCTTCATGAAGTCGGTCCTATGGATGTCAAAGGTGGTTCCACTCTGAGAACCCCACACCACGTTCGAGGGGATACCCAGGGTCTCGGCCACAGGACCTCGCATCAGATCCTCCAGCAACTGAGTGCGATCCTCGTCAATGTCGAATTTAACCATGGTGCGGTAGAGACGTTCTAGCAAGAATATTAAAAAATAAAATTAACTTCATGAACGCCTTTTCTTAGGACTCACCTTCTGGGCTTATAGCCAGTTGCCTCTGATAACGGCCGCCTGCAGTCTCCTTCAGTATATTGTAAAAGTCCACGCCCTTGGAGGCCTTCATCACCTCCCATTGGGTGTTGCCCCACTGATAGGTGGCCTGGATCCACCGCTCCTGCTCGACCAGCTGAGCTGTCAAGTTGGCAGCCTCCTGAATGGCCTTGTAACCCTCGTGGTCCACAATTCCTAGCTCCTTGAGAAAGGGTCCCCAGGCGAGGACAGAATCGATGGGCGATGTCCAGGGATCTCCCAGAGCGACTGAGGTAAGATTGCTCTTCACCTCGCCCCGCTCCTTGGCGTAGTACAGTTCCAACGCAAACTCCGGTGCCATCTTTCCGCCGTAACTCTCGCAAAAGATGTGCAGGGGAACCGCCTCGAACTCGGGATGCAGCTTATAGAAGCCCTTCATCAGCTCGACCAAGTCAAGGGCTATTTCCTTATTGGTGGCCGTGTAGTAGGCAGTGTTATCCACATAGCTATAACCACTGCCCACGGGATTGTCGATGAACAGGACATTCATGTCCTTCACCCAGGTCCAGCTGCGCCAATCGCCATATAGATCGACGGGTCCCAGCTCCTCGAAGTTTCCGTACCCGGTGGAGGAAGCCCCAGGACCTCCCTGAAGCCAAATGGCCAGAGGCCTATCCGTGTAGTCGGAGACATTGGCGGTGGTGTAGTAAAGCCAGTAGAACATGTGGGCGCCTGGGCGCACGTCCACATAGCCCCAGTCCTGTTCCCCCGGTCCGTAGCCGGGCTTGCCTGGTATTTCCAATTATATTTGTCTGAGATATAGCCCCTTATTTACAACCCAAGCTGCCTTTCCCTCCGAGAGATAGCACTTGATTTACGACACTCACCGTGGGCTAAAGCGGCAAAGCAAGTCAGGAATGTTACCAGCAAAAGCGACATCTTCAACTGCAGGCTATGGTGCGGCTCGTGGCTTTATTTAAAGGTAAGAGCCACTATCAGTGGCTGGTTGATTATTTACCAAATACATAGCAACACCTATCGAACTGGTTCCTTATGGGAATTGGCGGGGAAACCACTTTAGTTGAGATACAACAGAGAAATAATCTACCCGAAAGAAGTCAACTGCCGCAGGACGTGGCCCATGGCTGCAGGATTATCCGCCGGAATGCTGTGGCCACTCCGGTTGATCCAGAACAGGGTGAAGTTTCCGCCCGACTTTTCGTAGCCCTCCAAGATACCATCTACATTGATGGCGGTACGGGGTGCCTTCAAGTACTCACTCCTTCCGCTCCAGTTGAGCTTGGCTATCCAGTTAACGTTACCGGGAGTGGAGCAGATCAGGTCCAGGTTGCCAGTGGCTACGCTCACCTTCAGCGGAGTCTTCTCCAGCAGTTCGTTGACTGTGGATCAGTTAGTTAATTCTCTACAACAAGATGAGAAACGACTTACCGATATGAATGACGGGTTTCATGAAGTCGCCTTTGTGGTTGTCATAGACTGCATCTTCCTGTGAGCCATGAACCACCGCTTTGGGGATTCCCAGGGCCTTGGATACAGGACCCTTCATTAAGGGTGCTAATTATTAAAGCATAATCCTATTAATGTGAATTTAGAGATTAACGTAAGTTTTCACCTTCGGGATATTCCTCATTCCCTTCATTTGGCAAATGAGTCTCCATTATTGCGTTATGGAAGTCCACTCCCTTGGAGACATCCAACACCTCTAACTGGGTGTCTATATATGCTTTGAAGGCTGCGCTATACATCTTCTGCTCCACCAGCTCAGCCGCTAACTTAGCTGTTTTCATAATGGCATCAAATCCTTCTTGGTCCACAATGCCTAACTCCCGAAGTAAGGGTCCCCAGGAAAGGACGAAGTCGATCGAAGATACCCAGGGACTTCCAAGCTCCACGGATGTAATATTGCTCCTTAGCTCGCCTCGCTCAGTGGCATAGTAGAGCTCTAAGGCAAATTCTGGAGCCGTCTTTCCGCCGTAGCTCTGGGAAAATATGTGCAAAGGCACAGTCTCGAACTCAGGGTGCAGCTTATAGAAGCCCTTCATCATCTCCACTAAGTCCAGAGCTATCTCCTTGTTGGTGGTAGTGTATAGGGTTGTGTTATCCACATAACTGAAGCCAGTGCCAACGGGACTGTCGATGAACAGGACGTTCATATCCTTAACCCAGGTCCAGTTGCGCTTATTGCCCTCTACATCGAGGGGTCCGAGTTCCTCAAAGTTACCATATCCTGTGGACGAAGACCCAGGACCTCCTTGGAGCCAAATGGCCAGTGGTCGTTCCGTGTAACTCGAAACATTGGCGGTGGTATAATAAAGCCAGTAAAACATATGTGCTCCGGGTCGCACGTCCACGTAGCCCCAGTCCTGCTCGCCGGGTCCATAGCCGGCTCTGCCTGTAATGGGGAATTCTTTTTATTAAAAGATGAGAGCTAATGACGTTTTCGCACTTACCATCTGCCAAGATGGCAGAGCAGGCCAAGAGAGTTACCAGAAAGATCCACATGTTCAACGGAAACCTTAAGTGTGATCACATCCAAACCCTACAGCTGTATTTAACTGAAAAACCATGCATGCATAATTCCTAACCCATAACGGTTACGAGTGTTAAAATTATTTACAAATTATTAACCCAGTATTTGTAGATTAGCAGCATATTGATTTAATTTAAAGGTTTACAATGTAATAGGAGTAAGTTCAATTTTCTAAACAAAAATATCACCTAAAGAATTGACTGTTCGGAAATGGCGAATCACTATATTATAAGTATTACAGAGTTCTATCAAAACGGAGCAAAGCTCTAATTGGAAGCTCGAGAAGAGCCGCACCACTTTAACCTTTAACCTATTACAGAATTCTACCCGAAAGAAGCCACTTGCCTCAGGACGTGGCCCATGGCTGCTGGATTATCCGCCGGAATGGAGTGGCCACTCCGGGTGATCCAGAACAGGGTGAAGTTTCCGCCAGACTTTTGGTAGCCCTCCAAGATACCATTTACGACGATGGGAGTGCGAGCCGCATTTAAGTACTCACGCCTTCCGCTCCAGTTGAGCTTGGCTATCCAGTTAACGTTACCGGGAGTGGAGCAGATCAGGTCCAGATTGCCAGTCGCTACGCTCACCTTCAGCGGAGTCTTCTCCAGCAGTTCGTTCACTGTGGATCAGTTAGTTAATTCTCTTTTTAAAGATTAGCATATGCTTTACCGATTTGAATGGAGGGCTTCATTACGTCGGGTTCTTGATAGTTGTAGGTAACGTCTTTGTGCCATCCCCAAACCACATTTTCCGGAATGCCCAGGGAGTGGAAAACAGCACCCCGCATCAGGACATTAAGCAATTTATCTGGAAAATACTTGATAATCATATAAATTATACAACCTTCCATATACTCTGCTCACCTTCTGGTGTCTCCTCTTCATCATCTATGTAATCACCGCTCGTCTTCTTCAGTACGTTGTAAAAGTCGACGCCCTGTGAAACTCTAGTCACGATCCGTTCGGTGTGGCCCCACTGCCTAGAGGCTGACATCCAACGCTCCTGCTCGACCAACTGAGCCGTCAAGTTCGCAGACGTCATAATCTCGTCGTATCCTTCTTGGTCCACAATGCCTAACTCCCGAAGTAAGGGTCCCCAGGCTAGGACGGAGTCGATCGGAGAGACCCAGGGACTTCCAAGCTCCACGGATGTAATATTGCTCCTTAGCTCACCTCGCTCCGTGGCGTAGAAGAGCTCTAAGGCAAATTCTGGAGCCGTCTTTCCGCCGTAGCTCTGGGAAAATATGTGCAAAGGCACAGTCTCGAACTCAGGGTGCAGCTTATAGAAGCCCTTCATCATCTCCACTAAGTCCAGAGCTATCTCCTTGTTGGTGGTAGTGTATAGGCTTGTGTTATCCACATAACTGAAGCCAGTGCCAACGGGACTGTCGATGAACAGGACGTTCATATCCTTAACCCAGGTCCAGTTGCGCTCATTGCCCTTTAGATCGAGGGGTCCGAGCTCCTCAAAGTTACCATATCCGGTTGACGAAGACCCAGGACCTCCTTGGAGCCAAATGGCCAGTGGTCGTTCCGTGTAACTCGAAACATTGGCGGTGGTATAATAAAGCCAGTAAAACATATGTGCTCCGGGTCGCACGTCCACGTAGCCCCAGTCCTGCTCGCCGGGTCCGTAGCCAGTTTTGCCTGAAATTATGAATTTTCTTATTAAAAGATAAGTTGTATTGAAGGCTTCCTTAACGAGATAACCTTAGATTTATGGCACTTACCATTAGCCAAGATGGCAGAGCAGGCCAAAACAGTTAGTAACAAAAGCGACATGTTTAACTAATAACTTGGGTTGGAGCCTTACAAATCAGCTTATTAAAAGATAACACTGTATACATATATGTATATACTGAGCTTGAGGGTAATAATAAAGGTTATTTAATCCTGAGAATATTATACAAGTCGATCTAGCCGTTCATCCTCATGCACTCCCGAATCACTGACTACTGCAGCCATCTCGAGCAAATAACACCAAATAATCACATTTTGAATACTCTCAATTGTATATAATCATATTTTGTAACACTCTCTTTGAATTCGCAAATGGTTTCCCTGATAAGGTTTGCTTATAAGCTTGTAAACACGGCTAAGCGTCAGAGATTCCCCTGAATTAGCTCCTTTCCATTTCCGCAGGGTACTATTATTAATTTAAACAAAGTACCTATAACTTGTGGAAGTTCTTTGGAAATCTACATTTGGCTGCAATATTAAAAGAAAAACGAAACCCTTTATTAGATGAAAGTTTCAAATATTCAAACTTGATAGTAATTATCGAGCTGGCTATCGATAACACTTTGCTGCAGCAGATGGGCAGCACTTCACAGGTGTTGTTTTTTTCTGCATGAACAGCTGTTGGCGCTTTGTTGTCTGCAGGTGCACAGTAATTGGATTAATTTTTGGCTTAAATCAAAGATAAATCGAAGTCATGGCCACGATGCGTGTACCCAAGCAAAAGGTGATCCTGTGCGGCGACTATGGCGTGGGCAAGAGCTCCCTGTTCCGGCGGTTTGCCACCAATACATTCGTCACGGACACGGACAGAAAATCCACGCTGGGATTGGATCATATCGATCGGGAATATAATATAGCAGAGAAGCAGATCAAGGTAAGACTGGCCGTCGCATCTCAGGCGTTGTTACGGATCTACATGATCCATTCACCGTGCTTAGTGATGGATATATCCCCTCCCTCCACCTCCACAATCATGCATACTATTTACGTAAATACTCCTTATCTCCAACAACAGCTCCAGCTCTGGGACACCGGCGGCATGGAGCGCGTGGCCTCGGTCACCTCGTCATATTACAAATTCGCCGAAGGAGCCATTCTTGTGTTCGCTCTGGACAACGCCGCCTCGTTTCACTCGCTGTCGCAGCACCTCTTGGATATTGTTACCTATGCGGAGAATGCCAAGATATTCATTTGCGGCAACAAGAGCGATCTGGACGGCCGGGAGCCGGAGGTTAGTGACGAGGAGGTTGAGGCCTTCTGTGAACAGTGTCACTCGTTGATTAGTGCCACCTACAAGACCTCCTGTCGCAGCGGCGCCGGCGTTGAGGAGATGTTTCGCGACATCTCGCGGCAGCTTGTACACGCCAACCGCTCCAAGATGGAGCTGCAGGCCCTGGAGCAAAAAAGCTTCCAGGTGGACACGGCCAGCGATGCGGTGATGAACGAGGAGGATGCCTCCTCTTGCAGCTGCTAGCAGTTGGGGAACATTGAGTTCGGCTAGGAAGCCACACTCAATGAAGCCCCCTGCAGAAATGCATTTTACTGTGTTTATGATTTATTTATTAACAGTTTTTGGCTATGAATATGAATATTTAATTTCGAATATTATGCAAAACACGTCCCGGATGCGAATACGAGTCATAGATTAGGATTAGGTTACAATTATTATAATAATCCAGGCGCCAAGTCAATGCCAAACATTAACTGCATAAACTTTGTACACGTAACTTAGGGTGGATCGCATTTTAGGGAAGGGAGGAAAAGTATTTGGTGGAAATTTCTAAAGGATTATTTAGTAACACTTTTAGGGAATTGTATATTTTTATGCAAGTTTTCATAGGGCAAAATATAATACAAAGCTTTTGGTTTCGTATAGAATTGATACACCAAGGGATTACTCTTTGTTCCTAAAATAATGGACCCACCCTAGAGCGTATTTAGCTTAGTGCGTAAGTTTGAAGCTTTCTTCCACAGAATATTTAACGCGTAAAGGTAAAATATATGCTAAAATAATAAATAATCAACATACGACAAACTGGAATGGCTAAACTTGGCCTACAATCGAACTATTATTGGTTATTTCTTAGCTACGTGGATGACTACGAGGTGACTGAGCTCGAGGCCGAGCCGGGGGCAAAAGTCAGGTAGATGCTAACGCCCACGGCTACCACGAAGCAGACACCTACGCCGTAGAGGACGACTTTCTCGCGCATAGCCCTGAACATCATGTTGTTTAGGGTGCGCGAGGCTCGACCTATTTCCGCATTGGTTTCCCTTAGGCGAGCTCTGGCTCCTTGGAGCGTCTCCCGCTGATGGTGCAGGTCACTCAGCACCTGGGCGCCCATCTGTTCCGTTTCCAGAGCCACACGATAACCCTCTGTTAGCCGGTTGCCCGTACGCTCGATCTGCTCCGAGTTGTCCAGCAGTCGCTGCCGCTGATCAGTGCTAATGGTCACATCTTCGTAGCTGTCGCCCAGATCCAATGTGGTGAATGTATTGTGTGCTTGGGCGCGCTGCTTGTCCTTGGTCTGTTTGTACTCCGCCTGCAGCCGCTTCAGCTCGGCCTGGGCCACCTGCAGTTTGCCATTGAAGCTGCTGCGCTGCGCCGGATTCAGTTCGCGCACCTCCAGACCCATTTGCTCCAGCAGCTCCTGAGCCTCCGGCAAGCTGGCATCGATCTTGCTGCACAAGTCGTTACGCTCACCTACGGCAAATCGGGTGAAAATTAATCATCGCTGACAGAAAAATATGTTGGGAACTCACTGCTGTTGTTCTGCTGCTGCAACCGTCCAATATGGGCGGTTATTTCTGCTATCAGCGTCGCATACTGCTGCTCGTATTGATTGAGCAGCGACATTTGTGCGGTCTTAGGTCACTTTTGTTATTAATTATAATGTTTTTAGCAATAATTTGCCGATTTTTCTCTGAAAAACGTAAACATTGGCGTAGAGTGGCCAAGTGAACTTTGGGATTATTATTGTACACAGACTTATTATATTTGGTCACTCTAATTTCAGGGCAGCGTTGCCAGACTGCAGTTTTAATAACTGACGTTAAATCGAGTTTTTTAAAAACTAAAATGAAATATTTTAGAATAAATAATAATCAATTGGGACCTTGATTATAAAACTTTTAATTTAAATACAAAAAACAAAATATTCCCATGCGCCAAACCAGTTAAAATACATTTTACATCAATATTAAAATTCCATTTTAATGGTTCTTATTGTTATTAATAAATTATTTAATTATTTTCAGCTTCTGTGAGAGGATATTCTTTAGGACAAATTAATAATACTATGTTTGATACATATGTACACAGTTCATCACATTTGTGTTTTGTGCTCGTCGTCTTGTGGAGGGAAACCCAAGTCGCCCACTAACCCTCGACCAGCGTGGCCTTGTCGCCTTTGCGGAGCACCAGTTCCAGCTGGGAAAGCAGCCCGATCGCCCGGAAGTTCTCCTTAAAGAGAACAAAGTCCTCCAAAGGCTTGAGGTACTCCAGTGCCTGCGTGTAGCTATCTAGCTCGTTCGGCACGGACTGCGGCTTCTTTTGCTCGGGTTCCGGCGATGTGTGACCATTGGTTTGACTGCTGGGGGAGCTGCTGCTGCCATTGGAGATCTTTTTGGGCGAGGTGGGAGCAGAGACGGCCTTTGCTGGTGCTGGTGAATCCTTTCCTTTGATGGAGAGCGCTGGAGTGGACTTCCCACTGGGTCCGCCGCTTTTGGGAGCATTCTCCTTGCTGCTGGCACTGTCTCTTCCGCCGGTACTGTTGTTATTCTGCTCCTTGGGACTCGAACTGCGACTGTCTTTGGCGGAATCTGCGGGGGCAAGTGGTGGCGAGGTCACCGATGAGTTGATTTCCTGCACCTCATCGTCGTCGGGAGACTCCATTTTTGGCCGCTTGGCCAACTGCACTGGCTGAAAGGGACTGGCTCTCTGGGGCGGTACATTGGGCGGCAGTTGGGGCTGAAAGGGTTCCCTTTGCGGTGGCATGGAAGGTGGGAACTGTGGTTGCTGCTGCATTTGCTGCTGCTGCTGTTGGAGTTGCTGTTGCATCTGCTGCTGGTGGCGCTCGAAGTAGAAGTCATTGAAGCTGGCAAATCCTGGATGAGGCGGATGGCCAGGATGTCCCGGAAACGGTGGCCACGGATGGCCCATCTGTTGCTGCTGCTGCTGCATGTGCTGCTGCTGAAGTGCAAACTGTTGCTGCTGTTGCTGCTGCTGCTGCTCCTGGTAGCTCTGCTCCTTGACATCCATGCTGTCGTCATCCTCCTCGTATTCCCCATACTGCTGCATGTAGCTCATGTACTGCTCGGGCATCTCCTCTAGCTTGGCCACCCGTTCTGCGCTGGCGGGCGGAAAGAGATGCGCCAGGTCTTGCACTATGTCGGGTATCCACAAAGAAGAGCCCAAGGACTTCAGCTGATTGCTGGCCAGCTTCTGGGCAAAGCCCTGCAGATGCGTCTCCCGGAAGCGGTTTAGCCAGCGATTGTCCGCGATGAACGAGGTGCTACCGATCACCTGGCGTGCATTCTCCGCCTTGTCCTTGATCATGCCGTGCGTAATGCTGCCCCTTAGCTGCGGATTGATGTTGGCCCGCACCAGCCACTCGTAGACCACGGCATTGATGTAGGCACACTTCCTGCTCCGCTCGATCTCCTCCACCATCGCCTGCTGCTCTACGGCCTCCAGATTCGAGGGCACCTCCAGTCGCAGCGTGGGCAAGGCATTGGACTGAAGCCGTCGTCCGCCCAGGACACTCGGATCGAAGTGCAGGGCGCACACCACGGGCTTCTTAAAGGGCACAATCCGGCGCAGCGAGGCGTGACACGCCTCCTTCCACAGCTTGTGAAAGGGATTCTCGGGGCGTGGAAAGGCGAAGAACTGCATGCTCGGATGCTGACGCGAATTGGACAGGCAGCCGATGATGCAGCAGCGCCGGATGGTGGGCATCTCGGGCTGCGGATGGAATTGCTGTTGGCCCCGAATCTTAAATCTTGAAGAGCTGGGCGTCGCTGACGCTTCGCCAAGCCACGGAATGGGATGAAAATAAAAGAGCCACCAACGGGATCTGCAAAAGAAGAAGGAAATAGCGTTAGTTAGCTCATAATTAGTGTGTAATAAATTAATTAATTAAAGAAATTTAAGAAAATGTTGCTCGTCACTTTATTCTGATTGTTTTGTTTTCTGCGAAGGTCCCGTTGCAATTGACAAGAAGTTGACAATCTGGCAGCCCAGCGATTAACGGCACTTGCCAAAATGGATTTCCATTTGAATTTTAGGCGCCGATATTTTTAACACTGTTTTTGATATATTTAAAATTATATTATATCTCAATTTGTTATTTTATAGATTAATTAAATTCCCTGGAATCCGATTTTAAATCTTTGTAAAGTCCCCAACCAGCTCAGATTTCTTCAGAGAAATACCCGGTATTCATTGCAATGAAACAACACATTTCTTTTTAAAAGACGCAGAAGGACAGCTATAACAAATTTATGATAAATTCGATCAACAAGCTGCTGCTCTATCCGCTGGGGACTTGAACTCAATCAACTCACGAGCTCACATGACTCATCAGATTGTGGCAAACCAAAACCCATAAATATATATAGAAAAGTATATCAGAGTATAGCATATATGCACGACCCCCGAGGTCTTCCAATCGACCACTTCAGAGAGTCAAGGGGAATACGACGGCAGAAGATGCAAATACATACTATGGGATACAGATACACCAGCAGGTATACACACATCTGCGCAACCCATAAACGATAGTAATACGCCTTCGGAAATCGATACAGCCCCAAAAACCAGAACCGGAGCCATACCCCCAGAGCTCCATATCGGGGAATACCCATACAGAGACACCCACTTTGTATCTTGTATCTATCGGATACACACCACTGGAGATTGTTAACAGCGAAGCTCGGCTAAAGCGAACAAACGACTCGGCCGCGCCCCCTTTTCGCAACGCCCCTCCGAAGATGTTTATAATAAGTCTCGGCTGCTGAGTCACGGAACCAGAGCCACCTGAGTCAGAGAGCCGGTCTGCGGATTAGCACAGCTCCGCTCCCGGGAGAGATCGAGGTTGAGATCGAGATCGAGATGACTTAATGCGAACAGCATGTCCGTTTCACCAATGGTACTTATTTGTATAGTTAGGTTTTGATATCTTCAGATTCTATGCCTTTCATTCTACATTTCCTGCATATTTAACAGTGATTGTGTCAGAGGGATTTCACCTAAGGCTACGTGCTGTGAGTCCCCCCATTTCTTTCCGTTGACACGGATTTACGAAATTGGGTTTTATATCCGGACTTTTGCTGCTGCGTCAGCCAGCCAGTTTAGGGGTTGCTCACTGTTTCACATCTCCTTCAAGCAGTCTCAGTCCCTTACTGGCTTCCTTACGCAGCTGTTCGCTCTACTCTCGAGCAAAGTTTTTGCGCCGGAAACTTCTTGGCAGCAGGAGCAGCGCAGCCAGCGTCAAAGTTTCCCAGCCCGAAGACCCAATCCCAAACTGTAACCGAACCTCAAACCCAAGCGCAAACCCAAGCCCAAGGAACCGAACCCTTCCACTTTCCATCTTGAAGATACTCGCACCTTGACACACAACGCGACTGCGCTTCGTCTATGCCTCGGCTTCGTCTTCCTCTGGCTGTGTGTGTGTGTGTGTGCGGATATACACACACAGATACTATTCGTACACACACACACCATCACGTTGTCGAGTGCACTACACCATCAATTCCAATTCAAATCTCCCCTGACTGACTCGCTTTATAAATGGTTTTATATTTCCTTTTATGTCGCTCTCTATGGCCCAAGCTATGGCTACGGCTATGGCTCTGAGTCTGAGACTGAGTTTGGCTATATATTCACAGCATTGGCCAAAATTCTAGTGGAGGGTTTTGAGAAGTTTCAAGAACACTTTTAAATTTTTGAACTTTTTTTTAATAAGAAAGTAGTCTCTGATAACATTGTGTTATATTTTTTAATTATGTTTGCTTTTAATTAATATTATCTCTCTTTTTTATTTAAATATAAAGCAAGGATCAACATTCAAAAACATTTGCAAATTTTCTATTTGTAATTCTTTAAATTATATTTTTGAATATTGACACAATTATTCAAAGGAGTTATCAATTATTCAAAGGAAATTATTACAATGAAAATGTTCTTAACCAAACATTTACCCATTTTTTAAGGATAACTACACTATTATTTCGTCGTTTAGTGTACATATATACACAGCATCGGATACGGACGTTGGACGTGGACGCGGACGTGGATGTAGCTCCAAGTACGAGTATCTCGACATCTCAGCTCGCTCAGTTCGCCAGTTCTTACGTTTCTTTCCCTTATATCGATTGGCACTTTATCTTAATCGCCTCGAGAGTTGTCCCTCGCCATCTCCTGGCCCCCGGGGGTATTTCCCGCCCTCGCCTTCAGCACCTCCTCCAGCTCTTCCTCGGCTGGAGATTCCCCTCCCACAGATTCACCCTAATGGCTGCCTATACGTTTTGGTCGTCGTCGTCGTCGTCGATGTTGCTGCTGCTGCTGCTTCTGCTGCCGCCTGAGCTGCCTTAGCTCCTGGGTTCTTCGTGAAATTTCGTGCAGCGTCATTATCATCGGAGCAATCAAGATGATGCCCCGGTTTCGGTCCTGGGCCCAGGTCCCTGGTCTTGGTCCCAATCCCAATCCCATTTGCCATTACCGAACCCAGCCTCAACTTCAGTTCGGGCTCCCTTTTGTTGGCCAACATATCTTTTGTATCTCTGTATCGCAGTATCTCTCAGCCATTGTGTTTGCCTAGGAAGTTTTCAGTTGGGTTCGGTTTTTTGGCTCGTTTTTTGGTTCGTTTCTACGTTCTACCTAACACAAACCTACCATCCATCCTCACGCCCTGCCCCTTCGCTATACTATAGCATATTCCCCTTCCGATTCCCACCGCTCGGGGATTAAGCTGGTAGTTTTGGGTTTCACTCGACGATGCTCACGATGTCAGGTAATTTTGCGATTGGTTTTCCGTCTTGGGCTCGGGCTAAGGCATGAGTTTACTTTACTTATTTATCTCTTATATCTCAAGGTGGTTTGGTTGGACCTTTTCGGGCTGGTTTTAGCAGCGCATAAATGGATGTTATATAGCTTGGCAAGGCAGCATGCCTTGATTCCAATTTACTGTGTGTGTATCTGTGAATTATTTCAGATTTGAGGGGAAGATATACACTCATGGGAATAAAGAAACAGACTATGCTGCTGCGCTACATAGGTACTTGTATATGTTATATGGTATGGCATTCATTAGTTTTGTATCTGGTGGGTATGGTCTATGAGGTCATTAAAGTGAGATATAGATAGCGAATGGTTTAGACTAGTTTTGAAGAGAAATGAGTGAGATTGATGTCGAATTCATGCATAAATTGTATAGGAAATATTACCAAAAACATGGATATTAATTATATATTATTAATATTAATATTATTTTTAATGATGAAAGGGAATTTGTTATTAAAGGTTCATGGCATCGAGTGGCTTCTGTAATTACATTTATAATTGGGGTAAAGTAAACCAGCTTAGCTACAAACATAAATAAACCTTAATCAAGGATTAAACTTGCTGTTATAATGGCCCTCAATTAAGTAAAAGCATATTTTGTAATTTACAAAACAGTAATAACATTTATTAAGCAATAAAAATTGATATATAATAATCAAATAAATCATAATAAATAAAATGAAGTCAAAAAAATAATATACAGAATTGTCTATTTTACCATAAGTGTAAATACCAATTTTTTGTAGTTATTTATTTATAAGAAACCCTTCACTCCTTTTTTTTATAAAATTAATTTAAGCCAAATAACTACCCTTAATTGATCAATTTATTGTGTTTTCATTAGAATATAACTTAAATCATTGAATAAATAGCTTTACTTATCAGATTAAGTACATTAAATCCACATTAATAACAGAAACCCAACTTATAAATCACCCAAAAGCAGCCTTACCTATTAGACATGCCCCATTTGAATCGAATTACCCAATTCCGGAACTTAACACCCACTTAGCATTCACGCCCCCCTCATAAAAGTGTCCTTGGCCGCTTCAAGGGCTTCCCCCCATTCAATTGGCGCCAAACCAGCGGGGCAATGTCCCCTTATCACACCCCCAAACACGCTCCTGACACACAATGCGGAACCAAAAGATAAATAAATAAACGCCGAAAATCAAACAAACAAAATGCAAAAAACCAAAACAAACCGCTGTTAGCGCCGACGCAGCAGCAGACGCCGCGGTGTCTAAGAAATTCAAACAAAAACAAAAGCGGGGATTTTTCAAAACACACACACACCGGTTCCCTATGCGGCATGCAAATGCGGCTTTTTTGTTTTTAATTACAAACACAACAAGAAGGCCGGGCGGCAGGCGTCGACAGCGACGGCGACCGAATCTCAAGACCCCGATTTGTTTACATCACAACACACTGGTACATCCCACACACCCGCCGTGCATCATCGTCACACACAAATTGCCCATCCGCACAGTGGTACTCACATCCGGAGCAACCGAAGAACGTATCGGCTGCAGTCTATATATCCACGGACACCGCTCGAAAATCTAGACCTGCTCCAAGTTACCAGGGAGCGCGATATATATAACTTCTGTGCGCGAATTCACGAACCACTCGGGAAATGGAAAACTCGGGGAAAATATCCGCCGAACGCGCTGCGAGAACCGCTGCCCACGAACGTTCAGCACAGAGTGAACGTGAACCGAGTTGGAGTGTACGAAACTAGCGACATCATCATCGCCACAGCCATAGCTATGGCTACGGCTACATCGACTCGACGAACGACCCCGACCGACTCGTTTTTCCCATCTATAGGAAATATTTAATCCCAAACAAGCCGGGCCAAGCCATGCCATGCCAAACCAAAAAAACCTAAGGCACTGACTGCGACTGCGGCAGAGGCAGAGGCAGTGGCAGAGCCAGGAGCAGCGCAGCAGCAGAAAAGCTGAAGGAGCTCAGACCTCAACAAGGACGGATGAAAGATGAAAGCCAAAGCACCTCGCCACCAGAGATGCTACAGAAATCTCTAGAAATAGCACAGATAATCCAGTTAATTGCCATATAGTTTCTGGTGAATTTTAAGCCTTGTCCGCTAAGCTGTCCGCTCAAGAGAGAGTATGCAACATTTTTAGTTGTAAGAATATCTATCAATATTTTAGATTTACTCTGGTTAAGCATTTTGCAATAAATATATAATTTAAAATACGAAAATAAATTACTTACCAACTAAAGTTTTTCTTCGACTTTAAACTATGTCCGCCAAGTTGTCCGCTCAACAGAGAATGCTTAATAGATCTACAAAATTAATCTCAAAAATCTATTCACTTTTCTAGAAAATGAAATATAAAATTGGTTAAATTTAAAAAACACTAAGCAGGATAACATGTAACTCAGGAAACACATTTACTATATATATTTTAATATGCTCTTAATTATAAGTATTTATATTATTAATATTTCTTTGTTAAATAAAAATTCCTAAAGTTGAAAGAAACTAAGGAAGATATAATATAAAGCGCAGGAAACAAACACATATGAAATGAATTATTTTTTTATAGGCTTTTAATTAAAAATATATATTTAATTAATATTTCTTTGTTAAATACAAATTCGTAGGCTTTAATATAATACTAAGTTTACTTTAGAGATAGTCCCTTATATAACCCCTTTTCTATGATCGTAAAAAGCATTTCTAATAAACCAGCCAGTTCTTTAAATATTTCCCCTGTTCTATATTCTTTTACTTCCCATAAACAATAATAAATACCCCCTTAAAAATCCAGCTTTTATCGAAAAATATCCAAGCTGCCAGCATCGCTCTTCAAGAGTGGCGTCGCAGTCGCTGCCGGCGCTGGCGCTGGCGTCGCCGTAAGACGTGCAAAACAAACACAATGTGGCAGCGACAGCAACAAAAATACCAGGAGCCAGGCGTCGGAACGTGGAAACGTCAGAAGGACACAACAGAGCAGAGCTGGGATAAGGGCGGTGGGGAGATGGTGTCATTTGTCGGTCGCAGCGTCTCGACTGTCAGCCGTCGGCGATATATGCCCGAAGACCCAGAGACCCGAACTCGGGATCCGAACCTGAAGCCGAAGCCCAACCTGTCATCTCGTCCTACCTTTGGGGTGCGTTTTATGGCTTCAGTTCGGGGTCGGGGTTTTGTACATAGAAGTATCTCCGATGGGGTTTTCGGGATTTGGGGTTACGTAGTGCCCGCTATGGCAACTGCCTCCCTCATGCCTTCCCAACGTCTGTATATAAGTACATATCTGTTTATAAATCTTATTCAGGTGAATGATTTGCTTCGGTTGTGGGTCTGACGAAATTCACTTGGAATTCCGGTATCTATATGCTTGAGTCAGATATAGAGACCGTATGGGACTTACATGTGTGGGTTTACCCACACCAACATTAGTAATTATAACTATTTTTGGGTATTATTATTATTGACTTTTGGGGCTCTATTAAAGCCATTTGGGGTGAACCTTGTTTTGGAAAAGGAATACCAATTTTTGGGATCTTTAAATTAAATCTGTAAGACATATTGATTGTACGAAAGAGTAAATAAGAAGGGGTCTGACTAGGAGAATAATTCTGATTATTAAAGTAATGCTTGATTTTAATTCTAAATAATTTTGTTTATATTTATAATGTTTATTCCTTCATTTGGGCATCTGCTGATCCTCTCTCCCAAGTTAACCCTAGAAAACCGACCTCTTATCATACGATCTTAGCTGGGGCCTCCTCCGCTCTTGGGTCCACTCGAATGGCCTGACTTGTAAGTATAAATTTTCGTTTTTGGCATCGGTCCAATTTAAACGAGTTTTCTTATGGATACTCCATATAAGCGCCGAAGTCCAAGTCGTGAGTGGTTGCGAGAGATGCTCGGATTCGGGTTCTTCTTGGGACACTCACTATAGGCATTCATTTCAGTCTCGACATCCGTTAGCGGAGGAGAAGTGCCATGGCAACTAGTATAATATATATATAAGCGAGTACAAGTATGAGCGCAGCACGTACAGAAAATCCATACCATTCCAATCCCAATCCCAGCCTCAGAACTCACAGACACTCGCACACATTACTAGGGCTATCTTAGAGATGCGGCAGAGCCGAGGCTGCTGAGATATACTACCGCCGCCATGTGTATCTCGTATATATACGGCTGTAACCTGAAGTATCGCTGCCCGGTTTGGTAGGCGATTGGGCTTGAGATTGGAACTGGGATTGCTATTGGGATTGAGCGTATAAATAACTAGAGCGTCGACTGCGAAGCCGGCAGCAGCAGCAGCCGCAGCAGCCACCAAAAACAAGAACAACAACAATGTTAAACTGGACAAAAAACAAAGCATTAGGTCGAAAGCCTTTTGATGGATTAGTTTTAATACAAGTCCAAGATACAAATGGATAACGCTCAGTTTGGGTTCGTCTTTTCGGGTCGGTTCGGTTCCCTTCCATTTTCGATACGATTATGTGTCGTTCGGTGGTGGGAAATCGCACACATACCTTACTATATATCCCACCAGCTTTATATACATATATATATTAGGTGTGTGTATATAAGGAAAAGTATTGGAAAAGGTATAAAACCACAGCATCAACCTCTGCGGTGCGGCGCAAGGCGGCTGTGGGTGGTGCTAATGGGAGGTCTGTGCGCTTAGGGACTCCGCTCTGAATTTTCCTTGGATGCTCGGGTTGACGATGACGATGACTCGACTCTATTATATTATATTTCAGCAGCTATCGGCCACTGACCAGTGCCAAGGAAACTTTTCTCCAAATGCGGTGAAGGAGGGTGGCAAGGAGGAGCGCGCACGGGGATAAGCCCTTGGCAACCTTTTGAAAACGAGCTGGAGAGCATTGGAAGAAAATGACCTTTCCTTTTGCCATTTCATGACTCCGAATCCAAGTGATTGCGATGAGCAGGGAACCCTACAAGCACATACACACTCGAGGACACACATTTGGACTGGGAGCGAATTATATACACAGTTGGACGTCTATAAAGAGAATTTTATTAAGGTTGTATGGACTGTAATTTAATTGGGTAATTTACTTGTTTTCAAATATTCTTAGAAAAAGCTGAAAATTATTCTAGAGATCTGAAAACAAACGCTTGGAGCATGAAAAGTATTCTATGAAATATGGAATACAAATAACGATTGTGTAATATAATATATTGTATTATTGCTATAAAGGAAATCTACTTAAAATTTCTTAGTTTTTAAATTTATTTATTTTAAGGGAAGGTTGTTCAGAATTACCTAAGTCGGTATTTTTTTTTTTTGAGGAAATCAAAGCTTAAAAAATGCATAACTTAGCCAAAAAATCATTCATTTTAATTCGGGAAGCTTTTCCCTGATAGTTTTGATTAAGTTAATAACTTTGCATATCAACTTTTAAAATTAAAAAAAATTTTTGTTTAATTTTTGACAATTTTAACGAATTTTGTCAAAATGTTTGAAAATGTTTTCCTCGATATTTTAAAGGTAATTAATTAAAATTTTAATGCGGATTCTGAATAAATATGACTTCTTACAATCACTGGCTTTTTGGTAATTTTATGCTTTTAAGAAGACCTGAAATATTCGATATTTATTGATATTTTTGTTAGATTATTAAAATAAAATTTAAAAAAACAAAAAACTTAGCTTAAGAAACAATAGTAAGTTATTAAGCCATTTATAAGTTATAAAAAATTGTATATTTGACTAACTAAATAGTTGTTTTTAGGAAGTATTTAACAGAGTTGTATGTAGATCTTCAAAAAATAGTTATTAACCCCAGTTTCTCATAGTTGTTAGTAGTAGTAATGTTCCACTGTAATGGGGAAGACCGCCCGCCTCCCGCCCACTCGCCCAGAACTCGACACTAAGCTCATCTATTATGACCTTTTTCTGGAGAGCCAGATGCGGGGATTTAGCCATGGAATTTATTATGGTTATGTATTATATCGAACCGAACATCACATCCCGCCGCACCGGCTTGGCATCCTCGTCCTCCCCCGCTTGCCGGGAATTGTGAAATCGTTGCCACGACCCGAGATAGTATTTTTCCATTACCTTTTTTGATTAGGTCCCGGGCCTTGGCCCCTGTGTGCTCGCTGGGACTCCATGTCAGGCCTTGCCATGCCATGCCATTCCGATGGCAGCCCGAGGTTTTGGTCCCTCGAGTAAGGTCGATGCTATATGTGTGCGAGAGAGAGTATCTCGACTGGTATCTCCGCATCTTTTCCCATTTTCCCAGTGTGCGCGCTATAATCTATATGTGATGTCCGCCTGCAGCGTCCCTTGTACGTCGTCTGTCGGTCGGTCGGACTTCCCTGATTATCTGCCGGTGTACCCAGTGTAACTGCGTCCCCCTGGCCCTGTATTCCCTGCCAGCCCGGCCCTGTCCCGTCCTGCCCTGCCCTGTGCCCCATATCATTGTGTGTACTAGTGAGTATCTATTCTGTCGCACCCAAAAGCACCATAGGGACCTGAATTTTTCCTAGTAATTTCCTTTGTGCCTTGTGCCCCTCCAGTGGCGCTGCTCCGCCGCTGCTCCCTCTGTCCGTTTTCCGTTTCCCTTCGCTTCAATCTCGATTCCATGCCACTGCCCCGAAGCCAGCAGAGCAGCCCGCGTCGCCTTCAACGTCGACGACTCTTAGTAATCCCAATCCCAGATTCCAATTCCAATCCCCGCGCCGTCCTGCTGCCGCTACTACGAGTTTGTTGCCATTTCCATATCGGGGCGCTACATCTTGTGGCATTATACACATATATTATTGTAAAAGAGACATTTTTGGTGGTGGTTCTCCACTTGTGGCGGTGGTGGCAACATTATATTTCGTGAAATCATTGTGGAAACAGTTCTATAATAATATTTGTTTGACATTTGAGGTTTGATCGATAATGATCTTTTGATCTCATTACCAAATTTCATTTTAACCTCTCGTAGGGTTTGACTAGCCGCAATAAGTAGGCAATACTTTTTAGGTTATGAATCCTAGATATTAAATATTAAGAAGATTTTATCTATGTAGTATTTTTAAAGTGTAAGCTCCCTTGATATTTATATTCCCTATTTAAATGTTTTGAATATAGCTTAGGTAATGTTACTTTATTTTTTATTAAATTCTTATTCTCATTTATCTTAAATTTTAGTCACAACAGAGTTTTTTTTCATAATATTATATTTTAAATAATTTCTTTACTAAAAATATGGAAAACTGATAACCCCCACATCGTTTCCACATTAACCTTTGAAAACTATAATGTCCCACTAGACCAAGTTATCCTTTGTTCATCTTTCCAAAAGGATATTATATATCTTTATTTCTCTTATGTTGCCATAGTAATTTTATTTCATTGTAATTTCTTTTTTTCTTTGTGTTCAGTGAAAAAGCTTGTTGAAAGTGCATTCGATAAAGAAAGCATTTTATCTGCAATCCCAGAGACCGCCCTCTGAATTGAATATGAAATTCACCCCCTCAAAAGAATAAATATAGATTGAGAAATGTCTTTTAATTCGATTAATGGAATTTATCATCCCCAATTACACTCCGCTCCTCCACCTTGTGAAATCTTTTGAGTCTAGTCATCCTGAGCTTAAGCAAACGTTGAACGCTTTTCCTTGGGGTCCAAGAAACACGAGCAAATCGATTCGTTCGAACCAAAATCGAACCCAAATGAAATTCAAGACATGCCACGACGATTGCGAATGGTATTTATAGGAGTCGGAGTCGGAGCTGGTGAGGGTCAGGAAAGAGGGTCGCCAGGTCGTACGACGACTCGTCGTCCTCTCCACATCTTTGGCACAATAAAGATAGATTAGCATCTATCGAAAGCTGTGCCAGCGAAACGAGAAAAGACGAAGTGCGAGTGTACAAAAAACCGAACTCAAACTCGCTGGAGCGGCGGCGCATGTCTGAAATTCAAGCTGTGGGCATCCTCATCATCATCCTCCCCAGCATCATCATCATCTTCATCATCATCGTAGTCGGAATAAGAACCTGCGGCAGAATCCAGGGCCTCTCCAGAGTCGCAGCTCAAGGGCCATCATCATCGGCCTCGTCTGCCGATGTCTGCTGCCTGCCTTGGCTGCCTTCCTGCCAGCAGCATCCAAAGCCCAAGAGGCTTATGACGAACCGACAACCCAAATGAGATGTACGGGCCTAAAGCCCCGCAGCCTCGGAGCCATTATAATGCGCACCGAAATATAAGTACTTTTAGTAGTAAGAAATAACGAAATAAATCGATGGCGAAGAGAAAAAGAAACTTGATTCACAGTCATTTCTCACGTTCTACGCTGGCCAAGTATCTCTGTATCTACATCTGGCTCTGGCTCTATATTTGCTTTCCAGATGAACGGGTATTCGTAGAGCAGCTCGCTCCATGAGCTTCGGGGGTTCGGTGTGAGGGTCCCAGAGTCGGGTCTTCACTTTTGGCATGCCATTCATTCGTATTTGGCAGACAATGGCAACGATTATGGCATCTCCCCACTCTTACATGTTCGGTGATTAAAGGGGGTCGCCTGTGCGAGAGTCTGGGATGATGAAAGAATCAATATTATGT
Source organism: Drosophila aff. chauvacae BK-2020 (assembly GCA_018903765.1). Lineage (NCBI taxonomy): Eukaryota > Metazoa > Arthropoda > Insecta > Diptera > Drosophilidae > Drosophila > Drosophila aff. chauvacae BK-2020. The sequence continues at coordinate 21,574,960 of JAEIGO010000058.1, forward strand.
ATACAAAGAGTAAATAATGGAAATTGAGCGTGGCATTAACAGGATGCCAATGGTTAGGCGGGGGACACTGATTTCCGTTCTTTCCCCTTGAAAGATCCCCGCTGAACTTTGCACATCACCAAAGGTATGGTACTTTTTTTTTTTAATTCCTCTTAAAATTAAATCAAGGGTAAATCACAAAATCTTTGGGAATTTTGTATATACTTTTCTATATAGGAACTGGTTCTTAATAAAGATAATTAATTGCTTCTTAAAATACCCATAAATAAATCCCCTCTTGTTCTCAGCAGAAGAAAAGTATCTTCTGTTGAGGTTTCATGTATAAGTATATATATACATTGTTATATATAAAAGATAAAATTACCTTAATAAAGTCTGAGAAACATTGCATGGCAGTTGGTCACGCCATGCCCACCCTTAGGAGCAAGTAAAGCCTGCGGAACCACTGGGGACTCGATGATTCTGACACAATAAAAACAAAAGTTATATCCAGGAGCGCTATATAAAAGCTGTAAATAGAAAAGGCCCCAGGGCAGCAAACGTTTATAATCCCAATAAAAAGCTATGCTACGTATTTCGAAATCCTTTTATAGGGAACAAAAAATAATGAATCTCACGCCGGCTGGATGAGAATATAAAAATGGTCATCAATTTTATGCAATGCCCAATTTATTTGGGAGAAACTCTTAAAATAAAAGTTTATTAAAAGGTACAGAAGCTTTGGATGGACGAAGATGGGAATACTCTTGTGGTTTTTAGGATAATATTAATAATTTTTGAGCTAGGCAGATATTAATTTAATGTACAAATAATATTTGCATATAAATTTAAGAAGTTATAATATCCTATAATTTGTTGTATGCTTTTCTGTTTAAAATATATATTTTATATATTATCACAATCTCTATGTACAAATAATACAAACTGCTGTTAGTTTACAAAATTTCTCACAGTCTGTTATGTACGATTCACCCCAAAATCTCTTTGACTGATTAGCCCATTATCCATGTTTCCTGTTCACCGAAAGATCTGTTGTTTAGACCTTTCTAAAATCCTTATAAAGTACCCACAAAAACCCACGTTGACTGTACCCAATTGTGTATTGACATACACGATTGCCCGCCGGTTATAGTACATCCTCCTGTCTGTAATGGTATATATACTACCATATAGCGCCCAAGGGGGACAACGCAGAAGAGGTGACAGCGGACGAGGATGAGGATGAGGTGGCTGAAGAGAGGTATGTATATATACTCGTAGTCCGTCCCGTCCTTTTGCTCGTATATCCCTCGACGGCAATTTCGCTTTCAGGGTTTTATGTCAGAGCTCTTAACGCGCTGGGGTTTCAATTTTGTTTTGGGGGCGCAGCCGTGTGGCAGTAACCTGAGCCAAAGTCTGTTGCCCCAGCCCCCAGTCCCAGCTGCTGCTAGTATTTGCACTGATGTTGCTTCTTCCACCAAATGCCCCTCCAGCTAACCCTACAACACTCGTAGGTTTTCCACACCAAGGCAACCTGTACGCCCTACCAGAGTGCTCTCCATAGTAGACGTCGAGCCCCGTCAGTTGAGCCGAGTCGAGTCGAGTCGAGTCTGACGTCGTCGGTCGGAAATCCTTGAAATGAAAGTCCTGCTGTAGCTCCTGCTGCTTCAGCTCCAGCGTCAGCTTCTGCTGCTGCTGCTGCTCAGGAGGGTTGCAAACGTATGGCGAGAAACTTTGCCGGAATCGAGGACGGATGGCAATGGCGATGTAGCAATGAGCCCCGGTTATGTAGTCGTAGCGCCCTCACACACTGCAAAACATATGTGTAATAAAATATCAAATCGATCGGAGATTCTAGAAACTTTACCTCTGTTCCAAACTTGGCTACAGTGAGCACTCTGTAAAGTAAACCAAATGAAAGATAAATGATTACAAAGATATTAGAAAGACTTAAATTATTGTAACCATAACAATATAATTCTGTAATAATTCTGTAAAGCGCTTGCAAAGTGTATTGCCTGGGTTTGGCGAAACCTTGCAGACAATTTCCTAGGTAGAACTAAGAAAATCCTCTCAAGACCCCTAATACCGATCCAATGCAGTTGAAATTGGTTAACTTGGACGTAATTGTCAGAATACCTCTTTCAATTACAAATTTGAAATCGAAATGTTTTTTAGAAAACTGGCTTCACTATTAAGATTTATTTTAGGAAAAGCTTCAATGCACCATAAACCTAAAAAAAAATTGGCTGAAAGTTTATAAAGATATCCACCCTTTTACAGAAGTTAACCTGTATTTAAGGACATCAAATTAAATGAGATTCGTACCCACCTTTGGGGGCATTGATACCATACACAGTAAAGCATATAAAATCGATATAAGGATACTATTTTTTTCTCTGCACGTATATGCTCGGTAACCTGTAAATGGACGTGTGTGTCCGTGTGTGCGTGTCCACCTCCTGGCACCGCAAGGTCCCTCGCTGGGATGCTGACTGCTGCGCTTCGCTGCTGGCATCCGCTCCTCGCTATTCGCCCTTCGCCGCCCTGCCTCCGGCTGTGCTACCCATCTAGAATTGATGTAGCACCTACAGGGTTCTGTTCCGGCTCCGGCACCGTCTCCGCTTCCCAGCATTACCCCTGCCCACTTCCGCACGTCCAACTCCAGCGCTGCAGGACACCTTTGTCCATCCCATCTGGCCCACAGCCCCCAAGTTCCCACCTCCAGCTACCCACATCCCTTTTCCCTTGACGGGCAGGACGCGTAAAGTTTTAGAGGACGAACGTAAAGTTTCAGCGCTGATTGTGCTTCCAGCTGGGGCGGCGAGTGGAGAAGCGTCAGGCGATTGTGTAACCTGGTCAAGGAGCGAAGGACCCACCCCCAAATGCGGCGTCCTGTAACCAGGAATCATCATCACCTTGACAATCCTTATCCGGGATTATACGTTGAGTATACATTTTAAGTCGCCATTACACGAGAAACACCACTCAACGTTATTTTTCTGATATACAAAGATACATTTATTTATATTTATATGAATATTGATTTTAACGAAATTTTCAGATGAAATGTTTTATATATATTTAAACTTAAGAAATGTGTAACTTCTGGCATTGAAAAATTCAAATTAGGAAATGATTAAATAATATTTTAGTGTTGATTATCTTACGTTATTCTACATCGAGGTTTGATAATGTGATAATTGAAATATCAAATGGTATATTGAGAAAATAGGAAACCAAATTAAAAGTTGTCTTATCAGATCACTCTAACTTCTTAGTAAACAAGCTCTATGTGCAAGCTTAAACACTATGATAGGAATATTTTAGTGGACACCTATTTAATAGAAGATCCCATCTCCTCAGCCCTTTTGCCAGTCTCGAAGATCTGCCTTAACTGGCTGAGCAGGTTTGTTGCGCGAAAGTTCTCCTCCATCAGTGCAAAATTCTCGAGGGACTGAAGCTGACGCAGAGCATCCTTGAAGCTCTTCACGCAGCCTCGTGTTTCGTTGCTGGCCTCTGAGTAGTGACCACGACTAGGAGGAGGTGCAGTTTCTGTATCATTATCATTGAAGGGTTGCTGCTGTTGTGGGGAGTGGTGTACCTTTCCTATCTTCGAGAAACTGTGTTCAGAATTATCATCCATCTTTCGCTTAATGGGTGTCTGTATTAAGCCACTCGCATTGTTTTTATCTTCCGACTCAAGTTCTACCGAGGTGCCGAGGCGTACGCAGTAGGACACAATGTTCTCCAAGTCCCCAATGCCACTCGCATTGTTTTTATCTTCATCCTCGATTACTATCAATTCAGTAGGAGTTTCTATAACCACGCAGTCATCATCGTCTTCGACTTCGGGCTCCAAGTTTTCGGTGGGAGTTGTTGGCGATTCTGTTGTTGATTCTGATTCCATCAGCTCCTTGAGAGCCAGGTTTATCCTTTGATCATGCTGGCAGCAATAGTTGATGATATCGCGCAGGTCCAAGGAGACGGGAACCCGGCGCTGAGTCATAGGAACACCCACCGAAAAGGTGAAGTTGTAGTGGTTCTTGAAGTGATCAAACCAGGTCTTGTCGGGGTAGAAGCTATCGATCTTCAAGATGTCCCTCAAACTAATGGCCACGGATCGCAGATTGCCAATGTTTAGCAGTCCCTTGTGATGCACCTGCGAGCGCTGGATGTACTCGTAGAGACATTTCTCTAGGAACGTGATCTTACGGACCTCCTCCGAGGTGGCTTGGTTCTCCCAAGAAGTGATCATTAGGGTCTTTCCGCGACACAGAGGTCGATCGACGGCCCTTTGATCACTGGTTGTGGGTGTAGCGGGCTCCGGAGATCTGGGCAGCAGGTTGCACGCCATGGAGATGTATCGTCCGCAGTATGACATGATGTGCCGTAAATCCATCGACCACGGTGAACTTCGGGTGATCTTAATCTGGCGATTCGAGAGAGTTGCGTTGTACGCGGCCATAAATTGATTAATCCAGCTCTTATCTGGCGTAAAGCCATCGATTCCAATGAGGTCGCGGAACTCGATGGCCCGCTGGAGGAGCAGCTCTTCGGTGATGTGTACGTTGAAATGGTACTGAGCCCTCCTGATGTACTCAGACAGGCAGTGGCCCAAAAAGTTCAGCTGGTGGAGACGGGGAGATTGAAGATCGAGGTGAGCGGAATGGGACTGGGAGGGTGACAGCAAATACATATTTACCTTTTTTGCCTGCGCAGCTTCATTTTTGTCGATCAGTTGCCGCTTTGATGGTTGAATTGGTGGTACAGCGTCAGCAGCCGGCGCCTTTTTCTTGTTCCGGAAAAATGCGGTCATGACCACAGGGAGCTGTTCTACGGGAACTTCCATGAAAACAGCATCAATTTTCTCGTTTGCCATTTTGCTTGTACTTATAAAGTAAATGCGTCGCGACTATTTTGCAGAAAAAGCCAAGAAAGATAATCGCTATCGATAACCGATAGCCGATTGTATTTAATTCTAGCATTAAGCGTTTCTTGAAGTAACTTTTTACATTCTGTTTCAATTCGCTGTTCCGATATGTTGTAACATCAAGATTTCTATCGGTGCTAGACGAATTCTCCCACAATCGGCGTGAAATATACAAATATTAACTCGCTCGATTTCATAATTAGAAAACCTCAACAATGGCAATGATGATTTCGAGTCACGTGTTGAAATATTTCAAAACAGTGGCACAATAAACTTGTCAACTTGCGGAGAATGTACATTGTCCAATTGTACATACATAGGTATGTACATACATTTCGTAAGCTTCTTCAGTGGGAAATTCATAAACTTTTCATAAAAGGAAGATAATTTCATACTCTTGCAGTTTGCAAGTGATGTATGTTCAAATTCAAAAGGATTTCGTAGAATCAAAATAATATTCATTATTATATAAAGGAGTTATATGTATGTATGTATGTATGTATGTATGTATGTATGTATGTATGTATATTCTTGATCACCACTATATAAATTAATCTAGCCATGTCCGACAGACAAATTTTTTTTACCCATTTTTGTCAACAATTTACACAAATTTTAATTTTTCTGAATTCAAAATTCAGTATGCAGATTTATTAACCTTTTGAAAGTTGTCCCAGAAAAGCTTTCCGAACTGAAATTAATGAATTTTTGGCTTAGTTATTGGTTTTTTAAACATTGATATCCCCATACAAATTGTTCATATAAAAAATCTATTTAAAGTATGTATATATACATCATATTTAAGGTCTTCTGATGGTACATATATCACTGCCAAAAGTCCAATGATTGCCAACAGGAATATATGTATGTATAATACAATAATTAATACAAAATAAAATGTTGGGGAACAAAATTTGACAAAAAATTGTCTCAATTTAAAATGTCAATTTGTAAACATAATAAAAAATCAGCAAAGAAAAGCACTTATCTTTTTTATCTTAGTTATGAACGATTTTAACGGATCCCCTATTCAATTACATATTGCAAGGGTAATCAAACTTCGGCTTTACGAAGTTGGTTTCCTTTCTTGTATGTACAATATTTTAAAGTTTTTTTTATTACAGGACAGATCTATGATATAGCGGAGGTGCACAAGGTTTAAAAAAAAAAATATTCTTTGAGCACACATGCCAGGTCATAACTCTGCGAGCGGGCAATGAAAATATCTACACCTCTAAACGTTATTTGCAGGAAATACTTTTATTCAAATGAATATAGATATTAAAGACATATTTCTAAAAAATTAATGCTTATTTATTATTAAGAAATTATTAAGTTGAGGATTCAAAGAAACGTAATAGGAAATTAATTCATAATATTTAAGCGTAGATTATTTTACGTTAGTCTAAATCAAAGTTTGGTAATGCGATAATAGTAATTATTTAAGACATATTAAAAATTAGGAAAAACTAAATTCGGTATTTTTAGATCACTCTAACTTCTTATGTAATAACATATTAGATATTTAACCTGATATCGTTATATTTACAGCAAGTTTATCTGCAAACTTAGACACTATGATACGAATATTTCGCTGGACATCTATTGAATAGAAGATCCCATCTCTTCAGCCTTTTTACCAGCCTCGAAGATCTGCTCCAACTGGCTGAGCAGACCAATTACGCGATAGTTCTCCGCCATCAGGGCAAAATCCTCGAGGGGCTTCAGCAGACGCAGAGCATCCTTAAAGTTCTCCACGCAGCGTGGCAGCGGTGCCTCATCGCTGGCCTCCAAGTCCTGACACAGACTGGGTGCAGCTGTAATTTCGGGCATTTCCACATTCACGACCTGATAATCAGCTATGTGGATCGGTGAGTGATGAAGTTTTTCGATCTTCAGAGAACTCTCCTGGAAATTATCCGCAAACTCCTCAATTGACGGTGTCCCTGGTGAGTTATTAAAATCGTCGTTAGAATCCGTTTTTATGGCCACGCTGTCATCATCGTCTTCGGACTCAAGTTCTATTGAGGTGCCTTGGTTCTGACCAGAGGTGTTCCTCGGGGTCTTCGCTTGATTTAGAACCTGTCTCATGTTTAATTTAAAGGTCTCCGGAATTATCGGCTGCACGTTGGTGGACGCCATTGACGAGTGGCGTACGCAGTGGGACATAATGTTCCCCAAGTCCAACGATATACGCGGTCTTTGTGTAATGTTAATCGAGCTATTCGCGGAATTAACGTTGTAGGCGGCCATAAATTGATTAATCCAGCTCTGCTCTGGCGTAAAGCCATCGATTGCCATGAGGTCGCGGAACTCGATGGCCCGCTGGAGGAGCAGCTCTTCGGTGATGTGTGCGTTGAAATGGTACTGAGCCCTCTGGGTATACTCGTACAGGCAGTAGCCAAAAAGGTTCAGCTTGCGCCTGCGCAGCTCGCTGGGTTCCTGGCCCTGCTTGCTCAGGATAATGGTGGTTTCGTTGAACTCTAGAATCGCTTCTCGGTTGGACACCACGCTTTTGACCTGTGCCACGCTGCATTTGTAGTTGAGAGCGATCTTATCGTACTTTCGTTCGGTGTCGAACTGACTAATGACAGCCAAGCGCTCATCCATCGTCAGTACGTAACGGAGCCTCTTTTTTGATCCGGAATAGGAGCTCTCCTTGTCATCTTCATTCTGAAATTGAAGGTTTATTTGTATATTAAATTATTGGTTCTAACATTCTAATATGTATTGAAATCTTGCTAAGTGAGTGACGGAATTTATACCTGTAGAATTTTGTATAATTAATCCATTAGTACTTACATTATCTGAGGTAGTTGCCTCTTTCAATTTTTTCTTTCTCTGCCTATTTGTGGTTATACCCCCAAATGCAGCCAATATCATACTCCTTTTGCGGTCTCTGTATTCTTTACTTTTTTGTGCAGATGTTTTGGCTGGAACTTTGGGTCGCCTTCCATTTTGACTTGCATCATCATCAATAACCTCTTCTTTCTCCTTAAAAATTTTGGTAAAACAAGTACATTTAATTATTTAATTCAATGTTTCTTCATCAATTAAAACTTACAATTTTTGAGACTTTTTTCAATATTTTGGCAGCATGATGTTGCAGACTTTTTTGACGCTCCCTGTAAGCTCTACTGCGTTCGGAAGCCGTTAGGGCTAGAGGTTTGATGGGCTTCAATATTTTTTTCATCAGTCTATAGCGCTTGGCGGCCTCTGCCGCCCTTTCCGCTGGAGACATGTTGGCCAACTCTTCGGTTAAAGGAATAATATCGCTACGATAATTTCACAAAAATATTAATATTTTGAAATAACCAAAAATCGACACAGTATAGATATATATTAACTTTTCTGTCATCCCTAAAACCCTATATCAAAACTCTTCTTGTTTATATTTACCTTATGCTAATGCTATCACCACTGTCACTTTGATTTCCGGTACTTATTGAGTACTCATCAAATTCCTCTTGTAGCTCATCAAAATTCTAAACAAACAAAAGTTATTAGATAAAAATGTAGTATTACTTAATATGTAAGAAAAATGTAATCAATTCTGCTTGGCTTACAATTTCCGAGGAAGAAGACCAGCGAATTGTACGCCTTTTTAAGGGAGCGTCACTGTCATCACTGTCAACTTGTATTTCTTCTATATTAGCCATATCCTGAATAAATAAAATTGTAATTTTATATAATTTTAATATCAATTTTAATTAATATCAACTTACAATTTCCGAGGCATTGGTTTCTTGTAGATTTATTTCACTTTGGGGACTCGGCTGTTTTGGCAGGAACTGTTGGTATCGGATTTCTGCTTCATATTGATCGGGTTCTGGATCATGATTCATCATGGCTTCGGCTATTTGCGATGAGACGGAAGATGTTGTGGTTTCAGCTTCAGCTTGCCTAAGTTTTCTACGCTCTCTGTACGCTCTATTGTACTCGGCAGGCGTTTTGGCTCTCGATGTGGGAATCTTTAATAGCTTTCGCCGCTCTCTGTACCGCCTGTTGGCCTCTGCCCTCTTGCGTTTCTTTTCACTCAATTGCCTACAAACAATAATGACAATAATATCACGAGGACTGCAATTAAACTGTCTTGGCTGTATTTACCATTCGCTAATCTCATCGTACAACTCTCCTGAAAATCGTTTCCTTTGGCGACTTTCTTTTTGGCCTGCCGGCGTGTTTTCAACATTTTTCTCCTTGCGACTCATTTTGTACACTAAAATTCGTTCCCAGATGAAGTCAATTGTTTTCTCTTCGGTGGCACCAGTGAGAGCAAAAGGTAGAGAGAGAGAGAACGAGAACGTTCGTTTTTCGTGACGACACTATCGATTTATCGTTGTTGTATTCAACGATGTTATCTCTTTATTAGAGTTAACATTACTTTAACTAAATTTATGTATTTAGATACATATGTATATTTGAATTGATTTAAATAAATATGTATTCATTTCATTTAGTTTGTTAAATCATTTCATTAGAGCACAATGATTATTATAAAACCAACGATATTTACATACATTTCCAAACTTAAAAACTTAAAACATTAGTAAAATTCCGGCAAAATATTTTTAGCCATTTGTTTTATAATTTTCGAATTAAAATAAAAAGAAAAATACATCGAAAAAGTTGCCGCCTCTGCAGAGAGCTCTGTGTTAAAACGTTTGTGCTCACGTGTACTCACTTTCCTCTCAGGGAGGTTTTTTAATCCCGCGCGCCTACCTCTCTCTCTCTCTCTCTTTTTGAAAATAAAATTGTCTCTGCTTTGAGTTGCAAATTATTATTTATTTTGCTTTTGCTTTTGCACTATTGGGAGCATAGAATTGACCTATAAACAAATGTGCAGCAGGTTTTTAGGCACAAATTGGAGCACACAATGCAATTCAAATAAATCTATAAACTAAACACATGTTCAACAGATTATACATACATATAAACATACATACGGACATCTGCTTCGCTCTCTGGCAATCTCTAACAAACGGTCGCTCAGTGAAACTGGATTGGCGAGTTTCGAAAGAGTATTGCAGATGCTCTCCCGATCTCTCACTAAACATACATAAATATTTTTCTATTTTTAGACGGATCGAGAGCAAATATTGTCTGATAAGAGAATGCAGAGCCGTTGTGTGCCAATAAATCTCACCCTAAATCAGCAATAACTTTGTTTGAATATAAAGTCGTTTATTTTTACCGCTTACTTAAAAATGTAATAATGTAGTTATGTTTGGAAAAATAATAATTAAACCATTTATTTAATTATTTGAATATAATTTATTTAACATTTGTGTTTATTAAGTTTCCTTCAGAGTTCTATGCCTTAATTTGAAATTATTTATTAGGAAATTCAGTTTTTTCAGTAATTAGTAAATATTTAAGATTAAAATAAAAAAATAATGAATTATGAATTATTTTTTTATGGAAACTAGGGGTTACTCTAGCATATAAGTATACAACAACTTTATCTGTAAAATTACAGTCTAAGAAAATGTTATTTGGAACTTTTATTTAGAAGAAGACCCCATTTCGGCAGCCTTTTTGCCCGTCTCGAAGATCTTCTCCAGCTGGGTGAGCAGGCCAATGGCGCGATAGTTCTCCTCCATTAGGGCGAAATCCTCGAGGGGCTTCAGCAGACGCAGAGCATCCTTGTAGCTCTCAACGCAGCTTGGCAGCAGTGCATCATTGCTGGCCTCTGAGTAGTGACCAGGACTGGGAGCGGGAGCAGATTCTGGCACTTCTGCTTCCACGGAATCTTTATCATTAAAGGGTTGATGTTGTTGGGAGTGGTGTACCTTTTTGATCTTCAAGGAACTCTGGCAGGAATTGTCATCCATCTTTCGTTTAATCGGTTTCCTAGTTGACTCACACTTATCGTGTTCATCTTCATCTTCATCTTTGATTTCTATCAGTTCAGTTGGAGGTTCTATGGCCACGCAGTCATCATCGTCTTCGCCTTCGGGCTCCAAGTTTTCTGTGGGAGTTTTCGGCGATTCTATTGTTTGTTCCGCTTCCTCGTTCTTGTGGGCCAGGGTTATCTTTTGGTCGTGCCGGCTGCAGTAACTGACGATATCGCGCAGGTCCAAGGAGAGGGGAACCCGGCGCTGGGTCACGGGAACACCCACCGAAAAGGTGAAGTTGTAGTGGTTCTTGAAGTGATTAAACCAGGTCTTGTCGGGGAAGAAGCTATCGATCTTCAAGATGTCCCTCAAACTGATGGCCACGGATCGCAGATTGTCCATGTCGAGGCGTCCCTTGTGATGCACCTGCGAGCGCTGGATGTACTCGTAGAGACATTTCTCCAGGAACGTGATCTTGCGTTTTCGTCGCAGATGGACCTCCTCCGAGGTGGCTTGGTTCTCCCAGGAAGTGATCATTAGGGTCTTTCCGCGATACAGAGGTCGATCGATGGCCCTTTGATCACTGGTTGTGGGTGTTGCGGGCTCCGGAGATCTGGGCAGCAGGTTGCAGGCCATGGAGGTGTGTCGTCCGCAGTATGACATGATGTCCCGTAGATCCATCGACCTCGGCGGTCTTCGCGTGATCTTAATCTGGCGATTCGAGAGAGTTATATTGTAGGCGGCCTTGAAGTGATTAATCCAGGGTTTGTTCGGCGTAAAGCCATCGATGCGCATCAGGTCGCGGAACTCGATGGCCCGGTTGCGAATCAGCTCCTCGTTGATGTCGCTGTTCAGATAGAACTGAGCCCTCTGGATGTACTCATACAGGCAGTGGCCCAAAAAGTTCAGCTTACGGCGGCGAAGTTCGCCGTCCTTGGGGCCCTGATTGCTCAGGATATTGGTGGCCAAGTGGAACTCCAGGATTGCTTTTCGGTTGGACACCACGCTCTTGATTTGCTCCCAGCTGCAGTTGAAGTTGCGAGCGATCTTGCTGTACATGGGCACAATGTCGTACTGCCGGATGGCGGCCACACGCTCCTCCAGGGTCAGCACGTTACGGATCCGCTGCATTCCTCCAGCGCCATTGCTCTGATTGTCGTCTTCATTCTGGAATTGGACATAATTATATTAATTATAATTATAATAATTAACATTTTCATAAAATAATAAATATTAAAAATAAATATTTGTAAATTATATGTATATATTTTTTTTAATCAAAATGGAAGCTAAAAGCCACATAAAAACATTTCCACATTTTAAATCTTATGTTTTTCAGTCGAAATTTAAATGGATTATTATTATTCGCCACCCACTGTAGTTCGAGTACTTACGTCAGAGTACATATCCACTGGCTCTCTTTTGGCTCGCAACGACTCTCTCTTCACGGGGGTTAACTCTCTCTTTGGGTGGGTAACCTTCTCTCTTTCTTGAAATGAAAATAGCTGCGCATAAGGTTTGAAAATAAACTTTAATTTGTGTAAATATTAAAACCAATTACGTACCTTTACTGTTGTTGCATTATTAGAAGCATAGACTAGCTTCACAAATAAATTTGCAGCAGGTTTTTAGGCACAAGCAGACGCGGAATCTCCAAATCGTGTGGCGATCGAAGACTAAATAAAACACATGTTCAGCAGATTATTTGTATATATATACATACATTTCGCTCTCCCCTGGCAATCTGTCGCTCTTCTGGCGGGCAGCAAAACCGGATTGACGAGTTGTGGGCGTTATGGGAGAGAGCTCTCTCACGCTCTCCCGATCTGCGTCTATTTTAAGAGGGATCGAGAGCATATTGAGAGAATCAGCTTTAACTGGTTCCAAATATTATAAATTTGTATATTGCCAATAATTAACCTACTGGCTTTGAATTTAAATTAGTTTTTAGTTTAGTTAGGTTGATGGTTAGGAATTATAAATTAATAGATGTTTCAATAAATGATTTTTTAAAAATATTTTTATTTATTAATACAAACTTAAAACTGCTACTACTTATAATGATCAGTTATAATTTTATAGTAGTAGGATTTCCATAAAGTGTCATTAAACTAAGATCACAGCTAACACTGAAAATCTTCATTTTTCGCCGGACTTATGAGGGCTGCCTCAACTTCAGACAGAAGACCGATGGCCCGATAGTTATCATTTAACATGGCATACTCCTGAAGAATTCGCACGTGCGCCAATGCCGTATTTTTATCATCGATGGCTTTCAACCCGTCCTGAATCGAGATGACTTCCTCGAAGTCTACTAACTCCGTCTTGGCAAAGTTCGGCGTCTGCAAATGAATCAGCAATGTTTAATAAATTTTATTTTTATATTATTTTGATACCCTTGCAGGTTATCATAAGGTTCTAAGCATAGTTAAAATTGCCAAAAATGCTTAACTAATTATACAGTTTTGTTAACCTAATAAAAAGGTACCAGCTTTCTGAATATAAATAAATGCATTTTTGGCTTAGTTATAATGATTTTCTTGATAAAACTGCAAGGGTATACAAATTTCGATTGTCCGAAGTTAGATATCTTCGTAGTTATTTTCTTAATACATGCCTCTTCCTCTGTTATGACATCAGACATAATTTCATCGTTAATGGACGACATAATTTCATCGTTACTGGGCGACATAATTTCATCGTTCATGGATGCATCAAGCGGCTAATATAAATTAATTATATTACATTTTGAAAACTATTCTGAAAGTTTATCGTACCTCAATCTCTACATAACTTGAAGGCTTAGTTGGATCCATTACCGTTACACTTTCCTGCATTATGCTGAAGTCAGTTACAGGCTGATAATAAAGTAAAATAAAGCTTTCAAAAAGATACATAAGATTATAATACAGGAAAACCCACTTCGATTTCCACCTTAATCGTGGCCTCAATATCTGTATTTAAGGCTGGTTCCACCGCTGCCGTCTATAAGGACTTATTATTGACAAAAAAGTAGGTAATTTTTTAATATTTCGTGGCCTTACCATAGCTGATTCAGAAACTGCAGTATTATTGTTTGGTGTACTCCTATTAGGAACCATTTCTACGCCATTTTGTAAAACCTTATGAGCCCATTTCAAGCACACCTTACAAACCTTAGGCATATTTTTCTTATTTTTATTTGCTCGCTGAAGATATGCACATCTTTTACAGGCTGTGTTGTCCATCTTTCTTACACCGATCTCTTCCTGAAAATTACTGTTTTAAAATAATACTGAATAGGAATTATTCATTATACTTACTTTGGATTTTAAAGCCACTTTATTGGGAATGCATTCCGTATCTGTGTTTGGCTTTGGCGTAGAAATCTGAAAATTAAAATTAGAATTAAATATTAACGAAAAATCTTGGAATATAAAAATTAATTTGATTTGCCTTACTTCCTTATTTATATTTTCTGGATAAGTGGCTTCCGTCATTGGTTTTGGTGTAGAAACCTGAAATGAATTTTAATTATGTTTAACAAATATATTTTATATTTATCTTATATTTTTTAAGCTTGCTTGAATTATCTATATGTGAATAAGATTCTCCCAATTTCAAGATCTACAGAGTTGGATTAACATAATTTTCTTACGTTTTTTCCAATATTTTCCAGCACGACCTTATTATTGGACTTCGTTTCTGTCACAGGTTTTGGGGTAGAAATCTGAAAATATGTATTAGTTTAAAATTATTTATTATTTTGTTTGAATAATATATTAATTACTAGCTGTACCCTGCCACTTTTCGCTGTGGCATAATGAGGTTGTAGGCATATCGAATGAGAAAGACAACAAAACATACGTGTTCAATCTATATATATAAAAATGCTCTGTTGGTGTATCCGAACCCTATGCATTCGAAAAGTTCTGAACTGTTAGAGCCCAAATTTTGAGACAATATAAAGTAACGTGTCAGCAAGAACATCAGATACTTTTTATATCAATATTTTACCCGTGGTCGCGAATAAACAGCTTTAGCTGCTATCTGTACACGTGCTTCAGCAATCCTTACCCTCTCGCGTTCATTCCTTTGCTGTCGACTTCGCAATCGCTGATCCTCAAGCCTTGCTGCACGGCTTTCTGCTGATTCCACGTTCACCCTCTGCCTTGATCTTAGTCGATCCGACGCACGCACCACTTCCCGCTCTTCCTCAGTCCTATTCGACGCGATTCTTTTCAGTTTTCTTGCATTGCTAGTACGACTACTCAAATTCGACTTTTTAGGAGGCATTGTCGTTTGTGGCTGGCCACAGAAACCTCTTCCTTTCCAAAAACCAAAAAAATAATACCGAATTGCCAGAGCACTGCCACATAAATATTATTTGGGTATTTCAAAATACAAAACTTGACGTAAATTTCATGGCTACCACATCCATAGATTCAAAATTTCGAATCTTACAGTCAGCAGGCAGCTATAAAATCAATTTTATTCGCGACCACGGGTAAAATATTGATATAAAAAGTATCTGATGTTCTTGCTGACACCTTACTTTATATTGTCTCAAAATTTGGGCTCTAACAGTTCAGAACTTTTCGAATGCATAGGGTTCGGATACACCAACAGAGCATTTTTATATATATAGATTTATCTTATATTTTTGTAAGCTTGCTTGAATTATTGGGAGAATCTTATATTCTCCCAATTTCAAGTTCTATAGAGTTGGATTAACATAATTTTCTTACGTTTTTTCCAATATTTTCCAGCACGACCTTATTATTGGACTTCGTTTCTGTCACAGGTTTTGGGGTAGAAATCTGAAAATATGTATTAGTTTAAAATTATTTATTATTTTGTTTGAATAAAATATTAATTATATAGATTCACCCAGACTTTGGATCTAGGCAGTTGTCCTTACCCTCTTGCTTGCATTCGCAGCCTTGCTACTGGTGGGAGGCTTTAGCTCCTTGACCTTGGCAGCCTCCATCAGCACCAGCCGCTGTCTCCAGCGCTCGCGCTGCACTCTGGTCTTTTCCTGCCACTTAACCAGAGCATAGATACCCCGCCGATGGAGGCGAACCTTGGCGGGATCGGACTGCTGCTTCATTTTGACTTTAAGAAGGGCCAGCTCATTGCTCTTCGCCTGGTAGATTTTGTCTATTGCATGCATGTATCTGACCACTTTCGAGATTTCGGCTTCCTGCAAGGCCTTCAGCTTGAGGCTGTACTTGGCCATGAGTTTGCGTAGCAGGACATTGTCCTTAATTGCCTCTACAACTTGATCCTTGATGGTCAGACGCATTGCAATGCATGTTTCTATGCGGTGAGCGTCTCGCAAAAGAGCAATCCTTGCGGATATAACTTTCACGCGTTGCGACATGGCCACAAGGTGGGATTCCAGGCGGGCAAAAACGTCTGTATTTGGTGGCCGGTCTCCAGGCGGAACGGGTCCCTCGGAAAATATATTTTTTATCTTAGAGCCTTCCATATAATTTACAGATTTTTAACCAAATTTAAAAGAAATATCTTGTTTATGTATCGAGAGTGGCCGTACTTTGGGTGTGATATTTGCCGGACAGCTAGAATGGTGTTGCCAATAAAAGGTTTGAGGTTGCCGGACTACTAAAATGGTGCTGCCAATAAAGAGTTCATGGATTCGATGTGGCCAGAATGCTAAGCTGGTGTTGCCAATAAAAACACAACGCAATTAACGTTGCCAGACTGCTGAAATGGTTTTGGCCATCAAAAGTAAAGGGCCTGTCAAATAATAATTATTATCTTTAAACCCCCCTCCTCCACCATGAAATTAATCCTTCGAGTAAAGGCCATCGTTTTCTTAATTTGTATATATTTTATATTCTTAATTCGATTCGACTTCTAAGAGAGCTAGAAAATATTCCGATTTTTTAAAGCTAATAGTGTATAATTTATTATGCCTATCTAAGCTCTAGTTTTTAGGTCTAGTCATTAGGTTACTCACTACTGGTCCACCTCGAAGTCCTTGGCCTTGGGCGGATACTGAATGGCATGTTCCGCCTGCATGAGCAGCCCAATGGCCCGAAAGTTATCCCGTATCATGGCGAACTCCTGGATGGCCCTCAAATGCTTCAATGCCTGCTCGGTGGTGCCAATGGAAATCTCTTCCTTGGTCTCTACGATGCTAACCTCAGGCTCGGCAGCGTTGTACACCACCACGCGATCCGTTTGCGGTGGTTCCCCACGCATATTATTGTTCCTTCTAATCTTGGGCTGCTGTCTGGCGGCGCTCTCGCCGCCATCCATGGTATGTCGCTTGCGATTGGGACGCACGGCGACAGGTATAACGACGGGCTCTTGATTTCCGCCCAGGATTGCGTCTACTTCTTCGTAGTCGTCGACGAGGAACGAGGCCATCGGGTTGGAGTGGTCATAATCGTCGTAGCCCAGTACCACCTGCGTGCCAGGCGGAGCATCGTCCTTGAGGATCTCAGACATCTGCTCGTAGAACGGCCAGTTGTGCTGATACTGTGACCCGCGCTCCGCTTGCTTGTTGCGGATGCAGAAGTACGTCTTCTTCAGGTTCCTGAACTTCCGGTCCAGCTGCACGGCATCAATGTCGGTCATCCCCTGGCGGGTCAGCAGGGTCACCATCTCCCCCCAAACGTCTTTGACCTTCCGTCGCGGGTCCCGAAAGTGCTCCTGCCGTTCGGTGTAAAGTGTCAGCAAGGTCTGGGTGTACGAAGTAGTCCACTTCCTATCTCTAACTGGTTTTTGTGGTAAGCATAAAGATTGGTTTCGTTTATCTTTTTTTGCAGTCCTACTCACGCTTGATGTCCATCGTTTACGTCCACTTGCTGGCAACCAATCCTCGGAAATTGTGAAAAGTTATTGATGTGACGCCTGGACTGCGGTTTTTCCTTTAATTTTTCCTAGACTTTGGTTTTTCCTTTTAGTTTTCTGACTTCGAATTAAAATTCCAATTCAGGGGAAGGTATCATGATCAAAGCAGCTGTTTCGGCGGTGTATCGATAGTGCCTATCGATAAAGTAGCACAAACTGGCGATGACATTTTGGCTACTGAACACTTTTTATTTCAAAACATGTGCAGTTTTGATAGATTTCATTTTTAAGGTTCCATTTAATGTTTAACTCTTTAAAGCTAGGTACTAACATCAACGAATTATTCTGCAAGCAGCTTAAAGAAAAATTGCAATATATTTTGATCGGGAACCAGTGTGACCAAATATCTCAAGGAAAAGGCGGAAAACGCGTACATGGGGTCATACTGACATGTCCGCACAGCTGTTTTATGTAAACAAACTTTATAAAATTAAATTATAATGAACAGGAACGGATTCGATATTGGAATATTATTTATTGATATATTCGCACTATATAGCTCAAGGCGAATAACAGGAGGCACCAACGCCGTCGCCGCCCACAGACGGTTTTTTTCCTAATTTAAAATGTCTTTTTTTAATTAATCCCATATAATAACCCTTATCATTACGGCTTTTGTACAATTAATGTTTTCCTGGGCACAATAAAAGCGCCTCATGCGAGCAATGTTTTTATTTTTGAATTTCCCACCATATCTAGCTTGCAAAATAAATAAATTAATTTATTTTGACGGCGAAATCACAGCTGATTTGTTTCTTGATCTGGCAACGCTCAACGCGCATTTTGATAGCTAGATTTCGCTTATGTTAGTACCCAAAAAAGCGACCATCAAAAAATTCTTCTTCTTCTTTTTTCTGCAAGCGTTTTTTTATATGGAGTTTTGGCCGCTTGCAGAATATTTCGTCGATGTTAGTACCTAGCTTAACCCTGTAAATAGTACAAGTCAATGTTATTTAAGTGCTTATTCGAGAAACTATTATTGTTAGTGGATTTAATGACTTAAAAATTGACCTTGGTTCGAAAAAGCCAACAAGGGGCATGCTACGAAAATTGCAATTTGTAGTATATGTTAAAACAAAAAAAAAGTCAGAATAAAAATTGTACAATAAAAAATTTAAAGATTTTTATAAACAAAAAGAAAAAAACTGAAAGGAAGAAAATGTGTTAATTATTTATGAAAATATTCCGCTGATGCGCAGCTCTGCCCCCTACCGGCAGTTAGTTGAACAGAATCCATTTAGTACTCTTAGGTAGCAAAAGGTGGCGCTTAAAGAGCTGTAAATTCAAGTAATAAATAATAGTTTACCTTATATTTAAAAAGTATTGATTATAAATAAGTTTCAGCCCAGAATTCGTATCAGAGGAATATGCTTTTGGATGTTCTAATATCTTACTATGGTTCTTTTAAATTGCATTTTGCATACTGCATACTTTTGGGGCTTTGAACGATGCATGTCAAACTGTTTAAAGGGAAGTAGGCATTTTTGGGACAAAATGGAATCTCTTTTGCCAGTGATGCTCATCTTTCCTTTTTGCATTGTTGGGACAAAATGGTATCTAATTTAGTGATGCTCATCTAGCTATATTGCACAGTTGGCACAAAATCGCTTTCTCATTTTCCAGTGATGCTCATCTAGCTATGTTGCATTGTTGGGACAAAAATGCATCTCACTCGCCATCGGAGATGTTCAAATACATAGCTATATTTCAAAATTGGGATATATTTCGTTGTTGGGACAAAAATGCATCTCACTTACCAATAGCGATGTTCATTTTGCAGAGATGGGACAATATCACGTCTCACTGGCCAGCATTAGCTATATTGCACTGTTGGGACAAAAATACACCTTGCTTACCACCGGAGATGCTCATCTAGTTGGGACAAAAAGGCATCTAACTTACCAATAGAGATGTTAATCTAGCTATATTGCACTATTGGGACACCAATGGAGAGCATATCTAGCTATATTGCAGAGTTGGGACAGAGTTGTCACAAGGAAAATATTTAATTTTTTAACCCATTAGCCCTCAGATATAATTGTTTGTAATATTTTATTTATTATGAAGTTTGAATTATATATCTGTCATAGGAGCTCTCGGTCATTTTATGTAATAAAATCAGGTAACTCCAAAAAAACATAATGAACATAAAATAGAAAAAAAACGGAGTTTTTATATAAATGTTGATTTGGCCAAAATGAATCTATTATCAATTAACTAAAGTTACAAACTGCAAGGGTATACAATTTTCATAAAACCAATCGAGCGTATCAAAATGTTAGCGCTTTTGAATTTAATTTCCGCTTAAAATATAAACAAAATTAACATACGCATGTTTTTTGTTTTTGTCATATGTATTTTCCCAGAAACACCTGGACGTGCAGCAGGGGATGTGTGAAAGAGTTGGTCAGCTGAGAAGATCTCAAGAAGCGCACTTCCGTTCTGGCCCAGATAATAACCGTGAAGTAGGAGTTGCAACCCCAGAAATGCGCTTTTTCCAGGTGACTTTTCTTTTCATTTCGTAGGGTCTCCAGCGAAGCGCAACACCGCCGAAGAGGTGTTGTTGTGCGTGGGGGTTGTCTTTGGACTCGTTAGACCCTCTAGACCCTGACTTGCCCTAAAATAGGGCCCGAAACCAGAGCCAGATAATTGTTGCGCAACAAGGCGAAGCAGCCAACAACTCAGTGATTTTCCCATGAGGAGTCGCAGTTGGACCAAAACGCGATCAGCGGCGCATAAAATGTGGGAAAATCAACTTGGATATGATTGACAATGGGCTCGCATTGGTCTTTGTTGCCTCCTTCTGCGGCCTGGCCTGGCCTGCCCATGGCAATGGCTTCATTATGCCGACCAGCTCCCACAGTAATAACACTTTCGGGCTGCCTGGCCTCTTGAAAATTGCACTTCGTGCTGGCGGTTTTCAAATTCATTTCGCCTCAAATGTGTGGCGTTGCCTTTGGGCGCCCAAAAAGGAGAAAAAAAGCCCGTCTTAAATCTTACAACTCCCGCAGCCAGAGTTAAGTTGCACTGTGGAAGCCAAGGTGAGATCGCTCCACTATCGACCCAATGGGGTTATTCTATCACGGATTATATTTCACTGCAGCAGCGAGAAAAACACAGAGGAAAACTATTAATTATAGTTTTTATGGTTTGTTGAAAGGTATATTTGATTCTTATACAAGTCTTGAAACTACAAATTAAACGGGAGCTTGGAAATAGTAATAATTAAAAAGGGTTTTAAAGCGTTCTTTAAAAATTCGTGATTTTTGTAATTGATTTTTGACTTGAGACTTCCAAAGACTTAATTTAATTAATATTTAATAAATTTATTAAAAATCCTTAATGTTTTCATTAGTTTCTAATAAAATATTTAGCTCTGTTTTTATACAAATGTTTTGTCTATCAAATATTGTAATTTAGCTAACAGGTTTAATCTAATTTACCTGAAAGTTGTTTATGCATTTTATTAAAGTTGTTTTTAAGCAGAACTCCGGCAATATTTTTTTAGTTTGTTTTTAAAATACAACTGAATAATTAATAGTACTAATAAAAGTACTTAATAATTGTTATTGCATAGATTCCTAATAATTACACATATTTTTATAGTTTACGCTCCTTTTCAGTTCTAAACTATGTTTGAATATATATTTTTTGAAGTGAAACCCATAAAAGACTTCCACAATTTGGGCTCCACAGTAAGGATACCCCACTGCTGCTGCTCCAGAGACAAGATCGGTTCATCGGGAGTTCAATGTTCGCGGGTCACGACTTTTGAACGACTGAAGCCAGCAGACATAAATCGGAGCAGGCACAACTTGATGCGGACTTTGACAGACGGCTCCTTGGACCCCAGTCAGTATCTGTATCTGGAGCTGGGAGCCCACTGGGATGTGAGGCCTCTATGCCGGGGCCACGTAAGGCATTTCAATCAATTGACGGAAGTGCCGGTGCGGCAGTTAGTGATCATGATCATGATGTATGTTATTGGCGCAGAGCCCGGTGCTGGCCGCAAGTGAGCTTGCCCATTTGCTATTTGTCAAATTTTCATTAGATGGCCATAAATTGAAATCACGCGGCATTTGTTTTGGCCAGCACACAAATAAATTTTCAGCTCCAGCAGCCGCACTGATTCTCACGATCTGAGGAGGAGGAGGAGAAGTCCAGGGAGGAGGACGGGGACTCTGGGGGGGCACTAAAACTTTCTAGCTGTTCACACCACCAGCTGCTCGTTGGATCCTCTGATCTTGGTCTTTTGGTCTTGGCCAATCGCCACCTGCACTTGGGAGTTAGCCAAGATCCGCCGGAGGGAAATATATAGTCATGCACTTGAAGAAAAAGTAAAGGGCAACATAAAATTTGATATAATTATGGCAACTAGTTTTTCCATTTTTAAAATATTTTTTAAATTATAATTTTGTGTGAAGAAGAAACCTTTTTTCTTTAATCACAGCAGCTTAGCATATTTCACTCATATTCCTTTCAAACTCATTGTGTATTTCCAGTTGAAAATCACAGTCGCTCTGAGTCAACGTAAAGGTAAAACATCGAAAATATCTCTAAAAAGTTTATACTATATTTTAAATATTTCAGAAATATCGAAGACAATGGGAGGACTTTCGGAATCTTTTAAGGCTTCAATTACTTCAAAGCTTGATGACCAAAAATTTCAAGCTCAGTTGAAGGCCTTCCAAAAGGTTCTTATCAATATCCTGTTCTTCTTTCTAACGCTTTATTTTCTGATGTACATGATATACGCAATGTGGCCCCTCTTGGTCGGCTTCCTGGGGCTGTACTACCTTAAGAAGGGGCTTCGCTTCAGGGCTCGCGATCTGTTGGATGGCTTCATCAAGGTGGGCATGTTCCTTATCGATTTGAGTGTCAACATAATGGTCCAAATTATGCGTTTCGTTACCACTTTCTGAATGAGTGTTTGTTACGACTTCAAAATGCAGATGTTCCTTTAATACCTTTGGACTGATTTATACGTTATTCAAGATGGTCCCTAAAAAATTCCTCCTGATTTCGTGAGGAGAATAAATAAAGGAATGTTTATAAATTATTACCACAACTCATACTGACACATCCTAGCTCTTTTTATTTTTCCCAGTGCAGCAATTGGTGCTAGGAGCTGGATCTGAGATGCTGAATCTGGTCTCCACACGTTCGAGTGCTCGTATATGTTGCTGGCTAAAAGCGAATTCCAGTTGCAAACCCATTTTTGGCACGATCGCCGTCGCCGCTGCGGTGCAACCTTTTTTGGGAAGAAGCCGCCGCTGCCGGAGCATTGATTTGGAGTTGGATTCGGATTGGGAATCGCCATTGGAACGCACACGTGGATGTGGATGTGGCTTGGACCAGGGCAATGGGGTAAGGGGAAATGTGGGTATCGGTGGGGGTATTCTCTGTGTGCTTTTGCGGAGTGAGAGTCTGCAGGTGTGTGCCGGCTGCTGCTGTATCTCTGGCTTCGGCTGGATCGTGATTGCTGGCAGTCCGACTTGGACTTGGACGCCGGGCATCCAGCTGTGAGAACGCACCCACTTGGCCAGCACTCTGGCGCACACACCCGCACATGCACACACACCCACTATCAGCGGGTCCAGACGAGGCCAGCGGTGAGATCGTGTTCATGCGGTGGCTTTATGGCCAACACGGAGAAAATATTAGGGGCATAAAAAAGTTAAATAAATATTTTACACTCTTAAAAAATGTTGGGGAAGAGAGGGGAATATTTTTGGGATGACAGGAAAAAAATGTTAACCCTTTTATGTGCCACAAAATAATCTTTAAATATTTTCAGTGGGTGTTTTTATAATTATAAGGCTGTTCTTTGGATTCAAAGATAATAAACTTAATCCTGGTAACCAATTATCATGATATTTTTATGGTTAAATGTGTATTTATGTATAATTTTCACAAACATTAAATTTGTTAATTACCTTTTACAGATTTTTCTACATATCTTTATTTATTTAAATTAAATTACCTTGGGTCTTAAATTCTTTTGTGACTTTGTTAAATTACTTAATAGTTTCTTGACTTATGTGAAATCTCCGAGTTTGCTTTATTTTTCCTAGTGTTTCCGGTCATATTTTCCTAGCCCAAGATCTGCACAGATACTTATTCCTACTCCCAGCATATCTTTTAATTTTCAATTAGCTTCAAAAACCCACAAACAAATAAAACCCTCACTCAAAAGCATTAAAATCTTCCCGATTTAATTAGTTGAATGTTTGAATCTTTTTGGTCTAGTGTAATACCTGCATAGATACTCAGATACTCGTACATGGCAATGGGATGTATGAGCTTGATATTCGTTTGCAGTTCGAGTATCTGTATCTCGGGCGAAGCGGGTACGGTGCTGATTGATTAATCATTGCTGGTAATTTGATTTTGTGCCTTTTGTGTGTGCAGTTCAACCGTTAGACGGCGGCCAGGCCCATTACTATTACTATATGGCCACGGCTACAACTCAAGTATATATATGAACATATACTTGTAGTGCTCGTGGCTCCCTCCGATCTGCTCGACAAGCCTCTTTCAGCGCTTTGATTGATTGTTTCATTGCATTTCGAGCACACTGGGCTTGAGCTTGGCATATTCACCTGGTTGCCAGTCATTTTCGTGCACTCTCAGACACACGACACACCGAGTGTGCTGAGCTGCTCGTTGTTCCCTGGATCTTAATTCTATTTTTTATATGTGCTCGGTTTTTTTTTCTTTTTTCCGCACGTCAGCTTAGCTGTCAAAATCCTTGAGCCGACTACAATGTCTAAATGGCTGCTGGCACACTTTTGATTCGGCTGATTAACAACTCGACGGCAGAGCTGGGCACACTCGAGCTCAATCGCTGCCGTTTGACATTTGACAGTTTTGCGGAGAAAATCGGAGAAAGATCGATGACAGTTTTGGCTGATCTTCGGCTTTGACGGATGGCTTTAAACGAAAGAGCTATCGATTAATGCATTTACTTAAGGCGATGAACAGCGCCGATTACATTTGAATTTATAATGTATATTTACATTATTTTTAAAGCTGATTGATGGCAGGGAAAAAGAGGCTTTAAACCTGTTAGTAAATAAATTTCCTACAAAAGAAAGGATATTTTTGAATCGTACTATTCATTTACTTTGTGATATCTTTAGAGTAAACATAAAACCTTCAAGCACAGGACTATTTCTTGATATGACCACCCTTTTTGCTCTTGCCCTCGGCTGGCGGTTCCTCCTCAGCATCCGTTGATTCCTTCGCATCTGAGGGCTCCCAGAGCACCTCGGCGGGATAGACTATCATCCGGTGCTTGCCCTCGTGGTGGATCACCTCGAAGTGATGGTATTGCGCCATCACCACGTGCGGCTGCTTGGCCTCGAAGTAGTCCACAATGGGCAGCAGCGACACGCCATGGCAGTTGATGTACACCACGCTCATGTCCAGCTGCAGGGCCGCCTCGTAAACTGAGGCCATCTTCCGGCCCCAGACGGCGGCACTAACAAAGGGCACCATCTCGTCTGCCAGGAGACTAGGCAGCTCGGAGGCATTGCGAAAGGTGTGCATGGTCACCACCGAACTGGGTTTGTCACTGCCAAAGAAATTCTGAGTAAATTCGCACACAATCACAGGGGAACCAGGCGTCATCTTGGAGCGGAAGTTGATGTCATCTGGTGTCAGAAGACACACCGTCTCCGCCTGGAGGCACTTCACCATGGCCACCGTTTTTAGGTACTGAGAGTGGGTGGCCGCCTGGTGGTGCATTGGCTCCATGGAGGAGCGTACTAGCTCACAGAAGGCATCCCGCATGGTCTCGTGGACAAAGACACTGGCCACCAGGCGTGGGGCAAAGGGCTGCTTGAGGCTGAGCAGGAGGGGCTTTATCGCTGTCTGCATATCGGCATTCTGGCAGATGACCAAGAGGGTGGGATCCAGCCACTTGTGGTCACTGCCATCGCCGGGGAACTCCGGCTGGCGCCAGGTGTATGGAGCCATAGCGTTGGGAATTTAATAGAAATAATAAACTAATACAAATATTTTCGATTTATACTAAGGTTTGGAGAGTGTTTATTCAGGGGGAACTATAGGAGATACTGATACATTACATTTATTCTAAATTTGACATTTCAAATGGGATTTAACCACACAAAAGCAACCTCTTCAAAATATTATTTTGATATTTCTTTAACAATATTTTCCATAATAAATTTCTTACATTTCAGCAAGAATTCCTGCCTTCCCATGAAGCTTAAATATGTGAAATCCTTTAATATTCCCGCTGATCTCCCCTGCCAGCAATCAATAACAATAATATGCCCACATAATCTAGCCTTAAAAACACACACACCACTCGCACACCCAGTTCAAGGGTTCATAGAGGCGTTGCCCCGCCGATAAAACCAGGGATCGGGATCCCTTTGTGGCGAGTCAAGCGCAGGACAAAGGCGGCGGCGACGGCGCTGAGTGACTGGAAGGCGTCGAGTCCTGCCTCTAAACACCTGGATTGAATGAGGGAATGAATGAATGCAAATATCTGCGATGGGAATCGCGGTGCGGTGAATCACATTGCGTGACGTCACAATGTCGCAGTACGTCAGCGACTCCTAATCGAGATCCAAGGATCTCGGCATTGGTCTGGGCCTTGATGGGATGACAACCCCTAATTGAGGTCGCTAGCTCTCGACTGACTTGGCGTACTCCGCCACCCCAAGGACGCACAGCCGCCAGGACTCAACGGGCGGCGCTAAAAAAAGAGGAATCGCGGAAAAAAGCCAAATAAAATAGTAGGCACTGAGGGAAAAGTTGAGGTACTAAAAACTAACATTTATATTAAGAGAGCAAATAAGAAAAACCTTAAAAAAGTACTTTAAGTAATTGTTTAATAAAGTTTTCTGACGATCTCACGGATCGTTCAGTTCTTAACTTTCCTACTTTTAGCTATCAATCTTACCTAAAATTTAATTTTGAAGACATTTAAGGGCTTTAATTTTATATTAAATATATATTTTATACCAATAAACTCAATAATCTATTTATAATAATTTTCCAAATAATTTCCCTCAGTGTTTTACCGCTTAAAACAGCGCGCAAAAGTGCAGCTGAGGCGCTGACGCAATCGTGGGAAAAGTTCCCAGAGCAGCAGCAACCCTGCAGGGCGACAACCCTTGGCAAGGAGCCACACAGCTGGTCAAGATGAAGGCCTTTCTCTCTCCTAGCATCTGTGCATCTGCGCCTGCTCTGGCGTGGTCCTTCCCTGCCAGATCGATGCCGGGCTCCTGGTTCCTCGACGTCCAGCTGCCGTACAGTCGCGTCGCGTTCCTCGTCGTCGCTCGTCGATGGATGATGATGGCCTAGGATGATTGGATTGGCTTGGATGGACTCGGGCGGACTCAGTGCCGCATATGTCAACGCAGATACTCATGTATCTGTAGCGGGAAATCAGTCCAATTAAAAATAATAAAGGTGCAACTGCAACGGCAGCTTGTTAGTGCCTTGGACGACCAAGATGGCAGATTGCATCCGAAACAATAGAGGCGGGAATCCCAGTTAAAGCCCCTTCGTGGCCCCATCGAAAATGGCCTCTAGGCGCGTGGGAAAGCCAAAAATGAGGAAAATATACAAAAATAATAATAATATCCGCACCTGCCGCGCCTCTTTCGAAGGCGAAGAAAACCTGCGTTTCTCCATATTTGGCTTTCAGCTGAGATATGTCTTTGCTTTATGGGTTCGTGATCGAATCAAAAGCGCGGCCATAAAACCGCTAAATTGCAGAATTCTGCCAACAATTTGAGTGGAACACGAACGTGCACTGGGAAAGAATAGTAGTGAGAGTTTCAAATTAATTTTAAATGAAATATTAACCACAAAAATATATACTCATCATACTAAAGAAATTTAAGCAAGAATAGATATTAGATTAAAATCCAAAGCGTACTTTAAAGTTTAATTAAGAATATATAAAAGTGATTTCCAGTAACAACTTTAAATTCCTATTTTAAACTTCTATAAGAAAAGAAAAACTTTGCAAAACAATATAATAACAATAAGAATATTAAACTCTCAAACAAAGACACAAAAAAGTTATATTAAGTTCAAGGAACTCGGAACTCCATCTCGTAAATCTAATGTTACCCTTAGATATGGTTTAAGCTTAAAAATAAGGAGCTTTTCCTGTCCTTTCTTAAAAATATTCATAAATTGTAATAACTTAAATTCTTGATTTAATTTTAATCAAATTTTGCTCTCTCTGCAGCCAAGTTAGCCCCGCTGACAATTCTATTTGGCACGAGCTCATTAAGCTCCATTTATATGCAACCTGAGCCATGACTGGTCCAAAAAAGCCGCGCATGCAAAGCTGCAACAGCAGCCGGTCAGCCGCCTCTCGATCTCCCGATCGCCACTCGATCCACTCGAGAGACCCCACTCCAAATCCCCATCCCCCATCCCCATACCCGGCCACTTCCACATCCACATCCATATCCAAATCCAAGCCCCTCTCCATACACTCCATGGAACCGTTGACAAGTTGTTGTCCGTTGTCGCTGGCGAATGATTTACTGGCTCTCTAGAGAGCTTCAGGTCGCATGCCAAATGCAAAAAAAAGAAATAGAAAATAGAAAATAAAAAATAAATAAAAATCAATTCTTGGTACAAAACTCAATTACAAGTCAGGTGGAGTGTTGGCTTTGGCCAACATGCTGGCAACATTCTTGCCATGTCGGTCATAGGGCGACACAAATAAACAAATGGAAAACAATGTTGAAATATTTTAATTGCCTGCCGGAGCCCGACATCGAAGGCTTTTTGTTTGTAAAAGAGTTTAACAAAATATGTTAATTCTAAATCTTATAAATAGTATTTTAATGGTGTGTTCATTTAATATTTAATTGGGGAAAATGGGAGTTTATTTAGGTCACGTAAGAATTTCTTTTTTATGTATGCTAATTAAGTTTAAAGTTTCTAAAAGTCTCCTTATTCAGTAATCTATTCCTAGAAAATGTCTAATTAATTAAAAGTTCGTGGAAGAATTTTTGGCAACTTTATTTAAATAGGTTCTATGTAAAATATCTCCTTAAAATAACAATTTTGTAGAAAGCAACTCACCAACATTCTAAAGTCTAATTCTTATTGAAGTACGCGTTATCTCTTTGCCTTGAGAATTAAATTAAATTAAATTCGCTTCAAATTTAACCATTTTAAAAATGAATTCCTTAGGCTGTTTCTTTATCTATAAAACGCCCCAAGTTTCCCCTTATTTTGCCTCCTTTTAACTCTTCAAGACTTGTAGCTTCTGCACCTCTTTTATTATATCGACACCTTGTCACACATGAAGAGTTATCTCCTCGAGGGGGTCATCAGGTCATCTGACAGTCAATCAGCGGCTTCGTCTGGCTTTTGAGCTCTACAAACTGGTTTTTTCTCACTTTGGCATAGAATGAAAAGATGTTAAATCTTTTTTGTCAGCTGCTGAGGCTGCCGCTGCTGTTGTCGCAATTAGTTGTTCGCGGGAACTCTCAACTCCACAGCCTCAAATTTCACTGGAGCTGCGATTTTGAGTAATCATCGGCGGGCGGAAATCCAGCAGAAGAGCTGCAAAAGTAGCAACTCTTGACCCACAAACTTGACAAATCCATCAGCGGCATTACGCCCCAAGAGAAGACTCTAGGGGCCTCTCCCTCGATCGTAAATCAAATGCTCGTAACTTTTTCCGTAAATCATCAGCGGCGGGGAGGAGGCGTTGCTGGGAAGATTCCACTGAAAAATCATAAGTCACTGCACGTCTGGGTAGTCATCTTCATCTCCGCCAGCTTCATCTCCACCAGCTCCACCAACAGCTCCACAGGTGATGGTCGTGGCGGAATATGCAAAGTGTCAGTCATAAGTGACTTTTTTGATTTTGTCTGCCAGCAGCAATAACTGCGTTGCAGCAACAGCCACCGCGGCAAATTAATTATAGCCAAGCCATATTTTAAGAAATATTTTCTTGCTAAGGTTTCTTCATTTTTTTTATAACAGCAGAAGGTACTTCCTATTTTTGTTGGAAAGGGTTAACACGGGTTTTAGGGTAAGCCAGGCTGGCGCCTAAAATATAGAAAAGCCTGCAGGAAGTCATGTAATTTAAAAAAGTATGTGCAAGATTATTAAAAGATTTGAGAGAATCAAAGAATAAATTTTTAAAATATAGCAAAGACTTCTAAAAATCATATAAATCCCCTAAAAACCTATTTCATAGTCTTAGAAAATTCCCACAAATGTATTATGAATGCTGCCTCAAAGGGTATTTAATCCTTCGATCCCTGGGTTGAACCTTGCTTCCTTTATTTATTTATTTTTTTTTATAACCTGACAGCTTTGTTGCATGTTGCATGTCCGCGAAGCACCTTTCACCTTAAACTGTTTGCTTTATGACCTCTTTCAGATGGATATTGTTGACGGCTGTGGCTGTGCCGGCCTGTCAGGTGCTTTTTTCCTTTTTGTTTTCCCCCAACCCCCCGAAGTGTTCCCTCATTTCGGCTTGCTTGATGGCTGCCTGTCCGGTTTGACATGCCCGAGGGCCAGGCCAAGCCAAGCCAGAGTTAAAGCCGATCCTTCTAGGCACCTTTCACTCCCGAGAGCGAGGTAGAATCGGGACACCGGCTTCGCACCTGAGTACGTGCAGCTTATTGGTCTTTTTTCTCGGACCTCGTAAGTCTCTAATTAATCGACTTTGCCTTGGGGCCTTTGCCTTGATTAAGCCCAGCTCTCCGTCTTCCCTGGCAGCGTTTGAACTTTTAACCCGCGGCCATAAATTTCGGCAAAAGATGTGAGATATGGCGATGTCGTCGTCGTGGTACGCAGTCTCTGCGAGGAACAGCAACTCCACAGCAGCAGCAGCATCCAGAGATGACCAAGGTACTGGTAATTATAAGAAAAGAAAGGTACAGGAGTAATGCCTAAAAAGTACCTAGGGAAGGTATATAGTAGATTATCTAAAAATAGAAGAATCCTTAAAGTTGAACATCTTTTTTCTTGTGAATAAATAAAAGTATAAATCAAAAACTCTGCAAATATCTAACCAAATCTCAAAGTTTACAAATATTTGTACCTAAGCTTGTTATTTATTTTATACCTCTTTCAAAAAATACCCAAAAAAACGTGTGTCAGTGCCACCGCTTTGGCTAAAAAAGAGTCATCATTAGAGCTAAGCACCAACGGAGGCCGATGTCGATGTCGTTTAGCATGTCGGCTTTATGTCAATTAGATGTTTGTCTTCGATTAAGTCCAAGCCACTGGGCGAGTGCATAATTTGGCGCTTGTGACAGCAATTTGCCTGCCTCCAGCACCTCCCCCAAAATGGGTGTGTTGTGTCTGTGTGTGTCATCCCCGCCCTCCCCTTTTCACAAGTGACATTTGACGCACTTGTGACTAGTGTGAGCCCCGCCTTCAGGCCAATTTTGACCCATTGACCCATCGAATCGGCTTGATTGATGTTTTGGGTTATTGCAGTTAAGGAAATTATAGAAAAAATCGATGGGTGACACTGGAAAAAAATTATAAAGAAAGCATATTATATTATTAGTTTACAATACTTGTCTGGCTACAAAAAGTATACGCCTTGGAATATGTAATGTGCATATGTGTTTTCTTATTAAATACTAAATAAAAAATATAAAGCCTTCAAATGATAAATTTAAATTAGAAATGCCGGATTTAAGCTTAATATTTAAAAACACACAGCTTTCAGCCATAAGATGCCATAATCTAAGACAATAATTTGCATTTTTAGGTGTGAGATTTAACAGAGTTTTGTCAGCTCACCTCGCCTAATAAAACCTTTAAAAATGTGTAAATTATTCCTTACTTTCTATAATATTATTTTATTATTTCTAATTTAGATATAACTTTCTAAAAATCCCCGGTGTACCCGCGGTTTTGTTGTGTTAAACACTTTGATTGCCCCTAATCATCGCAGGTGCTCGTGCTCTTTTGCCGGGTCCTTGGTTCATCGGTTCATTGCGTGAGTCCATCGAAATGGAAAAGTGGAAATTCGAATTGCTATTGATTTTCCCTCAATTGCGGGTTAATTCGATAGTTGTGCCATGTTCAAATTGATTGATGGCCGTAATTTGGTAGCGGAAGCCCAGGGAATCCAAGGAGTGCGCTTAAAGCAATTTTCTGAAGGGAAGCTATGGATATTAAACTTTATAAAATATATAAAATATACTTTCAGATTTCTGTCACGCCTTTAAATATGTTTCACTTATTTTTGAGTTGACGAATCTGTTTGGGTTTCCGGCTTATGTAGATCACCTGCAATTATCGTGTATGGCCTGTGGCCAGCGACTTAATTCGTTATTAATTGCACGGCTCAGACTGACGCGAGACTACCCCAGACTGATTGCCGCAATTTGTTGTCTTGGCCAACAAAGCCCACGAATTTGGCTCAGACTTATCGGGAATAAGCGATATGTTTGGTGGTGGCACTCCTTTGGATTTTTTTCTTTTTCTTCGACTCCAAAAACTCCCGCTGGCTTGGAGCGCCAGCACGCTCCCAACTTCGAGATAGCAACTACCCCAACTTGGCTCATTAATAAGCGCCGTCTTTAGGCTAACGTTGGCAGGCACTTGAACCACTTGTAAAATGCAACATTTGTTTGAGCGATAAAATCGAGTCCAATAAATTCACAATGAACATACCAAAAGGTGCATAAAATGCAGCAGACGATCGCGAGATCTGGATACGAGTGCCAGCCCCCTGCCTCGCAGTATCTCCGCCTGTATCTGTATCTGCGAGTATGCGATGCATTCTATGCACGATGTCGATGCAAAAGCCAATCCGCCGCCACCGCCGCTGCCGACAAAGCCAACTGCCGGGGAATGTCGGTTAGGAGGAGGTCGGTACCGGGTCTCAGGTCCCGGGTCCCGAGTCCCAGTATCCCGTGTCCCATGTCCCGTGTTTGGTAGCCACTGGCCACTAGCCAGGCTAATAAACGAGCGACCACCGCCAGCTAAAGAGACTGCGGTGAGCGCGACAAAATAAAAAATAGAGTTGTACGACGACCACCTGCAGACCAGGTCGCTCCACCAGAAGACCCCCAGCCGGAGATTCAGAGTTGGAGCCGGGACAGGGATTACACAGGGGGAAAGTTTGACCTACTAACTGAGGGAAACTAAAACAAACATTAAAAGAAACCTTTAGGTTTTATTTATAATAAGAAAAAGAGTTCAAATTCTTGTAAAATATATTTCTTAAATCACCAGTATTTTTAAAATTAAAATAAAATCATAAAAGCATATATAAAGGTTATTCAGTGCTTCATTTTTGTCACACAAAAGACTTCCCTTCTGATTTACTCCTTTTCTAAGGAAAAATAAATATTAAACTGATTGAATATAAAGAAAACTTAATAGTTTCAAAGTATAACGAATTTAATAAAATATATTCTTTTGTTTTATAATTTTTATTTAACAAATCTACCCACATTTCCCTCCAGTGCACTGCCATGCAGCTCTGCCATTTGTCGCCATGCCGCTGCGTGGCACTTGTTGTCCATTGAAATGTCGCCGTGTGCCTCCTAAAATATTCAAATCTCCTTTTGAATGCCTTGTAAAACGAGGCACTGACCCCCAACTCGTAGATCCGCCTCTGCGTCCCTCTTTGCGTGTCGGTGTCAGCCAGAGGAGACGAAGAAGCTGCTCCAGTTGCCGGTTTCGGAGAGGTCGCGTCGGCTAATGTCTTCCAATGTGTGTGGGCTGCGGCCATGTAGAGGGATTGTAATTTAAGCTTCTCTATTGTTTAGGAAAAGTCTTTTGTATATAAGGAAATTACTGCCAAGCGGTTCTTCTTCTGTTAGAAATTCTTCTTCTATTAGGAAGTCATTCAAAAGAAAGAAAGTAGGGTCTGAGCTTAGAGAAGATGAAATGAGTTACATTTATGAAGATAAAACTAGTTATTTATATTTACAAGAGATCGGGAAGGAACCTTAGTTAAACCAGTATCTTTTTGAAGTTCTTTAAATTATATTTTCTTAGTTCATTCAACAAAAAACTATTTAAAACTATCATTACTAAGGTTTACTTGTGTCTAGAGTACTTACAAACCTTTTTAACTAATATAATTTAAGAGTAAACCCCTTTTCCTGATACCATTTATCCTCTAAAAAACAATTTCCTGATACTCCAGACAACGTAGCCTGTCTGATGACCTTAACGGGTCACACCTTGCCGTACCAGCAACGTGTATTAATTGTCCAACATTACCAGTTGTCATTTGACCCAAACCCGGCTGTCTGGCACTCGAATAAGACTATTTCAATTTCCCAACAACTCCCCCAACTGCCTGCTGTGTAAATTGAATCAGCAGCAGCACCCAGAGCCACGATCGATCTATTCGATCTCAGAGCCAGCACCAGTACCCAGTAATGGGAATGGTTGTGCCCAGATACCCCATCGAAATTGAAAGAGAATGCTGCGTGTCGATTGCATGTTCCGCAAACTAATCGAACGAATCGATCAAATTCTCAGCGCCGTCGCAACACGCAACCTCTGAAGATCTGAATTGTGGGCCGGGCTCTATATAATATACATACATATATATATCTCGATAGATATAGGAGACTATAGCGGTAACTGGCTGGCGTAACGCCCGCCGCTGGAATTCAATTATGACGATTGCTTATAGGCGCGATCGCCGCGGCGAGCCAATAAACAAATGCACGGACAGCAAACGTACGTAATATTTAATAATAATAAAGCACGCGGCTGCTGCCTGGACCAACAACTAAGCTCCCCAGCGCCGCACTGCACTATTTTTTGTGTAGTCAGTGGTGGCGCCTAAGGGGGTTAGGGTGGGGTCTTAGATGCATACAATTAAATAATACAATAAAAAATGAGATATAAGATAAGAGGGAGAGAGAGAGAAAAAGAGAGCGCGAGTTTGCATTCGAATATTTCGAAATTTGTTTTAGAATATGATAAAGGCTTTCAAATTTTATCCATTGGAACATTTCTTACTTTTACTATGTTAAAAATATTAATTTTAGAGAATTTTTTGTGGTTTGTGCCGCGGTTGACATTTCTGGAGAGTTACCCATATATTTTTAAAACTGAGTAGACCTAATCACGTCCAGCAGAACAAAAATTGTGAATTTTTTCAACATTACAAACTATTATTTCAAGGGTTTACATCATTAATATTGTAAAAACAAAAATATAAAAAAATGTTTTATTTCTATGTTAAATTTAGTATGCAGATTTATTAAACAAATATAAACTTACATAAAAAATTTTGCATATTAAAATGAATTCAGTTTTTGGCTTAGTTACATTTTTAACGATCTACCAAAAGATGTCATTAAAAATTTTTGATAAATATAGATTTTATAAATTATAATATTTCAGGTCCTTTTAAGGTCATAAGTTTAAAATTGTTTCCTAATTTCTCAAAAATTTTAGAATGGTCAAACGTTTTTTAAAACTAAATATTTTTATTACGTCTCGAGAAATATTTTTCTATTGCAGTATCATTTTTCTTGAAAATCTCCCCTTTTAAAAAAGCTCCTTTCCCGCCCCTGATCTAAGCTGGTGTTGTTACCATTGGTTGTTTTGTTGGCGCCCGGTGGCCATGTGGTTGGCTTTGGATACACCACCCGCGCCCAGCTTTGCTAAAAAAATAATGTAAAAAATACAAGAAAAACGAGAAAAAATGACTACGGCAGGCGGTGAACAATAAAACTTATTTATGTCTCTGGTCAAATTTGCGTTGCTATTTTGGGACTTATTTGACAGAGCCCCGGCGTTTTGTTATTGTTATTATGGGCATTGTGAGCCGGGCTCAGATTTCGGCTTAGCTTCCATCTCCCAGCTCCCTGGACCCTGGAGATTCGGGAGACCGAAGAGTGGCGGTGCCAAGTGGTTTCAGCGCCTGTCTTTTGTTTGGTCGCGCCAAAAGGTTTACGACCTGTTAATGTCCAACTAGGCAAACTGCATTGCCCATTCGGGCTACCAATCCTAGGCCAGAAAATAAAAACAACAAAAAGACACACTCCTACACGGCTGCTTGGATACGCAATTTGGCGCACATTTTGTTTATATTATTAAATAAATTTCGTGTCGGACATATATTTGCCCGTTGCCCGTGGGGAAGGTGTGTGCCGCTGATCCGCGTCTGACCCGTGTGTCTCATGATCTGTTTCTCCTTCCATGTGGGCCGGGTAATAATGTTTTGAAAGACCGAATGCGAAACATGTGGCATTATGCATTATGCATAGATCTGAAATTGGTTGGAAATTGATATATGGCCTGTAAAGTTATTATCTTGCGTTGAATATATTTCGATCTGGGGTTAAAAACGCATTACATTTTAAGTGTTTTTATTTTGCGAGATCTGTTGAGCGATTATTTGGTCATAAAAATTATAGCAAAATAGCAGACACCTAAAAACAATCATTAAATTTGAGTACAATTAATTACAGCGTTAGGTTAACTAAGTGAAATGTGCAATATAAGCATAAAATAATGATTAATATAGTAAGTTGTTACCACGGCTTTCATCTTCTTTAAGCTGCTAGATATAAATATCAAACATTAAGTTTAAAATGAAGTCCTAAATTGTTTAATTTTTGTAATATTTGTAGCAAATATTGAATACTTAATGTTCTTGCTTATAAAAGTGAATATATTTTTACATAAACACACCCATGACTCACAATTTAATTGCTTTTTTAAGAATTTATTCTCCTCGAATTGGCATTTTGCATATTAAGATGAATCTCAAAGCGGTTTATTTAACTTATTTTTTGTATATTTTTCCAGCTGCACTAGAACTTTTGACTCATCATCTTTATTTCCATACAATTTTCTCAGTTGCACTTCTCTGTGGCTGAGGGGGAGGAATAGAGTTGATTAGATTAACATTTGCACTGACATAGGGGCAAGCGCATTAGAGAACTATTTATTTCCGTTCCCATCAGCAGCCTCCTTCCTCCCGGTTTTACAATATTTTTTCTTAAACTAAAAACACTGTCAAAAAATATGAGTTATCTACTATTGAATTAAGTTATTTTTATATATCAATATAACAATTTCTACATCTTAAAACGCAATGCGATCAGTAAAGATATTGTAGGTACTGTAGTAGATTAATAAATAAAATAATAAAATGGTTAGTCATTATTAATTTTATAAATTCATGAGAGGTATAAAAGCAAACACCTGTCGAAGCACGAATTTAGACTCAATACAATATATAATATATATTTAACAAGTAATACCTCATTAGAATAAAATATTGTATTTATTTTATTAAATATTTGATAGAACCAAAGCTCAACCTTTTATTTCCCCTTTAAATATCTCATTTCATAATCAAACAAAGCTCCTATTTTTCTTCTTTTCAAAAATACAGTTGCTATTGAACTATTTTCTCTGTGCATCAATTGTCATCTTATCATCGCGACCAATTGATCGACTGGCCTCTGCTGGACATCGCCGCAAGACAGGCAGCCCACATAAGCGCACGTGCACTTAATTTATTTCAATAAAAACATAATTTCCAGTCTATTATCCGCACTCTCCTGCACACACAGAGCCGATCCAATTAAGCTTTGAATTTGGTAGGGAGTGAGGGGATTTTTGGGGGATCATTTCGAGCGTTAATCGCACCGAAAATTGGACACGCCGACCGCTGGCATTTATGTGGGCTCAGGCCTGGCTCAGTCTCTTTCGGCATTCAAATTCAGTGTCTGCGGTGTTCTGTTCTCAATACTCGTACAATAAATCTCGAATTACATTATGCATATGAAATGAATGCGGCTTGTATTAAATTTCGTAAAGTGTTAAAATGGAGCCCCGACAAAAAAAAAAACAAAATCCGAATCCCAATCGAAATGCACCATAAAACTGTCACAGACCTTCGGGATCGGACATAAAACATAATGGTACCCGACTTGGGGTCACGACGTGACTTCTTCGAGGTCTACATAATCTATCTCTCCGCTTTTTCTTTCAGTTTTTTCTTTAGTTTTCTTTCACTCGAAAGTTCTGCGGCCTGGCCTGGGAAAAAGAAACAACAAGCGACTCGAAAAACCTCGGAGACAGTGCCGAGTCTTGTGGACGTAACCCGATACTTCATATTGCCATGGACATGGATTGGGTCTGGACAAACATGACACTTCATAATTCGCCCGGCCGAAGGCAAACAGACTAGTGTACACTGTGTGCACCAGTTTAAATTTATATGCCAGCATATATTTGTATATAAACATATATGTACCTTTGTCCAACTCCAACTTGGGCTTTGCGTGGTGTGTGCGTGAGTCGCCGGATCCACTTGTTGAAGTCTCCGAATCGAGTGAGGAGTGCACACAGACAGTGGGTTCAAATGGGGAAACTTATTGCATAATTTAAACTATGATATTTATGGGTAAATAATATAGTTTATATTCAATATTTAATTATTGTAGAAAGAAAGTAGAAATATTGAAAACAGACTGTATAGATAAGATATTTGTAATATATTTTATGGTATTATGACTCTGCTTTTTAAATTTGTACTAACTTGTGATAATATATACAACCCATAAGAAGTTCAATTTTGAGTTTAAAACTAACATTTTTATTTAGAGATAGATTTAAATAGAGAAAACCGCGTTTATGAAATTGGAGCATAAATGTTGTTAAGGAATTAAGAGACTTTGCTGCCTTTCACTAACTTATGGTCGTTAATCGAGCTCAAAGGAAGATTAACATTTATTTTCAAGGAGAGATTAGAGATTTTAATTAAATATAAATTAATCTAATTTGATTAATATATAATTAAATGGGTTCAAATTTCAATTAAGACCCCGCATTATTGCCTTTATGAATTTTAGTTATTTTTCGTAGAATATATAAACTTAAGATCGGCAACATTAATGATCAAAAACCCAAATGATTTCAGTTATTATCTTAATTATTATTACATTTTTCTGCACAAAATTCACCTTCTATACAAGCCTGAAACTATTTCCCATATTTTCTCTGAACAAATTCCCAAAAGTCTCCACTGTGCCGCTCCTTGGGACGGACATTGGCTGTCTTTGCTAGTTGCCATGAATTACATTTCTTATCAACGACTTTCGCTGCACTAAAAAGCGAAATGTCTCCGACATTTTTGTGTGTGACATTATGAGTGCATTTCCTGTGGCAATCGGATCGTCTGGACTTGAGGTCCGACTTTCGTTTGACTTTGGGTCTCTCGGCTCCAGTCTCAGTCTCAGTCTTAGGCCGTGTTTGCTCAACTCACGCGCTGCACTTGAGGACTTAACAGCCATATTTGTGTTGTGTGCCTTTATCAAGACACGATGACCTAATGCTGGCTAAATATTTGCTCCGATTCATGGAGTCACGGGTGATAAGTGCGATTACATCAACCTGAACTGCCCTGAACTCCAGACCCCGAGAAAGAGCTCCTTCTGATAGAGTGTTTTAGTGGGAAAAGTCATTTCCCTGAAGCGTTCTTAATCGCGTGTTACATAAGAAGGCACATAAAGATATGAAAGGGCTCCACCAGGAATTATAATAATCAGAGTTCATGTAAATGGAATTCTCGGGAATTCCTCCGATCGGAATGAAGTTGGGTGGGGGAAGAATACCAAACAATCGACAAGTGCCTGAGCAGGGCCTGGCCAGGGCCAAATTGGAATAATTAAATGCCTCATCGGTGGCGAGATAATCGGCCCCCTCCGGTGCAGCGATAAACCTGAAACCCACCACCACCACCATCGACAGGCAATGAACCCGGGCACAAGATCCCCACCATTCCCGATCGCCAGAGAAATACCACATGCAGGGTTCGTCGCCATATCACAGACGTCTGCACTTGTTCGCGACCTCTGTCCCCGGGACTGAGTCCCATCCCCAGGCATGGCATTCCTCAATCCTAAACTCAAAACTCATTAATATGCTCGCAGGCAAAGGCTGCCCCTGGGCTGGGGTTGAGGATGAGGATGAGGAATGGAGCTGGGATGCGTTGGCATTATGCGGTTTGTTTGCCCTGCCCGACGATTAATGTGATGCGTGCATGCCACGCCCCTAATGCCACCAAGCACTTGGAGAATTTACCACTCAGATAATACCTTTTCTATATACCTTTTCTCAGTATCTTTAAGATTGAAATGCAGCAATTTCTTCCAGTGCTTGTGCGTGCCTTACCTCGCTCTACCCATGAAAATTAACAAATCTTTGGCTCATTAATTTGAACACTTGTTCCCAGCCAGCCTCGGGGCGGGATCAACGCAACAAATAACAGGATGAGCAGCAGAGGCAGAAGCTGTGGTTCCAGGAGCCACATCCTTTGGGAAAATTGAGTCGCCTTCTGCATACAATTTGTCCTTAATCAGTCGCTCTCTTAACGCTTATTAAAGCCAAACAAAAAGAAAACGCATCCCTCGAGAAAGACGTGATCTTGGTGAAGGAACTGCTATATGGTTAGTAAAATGGTAATGCGAAACCGAAGCCAACCAACCAGTTGCTTGTGTCGGCAAAATATCAAAAAGGTCACGGGGTTCCTGGAATGTCAACAGAGATTTCCACACGATGCACACGTGCAAACGCATTGCCTCAAGTGGATTTCTCCATGGCTGCCATGGGAGATAGCACCACATGGACGAGGGATAATGCAGAGGAGACACGGACCCACAGGCGGGGTAATGATTTCAGTATTTCAGTATGTCAGTACCTGCGATAATGCTTCACACCAAGCAAACAGGACGACGCCAAGTGGAAATTATGAGGATAGAAACACACACACACACACAGGGTCACAGGACAGTGGAAATATGGATAAGAAGACAAGTGTCAGGGGGTTTATTAAGAAGTATTTGAGAGTTTAAGAACCAGTTTTTTAAATAAAATATTTTATACTAATTTCTACTTGTTGAGATATAATTTCTGAAGTTTTTGCATTGAAATAAATAATTCTTCAGCTATGAAATAGATATTAAGAGATTCTTATATGTGCTTGGTCCCAAAAAATCATTTGCGTTGAAAACAAATCAAATTATTATTTGAAATCTAGTTTTCATCTAGTTTGCTTTGAAGAAACTGCATATAAAGTCAAAATATAATTCCACTTGAGAATCATTTTTTCAGGGTGTTCTAAAATATACGAAAAGAAGAAAAACTCGACCCTATCATAATGGAGCAAGTGACTGTGATTATGGTTTGTCTGGTAATATTTGAATAATGTTAAAGCTATATGAAGTTATTAATATTGTTTTTAAAGTATCTCTTTTCGCTGCTGCTGATCCTAGTCCCAATAAGTCTGATGCGTCATGAGGATTTCTTTAAAAACCGGCACTCATTAACCACAGAAATCTCAGTTAAGCCCGAGACCAACGGCAACATATCCCATAATATTAAACTCTATTCCGCATATAAATAAGAGGCGCTTGAAAAATTTTAAAAGATTTTAAGAGACTTGTAATAAATAATATCAGAAAACTACAACTCACCGAGCAACCCCCGCTTAGATAACTAGACAATTAGCTAACAGTCATTCCTCTTCCATTATCTCGGGCCTCTTTCTGGCTATTTGTAGGCAGAGTTGCCCTGGGAACAAGTGTCCCATCGGGAATAGTTCGAGTCATGGCTGGGGAATGGCTATGGGAATGGGCATAGGAATTGGGAATGCAACCGATAAGATAAGGATTTCTGCGGCGGTGGTCCTTGGGCAGCTCGGACCTTCTCCTGGCTTCCACTCTATGGCTACCTTCTCCTCCTCCTGCCTCGCTGGCTGCTGACCAGGCAGAGACAAATGTTTGTTTGCTCGGACTTTGATAGCGAGCCGAAATTATCTTTGGACAGGCCGGGCCGGCTTTCGGTTTGTCTTTTGGCCTGTCTTCTGGGCTGTCCTCTGGTCTTCTGTCTTCTGATAAGCACATGCAGACAAATTACACGGACCGTCGAAGAGTGACAGTGCAGTTAACAATCTACCAAATGGCGAGAGGAGAAAGATACAGGGGGACTCCTATGACTTGATTTTAGGTCTATCAGAAAGTAAAAGCATACAATAATTATATAAAATGTGAAATATGTATACTATTCTTAGCTAAATTATGTAATTTTTGTCTTCGAGATGGAGTATATTTTACATTCAAATAAATTCCTAGTTTATTTTCTATCCATTTTAATTTTAAACATTTTCTTTTTGGCTTGCAAATCTTTGTTTAGTTAATAAATTCAAGGCTTCTCCCTAGTTCCCTTAAATTTAAATTTAATTTAAGCCTTTAAACGTTTTATTTTAGCCAAGCTGGACTGTAGTTCCCTTTCCAATTTTTGCCATAAGGTGGACCCATCACAATCTTGGGCATGCGTTTCACCTGTGACAATTTAGCGCGCCGGCGAGTGGTAAAAATATGTAAATTATGTGCAGCCTGATGATGCCCGAAGGCGAAGGCTCCTCCTGCCCAGACTGCAGATTTCGGCACCGAAAGGAAGTTTCTTTCCATTTTTGGGAGAAATTGCCAATGTCTGACCAAATAAATTACGCGGATGATTAATAAAATGCAGTAGGAGCCGCCGCCGCCACAGCCGCCAATCGGAAAGTTCAATTTGGGGCAAAATATTTTTATCGCCTCCTGCAGTTCCACCTCCTTGGATCCGCCAGATTCCCCCAGCTCCTCCTGCTGCAACCATCCACGTCGACTCCTTCGGCTCCTTTGGCTACCGCGCATTCCCATAAATTAAACGCCAAGTTATTTGAATTCCCTTCGCTGCTTCAGGACCAAGACAGGCGGAGATTGGGTTTGCTTCCAGCCTCAATCTTTGCATCTCCCCCGACTCCCGATGGGAGCACTTAGAAAAAATGATAATTGAGTTTATGAACAAAAAATTTGAATACATTAACTGACAAAGAAAATATTTACAATATATTTTTTGAATATATTTACAAGCTCAAAGCTTGCCTAAGAAAATTAGCTGGGATTTTCTTTAAAATCTTTGATATTAATTTTGTTTTCTTGAAGTATCTTTTATAAATTTGGCTTAAATTTCATGTATTTATATTTGGCTATACGTTTTCTTTCAGTGTTCCAACCCTTTTGTTTTGATTTCACTCGGCGCTTTTGTCAAATGAATTTTGCAGCTGCCGCCACATACAAAATTGCAGCAGCAACAGCCCCTCGTTCCATGGAGAGAGAGCTTCCTCCTTAGAGGAGGACGAGAAGCAACAGGAACAGGAGCTGGTCCCTGGTCTGGGCTCTGGCCAATGTTGCCGCTGGGCAGGAAGACACTGATTTGGATACTGTAATTCGTATTTGTCCATTTCGCGTCTTTGGCAATTTTTCCACGCTGCTCAATTATCGTGTTTCATGTTTGCATTCTTCTTGGGCTTCTGTCGCGCCTCTTGTGTTCTTCCAAGGAGTTATGGGGCAGGAGGGGGGTACACACATTTCCTGCCCAGAACACTTTTTCGATTTTCGCCAGGAAGGTGAACAGGAGCCCAGTCCCAGTCCCGATCTGGGTACCCCAACACGGTAGCTTTTGTCAGATTGTTTTTTCGGAAGGGCTTTTGCGTTTTGAGGGAGTTTGGTGACTAGGAAATGAGTTACTTTTGAGATATATATTTTTAAATAAAGAAAAATTATAAATACTATTAAAAAATGAAGAAAGAAACCTTATTTCTTAGAAAGGAATATCCCTTAGTTTCGAAATCGCATAAGAAAAATATTTTACTGGACATTAAAATTAGTTGTCTTTGCAAAACCAATATTCTTTGGTTTAATTTATCACTGTATATATTTTATTTTTACTAAAAATATAGGAGAAAATTTAAATTAGATGTTCTTATACAAATTTTTAAAATATCAGTTAAATTGATGGCTATTTTTCACTCTTTTACCAAAGCTAAAACCGACCAGACTTTCCCCCGAATTATTTTTAATGGCTCCCCTAATGTATCTGAGGTGTGTTTTTCGGGCTGTTTTGTTTTCGGCGAGAACCCAGAATCAGTGCCCTGCGGGTAGGGTATCCACACAGCCACAGCCACGGCCACTTCCACACCCGAGTGTCTAAATTGCTGAGCATGCAGCGCGGCGTCGTGGCATGCAACAACTGGCTGCAATTGTAAATTACCGTCTTGGCCACATTTTTGCGCATTTAGTCGCGCTTCGAGTGTTGCCTTCGTTCC
Source organism: Drosophila aff. chauvacae BK-2020 (assembly GCA_018903765.1). Lineage (NCBI taxonomy): Eukaryota > Metazoa > Arthropoda > Insecta > Diptera > Drosophilidae > Drosophila > Drosophila aff. chauvacae BK-2020. Next base: position 21,618,701 of record JAEIGO010000058.1, read on the forward strand.
GTTCCGATCCGCTGAGATCCGCAGCTGCCATCCCGAAACTGCGACTGCTCAGGCCCAGAGTCAGAGCCAGGCTCAATCGCAATTACAATTCACTTTGCGCCAGGACGAAAGCGCCTTTCGGCCATTTAATTTGCGGCTTGGATTCGGCTCCGCGGCCTCCGCTTGTTGTCGGTACTTAAGTGCAATTACGAGGCGAATCTCGATCGCAGTCACTGTGCGACCTCTTTTGCCACATCGTGAACCTCTCTTTTTTTTGGTTTCGGATTTGTTGAATAATTCTGGGGGTAGCCCAGGGTTGCCAGGGGGAGTTGGCCTGCTCATCGATGTCGCTGTAACTGAAATCTTAAGCCACGGCATCGAGGTTTCCCAGCAGGATCAGCAGCAGTGAGAGAAAATATAGCAAATTGAAGAAAATGTGTTTAAATTATGTTCTTTTACAAATTTTAAATTAATAAATAAGAGCTGCCAAAGCACTATACAAATGTAGAAGAGGAAAAACGTTGCTTTAATTTTTTCAGAACTTTCAAAATGGTCTTTAAAATAAAATAAAAACTCCTAAGCTTGTTTTTAGTCCCTGGCAGATTTTACATCCATGCTTTTTGTATGAGTAAGTCCTAGATAAATATTTGTATTATTATATAATTATGATTATAATGTAATGTAATATATTATTATTAAAGTAAACTTCCAATGCATTAGCTTATGAATTTAATACACATAAATAATTGAATATATGTATTATATAGTTATTCCAGAAATATTTCCCGACTATTATTTAATACTTATTCTTTCAAAAGGTTCTCCTATATTGTAAACACTCAAAGTACCTTAATTGTTGTAGCATTTTTCATGATCTATTTAGTTGACTTCATTACTAATTTGTAATAATTTTCTCGCAGTGCCTCGAATGGGTGTTTCTGCTGATTTCGGTGGGTTGCATGTTCTCTTTGTATGTGCAACATTAACGGGAATCATGTGGTGAAACTTTTAATGGTCCGCGATACTGGGGCTGACTGTAACAAGAGCTTAATTTGATTTGTGTTTAACATTTTGGGCTGCTGTTGGACCGCCGCTCTTTTTGGGTTCTTTTCTTTTTGGTCCAAAATGCTGATGAGGATTAAACACGAAGACCCGCTAATAGCAGGGTCTGAGAACGGTTAACCCATTGGGAAAGCTTAAGAGGCTGGGACATATAAAATTGGCGTCTAATTGGGGATATTATGGAGGCTATAGTATGCCACTTTTATAAATAAATTATTGAAAGTCAAGTGGAAACTTTAAGGATTTTTCTATAATGGAACTCGCATAGTACCTTTTTAAATATATTTATGCTTTATATTTCTTGGCTTATTATATTTTATTTTAATTATTCCCAACTCCTTATATTTTTCCCTACTTCCTCGCACTTTCTACAAGGGTTAACGCCTTGCCCTGACAGCTCGGACAGGCAGCCAAGGCCAGGTCTGAATTATTTTCGGAGCTAGAAGCAGAAGCCACTTGGCTAACTCGGCTACCGTCTTCGTCTGCTGCTGCCACCGGGTGCAATCTATGTCAGAGTTTGACTCGTAATTAGGCTACTTGGAGTGTCTCGAGACAGGGGATCCCATGATCCCATCCGATCCGATCCGAAGCCATGCCATCCGATAGAGGTAAATGCTGCAGATGCCGCGGAGTAGCAAAAGCAGCAGCAGCAGCTGTGGCGCGAAAATTGTTAACACATTGCTGTCACAGCGGCTACCGGATGGATCTGGATGGGATAGATCTTGGCCAGAAGCCTGCAGATGGAGCACAGGCTGTGGTGGATCTCTAGTTCCTCTTATCGCGGCTGACGGACCGTTTAATTGAAATTCGTTAAGCGGCGGCCGGCGAAATGGGGAAAAACAGAAGGCCGGCATTCCGGGCCGCCTGGGAATGGGAAATGGCCAAGACGAGAGTCTCAGTTGGCCAAGACTTGGCTGCCATTTCCAGTCGAAGTCGTAGTTGCAGTTGCAGTTGCAGCTGCCAGTCGCTGTTCCAGTTGGAGTTGCAGTCACAGCAATCCACCCGCAACCAAAGTCTAGTTGGATAATTGCAGTTGCTGTGCCGCGGCGTAAAAATGCTAATTAAAGTTTGCTTGTTGTCAGTGGGACTCTGAGACATGGACTCCGACTGACTGAGTCCTAATCTCGGGTCTGGCTCTGCCAAGGGTTGTCCCGAAAAAGAGGCAAAATAAAGATTAACGAGCCAAAGAAATCGTTGAAGAAATGAAACCAGTAACTGATATAAGTTGAGGGAAAATCAGGGTTGTCAAAGGTGACTGGGGAAATACTCTGAGAGGTGGGAGAAATATTTGATATATTTAAGGGAATATTTATATAATATTTATTTATCCTTCAATTTAATATGCAATACATATTCCTAAGACATATTTATTTATTAACATTGTTTGCTAGTAATTTAAATATTGATATCATTTTTGAATATGTATGGTACTTATATGTCATTGAAATTTAACAATATTTTTTTCAAACACACCTTAGTTATTTCGAGATTAAGTTATGAATTTTAATTAATTAAATATTTTAAAATATATGCCCTAAGAGATTTTTTACCCCTTAGGCATGTGCTCAACCATTTTAATAACCTAAAGATACGTATTAATAAAGGAATTTCTCTTTTATATACCCTCCACAATTTTATCTGTTTACTATACTAAAATAAATAATAATAAATAAATCATAAATATTTCTAGTGGGACACAAATGTTAAACATATTAAAAATACAAAAACAAGCTGATAAAAATATTATACAAAAAGCAGATAACCAATGTAATTAACCATAAGGAAAACAAACCCAAAGCAGATAAAGATACTACAAATATCTGAGAGATACAAAAAAACCAACCTTTCAGCGCAGCTGTAGAAGCCCAAGGAAATCCAAAGGGTATCCCGAAAAAATGAGTTGGGAAAAAATGCAAATTGTTCGTTGATGAATTAACAAAAGCGAAAATCGTGACTTATGTTTTTGGCAGCTGCAAAACGAACCGACAACTGTCCAGTAACTTGTAGTCAGTCGTTGCTCCTTTACGCTCATTGTTGCTGGCGTGCTTTCCTTGAATGCTGCAGATATGTACCTATATATATACACATATATATACAATATCAACTCTAGTCCGATTTTTGCGGCTAATCAATGACGCAGCTTTTTGGCCCAGAGAGCGAACACCTGCAAGATCAATGGCTGATGGCTGATAGCTGATGGTTGATGGCTGATTTCTGATCCTCAGCTTCCGCACGATAAAGCCTCCTCATTAATGACAGAACAACAACAACTAATTTGATTGCCCAGTTATAATGATTGGCAGAGTGGCGGCTGCCCTAGCTGCTTTTTATAGGTAAGTATGCAACGGAATCGGATTCCCTAGCTGCGCTCCTTTGCTCCCGCACGTTTTTCGCGTTGAACTTCACTGAACTTGAAGCTGGAAATTGTTGCCAACTTCGGCGAAGAGGAAACATATATTTTTAAGGCACTGTCAAATATAATTTCAAGATCTTAAAGCATTTTTTATAAGAGAAAAATAAAGGTTTTGGTTGTAAACATATTTTTTAGGCTATTATTAACTACTATCTTTCTTTCAATCTTTTTTAAAATATACCTTAATTATTTGGATGCTAATAAATAAATGTTATACATTTTATTAAGAACTGGAACAGTCTAAAAATAGTCTATTGCAACTAAGAATCGATCAATCTATCCCCAATTAACTTAAAAAAAATACTTCATAAATTCATTTATATTTTAAAACTGTTCCCTTTTTCTTTCTCTGCCTTTTGAGTCGTGATTTGAGTGTCGTGCGAAATTTTTTGTTCAACTTTTTATGGTTAAAGGAGTAGTATTTTTCAGCTTGCACTCTGGCACTGAGCCGAAGCCTGAACTTTGTGCAGTCGCTTAATTTTTTACCCCGCATAAAAAGAGAGCTGAGCTGATCGCGGAATGATCGCCAACATTTTAATGTGCTGAGCTCTGAGCTTTTGTGAAATTTTTCGACCATTTAGCTGAGTTTTTCGTCGTTTTGTTTTTATGTTTGGTTTTTGGGGCTTCGAGTGGAATTTTAATGCCTTCGCACACCTGCGCACAGGCGCAGTTAACGGTAACCTTGTTTCTGGGCCAAAAGGTGGAGATTGTTTTTATAGCTGGCGAAATTTTGTGGCTGTCTCTGGGGGTTTATTTTATTTTTTTATGAAACTTTAATGAATGACAAAGAGCGGTTATTAAATATAATTAAATATTTAAAATACTTAAAGAGTTTTAAGGTTAAAAGCAAAATATATATAGTTTTAGGAAGCTATTAAACCTGATGTTTATTTTTTATAAAATATCAATACATTTCTTAAGCTGTAAAATATATTTTACAAACCAGAATAAACTGAATAAAAATATGTCTAAATATAATAATATACCTAAAACAATACTGCGACTTTTGCACCCAGAATAAAAAGGATAAATATTTAACAAATAAACAGATTTCTATCCCGTTTCATTCTGAAATATCCTTTTGGCTTTCTGACTCATCACGTAGTTCTTTCTCCCAAATCTTTTGACGTCCCAACAAATGCACTTTGCCTAATTAAAATGGTTCATTTTTTGGGGTGTGAGTGAATGGCAGGTCTTAGGTTACTCATAAAACCGGACACGTCATGCCTTTTTTGGGACAATCACAACAAACTAAACTACCTGGGGTCGAGGTCTCCGCAGATGAGCAATGAAATGAAAATCCTTTCCAATCACAGCAACAATATCGTGTTTTTAATGGCCGATGACTCAACCTCGTCGAAGAAGAAGGCAGAGATGAAGAAATGAAATAAAGAAACAGCTCAAATACACACACACCTGAGATGGCTGCACACCTGAGAAACGAGAAATGCATGCAGGTGTCAATCGCCGGCCGAAGAATGGTCAGCGGCAGTGCAAGCAGCAGCCAGCGGAGGAAGCAGCCCCGAGCAGTGCATACCAACAAAAAAAGGAGAAGAAATATACACTGAACAAAAAAATATATAAAATAGAACAGAGAGAAAAATAAAATATATTTTTGAATATATTTTCAACACTCAAAATGTCTATGCTTAGCCCATAAATCTCATAAAGCCCATAAATCTCATTAATAGTATGAATTTCTATGATGTAATTTATTTGCCTATATTTATGAATGAGTTTATTTTAGTAAAAATATTGCTGCTGTAATTACCAACATCTTCTAGTTGCCATTTCATGATAACCAAGCTGACTGAGGAAGGAATAAAAGCGTCCTTGAACAATTTTACATAAATGTTATAAGAATTCCCAGAGCTTCGGTGTTTATATTTCTATTTCTATTTAATTTTTCTTATATTTTCTATTGCCCAAATTTGTCATATTAATTTTTCTATGTGTTAACTGAAAAAAAGTCTGAGAAAAAAAGGAAAGAAAACCCACCGAACGCAGGCAGACGCATTACAAATTCACACCAAGTGGCACCCACAGCCGCAGCTCAGCTGCAGAAACATTTTCAAGACCAAGGAAGGTGCCAGGGGCTGGCCGAGGGCTCCGCGGGGAAATGGTTAATCATTTAGGTATAAATCTCGATCGCGTCTTTGTCTGGCATTGCCCGTGGGGGCTTACAACCAGCCACCAGCCAGTGACTCTCACACAAAAACGCGTATCGAACCATTAACGTCCTTGTCGGCCTGTAATTTTACACTGGCGAAGAAAGACCAGCGAGCTGCAGGGAAAAATTATAGCAACCAGCAGCGGAACTCTACTAATTGGACCCATAATCATTAATACATTTTGAGTTTCAGTGTTCTTTTGTCTTGCAATTTAAGGCATGAAAGTATATTTGTTGATAGTAAATAGGAGAATATTAAAACAATGGAAAGAGGTTAAATTTAAAAATATAGAAATAATAATATGAGAGCTCAAGTAAATTTCCAACCATGGAAACAAAATATTATTGAATGAAATACTTATAAAATAACATAATAATAATAAACATTAAATAAATACCTACTATTAGAATCATTTTTATTAATATTACTTTATGAGTACTTAGTTTGAAAGCAACTCTAAATATTTAAACTTATTTTCAAGCCTTTTATAATATTAATGCTAGCTTATAGTTTTTTCTAATATTGTTTTTTACGTAGCTACTAAATATTTATTTGATATATATATAACTTAATATGTGTGCCATAAAAAAAATCTTAAGAATATTTCTCAATTAGTAATTTCTTGGCATAGCCTAAATACGAGATTTCCTACAAAAAGGTTCAATTTACAAAAGTTTTCAACAAATTTAAAACCTGAAAACTTACAATATTACAGTTTATAATCAATAAAAATTCTTGAAGTTATAGAATTATTAAAACCACTCTATGATACCTAGTAACTCCATTATCTGTGAGCACCACTGGCTGACTCTCTTTCACTACCAATTTTCCACCTCCCCCACTCCGGGCATGCAAATGAGGCAAATGCATCCAATTCAGACTGGCTCCGTGGGCTCCGTGGTGGAGCCGGAGATAGAAGATCTGGAGGAAGAGCTCTCAAAGAGCGGCGACAAAGAATTCCAAGAATTGTGAGCGTCAATTGATTTACTCAGCTGTGCGCCGTTGGTCGGTCGGTCGGCTGGTCGCCGGTTGATAACTCTGAGATTTGTTATATTTGCTTCATCATCGCGCCACAAACGAGGCAGTTTGAAGTCGCCGGAGAGGGGGCACGGATGTGGCTGTGACGGCGGCTGGAGATGGGGAAGGAGCTCAGCGATCTTCATCATCATCATCATCGGGCACCGCACACATGTGCGCACATTAAAAAGCAAGTTTCTCAGGTGTTTAAAAGCGTTTAAAAAGAAAACAGACTCAGGCGAAGAGGGCGCGGAATTGAGACGAAGATCCCAACGAGACAACAATAAACGCAGCCGCAGAGGTAGAGTTAAAAATACTCCAACTCGTACTGGTACTGGTACTGGTACACTATGCCAAGAGCCAAGAGCCAACTGCCAAGATCCAAGATCCAAGAGCCAGTTAAAGCCATGATCATGATCTCGCGACTTGCGAGCCATGGAAACCGCGCGCACGGACGGACAGCTGGCGGCGACGCCAACCAATGTCTACAATTGGGTTTGAAATAATGGAATCACAAATATATAGGGAAACTAATATGATTTAAATGAAGAATCTGGCATAGTTAAGACTATATTTTAGAAGAATTTAAGAAGCTTTTGTTTTGCTTTATTATTTGTAATTATATTTGTTCAATGAAAAGTTGCCTAGGGATTCGTAGGATTTATAAGGCTTTTAAACCATTTATCAATGGATATTTAAGGCCAGATATTTACCTTAAATTTAATAAATTTTTCCATTTATTTATACTTATATTTCCTTAACTATTATTGTTTCCCCAACTGTGTGAGACGCCGGCAACGACGAGCACGTGAAGGTTGCCCAGTCTCGAGCCGCCGACTTGGAGATTTACTTAACGAAATCAAGAGGAAGCGCGTAGGATCGCAGATGGGAATGGGAATGGGTATTGGGGTATGGTTGAGGGGTTATGGGTTGAGCAGTTGAGCAGGGATTGGGGATCGGGCAGCTGGGGTACCGGGGGCAGTTAACCTAGCTGTCATACAGCATTGATTGCTCCGAGGCAATGGCAGTACAAAAGCCCCACTGACTCCGCTTGATTGCTTGGTAACCTGGCCAGTACCACTGAGGAAACTGGGCAAGAGGGCCTGATGAGGGCGGTACTACTCTTTTTTTTATTTCCATTTTTAACTTTGGACCACGTACCAGTGACTCAGCATCTATACACTTATTTTTTGTGTGTTAACGACGCGGATGGCTGGCTAGCTGGGTCTGGTTCGGCCAAAATGTTAAGTGCATGTTTTGATTGGTTTGTGGCGGCCAAAACGGATCGAGATTATGGCCCATGAATAGGAGCCAACTGCAGCTCCAAGAGCAGCCGGAGAAGGAGGCTCATCTTGGCAGCGGGGATAATGTGCAACCTTATGTGCATAATCTTCTTAAGAGGTGTCACAGGCATTTATTATGGTTAAGGAAAAAGCGCTCGACGGCCGCGGCCGCGGCCACAAAAGCCAAATTAATGATCAGGCTAAATTATAGAGTTTGGCTAAAATCTGACTGTATGCGGTTCTTGGGAATGTGCGAATCGAGGGAGTGTAATTTGGACAGAAAAAATATGATGATTTACCCGTTTAAAGCGGGATTTTTTGTCTTAAATTGAAGAGAAATGTATATGAACTAGCGAAAGAGTTTGCCAAAAACTATTATTAAATAGTATTGTTTATTATTGAAATATTTAAATGACTGTGAAAGGATCCTTAAAATAATTTAAATAATTATTATATTATTTAAATATGTAAAAAGGTTACTTTAATTTAATGTTAAAGTCTTGTTATTGTCGATATACAATTTTTAGGAGAATATTTTATCAACTTGAAAGAAATAATGGGATTAATCATTAGAAAATTATTTAACTATTTATTAAACTATTTAAATAAGTAATAAATTGATATTTTTTATTTGTGATTTATGTTCAATTTAATTAGATAAAAATTAGAATTATACATTTTATTTCATTTCTTTCTCTTGGCTTCGACATGCATCTCTGGCTTAGTTCTTTGGAAATAAGTAAAATATTTTATTACATTTAATATGAAAATTACTTTTACTTCAGTAATACAAACAAAAATAATAAATATAAACTTACCTACATATTAAAATGTTTTTTTTTTCATATTGTGGATTTTCTAGAGAACGTAAAAACTTGTGAAAGAATAGAATAAAAAGGTTATTATTGTAAAAAAATTAATAATAGATGTAATATATATTTTTAATTGGCTTAAGACTCTTTCAATCAATCTAAGTATTTTCTTGTGGTTCTATTTCCCTCTATTTTAAGTTTTTAAATATTAACTTAAAGTAAACACTTTATAGTTTGTTTTTAAGGTTTTAGTTCCCTTTAAAATTATTTAAACAAAGTTCAGACATGTCCAAAAAAAAGGTTCTTTGAAAACCCTTTCATTATCGCCGACTGAACTTCCTAAACTAGATTTCAAGACACATCCTAACCGGACCATGACCATTATAGCTGGCCAAATGTTACCCAATCCCTTTGTTGTCTTCCTTGTGGGCCATTGAACAGCTGCAACACCTGTTGCTCGCCCATGCAAAACTAGGCAGAAAAGGTGCTTGTAAGAGCCAGAGGTGAGGTTTTTAGTCGGAATGCGAAACCCTTTCGCTCTGCCGGGATGATGAATTAGGCGAATTCTGGAAATTCCGCAACCTGCTAACGGTGGCTCGAGAGGATGAGTGCGAGGATGCAACCGGCTGCAGGGGCAACAATGGCCGCTCAGCACGCATTTACAATGGCCTGCGAGACTTAACACCTGTGTGCCAGAATGCACTCTGTCGTGGAAATCTCCACAAATATTTGACGTGAGCTGAATAGAGGGAAATTTGCATTTGCCGTGGCGGCGAAAGAACAAAAGCGAACAGGTAAAAATGCGCCGCCACCTCTCCGCATCATTAACACGTCCGGGATTTAGCCGGGACTGAAGAAACTCCCAGGCCGAAAGGTGCTAAAATCCATCAACGATATTGGTATCTCTCTATTGTTTTTTTTGCCCCTACGGCTCATGAAAGTCCGTCCATGAACGTATTCGAGTGGAAATTGCATTTGGAATGTTCGGCAGCGTGGAATTTAAGGCATTGGCCATGGGCACGTTCGAGTGACAAATGTCAATTTGCATTCGATTTGCAAATGTTCTTTTGGCCGCCGTTAATTGCGCCCCCGCCCCAACGAAGTCGCCCCTTTAGCCACCGATATTTATTTACATTTTTTTTTACTCGATTTTCTGATTTTTTTGCAGCTCTCCAACTGTTTGCAATCACTGGAATCGGCGGTAACTGCCACTGTGGGCCCGACGCTGTTCAAGCTCAAGAACACACCTTAAACTGTTCTTTTCTGAATGTTTTAGGCACTGAACATAATTTTTAATTATTTATTTGTTATTATAAATTAAAGAAGCTTTAAGTTTTTAAATTAAAATAGGAAATTGTAGCCTAGAAACTCTGAAGTTGTTGGATTGCTAGAGATGCAGGCGGAAGTCTTGGGAAAGATTAAAGTGGAAATATATATTTCTATTCCAAATTTCTAATCAAATAAAATATAATATTCAGAAATATATATATACAATTAAATATACATATGTCAAAGTTTAATAAACCGTAAAAATATGTTTGTGTAATAAAATTAATTGTCAGCAAGCTTTTGGTGATTTTTTCCAGTTCTATTCCAAATTTCTATACCATCTTTTATTTCCTTAAGATTTTCGTTCATCTAAAATATATTTTTTTAAAAGTCTAAAGCTTCTTCATAAGTTTAAATTTTTATTACAAATTCCTCTTACAATTTCTCGCAGTGCCTCTGTAACCTCTGTGTCTGGCTTGCTATTGAAATTGGAATTGGAATTCATGGGGCAGGCCGAGAGTCAAGAGCCAAGTGCCAGGCCCATGCCCGTGCCCCAACTGGCTGCAACAAGTTCAAACACATGACGTCCAAGTCCAAGCCGCACCGAAGCCAGAAAGTCGATTGTTGTCGCGCCTCTCGCCCAGAGTTGGAGCCTCCACAGCCTCGGTTCAATGTCAATTTCGATTCGTCATCCGCAGCTGCGTTGATTTCTCGAGCGACCTATGCCACATGTATTCCCCTCGGAGTCCGAGTGCCCCATCATCCCGTGTTGTTTGCTTTTGTAGCCGCGTTCTTTTTTATGGTCATGTTAAGTTTGGACTTGGCTTTTAACACACGGACAGATGGAGATGGAGGCAGGACCACCGGCGATCGTCGTCGACGTCGTCGCCGTCTCGGTCGCCGGCTGGGGTTCATTCTAGTGTATCGTAATTTATTGACGCGACGCGAGGTTGAGGTTCGGTTCCCGGGGTAAACGCGGACATGTGTGGGCAGCCCGGAGGCGAGATTACGTCGCGGATGCCCTTGCATCTGCAGCTGGCAGAAGGCGAGAGTCCGGGGCCAAAGCTCTGGAGTCGGCTGCAAAATCCACATCCACATCTCGGACGCCCACACGAAATGTCACTACTATCTTCTCCTTGAGTTTGTGTGTGTTTTTTACATTTTTTGTTATTTTTTTCACAAGCGCATGCGCAGCTGAGGGCAGGCCCAAAGTGCATTGATCTGCGGCATCCGTTCTGCTTAATCATTGCACTAAATTGTTGTTTACACAGGAACTTAATAAGGTATTACGAATAGGTCTTAAGGGTGCAGAATATCGGATGGTGTTTAAATAAATTAAACAGAAAACCAATTGTGTGTAAATAACTAACTTTATTAATTGAAGTGTTTTTAAAGGAGAATGTATAACAAACAACTAGAAACCCAATTTGATTATTTAATTAAAATTTAATAGTAAAAGGAGTATTAAAATGTAATTATTAAAAGGAGAATATTAAAATTAAACAGAACACCAATTAGGTTCTCAAATTACTATAACTAATAAATAACTAATAATAAGTACTAAGAATTGTTTGTTTAATGGCGTAACTTATAATAATCCTTTCAGAAAAATGTAATGTGGTTAAATATTTAGTGACCAATTTAAATCTGATAATTTGTAATAAAATAATATTTTGAAAATGGTAATAAGATACTATGTATAGAAATAAATATTCAACAATTTCAATATGATAAATCGGAATAAAATACTATTCTTCCTTGAGCTAAAACATACCCCTTAAACTAATTATTGAATTAGTTTGAAACATAGTTCCATAGAATAGATTCGAATAGAATTATAGTCCTTTTTTAAAGTTTCTTAGTTTACCCTTGTATTGGTTTTTATTTATTAAATAATTATTCCATTAACTTTCTATTTTAAATATAGCAACTTGTAAGGTTTAATGTTTAAAATTTATGTAAGACCCTGTCTAAGTTAGCTATTTGCTTATTTATTTATTTACTTAACAAACATCTGCCTTTGTGAGTGTTTTCAAAGTTAGAATATTTCTTGAGGCCCTATCAAATTAGGTTATAAATTAATACATTTATTTAATAATTTCAAAACAATCTGCCTTTTAAAAACATTGCCTAAATCTCTGTCCAATTTAGTTATTGAATAATCAAAATTATCTTTATTTATGAGGGTTTTAAAGTTCAAATATTTCCTGAAACCCTATCAATGTAAGTTAATAATTAGTTTATTTCTATACTTTAAAATCAGCTACTATTATGAGTGGTTTTAATGTGAAAAAAATATGTCATAAAACCTTATCTAAAATATATATCTAAAATTATGCTCAAAATTTAAATATAGTACTTAATTTAATTTATATTTAATTTTTAATATGTTGAATAAATAAATAAAAAACTCCAAATAAAGTACCCACATCAAATCGTTTAGTTTAAAGTACTATTTTTATTAATTATTGAAAATACAAATCATAAAATCGTCTTAATAATAATCTCAGCCTTGCAACCAATGTGCATTGACCATGCGCACTCTAAGGACTTGTCTCTCTTCCTTTATCTATATGTGTATATGTGCTGAAATATAGAGTGCATTCTTATACAATATATGTCTCATTATCTCCCCCACCAGAGGCCCCACTATGGGCGGCAAATCAGTTCCAATTTGTGGAGCTGGTGCTCACTTGGGCCTGGTCCAAGGCCATCTGCTGCTGGTTCAACAACATTTGCGAGGGCTGTGGTTGCTGCTGCTGTGGTTGTTGCTGCTGCTGCAGCTGCTGCTGTTGTTGCAGTTGCTGCTGCATCATTTGTTGCTGCGGTGGCTGCTGCATTGTCTGCAGCAGCAGCTCACCCATCTTGGCTCTGAAAAACACATTCTGAATGGGCGTCATCTGCTTCATGAGCGGCAGAAAGCTGATCAGGTAATTGTAGTCCGAGTCGCCCACATGGAGGATGTTCTTGCAGCGGGCCAGGTCCTGGCTGGTGGACTGCATCAGCTGCTGCTCCTCCCGCTCGAGGTTCTCCAGGAAGTGGACCTGTTCGTCCACCCGCTTGGCACAATGGCAGCTACTCGCGGCGGCGGCTGCCATGGCCGTTCCTTGGCCCAAATTCGGCTGTGGATTGGGGCTGGCATTCATGGGCATGCCAAGACCCATGCCCAAGCCCAAACCTCGGGGTACAGGCGGTGCTACCTCCTCCTCGGCGGCTGCACTGGCCAGGGAAATGCTCTGGGAGAGTCGTCGCAGGGCCTGCGGCGTGGCCACGTTCTGGAACTCTCGCATCAGGGCATCGTTGTCCGCCTCCATTTCCTGCTGGGAGTCTTCTGTCTTGAAGGTCATCAGGGAGTCGGGCTCCTCCTTGGGCTGTTGTTCTGCGGCTGCAGGTGCTTCCTCCTCCTCGTCGTTGTTGCTGCTATCCCGATCCTCACGCAGTCGCAGATTATCCAAGAAGCTCATGGCCTCGGCATACGACCACTGGTGCACTGGAGAGGCAGATTGCGGATTCCCCCTGGACAGGCCGCTCCGCCGGTTTTGGCGGCGATAACTGCATCGCAGATTTTTCCACTTGGTGCGGCACAAGTCCGCTGAGAAAAAGAGGGAAGAATAAAAAGCAAAAAGTGAGAAAGAAAAAGTATACGCAAAAGGGAGGGTTGAGGTAAAACGTAAACAAGTGACTCGTCGTCGTTCGTGCCTTGTTATCGGTTACACTGAGGGAAATAATTAAAGATTTTATTCATATAAATATGTTATTCTTTAGTGATATGAAAACGGAGACCTTTTTTGTATAATTAATATGCAAATTGATTGAACTATTAAAAGTTTCACTTTAAGTAAATTTATAATTTAAAGAAATAAATACATTTTTTCAATTGGAAACTTATAAATATTTTATGGAAATTACAGGGTTGTGAATACTAAGATTTCGGTTATTTGATGGCTTTTTTGCATTTGTAAAAATGTATAAAGTTTTTTGAAATGGAAGTAATAAGTAAAAGTTTCAATTTATTCTACATGTTCCTGTTATATTAAATAAAATATTAAATAAAATTTAAATAATATATTAAAATAATTAATTAATTAATTAACTAATTTTTCATACTAAGCTTAAATCGTCATAAATTTATAATAAAAAAATAAATGAATTTAACTTTCGAACAATTTTAAATAAATATAAACCTAATTCTAAGTTTTTAAAATATTGTAGCATAAAATACGAGAACTTACTGACTTAAAATAGAATATAATTATAAAGAAATATATAAATATTCAATATATAAAAAACAAATATTTAATAAATTTTACTTAATTTTGTGCTACAACGCTTTTCTCCCAGTGCACACTCACCATTGAGTCCGACCGCCTCCGCCACGCTGCTCCAGAGCCGCTGCGTCTCCGGGCGATTGGCGTGGTCCGGATGCGTGGGATCCCAGAGAGCGGGCCGGAGCCTCACCTCGGCGATCAGCCTGTGCATGTCCATGTGGCTGCGTCTTTATCGTCCAACTGAAAACTGAGCGGATTCCGAAGCTCTCGGGCAGCCGGCGCGCAGGAGAAACCAGAGTGGCGTTCTCTCGCCGGCATTTCGGGTTCCGCTTCTCTCCAGCGATGGGGATTCTCTGAGAGAATTCCAATCCAATCCCCATGACGATGGAGCCCAGTGGTGGTGGGGATGAAGGCACGGCAAACAAAGTGAAATGTGCTCAAAATGGCATGAAAATGCAACGGTTATTGCAAGCTTTTCTGTTGCTTCTGCTTGTGATTTATATTAATAAGTGTTGATTTAATAAAATACACTTTAAATTAAATTTAATTTAAAATATGTATTTAATAAAATATTAGAGAAATATTATGGTTTATTATAATACATTTTACTTCGTTTATAAAGCTTTCTAAGTAAAAGTAAAAATAAAGAGAAAATCAGTGATAAAACAGCAAGTTTAATTATTAAATGACTTTAAAACTTGTGGAAAACTAACTTATTATTATTAGGAAATATATATTGAATATTTCTAGGTTTATTTAATTTTATTATATTTATTTTAGCATTTTTCTTCCTAGCTTATAATTTTACAGAGCATTTAGAAGCTCATACTTGTCACTTAATCATTTAATTATTTATCTCTCGCTCTCTTCTGGAACGCTTTTCATTCGCTTTTTGCTTTGCCTGCTTTTTTCTTTCTTTTTTGCATTTATTTACTTTTTGTTCTCTTGAATTGCTGTTGCTTTTGGTTGTTGCATTTTTATTGGGTTCTTGGCGTTGCTGCTTTTTGCCAGACATTGACCTTGCGCCCGCACAGTGGTTCGGAATGCATGCAATGTGGCCATGTGCCAAGGATGATAATGATGATGATGGTAACGTAAAGTAACTTCCTATCTGGCCGGTGATATCGGGGAAGTTCCAAATATTTGCACAGCCGGGCGGCGGCTGATTGCCAGTTGCAACATGTTGCAGTTGTCGTCGTCGTCGGCGTTGTCCAAGAAAGGCCCACAGCCGAAAGCAACACATGTTGCCAAGCTGCCTGCCGTTTGGAGGCACACAAGAAAAAATATATCAATTAAATTTTTTTTGTAAGAAAAATCATTAGTTAAACTAGTATTTAAAAAATACATAAATTATTTATTTAACTACTAATACTGCTACAAAATAACTTAAATGTTTACATTTTAAAATTGATAATAAACTTATAATGCAAATAACAACTACATATATAAATAATTGCAAGGAATTTTATTTCTTTATATGAAAAATATATACAAACCTCATTTAAATATTAAAACCTGGATATATTTTTCAATAGGTAACAGAAATACGATGAAGAAATTTCTATTAAAAATCCGAAAGTAATATTAAATTATTATATTATTCATATATTATTTATATCACTTAGAAAAATAGTTGGCTTACCAAGTATTTACCAAGTGGATAATATTTTATAACATATTTATAATCCGAATCAGTACTACTTGCAATGAATTTTAGTTCTCTATTAAAAAATATAAACAAACCTGTTTTAAATATTTTAAAAATTGTATTTAGGTTTCAATAGGTATCAGCAATAGGTTTACACACATTTCTATGAAGAATTCTTGAATGTTCTTTATTTTTCTTTCTGTGTGTCTCTGCAACTGCTGGCTGCTGCTGCTGCGACGGCGACAACAAGTGGACGTGGAAAATATGCGACAGCAATTATCTCTGGCGGCGAGCGGGCCACAGCCATATAGCATATAGCATAAGATACTCGTACGGGTACTCGCTTGTGGCATATCCATATGCTGTCGCCTGCTCGGATTTGCGCACGACTTTCGCTTGCCATTCCAGGCCGCTCCGTTCCGTAGTATAGTATGTCATTGTTGTAGATGTTGCCGAGGCTGTTGCTGTTGTCATCAGTTGCAGCTGCTGTCAATCTGTTGGCCGGCAAAAAACAAAACAAAAATTTCCATGTGTCATTTCAAAAATGCAAATATGGACATGATCTGGTGTGCCCTGGTGCTCAGATGTTGCGTTGCTCCTGCCAGCCATTCCGTAGTCTTCCACATGTCCAGATCGTCAGGCGATGCTGCTGCTGATCAAGCCCCAACCTGACAGCCGAGTGACGTCTAAATTTTGTTCAACAAAATGATTATAAAGGCATTTATGCATGCGTAGTCAGAGTCAGAATGGAGATCGAGAGCTAGCCACTTGGGTATCTGAATACCAGGGACACTGGGGGAATACTATCTTGTAATGAAAGAAGAAAATAATTTTTATTTAATGCAATAACCTTTAAATATTGTATTTAAATATTTTATAAAATTGTATAATCATATTTTGGTTTGTAATGATACATTTTAGTTAGTTTATAAAGATTTCCAAGTTAAGACAACAATAGATAAAAAAACAGTGTTAGAAAATCAAGTTTCAGTTGTTAAAACCTATGCAAAATGTATTTATTGTCATTTTCATATTTATTTATTTCCATAATATACTTTATTATAATTTTTATCCTTGCCTGAGTGTTAAGAAGCTCGTATTTGTGATCTTGTCATTTAATTATTTATTATTTCCGCGTGGTTAAGAAGGAGTAAGCTAGCACTATAGTCTTGATAATTATTCAATATTTTCCATGATTCATTCGAGCTTTCATTTATTTTTAAGAATTATGATAACTTTATTTTATAATTATTATATTTATTTTATTAGAATCATTCTAGTTCCCTAATTTTCTCTCTGTACACTCTGACATTGCTGTTTTGTAGCTTACTGCCTTTTGCAATTGATTTGTTGCTACCCAATATCCCCTGTCCCTGACAGACTCCGTCAATTGTCAATGTTTGTATTCAAATTTCAGAGATCGTTGTTTCATGTTTATTATTTTGCCCGACCAAATGACAATTTATGAAGCCTTTGTTCGAGTCCTAGAAGACTCGGACTCACGGAATAAATAAAATCAAACAAAAACAAGCCCCCGAGACCGTATTTAAATGTTAACAAATAAATAAAATAAAAACTATCACAAGCGATTATGTTATAACTTGGATTCTAACGCCCCATTAAAGGCAATTGCAATTGCTGTTGACGGCATTTAACGCTGGCCATAAGAGTCGTTGTTTTTGTGGCGGTATTTGCAGTTGCAGTTGGCTGTGATTGCCGTTGATTGTTATAACAAATTTGCATAATTATGCGGCTTATCTTGGTCATATGTCTGGGGCTCAGAGAGACTGAGTTGAAAACAGGTAGAGGCTGCCACGTCTGCAACACGCGCCGCAATGCGACAGAAGCAACTTTGGAAGTTGCAATTGCAAGTAAATATTTTTTTAAAGGAAAATAATATAGAATTTCGCATATCAAAGAGATTTTTCTAACTTAAAAAATATATTTAGAAAAGACATATTTTTTTTATTTCCTTCAGCTTATTTTGCTTGCATTTATCTCCTTTTTTCTGGGCATCTCTGGTTGCTACACCCACAAGACACTAGCTATTGTTATAGGTTAAAGCTGCTGCAGTTAAAAAAAACCTCACATGTTGCTGCCGTGTTAATTGCCGTTTGTTGCCGCTGCAACAACATAATAAATTACCAACTGACTGTAAGCGAGAGATGGAAAAACAGTTAGTTGACATTGACGCACTGCGAATCATAAAAACGGACAACAAATTGATTGCCAATCAACAACATGAACACGACAGCAGCAGCAACAGCAGCAGCAACGGAAAACATCGGCAACATTGGCAATGGCAACCTGCAACACGGCAATTGCAGGTGTCAATGAATGTTGCAAATAAGGAAAGGCGCGACAAGCGTGGCCAACGAGGGGAAAGGAGGGCGAAAGTCTAGAAAAAAGTTAATTGACCGATGCCAATTGCTGCTAATGTGGCCAGTTATTATGTCAAACGGTCAGCAGCCGAGCAGCCGCATTAATTGAATTCAAGCTGGACAATTGTCACGCAGCTGATGCGGCAGCGCAACTGCATCTGCAGACCAACTGCTGCGATACAGTTTTGGCAACTGGCAACCCACACGAATCCGCAATCCAGTTAGCCGTCTGCCAACCGCCATCCGCCATCCGGCGAATGAAAGATGTCCACGAGGCGCACATGGAAAAATTCCAATAGCAATTAAAAATATTTCCAACGCAAATGCAGCCAGCGGGGGCAACGTAACACACAGCTGCAGAAACGCACTGGAAAAAATATTAATAAAATATATTGAATATTATGATTTAATATATTTTAATAATATTATTAGATATTATTGATATTTTTTAATATTTCAGGGTTTCTTAAGGTGCATGAAGTCACGTCACTGATTGCAAAATGAGATACATATTGCGATTCACCACTAAAATCTTATTAAAGTACGAAAAAATTATTAAATACAGCGGAAAATAAAATTTGTGACATTTTTTCAAAACGTAATTTTTTTATTGTAAAAATTAGTATACATTTATACGAATTTTAATTTGTAAAAGAGTATGCATAATTTGTAACCTCATGAAAAGTAACACAGAAGAGCTTTCGTAATTTAAAAAAATTATTTATTTATTATTTCATTGAATAAAATATTTTAAATTAACAATTACAAATTATTCCCCAGTGCACTTGGACAGATTTCACCGTGTCCCGTCGTCCGCCTGACGATGTCGTCTCGGATCGATCCAGTTCGCGTCCAGCATCCAGCCTCCAGATTCCAGCTCCCGGCTCCCGGCTCCTGGCCTCGTGGAGTGGCGTGGAGGCCGTCTTTGGCAGCTGCGTTGGCCGTTAGAAATGCTAATGAAAGTCAAGCGTCCGTCCATCGGCATTGGCAGCTGCATCCCCGCACCGCCGCACCACCGATCGAGGTGCGTTTTGCGATTTGATTGCATGGGCATAGAAAGTTGCACGGCTACCGTTTTTGGTGGCCAGCTTGGAACAGCTGCCAGGGGGATTGGGATTTGGCATCGATATCTGGGAATGTGCTCTCCATCCATCCAACATATGCGATACATTTCCCTCAAATACTTATTTTCCGCTGCTGCTGCCGCCGCATTTTTCCTCTTTTTTTTGCGAGCGCGGAAATTCTGCACACGTGTCGATCGTTCAAGTTTTTATGATTGCCAAGCGGCAACAGCAGCAGCAGCTTCCTGCTGCGGGGCAAGGACGTTTCGATTGGGTTTTTGTTGTTGTTTCTGCCTGCCACCACTCACCCTACCGCCCTACCTCCCTACCTCCCTACCTCCCTCCTGTGGCAGCCAACCCCCTTTGGCAAGGCCCTTTCCCAGCTGTCCACATCACATGTGTGCCTCACACATGCATTGCAGCCGGCGATTTGGTATCAGAAATGACAGCTTAGCTATATTTATGGAACATATGGCACTCGTTTTTGGTCAAATTTTATACTTTAATTTTAAGGAAAATAAAATATTTTATAACAGGTCTATATAAAATAGGTTATTTAAGTTTATCAAATAAAACTTTCCATTTTTCATTGCTATTAAATTATTCAAATTAAATATTAGGAAGTAAATCCTATATAAACCTCTTTTTAATTTAATTTAAATAATGTCTAAATTATGTTGTAATTTATTTATACTAATTATAAACCCTTGGCTCGTTCCAGAGTAAAATCCCCCAGCATTAGCTCGACTTCAATTGACGTCTTTGCCTGGCAACCAGTTCGCCTCATCAGTTTTATGGCTTGCAGCCGCCGTCGATGATGTGAAGAGCAGCACATGGCCACCGCCTTATGCTGCTGCTGCTGCTGCTGCTGCTGTTACTGCCTTCCTCCCCAGATGCCAGAAGGAGAAAAAGAAAAACATTGGCCGGCAAGCGGAAATCTCAATGGGATCGTGGACATGTGCGTGGAATGCCTGAAACTGAAGCAGCTGTGCCATATCTGGTCTGCTCCTCGCAATGGAAGTTTTGCAGCCGATAAACCGAGAGGAGAACCCCGAATCTGAAGCTGAATCAGAGCTAAAACTCAGAAATTTAGGAAACCCGCATGGTTATAGAGCTGAAAGACTTATGTGGGCATCTTGGGAGTTTTTCCCCAGCATCCATGGGAAATTTTCAGTGACCATCAAAAGCAAAAATAAGATGTGGGAATCCCTCTTCAAATAAATTATAAAGCTAAGAAGTAGCTAACAAATATATGCAAAAAACTATTAAAAATAATTCTGCCCACCTTAAATTTATTTAAAAAGGTTTTTTGGCATCCAAAAGATCCCTTTTCCCTTTTAACTCCATCCAACATAATTTTAGCTAAACAAGTTATTAAATTAAATGATACAAAACGTCTGCTATCTGAATACCTTCTCCCCCTTCAAGGAGTGATTTCCTTGGTTAAGACACCAGCTTAGACCCTGGTCCTTCGAGTGGCTTACACTTTTATCGGCAAGAAGTCATCAGGAGGCCTCAGAAGCAGCCACTTTTGGGCTCTTTTGTGGACTTAAGCGGCTCAAGCAGCCATTTGCCACTGCACGACACCGACTCTTCGGTCCATCCATCATCCCAGATATGACAAGGCCTGGGCTCGATCATCTCTTAACTTAAAAGTAAATGTAAAAACGGCAGCGGAGCGGCAGGGAGAATGTAAGCAATTAGCAACTGGCGACAAATTGACGAGGCCGAAACATACAAAAACCCAACAAACACACACGAGATTCCGCAGAGGACCACGACGACGACGACCACCTGCTGAGATTTTGTGCGAAAAAAAATATACCAACTATATGTACTTCGAGGGAGAGGAAATGGTGGTGTTGTGACCAGAAGAGCGGATTGTGGCCATAATATTTGTGCCAAGAGGCGGCTGCATTTGCCAGCCAGCTACCTGTCCCCGAGCAATGAAGTTGTTGTGCGGCTGCCAAATGTCTCATTTTTGGCAAAGCCTCTAATGCCCTTTGGCCATTATGCCCGTCTAGACGGATCACCCGGCCTCGGTGTCGCCTCGTCTAATGAGGATAACCACTCTTAGCTGAGGATTGTTGGCCAGGAGATAAGGTTACTTTGCTAGAACAGAGATATGTATATGCAATTAAGTCACCTGTCTGGGCGAGATATATAAATGAGGATCAATTTTGTAAGGAAATATTTGCAGGATATATTTGGTTTCCTTTTAATATTTTACTTAATTAAATAATGAGCAAATCTAGGACATATCTGAGTGACTTATCTTAAGCTATGATAAAGAATATTATTCTAGATTTTATTATTAAAATATATTATAATCCGTTACATTTTAATATTTATTTTTAACTTAATAACATAATGATTAATTCTTCGCTATTTTGTTCTTGACCTCAGATAAAGATTTGATTTCCTAATTTTATTATAAGAATATTTAATAAGCTCTTCTCTTTTTTTTTAAATTATTTTTAACTAAGTTAAATAACGAGTTAATCTGGAACATTTATTAGTAACAAATCTTGAGCTGACATAAAGAATTAATTTCAAGATTTTATTATAAGAATACTTAATAATCCTTTCCTTTTTTATATTTGTTTCGTACTTAATTAAATAATGAACAAATCTGGGACTTTTATTAGTAACAAATCTTAAGCTGTGTTAAAGAATTTATAGATTTTATTCTGAGAATATTTAATTAACTTTTCATGTTGTACATTTATTTTTAACGTAATTAAATAATAAATAAATCTACGACATTTGTTAGTATTAAATAAAGTATGTGATAAAGTATTAATTACTATATTTTACTATAATAATATTTAATAATATTTTAATTCACATATATTTTCTTTTATATAAATTTAAAATTAAGTAAATCTAATGCATTTCTTTGTAACAAATCTTGATCTCCTGCTTGTATTATAATAATATTTAATAATTATAATTAATTAATTATAATAATATTTAATAATTTTTTGAGCAACTCCTTACTCCGTCTTCCATTTAATTTAAATACCTAAAAACTCCTTCAGCTGCTTTTTAACCTCCTGATTAATCGATGACTGTGTGTCCAATATTTAATGCCATATTTACTTGTCATTTATTTCCCTTCACCGCACAGCTGTTCTCTACTCCCAATTAACACGCCAGCCGAAATAAGGATCGATCCTGTTCAAAATATAAAAAGCCCGGTGTGACCGACCAAAAATGCAATACAAATAACGGCAGCCGGCGCTTGTACTTTCGCTCTCCAGTTATCCCGCAGATGCAACCTCCCCTCCTCGCCGTTTTTCCACTCAATTAGGGTAGCAAAAAATATACACGGCGCACATTTGCCTAAATATATTTCTCCCGAGGAAGGATCCTGGAAGCGGGAGAGGAACTCCTGGGCAGCGGCATATGTGACGGCGTGCGGCGCAGTTGTTATCCTGCCGGAGCATTGTTAATCGTATCCTGCGTAATAGCATAATAATCCCTAATCGCATCGGATCTGTTCACCTGGTTGACACACACTCTCTCCTCGTAGCTCTCTCTCCATTCCCGCGAGAAGCCGGCTGCACATATATTCCCATTTTTGGCTTCCATCGACATATATGTGAGTCCTTTGTGCGCCTTTTGTCGCCGAGTGTCCTTTTTTCCCGTAACACTGGGCCTGGGCTGGGGTTATTTTGACAGCAGTTCATTTGCCTTCTGCCGCTGTTTTCACTGCTGCTGCCTCGGCCCCTGACTCCCAGCGACAGTGGTCCTTAAGGCACTGGGAAAAATAATTGGTTTTAACTATGGAATAAATAGGTTTATAATTACTAAAAAATGTTATTTTTCCCCAATTTTGTTTGCCTAAAATGTTTGTATAAAAGCAATAATAAATAAATCTTGTGGTTAATAGGAAAATAATATATTTTTGGGATGGAATAAGGAAGGTTTTAAGTAATTAAAAAATGCTTTATTTTATATGCAATATTAAACAATTTCTACAATTATTTTTCTAGGTTTATACGTCTTTATTATATGATAAGTAAAAATTCATAATTTATTTATTAGTTTATTCTTCTTTAACAATATTTTCTTTACTTATAAATTATATATATTTCACAATAATTTCTAGGAAATATTCCTAATTTCTCTCAGTGTCTTATTGGCAGGCTTCGCGTTGGGCTTAGGTTTTAGTTTGGTTTCCCTTTCGAAGCCGCGTCGGGGTTTTGTTTTTCCTCGAGTAGTTCGGTTTCAATGTGTCGACTTTTCTTTGGCTTCCTCAAATGTACGCTGCGTTTGTTTAACATTTTTTTGTGGCTGCCACTGCAGTGTTTTATTTATTTTTTTCCTGCACAGCAATGCTTGACTAATAGACATTTAAATTTTGGAACATTAACTGGTCTTTAGTTTGGGACAAGCAGCCATTAATAACCGCCAGTTTTGTGAGATTGTGGCGTATGAATAATGCGGAAAATCATTATCGAAAAGGGGTTTAGAGGGATAGGTAAGCCGTGAGTGGTTTGTAAATTTATTACAGTTTATGGTTGCAGGATAACGTGAAAAATGAGCTTGACTTTTCAAGGATTTGTTTTATATTTCTAGGGATTTTTTTGCTTTATGCATAACTGAAGCATATTAATCCCATCATAACGAACCCAGACTTTCGCTGAGCTCAGCATTAGCACCCTCAACCCCTAAAATCCTGCGTAAACAAAAATATATAGAAATCTGTTTCTGTTTCAGTTCCCATTCCCACGCAATTCAGTTTATTGTTTCGCAAGTGGAATTTTAAGGGGGCGACTGGAAGTGGAGTAAGTAAACAAAAGCTCAGCGATCATCGACGCCTCAATGGGACGCTTGTTTTTTCCGCAATGAAATTAGTATTCAGTTACCATACGGACAGCAAGTTGGAAAAAATTAAAACAAAATAAATAAAACACAGCCAGGGACAGTGACAGAGGCCGGATGCGGCTCCGAGCCAAAGGAGCCTTGGCTCCAACTGGTGGGATCTTGGTTCAGGGATCATCAGCAATCGCCAATCATCATCTCTGGCCATATGCAAAATATGTTTATAAATAAAGTGCACTTGAGGAAAATGTGAGGTGTTTTAAAAAAGAGTAGAAAATTTTGTGTTTTTTAAACTTGGTGAATAATTTAAAGCAGTTTAAATATATTCTCAACTTTGTCCTTCTTGTTTAGTTAAAAATATTTATTTAAATTGATTTGTAAAATAAGTGAAGAATTTGAATGTGTTGTTTAGTAAAAAATATATTTGAATTGCTTTGTAAAATTAGTAAACGATTAAAAACTAATTAAATATATTACTGTGGCAGTATTTTTAGTTCAAAATATATTTTAATTGATTTTAACTAGAATACATTTATAAAATCGCAACAGGTTGCTTAATAATCTTGTAATGTATGTTTTATTTTGATATTTTAATCTATAAAAAGCTCCAAGAATTATGTCTCATATTTAGTTAATATTTTGCTATATTAAACTTATTTTTATCAGTGCACGCTAAAGCCAAACTGTTCCGAATTCCAAGGCGAATTCATTAATGGGATGTCACCGGAGAGTGACATGGCAGGGCAGCGCATCCCTTTAATGGCAGCCCCAACTAGATGTCCTCAGCTGGTATTGGAATGGAATCAGTTCGCCATGGCGTAGTGGGGCTAGTGTTGTGGATTGGAGATCCCAGAGATCGGAGGACTTGCAGGGGGCCTGACTGACGCGTATTGGATTTCAACATGCGATGCACGCGGCGCGGCATGCGGCTGCATATCTGCAACGCCATCTCTGGGATACTTCAGGATCCCTTATCCCGATGCGGACTACATGCATGAATCTATATACATATATATATAATATATGTGTATATGTATATATTGCTTCCCTTTTCAGTTCCCCAACAAGTTGCTCCAACCGCAAGTGCCGCCCGCCCGCTGATTGACATGTGATCCTCATCTTCATCGGTATCCTCAACAAAGTTTCTATGGCTTGCAAATCGCAGAGCTATACACTAACTAAAGGTCTTAAGGTCTTGGGATGTATAAAGTATTTTTGTTTTAAGTTAAGAAACTTCTGAGGAGTTTAATGAATTTGCAAGATTTAAATTTTAATCTTTAAATTCGTTTCTTATAATATTTTCTACGCTTTCTAAACTTCAAATTTTGGCTCAGTTTATTCTAAATTCACCAAAGGTCTTTGGCATTGGGATTTAATATGTATTTATTATTGAAGTTAAAGATTTGTTTAGGGAAATTAATATATGTGTTTGAATTTTGAAAAATTTAATTAAAATTATGATTTTTGAGCTAGACTTTTATAAGATTTTGTACATTTCCTAAAGTTTTAAACCTATTTAAAATTTTAAAATTTGTTTTATAAAAAATATTCCTATTTTATTATATACTTAAGGTATTTGGCTTTAAGGATGTATTATAAATTTTAAGTTATAAATGATATTAATTGTAAGTTAAGAATTATTTTAGGAGTTTAATAAGATTTAATTAGATTCTGGGAAATTTATGAAGAATTAATGCCTTTAAGGTAGATGTTTAAAAGACTTTCAACATTATCTAAATATTATTGGGAACTTCATCATCATTTATTTTATTAAAGTTATGCTCAAAGGTCTTTTTTTTTGTTAGTATTGATTATATATATTCTAATGAAGTCCAAAATTTTTAAAATTTTGAAGATTGTACTTTCTACACAGATAGAAAAATTAATCTCAAATGGGCACGATTTCGGCCCAAGGCCGGATTTTCTTAATCGAAGTATGAACGCACTTAATATTTTTGTCATTTAATCCGGAAACGGGATTAATTCAAGCATTTTTAGGCTTATTTTGCCATTTTAATCCCAAAAAGGGATCGATTTAACCATTTAACCCCGAATTGTACTTAAAAATTTTAAGATTAAGATAAGATAGGGTTGATTTCAAGAATCTTTTCTATCTGTGTACCCTTTTAACCTCTTTTAAAGTTATTTATAACTGCATCACTTAAAAAATTACATATATTTTTATTTTATAAGAATTTCCATACCCGAAAGAGCATTTAAATTCTGTATTCCTGAACCTGTCTAGTTTCCTTCTTGTTTTTAACCTGTTGCTGGCTCTTCGGCGGCTCTCCTGCTGCTCATTTGTCATTCGGGCGAAACACTCTTGGAGTCGTAAAGTAAGATCCGCTCCAGCTTCCCTCCAGCTCTGCTCCAGGCTCCCCTCCAACTCCCGGTCCAGAGCTCCCTTCCCTCAAAGAGGGAAATAATCTGGAGACGACGTCTCGTGGTCATAAAATTATGATCGGTATTTTTTTGCTGGGAAATTTGAACTGCACCGCGACGCCTGGACTTTTTGCCAGCATTTTTTAATTATTTTCGAGTTTAGTTTTCGCCATGGAACATGGATTTCTGTTGTATTTCATGCAACACCTTGTCGCTGAGAGATTTCCAGGAAAATACATATCTTGGGACATTCCAGCGACTGCGTTTCCAGGGAAACTTGCAAATGAACCAAAGTAATTAAAGGCTGAAACGAAAATAAATGCAAAAAGCTTTTCGAGTTCATTCACGGTTCGTCTTACACACACACTCACTGGAGTTGAAGCCAAAAGCAAATCCAATTCAAACGATAATCAGAGAGACGTGTCATTTTTCACAAACAACTACAGACTCTTGCCGCCTCATTTTCATTGAAAATTTCCACAATTTCCTCAATGGATGTCGATGTGTGCCGCATGTGTGTGTAATATGATCGTGAATTTCTCGATAGGCCCGAGGAAACCCTGCAACTTCCACTTGAGAGTGGGAGAAAAGTCAGGGCGCCTCCGAGCCCGAACCCGAACTCTTATGAGTGTTTCTGATATCGTAAAACCAAATTAAGATAAGACCGAGATAAGCCAAGCTGCTTTGGAAAAACTCGTTAATAGGAATTCGGATAAGTTCATTGATAACGAGTAGGAAATGGAGGAAAGCGAGGAATGTGTGGAAACTGTGAAAAGCTTATCTTTTCCAAATTATTAGCATGACAAATTGGAAAGACTACTGTGTCATTCTTTGGGTTTATTTGTTAATGAATTTTTAAATAAACTAATTACAATTTATCTAGATTCCTAAAATTAATATAAAATATTCAAAAATATACATATGTATATACATACATATTTACATTGTATTGTTAATTAGAAAGATTTTAAAAACATATTTAAAGAAAAAAAATTAAAAAATGATATATGTCTGCCACAACTTCGACTTAAAGAAATCTTTGAATAATTTCACACACATTTTCCTAACTTTTCAATATCTCTACAAACAATTGCAATCTAATTAAACCATGAATAATTTATAATATTCCATTTGGTAATTAATCAAGCCCTCGTTTAAACGCTCACATTGTCTTTTCGTGTTGATTGCGAACCTCCTTTTTTCCCACAAAACACACTTTTCATTCATTTTCATGCTCATTCACAAAACATGAAAAAACACAAAAAAAAAGGAAAAACAAACACTACAATCAAGAGAGAGAGAGAGAGAGCGAGAAAGCGGAGAGTGGGAGAGCCATGTGAGAGAAAAGGTTCGGGTTGTCGACTGAGAGAGCTGAGCAAGGCAGCCGACCAATCACAGAGCCATTTCCCCTCTGACAAAAACCCGAGTGCATTGCATCTTGTAGAGATTGCTCTGATTTATTGGAGACTTTGCAGGAGAACAGTCCACAAAGCCGGGTCTACAAAGGTGAGTTGTACATGAACTGTGGAGAGTGCAGGCAGGGGAAACTATTGGAACTTGAATCCGCTCTAAAACCATGCAGCTGGATTGTGTGGAGTGGATCTTGTGGAATGTATGGTAAACAGGAAATTGGATTTTGTGCAGTCTACAAAGTTGAGAGTTGCTGTTTCGGGTGGGTGGAATCTGAAATTGTGGACGGTGGGGAATGGATTGCATGTGGATTAGATCTTGGAACGTGTTAATTTAGTTTTAAATCTTTGGGAAATGTAATTTTAACTTATTGGTAAGTTTAGTTTAGTTTTTAAATACGTGAAATAATAATTATCCAGTATTACATACAATATGTCAAGAAACACTTTGCACTCTGAAAATCAACTTAATTGTTTGACTTTGCATGCAAAATTAAACACCTATAGTGCATTGACTATTATAATTTTTTTAATCTTTTGGGTTTATTAATTAACAAGTGGAAAATCAAGAACATATCAATTTAAAGGAGCATAATATAATAATCAAAGTAAATATGAGAACACACCTTTCTTAAACTGTCAAGAAACTCTTTACACAAAATAAATACATTGCTTTTTATAGTATTTAAGTTGATTTTCAGTTAATAGGTTCTTGGTAAAAAATATTCTTCTTTTATTTCACCATAAATTGAAATATTCATGAAGTCCATAATTAGTGAAGCCTTCTTCAAAGTCTCCTGCTTCTTCTCTACAAAAACTGGATCCCTTTTGCAAGTGGACCCTTTGGATATCTCCAAAATTCCCCTTTCATCAAAACCTATAGGCCTTATGTAGGTTCTTAATTTACCACATATTAATCCACTCTCCTGTTTATACTCACAAGAGCGAGAAATTCTTTCAAAGGAACTCCTGGCCAGACCCTGGTGAATCCTAACATTTCCCCTTTCGAAATTCCGGTTTCACATTTGCACTCTCCAATTGCATGCTGGATCTCTCCATGTTATCTCTCCCAGCTTCTACTTTTCTCCATGGTATCTCTCCACAGCTCAGCCGCTCTCTGCTTGTTTGCTCTCCACCCTCTCTTGCACTCGCTCGGGCACACTTCGGGTTTTCTTGCTCTCTCGGAGACTCCGCCTATCCGGGCGCTGTTCGGGCGACTATAAAAGCAGGCGCTCTTCGCTCATTCGGTCAAAATTTTTTGAAAAAAACAGAAGACGGAAAGAAAAGCCAGTAATAATATCAATCGCAAGAATCGAAAAACACGCTGGATTAAAGTGTTCTAACAACGTCTTCGACTCCCAAAAGTGCACGCAGTGAAAGTGATAAAAAAAAAACATAAAAACAAACGCAACTCGCAGAGATACCAAATATTAAAAGATTTAATTTCTTTAACTAAAAACTAAACTCTAAAAACCTCGCAAGTAACCGGTACGACCGTGTAATAACCGCCAAGATTCTACTCAAGGAGCGTAAAGCGATCATCTCGAGAATGAAGTCGTTGACGGCCGTTTGCCAGACGACGACAGGTGCCTCCGGCATGCCGGCCTTGAGCGCCAACAGCGGGCGCATCACGCGCCACCCACCGCACCGCGGCGACGGCGAGAACGCCGAGATGAAGATGTATCTCTCCAAGCTGAAGGACCTCGTGCCGTTCATGCCCAAGAACCGCAAGCTCTCCAAGCTGGAGATCATCCAGCACGTCATCGACTACATCTGCGACCTCCAGACGGAACTGGAGACGCATCCCGAAATGGGCAACTTCGATGCGGCGGCCGCTCTCACGGCGGTCAACGGTCTGCACGACGACGAGGACAGCGACATGGAGGATGCGGATGTGGATGCGGCAGAAGAGCCCGCCTCCGAGGCGGATGTGCTCGCGCAGCGCCTGAGCGCCGAACAGCAGGCCAAAGTATCTAGTCCCGCCGCCCGTCTCCCTCTCAGCGATCGCCAAACGCCCAACACGCTCGTCGTGGCGCCCGCTCATCAGCAGCAGCAACTGCAGCAGCAGCAGCAATCACAGCAGCAGCAACTGTCCAACAGTTTAGCAACGGTGAGTTAACAAAACAAAAAATATACAAGGCGATAGGGAAAATAATAGGGTAAATAGGTATAGTAAAGGTTAAAAACTTAAGAAAAATGAGAGAGAAAAATATAGTCAAATATGTTGAGTATCTAAAGCACTGACCATAGAGGGTAAAAATCCAAGAAAAACTAGGAAAATCTATAAAAATATTTTAATTAAACAAAATGTTTATCCAAGATAAATATGTGTATAAAGTGATATACTTGTGCTTGAAGTAATTTTTATTAAATTTATTGCTCAATTTTGGTTTGGATTATTTTCTATAAATTCTACTCTAAAATGCAATCTACAACAAACACCATTAAAGTTTTATTATCATAAAAGATTAAGTTCAATAACTATAAAGTGATTAGTAAACTTTTTATAAATAAATATCAAACCTTTTTGCTTTATTTAAAGAAATCTTAAAAAACTAAAGTAATCAATACAATTTAAAAGTCATTTAAAAATCATTTACTTTTATCTGAAAGTATAAAGATATAATTTCTCAACTAAAAAGAACCTAAGGCAATAGATTTGTGTAAAATGTACACACAAAATAGGCAGAGAAAATAAAGATAAGAAAATATTCCAGAGCTATAAATGGGTTTCCCTTTTTTTCTGCCTGCTGACTGACCACAGTTTTGTTTTATTTTTCTACCTTATCGAATGCCATTATTTTGACCGCAGTTGTTTTTATTTTGGCATTTATTTGCAATGCAAATTGCCGAAGGAGACAACAATTGAGTGTCAAAGTGTTTTTTTTTTTTTTTTACTTTTATTGTTGTTCTCGAAGTGACCTCATTCATAAGGCAATTGACAAAATGTTTAGTGAGTGTGCGTGTGACGATTTTAAGGACGAATTTGCAGCCGCTGAAAAATTTTCTTTACTTTCTGCGACAATAAATCTGCGACATTTCGCTTTTATAGAGGCATTTCACAGACTTTTCAGTACGTCTCCGTCTATAAGTCTATATGTCTGTGAATTGGGTGTCTCTGTCCGTCTGTCCCACTGTCTTTCCGTCTGCCTGTGTTTGTATGTATTTGCGGTTGTTGTCGCCATCGGTTGGTTTCTTTCTTTTGTGTTTTCTGTGTTGCCTATACGTAGCTGTTAATTTTTTTCTTCTCGCGGCCTTTTTCTGTTGTTGTTGTTGTTGTTGTTGTGATGTGTTTTAAATGAACACCTGCAGATACTTAAATTTATTTCACATATATACGCTCGCACACAAACACACGCACATTCGAGCTTGAAAAGCGGAATTTGAAATTGGGGAATCATCAGTCTCTCTCTCCTCTACGTCTTGATATTTTTACGTGTTTTTATTATTATTATTTTTGCCTTTTTGGCTTTTGGGTTTTGGCTTACTTCATTAGCGCAGCTTCTTTTCTTCTTTTTTGATTTTGGTTGTTATTAATGATGCTGGCGAAAAAAATCTGTTTAAAAGCCACGAAAACAGGTTGAGTGTCGGTCGAAAAAGGCTTTTTTTTTCTTCTTAGCAAATGCTCAACTGGGTGGCCCCGCCGGCAAGTGTTATTAATATACTTTTTTACGGTCTTCTTTTATTGTTAATTTTGATTAATTGCAGGAGGTTGAGTTTAGGGTGAAAAGATCTATTGATTTTTTGGTGAATGTAAAGGTAATTTGCAAGTCCCTAGAAGGTAAATCCAAGTTTATGAGTTTGGGAATTTCTAATAATTTCATTTTCTTTTTTTGCAAAGTAATTTCTCCACTTTTGTGATCTAAATATTAGTACTGCCTTCTCTTTCTACCTTTGGAGACTTCTCCCCACTCTCCAGCTGTGCGTAATATCTTCCCTTTTGGTGTTGTTTTTGTTGCAAAACATCTGCAACCTACACGCCCCATTTTTGTTGTTGTATGTTTGTGTGTTTGATGTGTCACCACCGGGAGCAACAACAACGAGAACAACAACAATCTCAGAATTCTTTCGAAAACACGCACACACACAGAGACGCACACATGGGGGCACTCAGAAAACTGTAAAAAGAAATGCACGTGTTCAAAATGTTCTCTCTGTGGGTTGTTTTTGCTGTTTCTTTTCCTCTTTTTTTTCTTTATATATATATTTTTTTTGTATTTTCGCGCAGCTGTGCGCCAGTCGCCAGTCGGTCGTCGCTTTCTACATTGTATTTCCCCCTTCACGGATCCTGCCCTCCCCTATGGCTCCAACCCAGCACCCCCTCGCATTAAGAGAGAGCAAAAAGAGGAGACGAAGAGAGCACAGAATGAACACTTGAAGAAAAAATTAGGGAGAGGTCAAGGGATTTGCTTAAAATTGATAGAAATTTTCTCAAAAATGCATAAATTAAATTTAAAATACATATATTAAATATATATGTATTTAAAATAACAAAATAGGCTTTTTAGTATAGCAAGAATTTTGCCTACTTGAAATTTGTATTCATAAATGCATTTGAATATTTTTCCGAGTGCCTAAGAACTCAAAAAGAGAGACAAAAAATCCCAGTGACAGATCGTTTGATTTTCTTGGCGCCTCTTTATTGCCTCCTTCCCCAATTCGCATCTCTCCGCCACTCTCCCAAAAAAACAAAAAAAAAAAAAATGATGCAAAATAAAAAGCAGCGAATTAATTGATAACATAGAATGGCGAAATAAATATACAAATAAATATAGCTAATAATCAAATTACTGTTGTATGCCAATTATAATCGCACAATAAATACTAATTTGGATTTTCCCTCTTCCCTCTCTTTTTAGCCACTGAACGCAGCGGAGAAGGACAGCAGGCAGTCGTAAGGGGCTGCGGAGGCTGGGGGAGAACCCACGGAACCTATATAAACTTATTAACTAAATGCATAATTAAAGTACAGTCAACTCCACTCGCAACCTTCGTGTGAAGATCTCCGCATAAAATATATAAAACTCTCAAGAAGAACCACAACTACAAAGCCGGCGCCCAGAACTCTCTCCAACTCTCTCTCTCTCAGTTTGAGATATAAATAAGGGAAAGAGAGCTCGGCTCAAGCATTTCACACAAACACAACACACACATTGAAAGAGTTAGTTTAAACATTTAATAACACACAAACACACACCTAGCATTAGAGCATCGTAAGCAAGTAAACATTATAATTAATAATATTAAACATTAACTAGGATGGCGCTTAAGAATGAATGAAAGAACGGAAGGAGGAAGAAAACTTGGCAAAGCTTTAAACAATTTAATTTTTCCTTTTAACGCTTGAAATTAATCGAAGCATATATAATTTTGTTTTCCTAATTTTAGTTTTGTTTTGGTTTAAACAACGCAAAAAAAATATATATGTTACTAATGCAAAGCAAAAACACAGAGATCAGCAATAAAAGAAACAAAAAATAAAAAATAAAACAAAATGGGAATTATACAATTAATTCGAATTTTGTATTATGATTTCTCTCTCTCCCAACGATTTTCCTATTAATTTTAAACAATCAAATCAAGATTTTTCCTATTATCGATTAGCCAGCCAATAAATAACAACAAATAAAAAACAAAACCAGAACCAACTCAGCACACACATTCAAATTCATTAATTTATATCGAGTACGTTTTAGTGTTTAAGTTGAGAAAGTTAATTTCCAGGCACTAATTTTCACACACACACACACATGCAAACCTCATTTTGTAGTTTTTCCGGATCGTTTTCCTCTCTTTTTTAACGAATAATTCATAATAATAATTACACTAAAAAACCTATAAATATATATATATAAATATATGTTCTGTGATCTGTAGCATACTTTGTACAAAGTGTTTTTTAGAGCATAATTATGCGATTTTTTAATTATGATTTGATGAAGATCCGCTAACGAAATCGAAAGAAAACAATTCTGATTAAAATTATATAATTTTTGTTCTCATTTCGATGGAAGAAAACTCTATCATGATGTAAAAAATGAAAAAGAAAACATTTGATGATGATGCGAAAAAATATATATCTAAAACAAAGGAAGAAAAAGAAAAAAAACAACAAACAAAACAAAAATTAGCTCTTAATAAATTGCAAAAATTAAAAAATATTAAAAAATCAAATATAAACCATGGATTTTTACTGGGAAATTGGGAAAACTTGAGAAGAAGTGTGGTTAAAATGATGGAGTAAATACTGGCATGCAAGCTTATGAAATTTTCATAATTTTCCTGCCTAATTAAGTTTTGTAAAAATTGTATGAAATATTTTTGAAGTATTATCCACCTGTCTTGCCATTAATTAAATTACTAAAACACAGCAATGAGCGATTCTAAAACGTTCCAGAAACTCCTAGCAACTACCTGAAGACGAGTAGCTAATGGAGGAGGGAAAACTCGGCTTTGGGAAACCATATTTCCCATGCAAACAAGTGCAACGAATTACCAGAACAATGCGGTGGATGAAAATGCTCGTTTTCCATGGGCGAGCGAGTTTTCTCACGCGCAGCCCAGCCGGCAGCCTTTTGTCATTAGGGGTTTTCCCAGCCAAACAAACAAAACAGTTCAGGTAAAATCGCCCAAAGGGCCGCTCACCTAACGGCTGCACGTGTGCGAATTACGAACAGTACATAGACTTTTCCGTTGAGAAAAATTTCCAGCTATTTTTCCTTTTATTTCTTTTTCTCGGACGACAGTTGACCGCTTCTTGGGTGTGGATTTAGTTTTGGTTTTATTTTTTTTGGGTTTTGCCCGCAGCTGCTTCCCGTTCAAAGTCCTCCCACACCGCTCCTCCTCTCCTCGCCTCTCTGCCGTAGTTTTCCACGCTTTCCAGCTATCTGAGCAGGCTGCCTATTAGCGTTAATGATTGCAACTACAATGCAATGACCAATTGGCAATTGCGACTATAGTCTCGGCTCGGATCTCGGAGCAACGCGGTGCCAGGCCGCCCCATTCAAATGTCAATTCGGATCGGAGACCCCAGCGGAAAACACACAGGAAAATATATACGTACTATAGAGGTGCAGAAAGCTTTTCCCCACAAATCTGAAATGCTCTGCATAGTTTAAACTGAATGAAAAAGTTAAAGAAAATTTAAAGGAAATTATAATCAAGAAATTAAATAGATACAAAACCATTAATAGGGTATTTTTGTACTTTAACTATTTTTGTGACTATTTAACATCAGGGTTTTATTTGGAAAAATAGCTGAACAAATAAATAAATAAAAATATGAAAATAGCTTAGACATCATTTAAAAACTCACAAATAAATAGTGATAATAATAATCGGCTCTGTTTACATACAATTAATTTGTTAAATATTCGGTTAACAAAGTCTAGAAACTCTTTATAATTTCCGAATCATTTATAAATTATTCATATTTGCAAGAAAAATGCACATTTGCATAAAAGTATTTTTATAATTAAGTATAAATTATTCTAATATAATATCTTAAATGAAAATAATAGACTTAAAAATATTACAAAGAAATAGTAAAAATAATAATTCTTAAGTTTAAGTGCAATTAATCAATTTTATAAAATTCTTGGAACAATGATTCTTGAAATTCTTGAAACTTAAAACTTGAAACGTAAATTCCTGGACAATATTATATAATTTTTAACATATATCAAAGGGCTTACGAATATTTTAGTTGTTAAACTCAAGTCAGTCAGTATACTATGATAGTTTCTTAAATTCAAATTATGGAAAAAGCAGAAACATATTTTAAAATATTTAAAAACATATAATAATTGTAGCCAAGCTATAATATAATTAATTGTTAAATTTTTTGTTCAATATGTCTAGAAACTCTCAACCATTCTAAAATTATATTTCTATAATTTTCATATTTTCAAATGAATTAAAAATATCATTATAATTAAACCCAGGCCAGAGCAACACTTCTAACCCAGACTGCAAGCATTAATTAAGCAATTATTTAATCACAAAAAAAC
The DNA here is from genome assembly GCA_018903765.1 of Drosophila aff. chauvacae BK-2020. NCBI lineage: Eukaryota > Metazoa > Arthropoda > Insecta > Diptera > Drosophilidae > Drosophila > Drosophila aff. chauvacae BK-2020. Next base: position 21,654,695 of record JAEIGO010000058.1, read on the forward strand.
TCCCCATTCCATTTAGCATCAAGTTGAATTACTATTTTCTCGTTAGGGTATGCAGCTCGAAAAAAAAATCAAATCACCAGCAAATGAGGGGAAAAACAGAAGTAAAAAATAACCCCCTTTCCCTGGCTAGTGTTCACATGCATTGTTGGGGACAGTGCGTTTCATGTTCTGGGGGCCAATGATCTCTGATTCCGAGCAAGTCGCTTGGTATGCGCTAATTGTTTGAGGTTTTTGGGTTCGCGTAGAGCCTTTGGCCAGGTACAATTAGCGCGCTCACCTTAGTCTCGGTCTCGGGGTTTTCTCTCATGTAATGACTTTACGGTCTGCTTTTTTGGGTGCGACTGTGCCGGGGCTGAGGCTGAGGCTGAGCCCGAGACGACGAGAAATCAGTGAAACTTGAATTACCATAAAAACTCGTGTAGCAGTCAACAGCTGCGGCAAACTGCGCGATTGCGAATGCCGTCGCCTCGGCTCAGCCTTCCCAATGGCCGTGCCGGAAAATTTTGACATAATAATTGTCAAGCTGACATTTCCAACCACGCAGCTGACAGCTGAGCCAGCCGGGCTCCCGATCTCCCGGTCGCCGGAGTGTTAAACGGAGCCGGTATCGAGCGCTCCTCTCCCGGCTTTAACCCCCTGGGATTAGTGGGTGGATTAGGCCAAGGATTAGGCAGGGGTACTCGATTTTGGGTGTATTTAAGAGCTGGGAAAAATAACAATAATATGGAGGAACCAATATTTCAGAGCTGGGAATAATTATAATAATATAAGGGAACTCTTATCAACACCACATTTAAGATGTAAGCCTTTTGCTAGGTTTATTTCATATAAATTATAGTTTTCCTTAGACTCTATGCATTTTTAAGACTTATTTCCTTTCAATTCAGGCCTTAGTTCATTAGTAAAAGTACTTAAGTTTTGGTTTTTGTTTTTCTCTAATGATGTGTGGTGCTTGAAATAACATTGTTTTTGAATTCCCAAGCACGTTTCGTCAATATTGACAAATTTGTAAGCTTTGTCGGTGATTGAGAGGCTTCAAAAAGTAGTGAGTTATTTACTCAAATCTTACAAATGGAAAGGCATTTAAAAGAACAGTTTTTTTAATGTTTTCAGTAAATTTATCTTTTATTTATTGATTAAATTATCATATTTATGATTAATATCAATTTTAAACAAAGATATTAAATGTTTAAAAACTTTTAAAATAAATAAATGCTTTACGTACAAATAAAAGCATAAAAACTAAGGACTAAATTGTTTTTAAAATTAAATCTTTTGCAATATTTTAAGCACAATATATATTCAAACTAAAAATAATAAAAATATAGCAGTTTTAAAATATTAATAAACCTAAATATACATAAACCTAATTATATAAACCTAAATATATACAAACCTAAATATATTTAAAACAAAATTGTATATTTAAAAGTGTGTTCCCCCTAAGTTTATTTTAAATGCAAGGAAAAAGGTAAATGTCTGTTTAACTGCACCCGAGTTTAACATAGTTAATTTAGTGATTAGCTATGTTAAACTCGGGTGCAGTTAAATTGTGTAAATATTTCACTTAAATTTTACCATCATATAATTCATTATAGGGTTAACTCAACCGCTGGCTGAGTAAAAAGTCACCGAAATGAAAGCTAAACCACAATCAGGCAGCTCCGCCGACGACTTTGGCGAGGTGCGCATAAAAATCGCATTTAATTGTGATTTTCACACGAAATACAATGCGCATGAGCAACTGGCGCCGCCGGTTAAGCTGCCAGGGGGCGAGCAGGGGCGCGGTTTCCATAAAAAAAATCGAAAGGGGCAGGGGAGAGGGTTAATACTTGATGGCAATTTGTGTAACTAGCGGTAAAGCGTAACTACTAAGCAGGCGAGGTACACGCTCAGGTGCTGTGGACGGTGGTGGTGGCTTTTGGGAAACACCTGCAAAACGCCAAACGCAAAACGCACCTGTTTCGCTAACGAAAACTAAAACAAAGTCAGACAAGCCACACCGACGCCGAAGCGAAATAAAAGCAACGCGGACACGGCTCAGCAACTCTGGTGGCACAGGAAGAGCAGGGGGTTAAGCCAGGGGGAGAAGGGGTTAAGGCTTGACTTTTGTGTAATTGTGGCAGCCATGTGTCTTCGGGGGGGAAAAACTGGGTGAGAGTTGCCCCCCATGCGAATTAGGAAATCGAAACCAAGTCGAAGTTGCAGTTGAAGAAACTTAACTTGCATATGTTAAAAGCACAGCCAAGGGCATTATTTTAGAGCTGTTTTTACTTAATAATAATTATTATCAAGTGTCTCATAGAAGATGTCATAAAGGAGAGCATTTTGGTGTTCAATAATACAGTTTTCATGCAGTTAAATATCTTTAAAAGGAAGTAAAATCATAATTCTTGTATAGTCACTGCCTGTATTTCCTTTTTAAATTTACAAACTTCCTATTAAATTATTATTATATTTTTTGTTGCCAGAATTAATTATGTAATGTCTCACAAGAGATGTCATAAAATAGCTCAATTCGCTATTAAATATCATTGAAACTCAGGAAGTAAATTATAACCATGATCATAATTATTTCATAGTTTCCGCCTGCATTTCCTCTTAAACTTTATAAACTTCCTATTAACTTTATGATTTCTATTCCAGGATATTTAAAAAACTTTGCTAGTTTTTATTTACCTAATATGATAGCAGTCTCTGTGATGGACTCCAGCTTGCGGGGATTGGGTCAGGTGCAGCAGCTTGGGAGTCGAGTCGGAAGCTTAACTGGGAACCGAAGCTGGCCATCAGCTGGCGGAAGTTGGCCAGAAAGCGGCCACGACAGAGGCAGCTGGCCTGGCCCACGGGAGTGGAGTTTCAAGTAGGAGTTTGCAGTCGAAGCTAGACCCCGACCAGTCCCGGCATTGATTTCAGCTGCGTCACCATCCATTGTGGCTCTTGGGGTGGTGTGGCGGTGGTGGTGCTGTTGGTGGTGTGACTGCAGTTCAGTGGCCGCCACATGTTGGCCTAATGACAGGCTCTGACTGCTAAGACTCAGCCTCAGTTGCGGCGGCTTTTTGGCCAACAATGGCGATGACAATGGCCAAAAGTTGCCGTCGAGGTGCGGCTGCAACAGCAGTTGCTGTTGCTGCTGCCGTTGCAGTTGCAATATCTCCTGACATTTGATCGAAAGACCGGCGCTGCCGCAGAAGCCATCGGGTCACAGGCCCCGCCATCGATGACGAACGGCGGCGAGTGTCAAGCTGTAAATTAAATAGAATTATGCACACAATTCCTTATCGCCAATTGAATTGTTGTTACTCTGCCTCGAGGCTCTGACTAATGCGCCACCCGAGTTGCCGAGATTGATATGCAGGCGCTGGCGATGGAGGGAACACGAACTGCACCACCACTGCAGATATATCGGAGACCACCAGCTGCAAGCTGCTAGAAAAAGTTGTTGGTTTAAATTCGCATTGGGAAATACCCTTATGTTAGAATAATAGGTATTTCACAGACACCTTAATGGGTTTATTTGCACAGAAAATCGTTCGAAGTTTGACTTAGTTCTTATGAAAATATTTAAAATTATATTAAGTGAGCTGTACCACCTAGATTAAATGGTTTTAATTGGGATTAGCTTAGAAAACTTTACAAAATAAATATATTTAAATAAAAACGGCTCTTTAAGCTAAGTAATTTATATATTAAATTAGAGAGTATCTTTAATTATGAAATAGTTTTTTTAAAGAATCTTTTGAGACTGAATTTATAAAAATTGTGTCCAAATGGTAACTTATTTTTACTTCCTTATAAAAATAAATAAACATAATTTAATTAGTTTAACAAGGCAGTTCTTTTTTTTAAAATATTTTTACATTAAATTATATTTTTCTAAAGATTCATTTTAATTATTGTATCTAACTAGGGTTATCTTTTACAGCTATTTGTTTGTTTTGAGCTGTATTAACTATATTATTTTTAAATGACAAAACCTTTACAATTCTTAGACTTACATCTTACCAAATAAGTTAAATATTTTTTTCTTATAAATGTTATATTAATAAAAATAGTTTGTTCTGGAGAATCTAAGAAATTATTATATTAATATTTTAAGTTCTGGTAATACCCTTTTTAAAAGCTCACAACAAGACTCCCAAAGCCGACATTGATAAATGCCATCCCACGCCTTAGCTGTGTTTTGACCAAGTACAAAAAAATCCAAAAATAAAAAGAATAAAAAGTGTAAAATATGTAAAAAATAAATACTGACCAGGCTCGGTTCGGCTCCTGCCTTTGCTGTTGGTTATTTCATTCATTTCCATTTCGTTTTGCTAATTGATTCATTGATCTTGGCGATACGGCCTCCCCGGTGACCAGAGCTTAGCCTCCCGTCCGATCCTGCTGCAGATCGTAACATAATTCTCTCGGAGACCACGGACCGCAGTCCGTGGTCCGCAGTCGCATTCATTTGCACGCCTGTCCACTTGGCCGTCAATTGTGCACAAAGACATTATTAGCCGTCTAGGAATTCAATTCCATTTCCATTGTCGGCCTGGCCAACTGGCTTTTCGAGGCTTTTCCAACAGGGGGCTTGGCCGGGTGTTTCTGGCTTTATTTCTATACAATTTTTTTTGCCGGATTTCTTTGGTGTTTTGTAGCTGCAATTTGTTAAATTGACAAAAACTTTTTGCGATAAACTTTGGCGCGTTATTAAATTCAATAAATTTTGCTCCAGCTCCGCGGGCTGGTTTCTATTTATCTCGCTAATCTCAGCGCGAGATCAGCAAATACAAATTCTGTTTAAGATACGAGAAAAAATATATAAATCGATCCACAGGTTAATTGCCAGCCAGGGGCGTGGCCATCAGATATCCATACTACATATATTCTGAAAGAGACCCCAAGCGATCCTTATCTGTCGAATTAAATTTGCAATCAATGAAACTCAGCCAGCTTGTCAAAATGCCACAAGTCTGGGCCTCTTCCTCTATTGCCGCAAAACACCAAAGGTTGCCGACGCTCCACAGCTCCAAAGAGGCACAAAGCTTAAGTTCGAGCTGGGACTCCGATTTCGACTTCAAAACTCTGGGCCAACTTCCGTCGCACATTTGCCATTTGTCATTCCATGTCAGCGGATCGGAGCTGCGGTCCAAGGATGCCCAAAAATGGCGACGAAGGAACAGACCTCGCATATAATTTACGATTATGTTTGGCGAGGGTGCACTACGAGAAATGAGGGTTCTGTGGGTTCAGAAAGGGTATTCTAAGGCTTTGGAAATTTTATTAAATTTCGAACAAGAATAATAGCATTTTAAATTATATATTTACAAGAAAAATATTAATGCATTTATTAATAATATTTTTGCATACAAAGTCTGCATTTGTACCCAAGAATGTCATCCCTTAAATAGATAGGTTTACTTTTAATTGTTTAAACATACGTTGTCTTAATATTATTTAACTAACTAATATTCAAAGTCGTTATGTTTACCCCATAATATTTATTTTATAAGAATTGTTTAAAAGAACATTTCTACTTTCGCTTGGTTATATAAATTATTTTCAATATTTATACTTAAGGTAATTTTATTTATTTTGTTTTATAATTGTTAAAATCATCACATAATTTATTTACCTTATTATTTAATAGTAACATGCTGTATGTTTTAAAAAATGACATCAAAAATAAATACGCTACTAAAAATACTCCCAAGAATTATAATTATAATTACCCCTTTAAGTGCTAATTTATTCCATAAAATATTTTGCCTTATAAACCAATATTTTCACCACTTATTCATTAATATAAAGCTCATTTTCTTACATTTTCATATACATTTTCATCGAGTTTTTCAAAGTGCAGAGCTCTGAGTTTGAGGCTTGATTTAGGTTGCCGCCAAGCCAAAACTTATGGAGCCATTGATGGACGCACTTAGTCGGCAAAGACTTCAAAATTTACGTTGACATTCAGTAAGTAGACACCCCTTCCGCCGCCATTAACCCCTGACTGCCTAATTATTTTATATGGCAGTTGCAGTTGCACACACAAACACACAACCACACACGATAAGCACTCCTCGGAAAAACTGCATTCACGTTGGCGTTGCGGCGCCGTTTGCTGTCGATAGATGGAAATTTGTTTGCCATAAATATTATTTTTCACGCGTTTGCCGCGGTAGCTGCCAAAATGTGTGTGTGTGGTGTGTGTGGAGATGCCGCCAACGCCGTCGAGGAAGGGGTTGGGTTTGGGACCTCAGCATCGGCTTTCAGGCAACGCCAACTTGCTGGTGGCATCTTTTTGCATTTTGGCAACTTTGTTGTCAACACCGCAACGCCTGCGTCAGTTTCTGCATAAATATTTGCATTCGCTTATTGATTTTTTGGCATTTTATTTGAACGTTTTTTGACTTTTGATTGGTTTTTGAACATTCTTATTTTAACTTTATATGCATTTTCTATGAGTGAGTGGGAGAAAGGGTTTTTATTTTTAGGAATTATTTTACTTAAATATGAATTACCTTTAATTATTATTAAACCTAAGTTCTTTAAAATTTATTTTAAAAATTTTTCTGTCTTATGTTTTATGTATTATGACCATATTTTTCGTATGATTAAATTTAAATTGAATATCAAATAATTAATAAAAGACTTACTCCTAATATTTTTTTATTTCCTCACCTGCTTATAGTTAATGAAAGTAAATATCTATTTCTTTATGTTACAAAAGAGAAACTTCATTGACGCAATTTTCCTATAAAAAAAAACTCCGCTTTTTTAAACCTTTATTCATTCCCCTGGGTTTGACTTTCCAGCAATTTCCTTCAATTTCCTGCTGCCACTGCCTGTCTATCAGCCATCTCTCCCTTGTCTAATTAACGCTTCAACGCCAGTCGAGAGGCGGCACATCTCAAAAAGAAATCCAAACCCAACGAACACCTTTCGAGGCTCGAAGCCCAATTCAAATCTTGGCTCATAATCGCAAGGCAAAAATCTCATTAACGCAAAAGCCGAAAATGTAAGAAGGGAAAAGCTTGGCCAATTAATAAAGAAGCGTGAAATTGAATTTCTTTGCGCAAACTTCACACCCAAAAGAGTCGATGGCAAAATCTAAAATCTTTTCCTTGCGGCAACTGCAACAAAAACTGCCAAAAGTAACACACACAAAATAAGGGAGAGGGTTCTTTCTATATAAATGCAGGTGTGGCAGCTTGGCCTGGGCAGCGGCTATTAAAACTCAATCTGAAATTCAAATCGTAATATAAGGCCACCTCTCTCAAAGACCGAAAAAAAACAAAAGAAAGATCGAAAACCGAAAAACTATTCACACAGAAAAGAGAATCCGCAGAAGAGACCTGCAAAAAATCAAAAGGGCAGAGCGAAGCCAAAGAATTTCTTCTGGCCAAAAACGAATTGAGAATCGAGGCTGGTCATCCGTCCAGGGCTATCTCAGCATTTGATCTGTGGCGATTCGTCGAAGGTTTTTGGTTAGGGATGCTGTCTGCAAATTCAGGCTTACACCTGCAAAAAAATAAGGCCAAATAATAATTTATACATATTTATTTACAAGAGGAATTGTAAATAATAAAAAAAGCTGTCTTTAAATAATTTGCTTAGGCTAAGGTTTTCTGGATTCTAAAGGCGATAAAGTCGCTATTCATTTGAATTACATTTTATTCTATATTTAGCTTTATATATCATGCATTTTTTTCTTGCTTAATATAAACAGTTTCCTTGTAAACCCCTTAAAACCCCCATTTCTTTGCAGTGCTCTCTCCTTTCTCAAGCTGATCTTAGCCCGAGTCTTCAGTCTTCAGACTGAATATGAGTCCCTGTGTGCCCTGCAAGGAATTCTTTCAATTCATTTGCTTTCTGCCGGGTTTCTGGCTCTCCTTCCTCTGGATATATATACATCTATATATATATATTTTGTTTTATTTTTTGGCAAAGATCCTTTGGGTCCAACGCGCGGCGCATTTCAATGCTGCACGTGTGCAGGCCCAAAGCGAACCTTCTTCTCTGTATTTTTTTATTTTTACCATCGGTTCCCCTTGAGAGGGTCTGGCTCTGCCTTTGAGCCGAGATTGAAATTTGTTGAACACCGGCGTGGCATAACTTCTCTCTCTTTTTTGTTGTATTTTTCATCTTTTTTTTTTTGGTTTTGGTGTGGTTTTATTTTGTTTTTTTTTTGCGTTCCACTGCGCTTCCTTTTGACGATGACGACTTTTATTAATATTTTGGGGATTGGTTTTGAGCTTGGGGCCTTTTTTTGCAGACTTGGGACTGAGAAAAAGAGCATCGGGACAAAGCCATGGGTTTCTTGGAATCGTTTTTTGTGATAAGCCTTAACGCTCCCAGAAGGATGCCCTGTTATTTCCTTATAAAAGCATTTAGGCAAAAGGAGCGATTAGGTGTTTTTATGAGAATTATGTGAGGGAATTATTTGTTTTTTTTTTTGGGGAATATATATTTTTGTTCATGGAATAATATCAAAACTTGCAAAAACCAAAACATATTGTATCTGCATTCGGTTGAGAATATTCTCATTGTAAATCTCATTTGGTAAATCTTTTCTAAAAACATTTTTTCAAGAAGGAACAGTTTAGCAATTTTATCTAAAATAACTTTCTGTATTTTATTATCATAAAATATGAAATAAAATATTAATATAGTCATTACTTTGCAGGTAAATTCCCCATTCGATCTCATTCTTAAATCAACTCAAAATTTCTTGTTTATTTCTTGAGCTCCAGAGTCTGAAGGGTAAAGGTATCCAAGGGGACTAGCCTTTGAGTATTTTGAAGACAAATCATGCCCCTTGGTCGCTTTTGAACGCTTTGTGTGGCTTTGTCTTGCGGTTGGCCAACTCAGATCCAGCTCAGCTCTCCTTTGCATCCACCTTTCCGTTTTTCGGGCCGCAATTCATCCGCGAATGTGGCCTGAAGGCATTTTCATCTCATTGCTGGGTAAGGTTGCTCTCGGTTCAGCAGACTTCTGCCAAAATTAAGTTATAATTTTTGGATATGCCGCTGCCGGGTGGTCGTTATTTGCATTTAAATTGCAAACAAATCATCGCAAACCTTTGATTTATAGTGGAAAGTCGCTGCCTCAATTAAAAAGAATGCCGAAAAACCGCAGAGATCGATCGTTGGATGCTGCTGCTGATGATTTTTGATGATGAATTATATAGGGAAATTGTGCACTTGGGGAAAAATATGTTATAATAAGAGCATACATTTTTTTTATAAAACTTTACTGAAAGAAGTTATTAGAGCTCTTTGTAAATAATTTGGGAAATGATGCTCCTGAAACTGAGAGTAAATGTGGGGATACAAATTATTCTGAAGGTTATGATCAAACCAGGCAGCTTTAATACCTTAAGATCTCGTACAAATAATTATCTCAAATATTTCAATAAATGTTTAATTTATTTCCAATGCAAATTTCGTGATTTTCCAAGTGTAGTAATGATCGGTCTGATGCCGCTGCGTAGGCAGTGGAACGGTAGCCATGCAGATCGTCAACCGGCAGCCGTGCCCAGATGACAGCGGCGGCAGCTACTCGTACTTATCGCTCTTTCAATTTTTTTCCCTCTTTGTGAATTTTTCATTTTGTTCAACGTGTTTTTTTTTTGTTTTTTACGAAAGCCGGAAAATGAGGTGCGTCTGCAGATAAAGAAACCCGCAGCCGCAGCCCGGAGACCTCTGTATACCTCTGGCTGCCTTTGAGCCGAAAGAATGCCAGACAATTCATAAAACCATGAGGCCACAAAGCAGAAGAAATAAACCGAAAAAAAGGCGAGAGAGGTGAACCATTCTTTGGCAGCCACTTGGCAACGAACGTCACGTAGCGGCGGCATCATTAGCCAAACCGCCAGGTCTCAGTCTCAGTCTCAATCCCAAACCCAGATGGAGACAGAGTCTCAAACTCAGCGGCTTGAAAAGTGACTGCACAGAGGAAAATATACCCGAGATTTTTTCTTTACTTCTAGGATTTTTCTACGATTTAAATAGGGCGGGAAAATATTTAATAAATGTATTATAAATAGGTAGTTGTATATTTTTAATAAAGTAATAACACATGAAATGTATCTACCTTAAAGAAAAATAATTTCTGTAGTATATGATTAAGATTAGGGCTTAATTTTGGGCTATAAATCAACGGAAATGCTTAAAAGCATAGTTCTATATAATTCCTATATCCCAATTATATTTTAACACAAATAGAAGCACGCGAATTATATTTACATTAAATAAAACCATTTAACGAGTATCTCTTTAGATTTTAGCTAATATAAAGGCTATAAATCAAAATGTAAGTTACAAATTCAATTAAATTAGTTTATTATTTATATAAAATGTTTCCTGTATCCCAATTATATTTTGGCTCAGAAACGCTCATAAACATATACATAATTCCATAATAAAGTTGCAGTTTGTAATCTCTATATACTTTCTCTATATCTACAGTAAATGTAACAATTTCTTAAGTATCTTTATTCGATTTTAGCTTTAAATCATGAGTGAAATCATTAAATAAATGTATTTATATAGAAGAATCCAAGTAAATGGATCAGTCATTTATTTCGATATCATTTCCCCTATTTCCCATTTATTTCTCCCAGTGTTCGAACTTATTTGTTGCCGTTTGGCGGCAGCCTTTCCATTTTCCCACTCACTTTGGCTGTGTGCAACTGTTGCTCGCCGCTCATTAATCCCGGGACCGTAGCTCCGTAGCTCTGCAGCTCCGTAGCTCTGACACCAAGTAGCTATGATTCCGATTCAGATTCAGATTCAGATGCCGTACCATATCCCGCACTCAGCTGCACCTACTTTTCAGCGCTTTTGTTTGCCGCGCACACCTGAGAGGAAATGCGTAACAAACACAGAGCACACAGCTGGCGGGGTAATTTCCACGAAATTAGTGGCCCCGAGGAAAACACTTTGTTATTACTGAGATTCTGTCCACCACGCAGGAGGTCATCAGCTCACACATCGCTATATACGATATGTGCGGGTGTATACGGTTATAAATAATATAACCCTCTTGAAAGAGAGGCTCGAGAACGGGCCATTGTCTTGCCCCATTGACAGCCTTTCAAGTGGAGTTCCCCCCGCATCTTTTAATTGTTCCATAATTAATGTGGGAAAAATGTTGGTAAAAATCTCTTCACCGCTGATTGAGACATAGCATACTATATGGAGAGATCCACGGGGCCATGCGCTATATGTCGAAACTGTCAGCGGAGTTTGAAGAACGCTCTTGAGAGACAGTTTGCTGTTCGGTTTGCAGATGTGACGAGCAGTGAAATGCAGCTCAAGTGGCAGTAGATAGAGTTCGGGAGAAGAGATGCAGACCATCTGAGATCTGAATGATCTGCTCAATTGCCCCCGACTTGAGTAGAAAGCTTCTTTAATTGTTGGAGAACTACTTTTTGAGCATTTGAGGGGAGAAAGCAATTGAAATGAAGTCAAAGTATTTGAAAGGATTGCACTTTAATATGCATTTTTTTAAATATTTTTATTCACTCAGAAACTAAAGAAACATTTCTTCAGTTTAGCTAATAAGAGAGTGCAAATTTATGGGAAGTCTAACCCATTTTTAAATAAATATTTATGGTTGCCCTTAAGAACGTTTAGTTATTTGACATAAATTATGCCCTTTAGCCTCATCTTCGTTTGCATTTTAATAAGGATATTTGTAAAATATTTCCTGAGTTTTGTAATACTCGTACATCCTGCTTAAAAATATTTAACCAATACACCAATGGAAAACAGCTATTTATTTGGGTTTATTAATCATTAGAAGCATTTCTATTATAACACCTGTTTCTTTCTTTTTATATATCATTCTCATTTTTCTTTTATACTTCCTTCCTCCCTGTAATATATACAGAAAACCTATTCCTTAAAGCCTTCCCTCGGAAGCGGAAGTCAATAATCGGATTAAGGAATCAGTTTTGAACTACATTTTGTACTACTTTCCTTCAAAAACAGGACTCACATGGGAAACACTCCCAAAGAAGATGAAATAATAACTACTCTGTATCCTAATTATTGTTTTCTTTAAGCCAAAAAAGCAAATAAAAGGTCAAAATATATCAGCAGGTAATACTCCCTCCTTGACATGCAGTAACAAATCCAGTTCCTTTCATCATTCTGAGCCTTCAGACTCTGACAACACACCCAGGCGGCGATGATGATTACTCATTCGGTTGATTTGAGGGGAGCAGCAAATTAGCCTCTGACAACTCAATTGGACATCTGCAGGCTCCAGGGAGATCTCTGCGAGATCCGGAACGGTATCGAAAAACCCCCGCAAAATGGACGCTTTGGACCACACCCATTGAGTAATCCGCTAACAGAGATCTGCCGGTGCGGCTCAGTCATTTGGCACATTTAATCCACGCGTCAGCGAGCAACGAGCACCGGGCACCAGGCACCGGGAAAATGTTTGCGCATAGTTTAGGCCAGATAAATCTCAAGTTAAATGGCCAAAAGTCAAAATAAATTAAGCCCACATGCGACACACACAGTGCCGAAAAGAAATAGAAAAGAGTTCGAAGCCAGCAGGCGACAGGCAGTCACCACAAACGTTGTCACACCCTTCTGGCCATTCCATTCTGACCCGTACCCGTACCCAAGCCCGTACTCGATCGTTGCTGGATCCCGGCTCCGCTTGGAGCTCCAGCTGGAAGACCAGCTTGGAGCCAGCAACGCCCACATGCAGATGCATTCGCTCCAAGACAATGGGCACGGCCTCAGCGCCAGGTCTAGGCACTGAGAGAGAATATATAGTAAGTACAATTTTAATAGCAAAATTTGTAATTTTACTAATTCTGAAATCATTGTTTCTTTAACTCAAATTACAAAGCAAATGTATAAAACTGCTGTTTCGGGAAATAGGAAATAAATCCCAAAGACTAATCATTAGTTAGTAAAACAAATTTATGGCTCAATGCAAGCTGTAGAAAAATCTTAAAAAATGTATTTATTTAAAGTCCATATCCCCCAACTTCCTACATTTTTTTCTGAGTGCCTTTTGAAGTCCCGAGAGCTCAGATTTGTCACCAGCTCGTTGCTGGGTCTTGTGCACATGCGCCAACTGGGCCGCCGTCTCTGATTAAGTTGACGAAACTCAAATTCAAATTGCACGGAATGAGAGAGAGAGGGGCTTTGGCTTTGGCTTTGGCTGGGGCCTTTGTGGGGCCATAGAGTGACATGATCTGGTCCGCGGCTGGGTGACGAATTGGACAAACATTGGACAATTGCTGCGCCCTCGAAATGTCAACGCCCTAGAATCGAACCTGGAATGGGTGCCCCAGCTGTGGGGTAGGAAGGCCCCCTGCCAAGCGAATATCGAGTATGCAGAGACACTGGTCAGAAATGCACCTAAAAATTAAAAAAACTTGAGAAAGTAAGTTGCATTACTGTAATTTTTATATTTAATTAACTAGCCGTTGATTACAAGGTTTTAGTTTTCAAAAAGTTACCTACATATTTAATTCCTTGTTTAAATAATAACAAACAATGTCTTAAAGACAAATTTAGACAAATAGGGAAATGGGGGGGTTTTTTCTTGGCTAAACTTCGTAAGAATAACATAGTTAAAATTATCACAAATTGACAAACATTTTAATTTTTATAAATTTTGAAGATAGTATGCAGATTTATTAACCTACTAAAAACTAACAGAAAAGTTTTCCAAAATAAAATTAATTAGTTTTTGGCTATCCTATTCTTATGATTCTTAATCTATTCTTATGATCCTATTGAATTAAATAAGGGTATACAAGATCGGCTTTCCGAAATTACCTTCCTTTCGTATTTTAAAGCTCATTTTTTCCCTAAAAGTATTATTTGCACCTTAAAAAGATTGCTGATCTCAGCTAACTTAATACTTATACATTATCACACCTTTTCGCAATATGGACCAGTGTCATGAGGGCACACACACCTGATAAATATGTATAATATGCAATATCGTAAGGCCCCTGCCTTTCTCCCTGCCCCCTGACTTGGTATTGCTGACACACTTTTACCGCTCCGAACGCATTTAATTATCGAGACAATTTCGATATCGAAAACTGTTTGTTTTGCATTTCGCGTTTGCACGCGTCGCTCAATTCGATTCCAAGTCGATGGCGAAGTCGAAATCGAAGCCAAAGTCGAAGTCGAGTCGAGTTACCTGGCGTTTAATGTTCGCCGCTGAGCCATCGACTGCGGCGTCAGCGTCTGTCGCCCAATTATTCCTACTCTTTTTTTAAATATATTTATTTTTTTGGCTGCGATTTTGGCGACGACGATCGAGTTCAAACACCTGCAATGCACTCGATGTGTATAGCTTTCGTTTGCATATTTTTTCTTGGCCACCTTTTTGTTTTTTGCATGCACTGCACGCAGCACTTGGACGGCGTTAATTTAACTAAAATCTTGAAAATTTACTACCCTTGCTACCGGCCATAAATTCTAGCTAATCGAGTTTAATTGCCAGATATGTGCTCTCGTATTCTCCCAGGGAATTATGCCAGTCGGACTCTGACTCTGATTCTGGCCAAAATAAAAGCAGAGGAAAGAAACCTTAAAAAGCGATCGCAAAAATAAATTCCCACAAACTTGACTCCGCTTGACCGGCACAACGCAACGCAAGCAAATGACGTGAACGTGAAGTTTGATCAGGTGCGCATACAAATCTTACGACGCCAACTTTCAGTTAAAGTTAAACAAAATACACACACGCACACACACTTCCACAGAGCAATGAGGTTCAGGTACATTTTCAGAGGGAGCTGAGTACGAATATGGGATGCTCTATCTGGGGCCCTTAAAAACAATGAGTTTGATAAATTGATCAAAATTACAGAAAGAATTAATTTATTATTTTTGAACGTTTGAAATATATAATTCATATTTTACATTATTTAATTAATTAAATAATAATGATTTAACTATTGAAATAATAATTAATTAACTAATACATATTTTAAGATCAATACAAAGAGAGTTTTCTTTTTAATTTCATTTAGGCCTTAAAAGCTTCAAATAATTATCTATGATGTCTGTAATTTTAAAGTTGGTAAAGAAAAGTATTTACTAAAATTTAATTAATACTAATAAATTGTATATCTTTTATAAAAATAACCTTATAGAAACCTTTCGAATCTGAATCTATTATTTAGATCTCAATCATAAATGTTGTTTGTAATAAGCTGTCTGAAAAATTAGGAAAGAACTAAAAAAAATATGAATAAATATTTTATTTTAAAATAAAATATTGAAATATTATATTCCAGTCACGAATTTAATATTATTTGTTTAATTTGAGTTTAGAATGATTTACATTTTATATTATTTATTTTATATTACAATGATTTAAAATAAGTAATTTGTCTCAAAAGTGAACCCCTCATTTACATCATTTTTTCCAGAAAGGGTATTAAGAAAACTGAAAACCGCTGGCAAAGTAAGCAAAAGTTAATGAGAAAGTCAAATAAACGAAACAAATAACATGCAAAGTGCTGTGCGAGTGAGAGTCTCCTCTGTCTTTCCCTCAAAAGACAGGCGCTGAGGCCGGAGGATGATGATGAGATGAAGCTTACAGTTGAAGCAAGTTGCGCAGGCGTTTTTTATATTTGCAGCAATTTTTATTTTATTTTATTTTTCATACCTAGCGGCTGTGGCAGTAAAGCATTTTGCGTTCCAGCCGCTGACGCGTGAGAAGGTAAACAACAAATACGGCGATGCTACGCCGCCGGCTGATCTGATCCGTGATTAAGCGAGGCTGCCCTCAAGTGGCCGCCCGGGTAAAAGCCACCAGTGCACTGGAAGAAATGTCACAGAAGGTGGTAGTGAAAATCAGGATTTAAGAGCATTTTATAGGCAGTTAACTCTTTAAAAATCAGCTTAGCCTCAGGACTCAAGAGAACCTATTAACTCAAAGTATTTCTCATTAGTCCGTAAGTATCTTTAATTTTATCTACTGGACCTTAGGCTTTTTTCTAATAAAATTACCATTCACTAAACTATTTTTTAGCTTTCTAATTTGCAAAACTATTACCTCCTGTATCAGGCAATTTCCTAGGAACGCTTTAATGATGATTTTTCCCACTTTAATATTTTTTTCTGTGTCATCTGCTTGCCTTAAGCTTTTGCAGCTGAGTCAATAATCAATCGTATTGTCCGACCAGTGGACCCACGCCCCCTTAACCCCCTGTCAGCCCACTCTTCCACCGCAGTTCCAACTGAAACTGCAACTCGAACAGCATCTGCATCTGAGACTTGGCATCTGCATCTGTATTTGCGGCTCCGAATGAAACGGAAAGTGGCGCTACAAGTGCATCGACAGCTGATAAGCCCTACCCACGACGGACTCAAAAACCAACAACAACTGTCAGACAGTCGCCAGCTGTAATCTTAATGCATTTTTTTGTGTGCCAACTTACAGAGGAGTATCTGCGATTGCAGGGGTAGCTTCTAAAGCTAGAGGGAATTTCTGTGCTCGAAATAAGGTGTTAGTTACCAAGGAGTTCATAATTAGAAAAATACTTGTTATAAAATTATATAAAAATTGCTGTATATAAAATACAGTTGATATAAATTAGAAATACAAAAATTTCTAATCTAATTACTACTATAAACATACTATAAACATCACAAATTTAATTTATGAAAGCTGTCAGATTTCAAAGTTTAATTGTATAAAAAGGGATTAAAAACAAGTAAGGTAAGGTAACCCATTATAATGTTAATTTCTCAATTTAATATTGATTTATTTATTCTATAAAAATATCATTCATTATAATATATATATTATATATCCACATTTTCTTGACACTTAATGCTGGTGGCATGACTAAAGCGCAGCTTATCAATGTCTTGCGAGCGTGTTGTGGGTCCCTCGTCTGGCCCGTTCAACTTTATCTTAATTACCAGCGGGGGGTAGAGAACTTTAATGCTTAAGATATAACCCAGCTATATATTAACCCCACAAGTATTTCCCATTACTTCTTTGTTTCCCCAGCGCTTATCGGTAAGAGAAAGTACTTTCAAGATTTTGGCATGTGCGGCTGAGCTTGCATTTTGCTGATTAAAACCATTTCGTGGGGTTTGCTTCAGTTTTTTAGAACAATGAAAAATTCATAAATAATGAGTCAGAGTTAAGCTCGAACTATGGGGAAAGAAGAAATATAAAATATGCTGTGGTTGTTATTAATTCGGGTGATATCTTTATGAGTATCTAATACTATTACAAATATTTTTATTACTTAATGTGCTCTTTGCAAATCTTTATTATGGTTTTTAATATTATTATAAACATATTTATTACTTAATATTCTTCTTGCCTGACTATGAAATCAATTAATTTGAATAGGTTCTTGGACCTTTGTTCCCAGAATGAACTAGCTTTGATTGTCTCCGATCAATCGATGTTCGCTGGGCGTCTATTGTTCCAATTTAATGGGTATTATAGCGCCTGCAATTTGTGCCTATTCTGTTGATGTCACTCATTGTGTTGTATATTTTTCTGATTTCTGTTTTCCATTGGCGCCAGTCGTCGTCGTAGTCGTCAATGGTAACCCTGGGGCAGCCAAGCCTCCTCCTCCTCGCAGAGTCCCAATCTCTGCTCTAGTTAGCTCCTTCGAGCGACTGATATTATTCCGTCTTGATTTGATTGTTCGCCTCTAATTCGATTTCGTTCAATTCTCGGAGCTACAATTACACAATTTATGTAGGTATGTGGGGCACAATGCTCTGATTTTCCGCATATGTATTTATATTATTTTATGAATTTGTTTTTGTCACTTGTTCTCATCACTCTGTCGCGTCTGCGACATAATTGTGGGGTCATTCTTGAGGATTATTAACTGCCCGGCCAGACAGGCGCTGTGTTATGGAAATTTGTTTAGTTTTTTAATAATTTTTAATTACAACATGACATGACAAGGGATTTACTTTGCCTGCTTCGCTGAGTTTTTCCGCTGTAAACACTTTTTAGCGGTGTTGTTGTTTCTCTCGACGTTTGAATTATGATTATTAATGTCACACGGTGGTCGTTTGTCATGGCTTCAGGTGTGTTGCCGCTTTTGCTATTTGTGGCTTTTCGCTAACGGGGATTGCCGCCTCAGTACTTTATTGTTATTGCATGCTTTTTACTAACTTAGAAGCGACGATTATGGCGACATCAACATTAGCAACAAAAGCCAAAGCCAAAGCCAAGTCAGCGGTAATTAGCGCTATTTGCATTTCCTGACTCTGGGTCTTTTTTCCCGGGACTTTTCCCATCTCTTTTTATGCTCTCACCTGAAGGGGAAATTTTAATGAAAGTAAAGAAGCTATTAAATTAATTGATCCATATATTTTTAAGGAAATTGTATTATACTGTAAAAATGATCTTATTTAAATTAATTAATAATAAATTTTAACTCATAACTAAATTACTAGATTAAATTGCATTATTAATATGTTCTTAATAAGAGGTTTAAATAAATATTTAAATTAAAGGTAGTCATTATTATTAATATTTATTTTATTTTAAATTTCATAAATGAAAAAAATGGTTAACAAGTATTTTAAATTTTATATAAAATATGTATACAGTTATTATTATAATATTATAATACATTTTGAGTGTCATCAATGTCAAATAAACTATTTTGTGATCCTCAATCCCATTAAATTTATTTGTTGAGCTTATATTTTCCTAGTAAAGCCTATAATTCACACTTAAAAATATCATTGTTAGAGTATTTAAGCTTCGACCTGCTGACCCCTTTGTCGTTTTTATTTTGCTTTTTTCCTCGTAGCTAGGGTTTTGCAATTGCAAATGAAATTCATATGAAATTGAACTGTCGTAACGGTTGGCTTTATAGCTTTAGCTTTTGTTGTTGTTGCTGCCGATATTATTGACATGGTAAAAGGGGGGCGGGATGTAATTTTCACGGGCTTCTTCGTAATCAGCACACCTGTTCTAAGGTAACTCAAGGCAAAACACAAACGAGCCAACGAAAGTGAAACGCCGTTAATAATTTGCATTATTTAATGGGTTAAGTCCACCATGGGGTGTAATTGAAAGTAAAATCGCGACAAAACTCACTTTCCGTCGCCCTAATACATTATTAATAATGATTCTAAAGTCTGGGCTTTCGATTTCGTTGTGAGATAATTCGAATTAAATGGCCACTAATGTACAAGTAATGTGTGCACCCCGTTGACTCATTTAGATTTTCGGATGCTGAGATTTTTCAAATTATTTCGCTTAATTCTTATCATCAAAATTTTTTCAAATTTATTCGCTCATTCAAAAGCACACACACACACTCACTTTCGCACGCACTTTGCACTCACCGACAGAGAGAGACAGTGTGAGAGAAGATGAGCTGCTGGCGAAAGCGGTTTAAGCGCGGTGAGGCAGAGCGAGAGGTACCGAGTGAGAGAGCGCGTCCGAGAGAGCCGAGAGGACTCGGAATGAGCGAAAAGTTCTATTTTCATGGCCGAGCATTTTGTTGGTCTTTTGGCGGCGCTCCGTCAACAGCTCCAGTGGCGCAATTGGTTAGCGCACGGTACTTATAATCAGTATTCTGTGTGTATGAGCTATGCCGGGGTTGTGAGTTCGAGCCTCACCTGGAGCAAGTCGCTGGTAGACTATAATTTTTTGGTCAAACTTTTTTTTTTAGTTTTTTTTTATTTCTTCGTAGTTTCTTAAATGTTTTTATGTAAGTAAAGTTGTAAAATACTTAATTTTATTTAGGTTTTGGGTGGCATTTTGATGTAAAAAAATCAGATTAACCATGGGATATAAAGTTTTGACTGATGTTTCGCATATTTTTCCTAACTCTTATCGAAACTATGAGTTTGTTTTCAGATATATTAAGTTAAAAATTAAACAATTAAACATTTTTTAAAAGCATTATTGTTTGTATCATTGTTTATTTATTGAATTTATTTGATACCTGTTTTTTAATCTGTGTTTGTTTATTGTTTATTTCGGCTAGAGTTTTGAAAATTTGCAAGCTTATATAACTCAAGCTTATAACTCAGCAAGTTAGGAAGGTTTTTAATAAATTCTCATATCGTATTTGAAATTGATTTAAATATTACAGTATTTTAACGATTTATCATTGCAGACATTTTGGTTTCGAAATTTCTTTATTCGATTATTAAGAGAAGTTGTTCTTTGTTCTTTGGTATATCTGTTGCATAATATTAAGTGACACTTATTCATTCTTTTTGAAAAAATTAATAATATAGTTTTAAGAGGTATTTATAAACATTTCCTGTTCTAAATTACTGTTAATTATTTTCCTCGCTTAAAACTAACGTCTTACACTGAAACCTTAAATTATTTGCGTGTTCGATCAATTTATACAGTAAAGATTAATGTGTAGCAATACAAATATATTTGTAAATGTTAAAAATAACTATAATGGGTGTTGTTTTTAAAATTATAATAATTTTGAAACAAAACAAAATCCCTATCTTAAAGTTAACAAATTTCAAAATGTGAATTATAAGCCACTTTCAAGCTGTTGATAGGAGTTTTTAAGCCAAATCAGAGAATTAACCCTTTCGGCAATGCAGGTGCTTGGCAATAGAAAGTGCGTGGGAGTGGGCTTAAAAGAGAAAGTAGGGAGAGAGCTTAAAGGATATCAGATTGTCCTATTTCGCACTCCTTGAGCTTTTGGCGGCGCCCGGGCAACAGCTCCAGTGGCGCAATTGGTTAGCGCACGGTACTTATAATCAGTATTCAGTGTATGAGCTATGCCGGGGTTGTGAGTTCGAGCCTCACCTGGAGCAGGTCGCTTTGGGACTTTCGTTTTGGCTTTGCTATCCATTTTTTTTACTATTTAGTTTAAGCACGTATTGGTCATAAGTCGGTTAAGAGAGGATTTCTGTCAAACAAAAGTTTCTGTGAGCGCAATTTATATTAAATTTATTTACTTTCATTGCTGAGTAAATGGCTTACTCATGGTCTTTCTTTCTTTTATGGTTTCACAAATTCAGATGGCTTAGCGAACACTTGGGCATTGCTTGTAAACATTTCAGAAATCTGTCAAAAAAGATATATACCAAAAATCGAATGCCGAAGGAACATTTCTGTTTCCACTCCAGGGAAAGCCAAGTGCCTAACAAATCGAATGCCAGACGACGTCGGCCCAAAGTTTATTTGAAAATTCAACAAAAGTGCCCCCGACTAAACATGATAATCATATCTCTCTGGCCATATGCAGATCTGGCCCGTTCGAGCTGTGGAAAGGAGCAATTAATCACTGAAAAATCGAACAGTATCCGCTCCGCCGGGTCTAGGCACATAAATAATTTTTACGATCTCCGCGAGCCCAAGTCAATTGAAATTATGAACAGATCTCTTGCAGCAGGGGCCGAAAAAAATCTAAACAACAATCCCAAAACGCCAAACAGATGCGGCCACAAGAAGGTGTTGAAAAAGAGATCCCCCTTACGTTTGTCAGAGGGCCTGGGATGGGGTGTTGCGGTGTTGTGGGCGTTGTGGAGTGCCGACTGTTTGGAGTGAAGAAGTCAATAAAAACCAAGCAGCAAGAGCAAGGCAAGAGCTATAGCCATGGGATCTATAGATGTGGCTATATATCCGAAAGCCGGAGCAAAGCGCAGCCAGCCAATGCCAATAAAATGTTTGCAGTCCGGCGGCTGATTTGTTTACACAGCATCGATGACGAAGACGATCAGAGGCATAGTGGTATAAATTATATAACATTTGCTTAAATATATTAATCAGAAATGGTAAATTTAAGCGAAGTGTTGAATTTATCTATGCCAAAAATGTACAAACATTTTATTGAGGATCTTATTAAAATATTAATTACAAAATCCATAGTTTTCTTGAATGAAAATTTATTTGTTCTTAAAAAAAAAATTAATTTGAAATCTGGAATGTGATTATTATTAAAACTTATTAAATGATAAGAGTATTTACTAATTAATTTGATTATATTCAAATAATCCCATCAAGCATATGCATAAAAATCACATAGAAAGGCTTCGTCATCTTCGTCTTTATTTGTTTCCATGAAAAACATTATTAAGCCTTATGAATATTAAATTAAAAAAAAAATATTTAAACTCATATTAATAAAAATATACATACATCCCAATCCAGTGTATATTTCATGCAGTACTTGGCATATTTTTCGAGCAGCTGCAGTCGATTGCCCTCCGAGTTCCAACGGTCCGGCAAACACTTTGGTGGTCCTACCAGCTGGACTGGGCATGAGTTAGGGGTAACCGAGGGATCAGCGGATGAGGAGGGAGCCTTGGCCCTTGGGGGTTTTGGAGCTTTGCCTTGGTTTTTATATAGCTTTGGTTTTTGTTTTTTTTTTTTTTTTTGAGTGGTAGGCGTGCGGAATTTTAAACAAATATTTACACAGCCGAAACTTTTCGGGCAGATGCAGATGCCAAGCTGCCCATCCGGAGGCAGCATAATCATGATGGTATCGCGGGATCTGGATTCGGGATCGGATCGGAATGGATCGAATTGGGATTTGTATCGAAATCGGCTCCAACTGTGTTCGTTATGTGTGTGTTTACAGCTGCCATATTTGGGGCAACATTTATGCAAAATAAACAACACACACATGAGGGCCGACGCTTTCCTTTCCTCCTTCCGAGGGCGCAGCAATTGATTTGGAACAGACCACCCAGCACATCAGCTCACACGTACCGGAACGGAACGGACTGAACGGATCGGATCGGATCGGAATGGATTCACGGATCCGCCCGCAACATGATCGCTTGGAGGAAGGGCATCCTCATCTGCATATCGGGCGGAGTTTGCGGTTGGGCGGTCGCCGCGTCTGACACTCGTGTTCTGCTTCGTGTTCTCCAGGTTGTTTATTTATGAGGATGAGGCTGAGGCGTTCGGCAGGCCCAAAAGATACGCTGAGGAAAAATAAGGACAAGTTTAAAAATTATATAAATCAGGTAACATTTTTTAAGATATAAAAAAGCTGAGAAAGTAGAATGGTACAACTGAGATACTTCATTAAGAAAATAGAGCTTTTAAGAGGAAGCTAGAAAGTTTTAATTTATTCTGGAATTGTTTAGAAGTTATATTAATATTACATTAAAAATGATTTAAATATTTTGAAGGATTAATATTATAATATTACACATAGTAAATAATCAAATATATAAATTAAATTTACAGTCTTAAAGATTATAACATTCTTACAAGCCTTTAAATTCATAAATCTTTCGCTGCGTGTGCTTTCCCTTACTTTCTGCGTGGGCCCGAAAAAAGAAGTGAGAATTAGGCCAATTAGTGGCTCTTCCTGGCTCTGGGACATGGCTAACATCGGGGTATCTGGCGTATCTGGTATATCTGGCAAACATCAGCTTGCGGCGTCTGTGGCGTCCTCGGCGGCGGCATGTTTGTGTCTTTTAACACTAATTGCAGTGTGCGGTGCGTTGCATCTCAAGTGGAAGTGGTGGCCACCATGAGACCCACGCTCATCCTCCGTCCCATCCCCAACCCAGCACCACAATCTCAACACCTTTTCGTGTGTATGCTAAAGAATGTGTTCGTTCTTTTCGAAGTGTGAAAATCCGGGAGGTGGATGCCATTCGAAAGTCAAAACGATTTGCTCAAACATTAAATTCGAAGCAAACAAGAAATTTTGTCATGGGAGTGAAAATTTGAAAATTCAATTTGGAATATTTCAATTACTGCCATTAATTAAGGTTTAATGCCTTGAATTACGCCCGAGTGCTTTTGCCTTAAATTATTGGCCTGCATTAACATAATTACCTTGATCGCTTATTTTTATTTTTTGTGAGTTTGCTGGGGTTATAAACAAGGCGGGGAGAGCTCTCAGGCTGGCGAGTTTAAGTGCAATTATAAAAAACAATCACATAAATTCTTTTCGGAAGCTGCTGCAGCTTTCCAGCTGAGAATTTTCCAGAATATTTTCCCCAAGTCACAGGTATGTGTGTGCATGCGGGTGAAACCAGGTGCACTTTCATCTAATGAACGTGCCCGCCCCAGCCTTGTTCGCTCCCGAGGTGCCAAGAAAAAACGGCAATAAGTCACGCCCAGATCGCAGATGTGAGGTTGAACTGAGCAACGGAGCAACTGAACCCGAAGCCCCTCGTGGGATCGCGGACGCTGACGCACGCGCTTACGTCAATTTGCGTTGTCGCAACGCATAACTAGACATGTCATTTGCTGGTTAATTACATGCACAGCAGCACCAACTGCAGTGTGCCTCAGAGTACACCAAGCCAAAAGGTGATGGTTAAATTTAAAGTACCTACAAATAAACATACCATAGAAGGAATAGATGACCTAAGCTTAAGGGGGAATAATAAATCAAAAGGCAGTACGTTTTCAAGGCCTCACAATAAACAGAGCTGTGAAAATGGGTTAAGATACTAAATAGTCATTCGCTAGTCATTGTAAGGACTTAAAGTCGATAATTATCGATACAAATTTTTATGGGAAAATCAAAGCTTAACAAAATCATAACTAAGCAATAAATTCATTCATTTTAATTCCGAAAGCATTTATAGGTTAGTTTTTAGAAGGTTAATAAATCTGCATACTGAATTTAAAATATTTTCAAATTAAAATTAGTGGAATTTTTTCACAATTTTAATGCCTCCTTTTTGATTTTTTTTTTAATTCAAAAAACAATGTCTAGAACTTAAAAAAAGAACTTATGAATAATTAATCAAGATTTTAGTGACGAATCCAAATATGTTAGCCTTTTTCTAAAACATCCTGGGCATCCTTTGCTCTCAAGAAAATCTGAAATATTCGCATTCTTTTAATCGATATTTAGCGATATGTTTATATGATTAATTTTTGGACAAACCTAATTTAATATCTATTATAATTAGGCAAAAAAGGCATTCATTTCAGTTCGGAAATCATTTCTGTGCTAGTTTAATGCATATTTATCCTAAGAATTTTCAAAAATTACATTTATATTTTGATTTTTTGACAAGATTAAATCGGTTCAGCTGCTAATGCTAATCAAGAATATGTATGTATGTACTATAGGGTCGGAAATGACTTCCCTGCGTTGCAAGCTTCTGACTAAAATTGGAATACCCTGGAAGGTATAATAAATTAAATAATATATCATCAACTTTATTTTTCCGGTGCAACAATTACAGAGAGGCAACCGCAAAAGTTCGGTAAAGTGCAACACGCAACGACAATTCAACGAGCACCCAGCAAATCCGCATTCAAAAAGCTCCAAATTTTATTTTTTTTGTTAACCAAAAACGGTAGCAACACACACGAGAGCTGAGGCTGAAGCAAAAGCAACTGGCACACGAGCAACATGTGCAAGCAGCAACGGCATCAGGCAACAGGCAACAACCACTACAATATGCCATTGTTAATTGCATGACATAATCCCAGCGCTAATACCAAACCGAAAACTCAATCGAAAACGGCCAAAACAACAACAACAATGGTGGCAAACTTAAAATCAAAGCAGACAAATTGCCGCAACTCCAAATAAAAATAAAACTAAAACAAGAAAACAACTGAAAACCCATTACTCCGCTCGGTGTCTGTGCCTTTTAATTGCTTAACTATTGGCCGGCGGCAATTGTTAATAAACAATTAGAGAATTTGCATTGCAAGGGGCAGCGGTAGCGGTACATTCAGCCTGAGATCCAGATATGGCTATAGATACAGCCACAGCCAACAGATACAGATACCGATACCGATCTTGATCGGCGACATAAAGCTAATTCGAGTGACGGACTGGCCAATCAACGGGTGACGATCGACGCTGGTGGCCGGTCTCAGAACGTCGGCTAAAATCCAACAAAAGTGTGAGAGGCGGTGGAAACGACGGCGTTTCGACAACTTTGTCTCAATTTAGACACACGACGGGCTTCAATTACCACCAAGAGTGGAATTGCTCTACGGTAAGGTCTGGGAATAGGGAAATGTCAGGGAACTCAAGCTGGAAAGTATTTAAAATTGGGAAATTCAAATATAAAGGAACTTGAAGTGTTAGGTAGTTAACTGTTGATAGAATCTTGGAATATAATTTAAATTTTCCTTTGTAAATATTCAAATATTAAACCAACACAAAAAGCATAGACATAGACTGAAGCATATATAATTTGTTTATTAATTATTAATTTCTCAAGTATATTAAACATATATGTATATATCTTGGTTGGCTGTAAGCTCCTCCCTAGGCTAGTAATTTAATCTTCTACCAAGCGAAGCGCCCTGAATCATTCCCTATACCAGGGTCGGACTGTCCATATGCTAAGTTTGCTGACAAATGCCATATAAACAAATAAACGCGCTCGATTTCATTAGCGCGCCGAAGCGATGGACGGATGGCTGGGCAGCTGGGCTGGAAATGGGAACGTACCAGCGGATGAGGGATGGGACTGGGAATGGGTAAAGTCCGAAGCGCATTCCGCATCTGCTCGCGAGCCAATTGGGAGGCACATTTCGGGGCACAGATCTCACTGTGCTGCTGCTGTTTGCACAGATGTTCATTATTCGAATTTTTACGTTTTACGTAAATTTGATGAAAACGTTTTCGGTGTGTGTGAATATTTCATTGAAGACGGTTCAGCGGGGGGATCACGGGTGGTCAGTAGGTGGCGCTTTGGAAAAAATACAACAGATCGCAGATGTGATGTGGCACCCGGACAGGCGCAAAGCTCAGTTATTTGATTGATGTTTTTCAGTTGCAGCTGCGGTAGCGAAGGCACTGTGCAAAATAAAACTACATTTTAAAATTAAGAGAAATTATATGAATTTTTAGTCTCAAATTTTAATAAATACATCTTTTAGTAATGTTGCAGTGTGACCAATCGCTTTAAAATAGCACACAAATTATGTAATGTGACCATTGCTACGCAAAACATTCATAAATTAAGATATTTTGTATTTGAATTTGTAAAATATATTAAATTTAAATAATATACAAATGATATTCACATCAGTCTCAGCCGTGCAATTTTTTATAAAGACCCCGTTAATAGAGCTAATATTTTCCTGTTATTTTTTGTTCTCTGCAAAAAAACAGAAGTAGGTTGCCCCATCTGCTGGCCCCTTCCGATGACGATGATGATGTTGTTGACGTTGATGCGCCACAGAGTCCACTACCACCGACCCCGGTCCGGTCTGGCTCTCCTCAAATGGGAGGAAAGAACTGAAAAACGGCTATTAACTGCAGTTTGTCTACCGAACATATGGAACTTCTGGTCGCAGTTCGCTTTGATCGTATCTCTGCCAAATGTTTTCGTTGGCACCGACTTCACTGGGTCACCACCACACCATGGGCGTACACCGGGCAATAAGTGTGCAAAATTTCCAAGACATTTTGGGGTCAGTGCAACGAATCAATGATAAATGGGTTCAGCTAAAAAATCAATACTGATTGAAAGGAGACTCTTGGAAATAAATAATCTATAGTTCAAAATTAACTTAGTTTTCGTTTAACTTTTATAAAAATTGTATTGACCCCCACTCTTTTCCGAAAAGCTAAAACAAATTCAATTTGCTGATGTCTCGTTCGTTTCCACCCTCTGGCTTTTCCATGTTTTTCCTTTTCCTTTCTTGTTGTGTGGAAAATTGGCAATGTTATTAAGTTTTTGACCCGCTCTGAAAAAAGATATAAAAGTAAACAATAAATATATATGGCTCGCTGCAATTTGGCAGACACTCAAGAACGCATTGGAAATGTTTACGCTAATGGCGGCCACGTACGATACGTGTTAGGGATCGAACGGAAGGGTTAAACTTCCAGTTATTACGGTGAACGGTCCCAGAGGAGGATGTGAATGTATGGGTTTGGGTTCCAAAAGCATATATAATGTACATAAAAATGTAATAACTTTTTTGCGCTGTCGAACAGTAGCACGTTCCGCCGTGAGTCACTCAACACACCCACGAACCAATCATAACATGTGGCTGAGATCGAGTTGAAAGTGCTGCCCGAAGCCGAGGCTGCTGCTGCCAGGGCCGCCACATGCCAAAATGAGCAGTGTACAGTGTAAAAAAAAATATTTAAATAATATTATATGAAGGTTTAAAGCTTTTACTATAAAGAATTCGATGTCAAAGGGGTTTAAGAGGAAATTTGTAGTAGGGAAATGCATTAAACTGACGCCTTTAAGAGCGTTTCTGTTACTCTTTACACTTTTTAGTCGTTTACAACTTATTTCAAATTTGTTCTTGCCTTTCTTTGTGCTAATTTAATTATTTTCTTAAACGTAAAACCATTTTTATGAGTGCCTCCTGGGGAGCCAGCGGCAGGCACTTGAGACAACTTGGCAACTTGGCCCGGCCATCTGTCATAATCGGTTCATCGTTGGCTGCATCCATCCAAATGGTAACCCAATAAGAGCGACGCCCCGGAATTCCCCCGCGATCCGCAGATGTTGCTGCCGCTGCTGCAACTCAATTAGATGAGTCTTAAATTACGCATACGCCTCGTGTCTGTGTTGTGGCAACACTTTTAGAACGGTGCAGCAATGCGACATATGGCAATCTTGTTGCCACGACTCCACGCCACTCCACTCTCTCCTTATGACTCTAGATAGCCAAACACAACCCCTAAAAGCTTCCTCACAACAGAATTATGAATTATTCAGGGTCGCTAAGAACTCACAGATTTCCCAGTGGACATCAAAACGATGAAACGTGTTCCGCTTTCAAAAAAGGTGATTGAGGGTTTGAGGGAAGGAGGAGTATGGTAACAGTACCAAAGAGTGAGGAATTGAGAGCGATGCGAGGACATAAGGGGGTTGGCATCCCTGCTGAATGATCACTGATAAAGACAAAGTTGTCAGCTGTCAGATGGGTTTATGGTCATCGGGACAGGGCCACCCGATATAGCACGTGCCTTAATTGTTTTGTTTATCTATCTCGCTAGATTTGCATATTTCACATTAGTTGTTTTATTTTTGTATTTGTTGTACTTTTTTTTTAAGTAGTTTAGCAAAACAAAAAAATTAAAAGCCAATTTCTCGGGCTTATTGTGTTGTTGTGCAAGTCTCGACGGCGGCATTGCAATGTCATTGTCTGTCTGACTGTCTGTCATTCAGTCAGTCAGTCAGTCATTCAGGCAGTCATTCAGGCAGTCAATCATTTGAGGAACGAAGCACCTGCCGCCAACCCACGCCTCAAGTTTAAAATAAACACAGAGGAAAAATCTTGGAAAAGCAAGTAAATTCCCAAATTTTATATTTTAAAATTTTTTAAATTATTTCGAAATTGTACAAAATATTCAGTTAACAAAGTGTAAACCATAGAACAATTAAGAATATATCCAATTAAGAATAAACCAAAATATCTTTAAGGAAATCTCTGAAAAACACAGAAGTTTCTTTGGATTCACAAGGAATTTCATAAGAGAGAAAATTCAATATTTAGATCCCCCATTAAATCTTTAAAATATTCTAAAGTATCTTTATAAATCATCGTTTATTATTATAAAAAACTCCAGGATTTCAATAACACAATTAACATTTAAAATAAAATATTTAACATACTAGATGTAAGAAAAATGGACATGCAAATGTGGAATCCATATTTTTCTCCTCTCTGTACCGATCTAGCCTCTCGCTCATCCCGGCATCTTCAACTCCTCAGTCGGTCTCTGTCTCTTTCTATTGATAAATGTATTTCCATCTCATTCCAATATTTTGCTACCCATCTCTTTTGCACACTGTGGGCTTGATTTACCGACGGCGGCGACGTTGCATTGCGGAAAAGTGCATCGCACGTTCGTGTTCATGTTCATGTTGGCTTTTTGAAGGTTGCCGTTGCAAATGCAATAAAAACAAATGCAAAAAATTAAAAAAAAATACAACAAAATATAAAACAACAACTGCGCTTGTTGTTTTAAAATTTATGTGCTGATGAGCAGCCAATTTGTCTTGGCAGCTGCGAATGCCAGCAGCGGAAACGCTCTCCAAACCTTGATGCTCGCCGGTCGGGCGGGCATTCCTGGCGGTGCCATTCGGTTCTCCAGCGTGGGAGACCGAAATTCATTATTATTGATTGCCCCCGTGCTTATCTTAAATTCGAAATTAGCTTATTTGTCAGAGTCAACGAATTCGGCATGATTTTCATTTTCATTTTTCATTCAATCAGCATTCTTTAGGCGCGCAAAGTTCGCGAAAAATGAATGGGAATGTTGTGGAAAAGGTTGCCACGAACTTAAATATAAGAATTTGAACTCTAATAATATTGGTTAAATATTTTTTTATTCAGTTGATATTTAAATTAAATTTTGAAATATTTGAATTGTTTTGTATATTTATAATTTTATGTAATTGTTATGTGAAATGTTTTTCCTTGGTAGTTCTCATTCGCATTGATTGTAAAGAATAGAGATAAATAGCTTGATTCCTATGAATTAGTGTAAAAATAAACAAATTAAATTTGGTAAATAACAAATTTTAGGGAGAGCAGTATTCCAAGAAGAATTAATATTTACATATTCTTTTGTACGTCTTGACGGATTATTTTCCATGCAAAATTCTTTTGAACGAAGAAAACTGTTGTTTATGTAAAATGTTTAGTAGGAGGGTCAAATGTTTGTTTATTTTTTAAATTTAATTTTGAATGAATTAAAACGTTAAGTTTTTCTTAAATATACATACATATGTGTATTGATAGTACTAGTTTCTTATTTCATTTAAATTTGTTTAATTTAAGATAAGGATTGGTAACATAAAACATTTGCTGTTCGAGTTCAGAGAATACAATAGTTTTTATTTTGATATATTCTCTAAATTGATTTACTTCTCAGAGATTTAAACTATAATTCAATCTGATTTGATATCTCTGAAGCGTTTCCAAGAAAAAACTGCCTCTTAAAATCGCGCGAGCCGTCACTTAATTTGCGACTCTGAACTTTGACCGTTGCGCTCATAAAAACTTCAAAAATTGCCCGATTGCCGATGGCATGAAATATTCCCCGAAATTCGGCGACATTTAGCGCAATGCGAACGAGGAGGGGCAGGGCAGAGGCAGGCAGTCGCTTATAAAATTTAACGAATCTGTCAACCTGCCGACTGGGCCAAGATTTACGAGAACTCCGCGCTCGACTATAGGTGCAGTTAACAAATTGCTAAGCCGCGGACGCCGTCTGAGCCTCGCTTAGATATTTCTTTTTTCCTCTTTGCCACTGTCTGAGCTGGAGTCTGGGCCTGGTCTTGGTCTTTTATTTTTATTTATTTTTTTGCAGTTAGCGGGGGAGTTCGACGGATCGGCGGGGCTCAAATTAAATCGATAGCCGTGCTTAAATGTCGGCTAATGCAAAGCAAATAGCAAACAATGAGAGGGGGGAGCCCGAGACTGAGTCGGAGCCGCCTGCCAACAACTGCGATAATTGCTATATGTCTAAGATACCGTACAACTAATTTCGATATGGGGTATATGAACTATGGAGAAGGGTGAGTGTAGCAGGTGAGGGGTTTTTGGAAAAGTTAAATATCGGATTTTATCTACGAGATTCAAGTATCATTCTCTTCATTCTCTTTAAAGGATTAAGCTTGGTTTTGGAATTTATTGTAATTGTAATTTTTCTAGTTATTATAGTACTTAATATTTAAATCAAATATAAAAAAGATTTATGAACAAATAATATTAAAAATTAGTCACAAAACATAGTACCTCGTTTTCTAGGATTTAATTCCTGGCCTATACTTGACCTTCCCTTGTATTTAGGCTCATTAAACACTGTAATTTCATATCTCCCAGATATCCTCAGGTATCATTAGTACTATAAAGCATCAAAGAGATGACTTTGACTTGTTTTGCTGTGCGCTTGCGCATTTGGTGTGAGTCACCCGTCAGCCGCTCAATCTCGAGCCACCTGTGCGCCCAGCGACGACGTCAGTTTCGGTTTCAGCTTTGGCTTTGGCCTCAGCATCAGCATCGGCATCGGCTTTTAGCTTCAGCTTCGATTCCAGCCGGGGCTTGAGCTTGAGTTTTCAGTTTTAAGTTTTCAGTTTTGAGCTAAGCGCCAGGCAGCTGCACCTGCGCCAATCGCTTGTCGGCCAGCTGCTCGAAGCTTGTTGCTTCGATGTTGAATGCTACTTCAGCCCACTCTCGAGGCGCCGCTCTCTTTCCGTTTCAGATCGGACTTTTTTTCAGCAATTAGCCAGCTACACAGGGAAAAATAATCGTATTATTTAATATATATTTTTGAGGTATTTTTAAACAGTTTGTCAAAGATTTGCACTCTCATTTCCCTTCATTTTAGACCCAATGATGTGATTCTATATATTTGTATTTCATTATTTAATATAATAAAAAATTAAAGGATTTTAATTTATCCTTGATAAACAGATTCATTTAATTTGAAAACATTTTTGTTAAAATTTAATTTTTAAACATTTTTAAATGGGTATGCAAATTTATTAACCTCATAAAATGTTGCACAGAAAAGGTTTCCGATTGCAAATTAATCAATTTTTAAGCCAAGTTATGCATGATTTAGATTTTGATTTTTCTACAAAAATTATATCGATAAATTTCGATTTCTGGCATTTTTAGTTTCCAGTGTTTTCAAATATCATAAACTAATGAATAAATAAAATAGTTATATAATATATTATATAACAACTCACTAGCCTTGGACACATTCTTTAATTACTAAAAAATATATATATTACCTCATAAACAGACATGAAAAACTATAGATAACTTATTCATATATTAAGTCATAAATACGGTAATCTTAATAAAGGTCTGTGAACTCTCACAGTTTCCAACACTAATCCCATTTTTCTCGCTGTGCACTGATGCCGCGCTCTGGCTTTGCATTTTCTAATTAGTCCATGACTTCGACTTCGGTTCGAAATTCCTCCCCAACTCCGACCCGTAACCTTTTCAATTGTTTTTCGTTTTTTTCTCTGGCTTTTTGCGCAATTTCAATTTTAATTTTCAATTTCTTGTCGCTGCGTGTCAGTTCCGTTGGCATTTCAATTGAGTTATTTGCGCGACGGTGGCGCAAAGCATTTCGTAAATGTTTTCCAAAAAGCTTCCCCTCAGCTCCGCTTTCCTGCTACAATTTTCGGTCTCAATTTCAATTTTGTGATCTCAGCGACGGGGGCTTTCGGCTTCCACTTGGATTTTATGGCCGGCTTTGTGTGCTGCAACCTGAAAATTAGCGTCTAATTTGGCTTTTATCTTTATGCAGTCGCGTGTAATTACCTATATATATTATAGGTGTGTACATAAGTGTGTGTATAAGCACAGGTGTTGCTGAAACCAATGCGACTGGAATGGGTTTTTAAATGCCGGGTTTCCGAGTGTCCAAGTGTCCGAGTCTCTTTAATTGAAAGAAATTTGTTACGCGACTTATCGCAGCCGTTAGCAGTTTGGTCACTCCATTGAGATACTTATTATATATTTAAATAGAATTGTTTTGAGCAGACAGGCTTTTATCCGGTTGGGAGAATAATCTATTTGGCTTTTTGATTACTTGTTTTTTGGAGGAGTGAGGAGAGATATCATAATCATTTTAATTTATTAAATTCCTGAAGCTTTGACATCTGCTAAAAGGTTTTTAATCAAGCTAAGACAATGTCAAGAGCGGCTTCAAAAAGTTGTCTATAGAAAAATTATTTAAATCATAATATTTAAAGACATTATTAGAGGTAATTAAGACTTTTAAAGATTTATTTAAATATACTATTATTTGCTTTATTGCTTTGAAACAAATCATAGAAAAAATCAAAAAGCATTTTAATAGCAGAGACTCAACGAATTTTTCTTAAACTTCATAAGTGCAAAGGCTTACCATATATATTTTCTAAAATAATAATATTAATTCTTACAAGTCCCTAGTATAATAATTAATATATTAACTTAGAACATTTTTCCTGCTAACTAATAGAAATTCCTCACACAAATTAAACTCAATTTCCAACCAATTAAGTGATAATTTCGGGTTCAAATGGAGTACAATCGATCGATCGCGCTCCGGCAACATCCGGTCAGTGATCAGAGCTCCCTTAGAAGGCAATCGAAATCGAAATTGAAACCGAAATCGAATCGAAAACACGCCACATGATATACAGATCGTGTTAAGCCTCCGCTGGCTGTCGGAAATTCAAGTGCACATTTCTCACTGATAACTGCCGGTGCATGTAAACAGAACTCAAGGATTTTCGGCACTCAACGACACGCATGCCGATATCAATTAAAAGGGACTATAAATTGTCACTTTATCAATTGGGGAAGGCGGCGTGCGACATCATTGAGGTTTTACACAACACAAAAAAAAAATATATATATATATATGTATATTGAAAGCCCAACAAAAATCAGTGCAAACTCAATTAAGTTTCAGTTTGCGGTTGCCACACGGTGTTCAAGCTAATTTATTTGCTCTTTTCGCTCAAAATGTACCCATATCTGGGCGGAATATGTTGCTATATAGTATATAGGGGAAGCGGGACCCTCTCCATAAATTCATCAGCCTAATTACAACGGGGGAACGCACTTAGAGGCCAGAAAAAATAAGGCAAGAGTAAAAGCAAAAAGCGGAAAGAACGAAAAGAACGTGCGCCAGATAAGAACCTACGTAATGAACCTTGGGCCCCCAACCAAACAGTCACGGCTCCGCAGCGAAGCTCTCCGGATCCCAAGTTATACATCTAAATATATACATATATATTGTATAGTTATAGCTTCGGTGCAACCACCTGTTGGCATGTGGATGTGGGCATGGGCATGGCCATTGGAGCAATGGGGTTAACTCACAGAGGCACAACATACGCGGAATCAAAGCTGATAACGTTGGGAGCCTCTGCACTGGGGGAAATATCTACAAAGAAAATATTTAAATAATTATTTACTTGTGTCTTTTGTTTCAGTAAAGAAAAAAATGGTATACATTTTAGCGAGTGCTTGTGCAGCCTACAAATAATCTAAATCAAGTATGTTCCTCGAAAATAATTTCTTTCTCGATAAAGACAATAAAATTAATAGTATTCAATCTCAATTTATTCACACCATTAAATATTATTAAATAAGACCAGAAATCAGTTCAAAAATATTTGTTTATTAATGGTTTTATTTTTAAAAATTAAATAAAATATCCCTTAACACTGAACCACACTCATTTTATTCTTAATAATTATTTTGAGGAATGCAGGGTACTGTTTATTTTATTCTTTACCATATTTTATTAAACAATATCTATAAATTAATTAATTGCAATCAAACTAAATTTTTAATGCTTTTATTATTTTCCTCTGTTAATTTTGTTTTCTTCTAGAATGCTTTCTTTAAATGTAAAGAGTTTTTCTTGCGATGTTTAATATCCCCTTGGAGTAGCCCTGGAAAACCCCTGGTATATTTTTCCCAAGTGTATTACGCCATGGACAGGCAGGCGCTGTTGTCTTTGCCCCAATGCTCGGCTCCAGTTCCAGCTCCAGCTCCCCACCTGCCCGGCAGGTTGACTTGGCCATCTGGCAGCCGTTGTGCTTCGCTTATCAGAAGGCGCTGCTGTTGCTGTTGCTTTTGCTTTTGCGCGGGCGTAATGCGTAGCGTGTGTGATAAGCCACAAGGTGGTGCCTGCCAAGGTGTTGCGATGAGTCTGAGTACGAAAGCGAGTACGAGTGCGGGCTGGCTCGGTACATAGTACCACCACGAGTACTTGGGCACTCAGGCTGCACCCGGGACAGGTGAGTCGGCGTGGTCTATTTTAAGTAGCCAAGCCCCGAGTGCAAACTGATAAATATTGTTTACACACACTCCAAGTACAAGAGCTTGGGAATTGGAATTGGAATTGGAATTGCTTTGCACCGAGAAAAGAAGGAGGCAGCAGATTGGCCTGGTTGTGGCCATAAAAGCCCCTAAGTGGCCACAGGTGTCTTACCGCGGGCAATCTCCTCGGATCCATTCACCTTACGGCCACGCATGTTCGTATATATAGTATATAGATATAGTATACTTATACTTATGATGTGTGTAAGCAGTGCTATCAGAATGGGCGCGAATGTTTCGCCTCTAGACATGTCATCATTTGAATTTCTAATCTGTTTTTTATCTCCCCGAATGTATATTTGTATATTTTTTGTCGTATTTCGTCGTCGTCTGGCCAAACTGGCTTGGGATCGGTGATCGGATCGGGTTTTTTTTTCAGCGCTTTGTGTCGTATTTTGGCCTACAGGTGTTTTGCACTAATCGAAACTATTTTTGCGATAGTCGCTCTAATTAATTTATGGCCTATCCTGCCAATCCGGAATACTTTTCGGGTTGAGATTTCCCTCTTGAGCGTTGCGAGTGCAAAAAAACACGCGTAGGGTTTGGCCGGAAGTTGGTTTAATTTTTTGGTGGGTTTATTGTTTTAATAAGGAAGGGGAATTTTTGGTGTATAGTAAAAGAAATTGGGAAATACTTAGTACAAGATATGGCTAAAATAATCTACTTATTGGGGTTTTTTGGACATATAAAATAATATTTGATTGATAGGATCAATGACATCGAAATTTTATTTTGAATGAATGATTTCCCTTAGTTTTATTATTTATTAAACTTTTCTTTTACTTGTGTTCTTTATGAAATTTTAAGGCTCTCCCCTTGATAATATGATAACATATTTTATATTTTAATTGCTCTAATTTATCTAGAAATTTTCAAAGCCATAAAGGTCATAATTTCACCAACAAAAAATTATATTTTTAGCACGCATTTTATTTTACTGTCATGTTATTAGTTTTTTTTAGCTGATAAACATTGTTAAATAATAATTTCTATAGATGGCAAAATTGATTAGCAGATGGTCAGTTAACTAACCTGGACAACTACAAATTGGTAATCTAAAAAAGAATATTAGTAGAGTGTTATTAAATGAATCCTGATGATTTATGAATTTTTTTAAGTAATAAAGGTGTCTG
This sequence comes from Drosophila aff. chauvacae BK-2020, assembly GCA_018903765.1. NCBI lineage: Eukaryota > Metazoa > Arthropoda > Insecta > Diptera > Drosophilidae > Drosophila > Drosophila aff. chauvacae BK-2020. The sequence continues at coordinate 21,691,558 of JAEIGO010000058.1, forward strand.
CTAGGTACTAAACAATACCCTTTATTAACAAAATCAAGTCATAAATTTCTTGAACAAACGGAAAATAATATTTAAGGAAAAATATGAGTAGTTTAAGCATAATTAAAAATGTAATAAATATAGTTATTGCTAAATATATTACGTACCATTTATGCTAACAATATTTTAAGCTAAATAAATGTTAAATGCGATTGGTAAAAAATTTAAATTAATTATATATAAAAGGAACCATGAGGAACTTTACAGATTCTTGGTTTTTGATTAAATTTTAAGCATTTAAAAGGCTCAACCAAATATTGGTTTAAGGTATAGATTGAATTCACCTTTCTCTATCTCAAAGTTATATATAATTCCTCTAAGATCCTCATCTCAATAGAGACCCATGCCTGAACAGGTGTCCGAGTGGCAGGTGCGTGAGGGGCGTGGCAGTCATCTAATTGCCGTAACGCGAGAATTTATGAACTCGCCCCGCAATTTGTCCGCCAATTCGGGGCGACAAATGTGCAAACAAACGTAATAATAACATCAGTAAGGCCAAAAACACTTCACAAAGGGGATCAAAAATATAAAGAGTGTGGCGGAGGGAGGGGTGGCAACCAGCACTCACTCAAACACTCGAACACACATCGAACACACTCACACACACCCCTTGGCCAACTGGCGCGGACAGGCAGCGACCGCATCCATGTCCATGGGGTGGATTTGGATTCCTGTGTCAGCAAGGAGTCAAGAGGTTTTGAATAAATTTAACACGACTTATAAGGCAGATGACAGCCCATAAATGGGGTGGGTTTGAATCGAATGATAAAGCGAGCCGGGGGACCTCACAAATGTTGTGTTTTTATACCCGGCACAGCACTGGCTTTGTTTTCCAATTGGATCTCTGTGTTTGCATTGCCTTAATTTGCGACGTTCATAGGCCATTTGTTCCATTTTATGTCATCATCGAGGGCAATGCCAAAAATGCTGTCAGCTGTTAGCAGTAAAAATTATGAAAGGGAAATGCTTATAGATGTTTTTATACCCTTACAATAATTATAGTTTATATTCATAAATATTAGGAAATTTATAAATGTGAAAAAAGAAATGATTCTCTAGGGAATCACATACTTTGCAAGCCTTTCTGTGGCCTTAGCAACCTCTTGAATCATAATTCCCAAACAGAAAGCATATATTTTCACCATCTTCTTCATCTCACATCTCACTTAAACCAAAATACCCTCTACAAGGGCGCAAAAATGGCATAAAACAATGGCATTAGCGACAGACACACACATGTGGCAATTTATAAGCGCATAGAAACCACCTATTGCCAGGGCCAAGACAACAGGTGTGCGCGGTGAGACTCATTTGAATGGGTGCGCTAAGAAACTGGCCAAGAAGAAACCGAAAACCGAAAGCCAGAAAGCCAGAGAGCCAGAAAACCAGAAACCGTCGAAACAACAGCCTCGCCGCTGTGTCATAACGCATACGTCATGTGGTCCCTCGATCGCAACGCCAGCTTAATGGCCAAGACGTGTTCAACGCATTAACATTTGGCAGAGAGCCTTTAGACTTTTGTTTTAGATTTATACAATTTTTATTGTGCTCTCGACCCGAAACGAAAATGAAAATGTCCAAACAGAAATCAAACAATGTTACAGCAACGGCAGTAACATTAGCAAGCCCATTGAATGGCTTGTTAAACATTTTTGTTATAGGCCAGAGCTCAGTGTCATTTGTTGTTGTCGAAGGCTGTCATTCAGTTAGTCGGTCGGGAGTTACATCGGATTCATAAATCTGTGCATTTTGGTATTAAGTCAGCTCGAAGAGTGACTGCCATAAAGGGAAGGTTAGAGTGCAGGTGGGTTGGAAAGAAGGTTTGGTTATTTATTTAAAAATTAGTGTAATATAGGAAAAAATTAAAGAGAAACCTATTACTTTTATAATGATTTCCTTAAGGAATTCAAACAGTTTTCTATGTGCCATATCATTTCTTCCCTTAACTACCTTACTTAATTTGCCAACTTTGTAGTCTTTATCTCTATTGGGCTTACTTCCCAAATGTCCCTAACATAACACTTAATCTTTATTGTCTATTCTAGTAATGGGACTTTAAGGGAATTCTCTGGGCTTTGGCTTTACTAAAAAAATTGTAAAAAAATATAAACAAGTGACTTATTATTTATGACGGCACTTGAGCACTTTCACCCAGATTTTATCAATCCGCCAGCAAATCAACCGCTAAACTGAGATTAAAGAACAATTGAGTAATTATCATTAGGTGGGGTGAACCCCATATACTATATTATATAGAAAATTATGAATATAAATCTTGTTGGGTCACTTCCAGGAAAGATAAATCCTGCTTTGTAGAGAATGAATAACTAAGTGATCCGCCATTTTGTGAGAGCCCCACCTAGTAACCCACACTTGGACTCCCCCTCACATGGCACATTGATGCGCAAACAACTCTCTAGTGGGGTGAGGTAAGCAATTACCTGGTCCACAGCACTGAGAGAAAAGTCTTTAAATTTTAATTCTTAATTTATAGACGATTTTGCTAATTAATATAAGCTTTAGATACTCTGATATTCAGATACTTTTTACTCAAGCTAATTTATGATGGTTTCTAGCTTTAATTAAAAGGCTCTGATCTTGAATTTTTACTTAGAAATATATATTTAAATGTTTAGAAATTGTAAAAAAAAGTCCTTAATTGTTTTTCCCCCTAAAATTTCTCTCCCTGTACCAGTTCACCTTCTCTATCTCCAGTTCCCAGATGCGACGCTATCTCTATCTGGCCGTTGGCCCGCTCGATAGCGCGCAAATCAGGTGCATAACACCTGAGCAAATTAAACACACAAACAAAAAGAATGCCTAACGATCGTTCGTCATTGGCAAATACAACGATTTTCGCATCGCAAATCGCACACATCGCACCATCGATCGAACGAACAGGTGGTTCCGCAGCTGGTCACGCCCCATTTTTTCAGTGCCGCCTCCTCTTGCACTCGGCATTTGGCCTATAATATATATACATATATGGTTTTTTTTTGTTTTTTATTTGGACCGGAGCCCCCGCCGGACATTATCAGCTATCAGCAACGCTTCCGCTGCCTCAGTCAACGTCGCAGCCGGTCGGGTACACTTCGCATCACTCTGATAAAGTCCCCCATTTGCTTTGCACTTGAATTTGCGGCACATTGTATTTATAGTATTTGTAGTCATGGCAATGAGTGCGCCACTATATAGGGTACGTATTACTGTGTATTCCCCCCCAAAAAACGACACCCTCGCAGATAATTTACTGAAGCAAAGGCGTGTAATTGCAGCCGATACTATACTCCTAGGGGCTAAATAATGGGGGTCATGCGGATATAGGGGTTTCAGTTGGAGCAGAATTTGTATTTAAAAATTTAATTTCATTAAATAAATATTTCAAGTTAAGTTTTTAAAGCTTTAAAACCTCTTTAGTCTGAACATTTAAAAATCTAAGCCACATTGAAGGTTAAAACATGTTTATTGCAAACCTTTGTTCATATATAAAATCTGAAACACTTAAAAACAAAGGAAGTAAAACAAGAAGTTGAGACTTATTAACAAATCACTTAATTAAAAAATCTTCAAGAGGCGGAGCTGTTAAAAAGCAGTGACATTAATCACTAAACATATTCAATTTAAACGCTCACCTTTCATAGGCAAATCAAATTAATCAAGTCAATGCAAGTAAACTAATAAATAAACTAATTAATAATATAATTTATATAAATTCAACAAGTTTGAGAGAAAACTATGTATATATAGTATAAACAGGTAAAAAAATATTATGTAGCCCATTTAAAGTTACTGAGGAAGTATCTAGGAGTCGAAAAGTTAGCTTGGCTTATTGTTATCTCACAAAAAAACACATAAAAGGTGGCTAATGCTGCTGATTTTCATGTTGCTGTTGTTCATGTTGCCTTTGTTGCTGCTGGTTGTGGTCACAGTTGATGACGCAGACACTACCCCTTTTTTATTGGAACCCGAATACAATCAGTGGCGAAGTGGAACATAACATTAGAGATAAAATAAGCAACACCTCCAGTGCATTCCAGCCTTAGTATGCACAGAAATAAATTTAAAACATTTTGAATAATTTATATAATAATATAACAAGATAACAATTTATTTATAATTCAAAGATGTGAAATATTAGTAAAATTTATAAATATACAAATTAATAAAACCCCTAAAACTCGTCTAAGAGTTTTGTAAAATCAAGGAATGAAGTTAAAATATTTAAATGTGCTTGGGAACTGAGAAGTATTTTCTTGTATTTTATGTATATAATATTAATATTACTAATATTTTGTATTTCTTTTATTTCTTCAAGTGTTTCCACTTTTGGTGTGGCAAACTTTTGCCACTCATTTAATTGCCAAACAATCTACGCACTCGAGACACTCGCAGACACTGAAAAAACACGCTGAGTGGTATCTAAATCAAATTGGCGTTGCTGTCAATAAAGTGCACATATTATGCAGCTGCCGCCGAAACATGAAAAACAATTTAGAAACGCCACAAATCAGCGGCTCAATGACCGCAACTGCAACTGCGAAATCAGTGGGAAAAAGTGACGAAAACAAGATACAAATGTAAAAGATACACTCTAATTATATTTAAGGAACTTAAAGTATAATTTTTCTAAAATTAAAAAAGATGTAAGCTAACAAAAATGAACTATTTTGTAAAGTTTGTAGGAAGTAAAAATAAAACAAAACAAAACATGACCTTAGAAATATTTTCTTAAAATTATTTTTTTTTAAATTTAATTTCCCTTACATTTCAAACTTAATTTCTAGAATTTTTCCCAGTGCATACAAGCAAAGGTAAAGGAGGCAAATTTCCGAATTCATGGGCTGCAATCAATAAAGGCGAAATGCATTGAAACAGGTGCAGAGACGGAAAATGACAGGCCGCAGCTTTGATTTGGTCTTTTTCCCTGCCTTCTGCTGGTGAAGGGAACCGCCTGATGACACACTAAGAGTCGACCCAAGATCGCCCGCAGCAGTGGGTGGCAACTCTGCCTGGCCTGACAACTCTGCCGATGATGTGTTGCAGCTGTGCACCACATGTTGCTGCCGCTGTTGCTGCCGCTGTGGCTGTGGCTGCTGCCGGTGGGGCGGTACTGGGCGCCCATTAGCAACTGCTGCCGCTGCTAATGGCCACTGCGGCAGCTTCGTGAAATGGGCACAGCAGGTGCAGGTGCACACACCTCGCTCGATCCGATGCCCACTCTGTGATCCGAAAAAACCGAACCGAAAGTTGACAAATTTACAGCGAGCGAGCGGCGAGTGGCTCAAAATGGCCGGCGGCAATTCATTTGCCTGCCACAGCCGCCGAGAGATGACGACGCCGATGACTAAACCGGACGAAATGATGGACACTAAATGGCCGGCAGATTTATGGCGAGCACTCCCTCCCAGAGAGGTCACAGTGGACACAGCCTAAGAGAGGCAATCAAGCGCCATCAGAAGTCATCAAAATTGCGCTATGAAAAATGTGATGGCGGTAATTGTTATTACAGGTTTAAAGGGGGCTTTACAAGGTAGCTAAAAAATATTTAAAACAACACAAGAGGAGTATGTACTTTGCAAAATAAATTTAAATTGTCTCAGTTATCTTTAAAATTATTTAGAGAAGTGCAAACTAGCTGGAAAAGTAACTTTATATTTAATATGTAGCAGCTGCTTAATCATAATTCATATGAGAAGTAAACCTACCTACAGCTTCCTTAAAAAATATCTAGATCACTATTTTTCCAAGTGCTCTTCAAATTCCAACTTTAATTTTACGGTCTGGCCTGTCAGGTGACTTGACTTTAGTGGATTTCCAGTTAACCACTGACGACTGTGGATCCCATTTGGCCCGCTCAACTAGTTTCGTTCGGCCGCCTTCTCAATGTTACTCATACGCACCTGTGGCCCTCGTCCTCGTCCGCATTCATTTGCAATATTTTCACGCTTTTTCGACTTGTCACAACAATTGACACTTTGAGTTTTTTCCTCTTTTTTAATTTTTTTTTTTTTTTGAAAAACTCACGCGATGCCGAAGCTCTTGCAATGAAAGACACATCGACGGCAGCTGCTGCTGGCTATGCGACCGTCGAAATTCACGAAAATGCCACAAGAATTTCCAAGAGAGAACAAAGTAAAAATGCTCATAATAATAAAATATAACAATGTGTGCACAAATATTCCGTGCGATAATTTATGGCAAACATAAGCGAAGCTAAAAACAATAAACAAGCCGCGGGGGAAAAATGAAAACAATATCCCCCGAATGAATGTGTATTTAAATTTATAGTTTTTCCATAGGCTTTTCACTTTTGGGGGAAATGTTTTGCAGAGAAAAGGTATGGTAAGTAGTATGGTAGGTAAAGTAGTCAACCTTTTTTAAATTCTGCAGATCTATAGCTTAGGGTAGATATTTCCAATTTATATAACTATCTGATATGTTAACTTAATTCCATTAAAACCTATAAAGGTATATTAATTCAATCTATTCCTTATATATAATTTGCTCAATATTTTTTCTATATATTATATTAGTGTCTTATGATTTAAAGATATTTTATTTTTATCGATAATTCTTCCACCATATTCTGCCTTAGAGCCATCCCTATCGTAAACCTTTCCCCACGCACAATTGGCATTTCCATGGCATTCCCATATCAACCCATAGCTTGTCATGGATGAGTTAAAGCTCGGAACTGACCCAAACCAAAACCTCGGACTCTGCTCAGGTGAAAGTCGCCGCCGCTGCCATTGTCTCTTTCTCTAGGCCTGTCGCACCTGGGTGCTCTCACCCATTTATGGGGCGTTAGTCTTGCAATTAGTTAGTGTCATTTAGACAAATTGCCCAAAACAAAACACAGAGCCGGCCAGCCAGCCACAATGCAAACAAAGAAAAAACAAAAGCGCTGAGAGGAGCTCCAGCGGAGTAACAACGCCCCGCAATTAGACAGCAACAACGTCAAAAAGAAAGGCCATTAGAGGCTACAAAGTAGGGGCAGCCGAAGGGAGGGGCTCTTGAGGAGCGGTAGAGGCTCTCGGAGAGCTGCACCTTATCGAAGCCAATCTGCATGCAGGCACGGCATCTGCATCGGCATCCAGAGACTTCATCATTCAGTAAGCAAAAACAGGCGAAAAAATTGGAGAATTATTAAAGGTTAAGGAATGTTATTATCTAATTTACAAAATTATTAATTATAAATATTGGTATAAGATTTAAAGAATATATTATTTATATTTACAGTTCATATTAATTTAATTACATAGTTTTTTAGGGAGGGAATTACATTTTTATAATCTCCAGAAAACAAAAAGAAATTCTTATTATTTGTTTGTCAGGGGGTATTAAGTTTTTATTAATTAATATTAAATATATTTTCTTTTTCTATATATTATATATTTATTAATTTTTCGAATACTAGTTAATTCTGTAATATTTTTCCCTGTGCAGCATCTGTGTCCATCTGCACTTTGGTAACTGTAACAGACTGTAACGACGGCCCACGGCGTCTGTGCAACACCTCGTACTCGTACTCGTATTCGTACCCATGCCCACAGAGGTCTCTGATCCAAAAGCCAAACGAAGTCAAGCCTGAGCCACAGCCAAAGCCAGAGCCAGAGCCGAAGCCGAAGCCAACTGGTATTTCCCAGCGGCTGACTAACTGCAAGTTGGCAACTGCAACAGGTGGCCAACATAGACGTACACGTACTGTACAACGATACAAGGCCTGCTGTATGCATATATATCTATATGGTCGTATCCAGATCCCCCAACTGCCTGTCGAAAACGTGCACCAAGTTAAACTGGAGCACTTTTCATACGAGTTTTCCAGGTGAAATGCAGCAGCTAGCAGGCAGCATGCAACCTGCAACTTGCAACTTGCCACTCGCCTGAGCGATGATGTATTTATGCTAAATTGCAAGTTAATTAATGTTGTCGCTTAATACGAACGTTAAAGTGGCAAAATGTTTGCTCTCCTTGTCGCTGCCTTGTCTGGGTTTGGGTTTCGGTTTTCGTTTAGGAAAATTTCCCGGAAATTCGACGGCAGTGGAAAGTAAATTGGTTCAGGAAAGTAAAAGCAAGTCAGCGATATTGGATATAAAATAAGCATGGAAAAATGTCCATAAGAAGTCTTTAAATAGTAAATTTTATTGATGCAAAGCTTAAGGTGTTAAAACTTAAAAAATATTAAGCGATATAATTAATAAAATTGTGAAAATCACAAATAAATAATAAATATTTCGAATAATTGGTTATTATGTAAGAAGACCTCACATAAAACGTTACATTTTCATTTTGCAATTCGAATGGATTTTAAATGTCGGTTTTAATTTAATCCTCTTTAACTCTTAGGAATACGTAATAGTTTATACTTCCTTTAATTTCATTTACTATAGTTTGTATTTTGAATAACAATTAAATTAAAGTTTAAGGGGAATAAACCTACTGAAAAACTATTAAAATTAGTTATTTAGCAAACATTTTAGTACACGTAATGAAATCAATTAAGATCTTTAAAAAACCAATCACAAAACTTCATTACCTTTTGATTTATGTTTTCTATAGTTCAAATTGAAAGCTCAAGTATAACAAATTTAAAAAAATAGTTTTTATATCGATTAAAAGTTCACAAGTGGCGCCCAATTTAATAACGTTTAATTAACTATATAATTCAATGCACACTCAGTCGCACAGATATACATAAGTAAATACGTTTGTTGTTATAATTATTATTGCATTTTGATGCATTGCAGGTGCACTATGGTGAATTTTATGGCATTTGCAGCTAATTTCATTTGTTTTTCCAACCATTGTTGTTGCCTTTTGCTGCCTACCTGGCGAATCCGCTCAATCACATTAGCGGCAACTGCAATTAATGCATTTGTTTATAAACAACATGCAAAATTGTGCAATAAAAAAAGAGTAATGCAATTTATGAGCCAAACGGAGGTAGCAGAGGCGGCGGCAACGGAATGGCATATATGCCAAAGTGAAAAGGCATAAAAGCCCCCGACTAAAAATAATTAGAAAACGCCGAAGAGAATTGCACCTGTTTACATGTTGGCCAGGCGCGCTGATTGAATATGCCACTGCGAATCGAGAAGGAGCTGAGATGATGGGAGGAGGCACTGAGAGAAATTAGTATGGAATTAATTATTTAATTATGAAATTATTATAGAATCATAGAACATTATTATTAAACAGAAATTATCGAATATATAATATAATATAATATAATATATAATAAATGAAGAGCTTGTTTTATTGTTTTTACATTTTTCTTTTTACCTAAAATAAGAATTATTTGTTAAGGATTTTCTTTTAACGAAATAAATAATTAATGTTGGCATTACAAATTTAAGGAAATAAATTAAAACGCTTACAAATCCTATCAGCAGCAGGCTCTTTATATACCTTTTAAGGAAGGAAGAAAAATCTTTAAAACATTAAAAAACTTAAGTTAATCTCAAATAAAATTTCCCCCTGTGTATCTGAAATGGAAGCCCCGTAACTCCGCACTAGATGAATGAAACTTTTATGGGTTGTGGGGTGCATAATGGTATCGGATGGGTTTCCAAAGGGGGGTGATCGTAGCTATGGCGATGGCGATGGCGATGGGAGACCCATGAATTCATTATGCAGGCAGCCAGTCGGCAAGTGGAGGCAACACCTGCTCCGATCTCGGCTCTAGCCTCCCCACCTGTGCCCACAGAGATGGAGGAGGAGGAGAAGGAGTACTGGAAATGTCGGCAACATTTTGCAGGTGTATGCAAAGCGATTGTTGTTGGTTGCTATTATTGTTTGCCAATGCACTTATATTTCATTTAGTGGGGAAAAGACTTGCCTTCTTGTGCTGCTTCTTCTACGAGTGTGTGTGTGGAAAGTCTTGCAACATTTTTCCCCATGTTTTTCTCGGATCTTGTTACCCCGCGAGTGTTTTGTCAGAAATTATGCTTATTTATTGGCAAGTTGTAGCGAGCTGTTTCTATCGCTGTTTTTCCCCCCAGACATTTCTTGGTCTTTAGTTCTGAGTGTAAGTCTGTGTTTGTGTGCTGGAAAATGTAGTACATCGAGTGACTTCGAAATGGGAAAGTCAAACAAACAAAGTGAGTTGAGTAAACAAGGCTAAGAACATAGAACTGATCTAGCGGCAAGCAGAGATTAGAGAAACAAAGTGTACTCTGTGGAAGATGGTGACAGCGTCACTGGAAGATTAAGATAAGGTTGTTGTTTTGGATTTTGAAACAAAGTTGCAGATAAAAAAGAAGAAAAATAGATACAAATTTAAAGCTAAGAACCCAAAGTAATTTTTAGGAAAGGAAAAGATCTGATCTTCATTTTCGTTTGATGTAACTCTTCTAGCAATTAAATATTTAATAGTTCCAAATCCCTAAAGATCTTTTTCTGCGTTTTATCTAAATTACTGTATGCTAATTATATTAAAATTCTTTAAAATTCTTTCTTAAATCTCCCAGATTTTCTTGAACAAATATTTTTTCAACTTCAACAGATTCCCCTCCTCTTCGAGAGGTCAAATGTTCTAAAATCAAGCGATTTGTCTCTGCTGTGTTAAGTCACAAGTATAAAACTGAAATCCTTAGGAACACATTAAAACAAAGATCCCAGAATCCCCTTCGGAAAATTCTTTTCGGAGCAGCCAAAATGGATCGGGACAGAAAGTCAAACATAATAAAATGTCAGCGGGAACAACAGCCGCAAAACAGTTTTGACAGTCAAAATAGACACGCGCCTGCAACTGCAGATATATACATATAAATATATATATTCAATCGATCTGCAGCTATATAGACATATATTTCTGGATTCCCTCCGATGACAAATGAGCGTTTTTAAGCCGAGAGCCACGTGAGCGGCACATACCAATAGAAAATTAAGTCTATTTCGGAACTGAAACTTTTCCTCCATTTCCCTCCACATTTGTGGCCATAAATCATCGGAGAAAAAAATTCGGGAAATGCTCCGGGAAAATCAATTAAGATTCGTTTTCGGCACACGCATTGAGTTGTCAATCAGATGCTGATTTTTGTCGCCATTTGGCTGTCAATCAGCAGCCAGAAAACCAGAAAAACAAATGAAAGAAAGACAAAAAGAAATAAAAATAGCAACAATTGCGAGCAGCCATCAATTATATATGATTTTGAACTTTTTTTCGCTTCATTCCGATATCTGCTATTTGCTGCACGTGCGTTGCAGTTGTTGCTGCCGCTGCTGCATTGCATGTTGCCGGCTCATTAGTTTGGCTTTTATTTTTGGAAAAGCCAACGCGACGCATTTGCCGGCCCGTCTGTCTGCCTCTGCCTCTGCCTATGATTTTTCCTCAGATTTTCCCCCTCCTCACACACAACTCCTCTCGGTGGAGTTTGGAGTCAAAGTTGGAGAGTCGTCGTCGGAGCTGCAGTTGTCGATCGTTAGTTGCCAGTTGTTGTCGTTGTCGTCGTCGTCTCCGCCGCTTTTGTTGTCTGCCGTTTGGCAGCAGGTCACAGTGGGCCAAAATAGCCGATGAAATCGACATAATTTTGACATTTCAATTAGTTGGAAGGTGAAGACGGGCTTTGAGGGAATTTATGTGTATATTGAGGGGTTTAAATGGAAATAAAATGATTTTTATACCCCTGCAGGGTGTTATAAGTTCAGTCAGAAGCTTTCAACGCAGCGAAGGAGCCATTTCCGACCCTTTAAATCATATACATATATTCTTGATCAGCATGAAAAAAAAAGTCTTTCTACTTATGTTTAAAACAAAAATTGTTGAACTAAATATGCTTATTTGTTAACTTTAAAAAAAACTGGCATAGAAAGTCTTTCCGAATTGAAATAAATGCATTTTTGGCATAGTTATGAAGATTTTCGTCATCAAAGTGCAAGGGTATACATGCTTCGGTTTGCCGAGGTTAGCTTTCTTCCTTGCTTTATTATTGCTAAATTAAAAATGTATTCAAGAACAATTAAATTTATAATATATATTTTCCTTACAGATAAATCCACATAAAACTGAATTTGAATTAAAATACCATAGAAATTAGGCTTTATAGAACTTTATAGAAATTGTATACGGTTTGTGGTGTAATTTTAAATTAATTTAAAAAATATTATAACTTTGTTTTTGGTATATTTAAAAATTATAGAGGGAGCAATAATTATTTCGTGTGTTCTTAAAACTTATCAAAAATCTCTTCAAGAACCTTTTGTTTGAAAATACTTGGGCACCTTAAAAAATCATATTAATATACATATAACTGGTTGCATTTACCAGAATTTATTTTATAAAACTCTTAGGAAACAATAATATGAAAAGGTTATTGAAGCTAAAAACCTTTTCAACTTTACTTTTATGCATCAAAGTATTTATGTAATTACTCCTTAAAATCATTTAAATAAATTTTAAATTCGTAAAATTAATTTAAAGTAAATATTGTACTTTTCCCAGCATTTAAAGAATTAATAAAATATTTACAATACATTTCACACTGAAGAAAATTAGTATAAGCGTTTTAAATTATGTATAATTTTTTCAAAGTTTCTTAAGCTGCAAAATTAAATGTTTCTTAATACCAATTAATTTTCCCCCAAAATGTAACCACTGTGCTCTGGATTGGACCAAAAACTGATTATTAATAGACCTTTGTCTGGCGCTTGTGCTGCCGCTGCTGTGGCTGTTGGCAAATGCCAAACACCGCAATTGTTGCTGTCATTGTTCTGTTACACTTGCAATCGCTTCATTTATTATCGTCGCGGCGTCTTGGCTCCGCAGACAGTCGGCCAGTGAGTCAGTCACTCAGTCAGCTAGTCATTCAGTCATTCATTCACCCAGTCATTGAGTGAGTTTATTCGACAGTCTGTTGGTCTGTCACTTGTCGCGGTCGTTGGCTCAGCCTCCAATTGCGATGCGATGCGATGCAATGCAGACGCCAGGCGACAAGACACCTAAATTTAATGCGACAACCGCCAACCAGCTGCATTCAATTATTTAGTTGAAAAAATACTCATCATCATCATCTTCGTGGCGATCATGATCACTTCACAGCGTTTCGTCTCGCCGTCGAAACAGACAATAAAACATCATTAAAAACCAACGGCGTTGTAACACGCCTTGCAAATATTTTAATTGTTTTTCTTTCTCCTGTATGGTTTTTCTTTTTTTAATTTTTATTTTAGTGCCGTCTTCTATTTACGTTTTTTACGACTAACGCCTGTGACCGAAAAATTGCGAGAAATTTTTTAATTTCTGGCCTCAGCCATTGAGGTGTTAAGGATGCACCGCACATTTTTGCACGCATGCAGACATAATTATGTGTGAAATGTGTTTTGTGAAATAACCATGGACCACACCTGCTTAAGGCTAAATGGGGAAGTAATTATGGTTAAAACAGGTAATTATTAATTAGGGAAAATATATATTTGTTAACAAATTTATCAATGAATTTATCTGCAGTTTAACTTATCCCCAAAACTATTCCTATGCAGTTCATTAAACAGCGCCTTGTCTTTGGCACTTGCAATAAAATAATTAACAACAGCCCGGCTAGGAATGTTTTGCGAATAGTTTTCTGGCTTTCGGCCAGCACATCGACATTTAAATTTCTCATCCACAATTATAGTTAGTACGAATACGAGAGTCCAAGTCCGAGTCCGAGTAATATTGTCGGGGTTGTTTGGGCAATTAATCTTTTGAGGCAACGAGCCGGCAGAACTGGCTTCTTTATCTTGATGCCTGTGTCAGGTGCTATTGAAATAAAATTAATATTAGTTTTAATTATATTCATGCAGGGAACCTCATCAATTATGGCCACGGGGACCATTATCGCCATCTAACTACCCTAATGCACCTGCAACTATAGCTGAATAGAGTTCAGGTTTCCCTTGCGATCCTTCAACTGGGATGTATATAGGGAAATATATATAGGTAAACCTCAATTTAGAGCGTGGAGAAAACTAATCCATCAGCTGGACTCTCATTTGCATTAAATTAAAATGAAAACACCAGTGAAAGCACGATGTGAATGAAGAAAGGAATGACTGTGTGTGTGGGAGCCAAAATGAAACCTTATGTTCGCGTTACAAATTTTCAGCCATACGGGGTAATTTGTGAGTAGTGACGAAGCCCGGTCCTGGGGGGTGCGAAATGGGAAAGGGACCGGACGGGATGGGTAGCTCTAATAGAACATATGGATGCCGTGTCGAATGATGATGACGCCGATATTGTTGTTCTTGCTGGAAGTACGAGCCGTACGAGTGCCATAGAAGTGCATTTTGTGGCATGTGTCGTTTAATTATGCTAAAAGCTGGCAGCAACAACAAAAGCCAGGCACAGAGCCACACAAAAACAAGCCAAACAAATGTCTGCATGGGCCATCGATATGGTCGTTGATTATGATCCTGAAGAGGGTGCAAAATGCCAACCCTTGAGAATAGAAAATAGAGCACGAAGCCCCAGTTTGTCAGTTCCATTTGAGTTTACTTTATTTTTTTAATTACAGTGAACATAATAATTATTGTATTTACTATAAGGATTATGATCAGGAAAAATGTAACAGTCTGAAAGCTTTTTGCATTTTTTAATTTGAAATTCTGTAAGACCTACCCATTTTCTTATTTATAATATAAATTTATAAGATAAGCCTAGTTCTGATTATTAATTTTTTACAAAATTAAGTCAAGTTAATATTTGTTAAAAATGGAAAATTCTTTAATAAAATACTTATACACCTTCCCTTTTATTTTTACCATTTTTTGTGACAGATGTTTAGTCAGACCCACAACGTCCTAATGATGGGTTGGCCCTGGCGTTTATCAGTTCATTTGGACCCTCAAAAACCTCACGCAGCCAGGTCTCCTTCATAAATAGCTATAATGAAGCCCCGGTGATGACAGTGGAAAAGAAGGAAGATCCTCTCCAGCCAGGCCCAACCCCATGTGCGATCTCTATCAGCACGTCATGCTCAAGTCTTCATTAGCCACGGAATGGAGCCGCCTGAATGAACGAAGAGAAACACCCAAAACGTGGGCCACCTTGGCAAGATCGCCTAATGATCATCATGCATGCAGCCAAATCAAGGCGAAAATTACCCAAGGAAAATGCTAACTTGTCTGGGTCTGGAAACTGGAAGACACCGAAGGAATTTAAAGAACTTACTTACCTTTTAAATGGGTAAGGGAAAAGCTGTGATATCTCCTGAGAAAATTAATTTGAATAGGAATAAGTATGAACAAATTGTATTTGTTATTTTCCTTTGATTATAAACTAACTAAATACAAAATAAAATATTTCCTACATTTGATTAACTATTTCTTAGGCTATTTTTAAGATCCTTTGAATTTGCTTAATAGAAAACAAGGCTTGAAGAAAAACGAGTAAAGAGGAAAACTAACTGCTAGATAAGTACTATGATTAAAGCCTTATATCTAGCTCTACAATGTCTTAAATATGGATTAATACTCCCAATTAAATTTACCTATATCAAACCCGTAATAACCATTTAATAGAGACCTACTACACCCACTTTCCATTAGCCCAAAGACCACGGTGCATTAACTAACACCTCATCGCTGGTCCGGCGCTGACTGACTGACTACCTGTATTATGCGGTCTCGCAACATTTGGCTGCCAGTTTTCAGTTTTCAGCTCACAGCTTTCAGCCAGATGTGCTGGACAGCGCATTTTGTATTTTTTTTATATATTTTTTTCTTGGTCCAAGCGCCGCAGCACGCGAAAATGCATTTCCCGCTGTGTGTGCGAGCTGAAAAGCCTCGACTGCGACTTGGACTTGGGCCCGCGCTGCCTTCATGTTTTTTCACGCTGTTTGTTGCATATTTCACACACACAGCTTGCGGCAACACCTCGTGCCAAAAGAGTTTTCCTTCTTTTTCGCCTGGAAAATTAGTGCAAAATAGGCGACGGCCGAGGGAGATGATGGCTCCACCGAGTATGTGTGGTGTGGTGTGGTGTGTGGCGGTGTGCATAAATTCGTGTGCATGATCGGCAGCAATAATTTTATTTGTTTACGATTATGTTCGCTGGCCAACAGGCAATGGCCAGGCAATCCAGTCGGCCATCCAGTCAGCCATCAGGCCAACTAGCCAGCCAGCCATCCGGCGGTGAGGCCAACTCCATTCAGCGCAGTCGCGTCACTCATACGCCCCGACGACAGCCACCACGCCGGGCAGACTTTGTGGCCCCTTCTCTGGAGAGAATGGGAGGGGGCTTTGCACCCGGAAAATAATATGCATTTTAAAATGGAAATTGGATCAGGTTATATCAATATTTTAATAATATTTTAAGAGGTATGATCTCTATAAAAAGTAGAGTGAGAAAGTTTTTTTTTAGAAGTCAAAGTAAAGGAAAAGATTCTCCAAACAATATTAATAGAGCTCTCAAGGTATTCTCATTACAATGCATTTTTTCATTGCTGCAGAATCATTCCATTTGATATCAGCTAGAATATAATACTAGGGGAAAAATAATCATTGAAATTACAAGAATGTATCCTTAAAGCCTAGTATAAAATATGTTAAAAAATATTTAACAACACACGCATTACAATTATTTTATTGCAACAATAATTTGATTTATAGATGTAATAAAATAAAATAATAAAACTGAATTTTCTCTTTAAGAACTTTGTTTTTGAACTGGGAAAATAATAAACAATAAATATACATTTCAAATAAAGTGTTTTAAACGTTTTCCTACTATTCGTTATATTTTATTTATATAACAAAATAAAATAAATAAAATAGAGTTTTCTCTTCAAGTATTTTTTTTTTTGTTGAATTCGAAAAATAATAACCAATAATTATACATTTTAAATTTAAACATTTAAATTTTTTAATGGTTTTTAACCTATCTTTTTTATTTATATAACAAATTTAATCTGTAAAACTAATAAAACAAAATAAATAAAATATACGCTTCTCATTTAGAATTTAGGTCCATAACTGAATACAAAATTTTATTTATACAATAAATATACATGTTAAAGAAAACCTCTCTAATTTGTAAAGGAATTCTTATAGTTTATCTCTTATCCTTCTTATGGCTTAATAAATTGTTAAATTTTTACCAGAAATATTGACCAGTTTCGCTGTAATTTTTCCAGTGTTCCGACCCAACCCCAGATTAGCCTCTGATCGGTTCCATTCCATTCCTAACCGATCCGATCCGATCCGATCCCAGAGCTACAGCTGGCTTGTTGTCGCTCTTGTTGGCAGGCGCCTGAGCCTGCGCCTGGCGCGGTACATTCAATTCATGTGAAAATTACTATAAATTGTGGCCAGAGCTCGGCCTTTGTGCATGGAAGAAATATATAGTCAAACAATGTTTGCTGGTTTCTTGTTTTTTTTTTTTTGTTGGTGGGCCGCACACGGTAGGGATTTATTGTTTATTGAAATTGCCACAAAACGGTGCAAAATAATGAGAAAATCGCCGCAGCCGGACATTTTTATGTTTTCATTTTCCCCAAAGTTGTTTGTTCGTTCGTTGCTGAACTTTTCCGCTCCACACAATTTGAAGTCATGTAACCGTAGACGTCATTAAAATCTGTTCCAGGCAAATTTCCCTTCTATATCTTTGCAGACACGTGGCCTTCTTTTGTTGTGTCATCTGAGGAATAAAATGATATACTCTCCTCCTTCAGAGGCTGTTAAGTTTTAATGCCTTGTCCTCGTGCTGGGAATCACGACTAATCAAGATTGATAGTCCGTAACGCATTTATGTCTGACTTTCGACGCCGCCGCCCAACTTCCCCCACAAAAAAAGAGAGGAAAAGCCACCCCCAAAAAGAAGGGAGAAGCGATTGCAACATTTGTGCTTTTGTTGGTCAAATGTTTGTGCCGCAAGTTGCAGCCACAAGGGGCGGTCTGATGACACACAGGAAAAATGGAACCAACAACGGAACCAAGGCCCACATGTGCCATTAGCAACGGCTGCCTTGATTGAGTTATAAAATCTGATTCCCCATAGCCAGGCAGCAGGATCTCAGTTTGCACTTAGCCTGAAAGGGCCTTTGTCTAAGGGGAGCTGATTCCTGAGATTTTTTGGCCTTAATTGGGCAATGAATCTCGAGGAATATATTGCTTAAGAGAGGAATATATACTAAAATTAAGTTAGAGTTGCTTAAAAATGTATTTTATTTTGATTTAAATTAATCAAAAATGTCATATTATAATTTCTGAATAAATTATATCAGGATAAATATTTTGCAAAATTTATAAAGATGGAAAATTCATGTAAATTTAGAAGTTTTATGCTCAAAATAATTTGTATGTCTATGGTATTGTTATCTATATGTCACCATAACTTTAGATAATTTTTCCTCCCAATTTATTGACCAAAATTATTCCCATTTTTATTCAATGAGCTGTTAATACCCCCTCAAATGTCGCAATGGCTAATAGACCCATCTGTTTCTTGGTGAAAAACAGTGAAAAATCAGGCATTTGCATAGTGCAATTAGTGGATGCACTCGGATGCAGCTGCCGCTGCCCATTGAACAACTGTCGCGCCCACTTAAGGGATTCCGATTCGATCACAGAACCACAATTCCCAATCCCACCATCCACAGTCCGCAAATCCGCAATCCGAACAGATTTCCCATTCAAATGGCAAATATTTGCAAAGACAAATGAATGCCGAAACCAGAAGGAGAGAGTCGTCGTCGAGCCGCTGCTGAAATGCGGAAATTACAAAACAAATGTGCGAAAAAGTATTTCTCAGTTCGAGGACTTTATACGAGAAGAGAAAGGCTGCTGTTTTTTCAGAACATTTGCCAATAATTCGCACGCAAGTCTGTGCACATTTCGTGGCCATTGCTCAGAGGGTTGAACGAAACCAATTGTTTGAAAACAGTCGGTATTGAAGAGGAGGTGCCATCATCGATTTCGATTTTTGGGCTGAAAAATCGTCAGGCAGATCCACCCTCAAAATGACACGAAATCCGAGCAATTAACTTAATTAAAATGGAATAACAAGTGCTCAGCAGTCGCAATCGGTGGTCCTAATCCTCTCGTTCGGCATGTTTATCTTTGTGCTCGAACAAATGTCCAATTTTTTGACGAAGGATATGCGTTCTGAGCGAGTGGCCCGAATGTTTGCCCAAGTTTATTTGCTCGCTCCCAATGGGTAATGTTAAATATATAGTAATTCTAATTTGTCTGTCTACTAAAAACGAAATTGTCTGACAAATATATCCCGTTCGAGGCTTGTTTACCCGGTTTGATTTGATTTGGGAGCGCAATTAGTTGAGGGAATAGTACATGAAATTAGTTGGCAAACAACAGAAGGGGATTACAGGGTAGTTTGAGAGCTTATATTTGAGTGGGTAAGGGAAGGAGGAATGTGGAAAACCTAATTTCCCTAATAATGAAGCTATAGGAGAAACTTGGGGAATATTCTAGGGAAAAAGTAAGAAGGCAGAAGGAGGGAAACTCATATTTAAACTACACCTAAATTCTAGTAATTATGTTTATAATTTTTCCTAAATTTCAATAATTGTTTCTTAATTTTAAAGTTTTTCCCTTGTTGTTCAACAATTCTCCACACTTAAATTCCTTGACATAAGACAAACACTCAGATTCTCAGCCAACTCATTCCCCTTTGCAGCTGCAAAAGTCAAAATGCGTGGCATGTTCCAGCTCCGATTTCAATGCCCTGCAAATAGCTTTAAGGCATCCAAATCCGCCACAGAAACCTATTCCTTAGCCCAAGTCCCAGAGCCGAGAACAAGCCAAACTTTAATGGCAGTAAACGAACGAACACAACCAACATTAGAATCAACAAACCGAAACGAAGTGACTGACGAAGGCAGAGAAAAAAATCAAAAAATACTATAGGAAAATATATCTTTAAAATATTTACTAAATTTCAGAATATTATATATGACAAGTATTATTTTAAAATATATAAAATATATTAGTTAAATTTATTAAGGTTTTCCTTAGACCTTTGCAAATAATGAATTAAAATGTATTCAGAAAAGAACCTTTAAAACTTACCTTTAAAAAGACGCAGTTTCTAAATTGACTTCTAAGTAATTTCTGCTAAGTAATTAATTAAATTCAAATAAATACTAATTTTATTTCATATTTAATTTAAATGAAATAAGCTTAAAAATATTTTTATACTCTCTGTGAACTCTTTACTCTTCCTTAATAATTTTTAACTATATTTAAGTATATAAAAAGATTTTCCCAGTGTTCCAACCATGGAAGCCATGAAAACTTTATTCCTGGCTAAAAGCAATCGACGTGGTATTTTCCGCCACCCCCCAAAGCTCTTCGCTTCCCCCTCAGGCCCCAAAAAAACCCAAACCCAAAGCGGAAAGCAAAGAATTCTAATAAATGTCAGGCAAGGCGAGGACGCTCCCCAAAAGCAAATTCCTTTTGATGAACTCGAAATTGTGCACGTGCAAAGCCGGGGCAGCCAGGACGGGTGCGGAGGGTCGATGTCTAGATGGATGAGTGAGCTCGACGAGGACTCGGAGCACGGAGCACGGAGCTGGGAACTCGGAACTCGGAGCTCGTAGCTCTTGGCCGGGAACAACCCCCAAGAGCAAATGCTGGGGTGTGTCGCGGAGTTAACGAGTGCAAATGTATTCATGAGCCGGCTCTTTACCAGCAGCTGGCTTTTATGTGTGGGAGGTGTTGCTGGCTGGCTCTTGGGGGGAGCTCTGGCCCCTTTCCGGGGGTGGGCTTCCTGTCAGCTGCGGAGGGTTGCCTTTGCCTTGGCTGTCACCAGCCCCTGCCCTGGCTTGACTTATTGCCTCGCGGTTATGTGGGAGGATGTGTCTGAGTCCCACAACTCCCTGACGAATCCGGCTCGATGTTTTGCAATTTGCAGGTGTTATTTCGTTTCCCATTTCGACCAGCTGTAGACATTTTCGAGCAGCAAGCTTTAAGCAAAACATTCTTGATTAAAAAGGTTCTTAAGCAGATTAGGTTAATTGCGAAATGAAAGACAAACATAAGTTGAAATATTTTTGAATGCAGTTGTATTTATTTTAAGTAAGTTGAACAGCTGTGGGAATTTGTAGAGAAGAATTAGAAAGCTTGTTTAATAGTGTAATGATATTCAGGGTTAAATTTATTTTTAAAAGCTGCTTTTTATTTATATTTATATTTCTTATAACATCTCTTCCTTCTGTTGACTTGCTTTTCTAATCCCCAATCTTTTTCGAGTGCACCAAGAATAGTGTTTGTGTGAAAAGTGCGTAAGCTGAAATGGAAAAGAAACAAACATTTCACGCCGAATTAGGTGCTAAACAGGCCCTCTGGACAGCCCCGTCTCTGATGTTGTCCAGAAGTGGGCCATCATCAGAGGAACACCGACCAGTTGATCGAACTATATAAAATAAAATATTTCCACATAGATTTCTCAGATGGAGCGAGGAGCAGCGTTTCTTTGGCAGCTCGTTAAATTTCGACCGGAGGGAACGGTCTATATGGGATGTATTGATCGCACCTCTGGGGTCTGGGTCTGGGTCTGTGGCCCATCAATTCCCATGCCTAATTTAGTGGCAGTTGGTGCCGCAACAAATCGCCTTCATTAGGCCCACAAATCGCCCGCTTATTGGCACGCCACTCCACCACACTCCACTCTCGAGTCGAGTAAAAATTTATGCGAATTTATTACGGACTAAAAAGTGAGTGCAAATTGTGCAAATGCGGCCATTCAGTACAGTAGTTAACAGCTAAGGCCACCCCGCTGTGTGCCGGCCATCCATGACAATGATCGTTGTGGCCCCACCGATCTCCTCTCCGATCACCGATCTGCCCGATCTCCCGATCCCGGCGAGAGGTGTCGGCTGTGGGGACTGTGTGGCGAATGAGGAGCCTGTTTGGCCTCTAAGTGGGCCTAAATGAAGCGATTTCTTGGCCCCGGCCAGCGATTTGTTATAAATTGAACTGCAGTGAGTTTGCTGAAGGATTCTATTACCACTTTATGGGGCTGTTTACTTGGCTTAATGCGGTAATGAGGCAGGTTTGTCATGAAAATTAAATGGTTACATTTGTATAGGAGATTTTTTGGGAATTTATAGCCTAAGGAAAGACAACTCCTTGTAGGAGATAATTAATAAATACGGAATATATGAGCTAAATAAAAATTACAGAGATATTTCCCTGAAAAAGTAAATCTAAAATTCATCCTAAGTACACCTGACATCATTCCTAGCCAAAACTAATCCATTTCATACTCATTCCTCCCCCAAATCTTTACCCTTTCCCTGCTTTCTTGAGGTGTCTGCACTCTATCCCCAGACAGTTCCTCGGACTTTCTTCCGTTTCACGTCCATGCGGCCTGCCAATCACAGGTGCCACGAAGCATTATCTATATATATACTCTCAACTCTTTCTCCCAGTTTGTTTCGGGGTATTTCGCCTTATTTATCTGGCGCATAAATAAAATATTTTCGGTACTCGGCCGGTCAGCTGTTTCCCATCAGCGGCGCTTGCCACATGGGCCTGCAGACTGTCGGTGGTCCGTCCATCCAACCATCTGAAGATTCTATCACCTCACCTCGCCGAGGTCCGCATAAAGAAGCGCTAATGTTGCATTAAATTCAGCTGAAATCAACTGTTAAGTGGCTTTCAGTGAGCTATTTAATTCTCGAACACCCAAAAAGAGCAGCGCAAAGGCAAAATAAATACGGAATTTCATAAATAAATATATGCGTGTCTGGGCGATCCGAACTTGATTTCGGTTGAAAATTTCATTCCATTGGCATTTCTCATGTATGGTATCCCAGTCCAGTCCCAATGTTCTTCGTTTTTTAGGGGCAAGTAAATAATGTAGAGGATGTTTGGCTTTCCAGCAATTATGATTGTTTTGGCAGGCCGAGTTTTGAGCAATCATCAAAATTCTATCAAGAAAACTGCCAGCTGGCCAGCAGCTAAGGAAGTACATTAAATTCGTTTGATTGAGTTGAGAATTGTGAGAATTAATACTTCCTGTGAGGATAGTGATTGGAATTTTGTATATTTTTATAGGGGAAATACTTCTGCATCATAAAAACTATGATTGATTTGAAGTTATGTGAGTAATTTATGGCGTATGGATTTTATTTTTAATGGGAATGCAATAAATTGAATAATTCAAGTTTTATGGATAAGAAACACGAATATCCATAATTTATTCAAAAATGTTTAGAAAATGTATTAAAAAATGTATACAGTCTGTAGAATATTTTAAGCATCAAAAACAAATAAACGTTATTGTTTTAAATATATTTCCACGCTTAATAAATATTTGTAAGTGCAAATAAAATAAGATGGTAAATATATTATAATTCTTAAACCTTATTTTAATGGAAATATAATGTTTATATCGAACTTTTATAAAGTCTACAATTTCGAAAACTGTAAAAGCAAATAAATCCCAAAGCTTTATATATTTTTTATGACTTAATAAATATCTTAAATTTAAAATAAAACCTAACTATTGAATTTTTTATTTTGCTTCAAGCTTATTTCCCTCAAAACTTACCTTCAAATCGAACTCTCATAACCCGCATTCATCTCAAGATTTACTATCTTAATACCAGCAATTTTTCCATCTTCCCAGCCGACTTTCAACCTTTCCAAAGTGACCCCAAATCGGTACAAGCCGAGGTCACGCCACCACAAGTCAGAGGTTACCATGGTTTCTATATGCAAATGCAAAGTGAACGGCTCCCAAAGAGATCGTGGCCAACAATGGTGCTTTTTCACATCTGCGGAAGGCTTGTCAGCATTCCGTCAAAAGACACATGTTGCCATGTCAAAAGACAAAGGCGGAGACAGAGGGAGATATGTGTATTCTAACGAGAATATAGACTTCTCCGTTTATATTTATGGCGGTCGGCTTGTCACGGCGACGAAAGGCTTCTTAGAAAATGCATAAAAATGCATTCAAACCTGCGCCAAGACGACGGAGAGCTCCACATGCTACGTAGACTGTGGCCAAATGTGCACGAACGATTGACTGTCGTGAAGCTTCGTTTAAATGCGTTTTTAATTAATTATGCGACGCGCGTGCCACATGCAACACGGCGGGGGGAAGACCAGGGGGAGGCAACTGCTGCCGCTTCGGTGACAACACGATCGACATAAAAATGCAGACATGGAGCGGACGGGACGGAATGGAGCGATCCTCCGCGCGAGGGAAGAAGTCGTAAAAATGCGGCAAGAAATTTTCAAATTTGTAAAACGCTAAAAATGCCCAAAAATGCCAAGAGTTTGGGTACAGTGAAAGTAATTAATTAAGTAATGAACTAATAATATTTATTTTTAATATATACTATAACTTTTTAATATCTACTAATAAAATATATAAAACTTTGTTAAGTGGGCTCCTATCTAGAAAATAAAAGATGATACTGAAGAATATATATTTTACAAATGAAAGCAAAGCCTGAAACATGTTAGAAAAATATATCTTTTATAGTTTTTAAATTCTGAAGTTCCATAAAAAACATTTCAATGAAGTACTGCCTAATTTCAAGATGACTTTATGGTTTTTATAATTATGATTTTGGATATTTTTTGTAGACACAAATATTTCATATAATTATTACAATATTTTGATATATTTTCTTGAAGTGCACACCCCCTTAACCCCCTATAACCCCCCTCCGTTAGCCCGCCACGCATGTGTTAATCTGCGTGGAGCACAATTAATTTTCTGCAAATGCCTGCCAACAGCAGCCCCTTCTCTGGGCCCAACAATGCGCGCCGCGAACGATCTCTTCGGGGTTTATATATTTTATTAATTACGCTCAAGTGCTCCGACCAGGAAGGACAAGGGGAAGGAAAGAGAGAGGGGGACTCCTCGCTCTTCTCCGCCGGGGCTAATTACTGAAAAATTGGCAGTTGTCGTTGATTTTATGGTAAATTATTTGTCAGCAAGATGGAAGATGGCCAATGCCGTCTGACTGCCGACGACTGGCGACTCTTCAAAATATATTTATGTCTGTCTGTGCAAGCAGTGGGTTAAAGGAGGCCCGCCGAGGGGTTAAGGGGAGCCAAGACTAGACAGATTTATGGCTGGCATTTGAAAGTTTATGTATAACTAAATGCGGTTTCGATTTTAGTTGCAGTTTTTAGTTGGTTGGCAGCTGCTGCTCCGGGAAATGGAAGGAAATTGTCTTGTAAAAGAGTCTTGAAGCATTCATCAATAGAATTATTTCAGTAAAGTTAAGTTCAAGAAATAAAATACCCACATTAACTTACAATACTTGCCTAGGAAAAGGGGAATAAGAAGTAGAGCCTGTGGTAAAAATTAAATAAATATTAAAGAATATTTTGAAATGATTAATTAAAAGGTAAAATAAAGACATAGAATATATGTCTTAACAAAGTAAAATCAATAAACTTCCCTTTATTAACAATTTTAGTTTAATTCTTTCATTACCATTAGTTTTTTCAATTAACGTTAGCAACCCAAGAAAATCCAAGGCTCTTCGAACATAAAGATAGTTTTTATTCCCTTCAAAAACGTGTTTCCTAGATAAGAACATCCTCTTACCCATAAAATCTAAGAACTCTTTAACTATTCCCTCTCCCAATTCCCAGTGATCCCAACCGCCCCAAAGTATCCAAATAAATGAAGCTGTGCTCCATTTAATGGCCCCTAAATCAAGCGGATCACGCACTTGAAATAAAACTGTCACAGATCGCTAGAGAACGTAGTCTGTGCTCTCCGAATAGAACCTGAAATTCACTTCGATTTAACCTTTCCCATATCCTATAAATACCAATAACGATTTGAAGCGACATCGAAGGCAGTTCTGGTGGCAATTTATAGATACTTTCGATGGGCCGGCTCTCGGGAGTCCGGATCTCCAATCACCAGGTCTTCGGCAGGGCCACCCAGTAGAGAGTGGAGGAAGGCCATTAAAGCGACTCCGAGTCCAGGTTCTTTTTATGATTGCCACTAATCAGAGGCATGCTTTGCATATTTCGACTAATTTTCATTAGCCGAATGGCTTTCCACGACTTTGTCTTTGTTTGTGTCGCTTCGCTCTTTCTGTGGCATTTTTATGAACATGACCACAAATTTTCGTTTGGCCAAACACAAATGCGCCATAAATTGTCGGCTGATTAGTGCAACAATTTCAGGGCCATAAAACTTAATAAAGGCCCATAAAGACTGTGCTGGTGGTGGTGGTGCTGCAGCTGGCAAAAGGATCTGCGAGTTAACACTCGAATGTATCTCATAGATACGTACGTACGAGGTACCAAGCGAAACCCGGCAAACACCCATAAAAATCAAATTGCAAATGTCTAAACGACTGTAAGCGACTAATTTTGCACAAGTTAATAAATTTGTTTCTGGTTTTTTTCTCCTTGTTTTGGAAGGAGGAGGAGGCCAGCACACAGATCGTGCTCCAAAAGCTGATCTTCATATTTAGTAAGCTGCAAATTATTACCGCAATTTCCAGACGCAATTTGCCAAAAAAAAAAGAAAAAATATGTACCGGCGAGAAAACGAGAAGGGAAACTGCTAAGCTGAGAAGAACGAAGTTTTTATGCTCTATTAATTTTATATGATATGATTATTTCTTTATTTGTTGAGCTTAAATTAGAAACACAAGCAGAACTCATAATAGATCCTTGAAAGGGCCCAAAAATGCACTGTGGTTAGTTTTATATATTATAAAATATTTTACATATATAGAAATTCACTTCACAATTATAATTAAATTCTGGACTATTTAGTTTAATAGGAAAATATACACCTAGGTTTTTATGGGGTTCTAAAAACCCCTCTAGTCTATAGCACATCCTTAAATATCTCTTAATCTTCTTTACAAAAACATAATCTATATAACCCCCCCTCTAAAGAGTATAAAAATGCAGTGCAACGAGCAGAACGCACAAGGAAAACATATGGAAAATTATAGTAATAAATACTTTCAGCGTGGCTTAGAGGAGGCACTGCGGAGTGGCAAACACTGGACGACACGCAGCCAGGAGGCAGGCGGCAAGCGGCAGGCGACTTGGAGGAGGTAAATCTGAAGAAAAACGATAATGGCAGCACTAATAAATTGCGGCCAACATGTTGCATGCTGCACGAGTCCGGGGATGTTTTCCCCTCTGGGGGAGCTCCTTTTTCCATGGATTTGGATGCCGTTGCGTTCCAACTCTTCCTTCCTTCTCCTCCAACTCCTCCTCGTTTCAAATGCACCTGAAGCCGCGTGACTCAAAAAAAAGACAAAAACAAAGTAAGGCCGGGGCGTGCAATTAGAGTAAAAATTTTGCCATTCAAGCTGGGGAATAAGGTCTTACGCAGAGGGAGAAAAAGGTCCTTGTAAAATATGAATATAAATATCCAGTATTATATCTCTTCTTAGATTTTTTAAGCAGAAGGTAGCAAGGCTAAAATCTAAGATATTTCGTAAATATGAATGATAGCCTTGGAAATATATATGAAAATATATTATTTCCCACGATTTAAAAAGCTTTTTTTTATAGAAAATATTGAAAATGTTTGTTTACAACATATTTTCTAGCATTTAACCTTTGAATAGAATTAAAATGTATCTTTATTTTTTTAACTATAGAACAAATTTTCATTTCTTTAATTTACCCACTAAGGCTGTCTTTCTATTTACAAGTATTTTCTAAATTTTCCCCAGTGTAAAACGTGATGCAAATAACGCACGAAAGGGGGTTGGGATGATGATTTAAAATCCGAAAAAAAGAGGGTCAGGCGGAGCTGAGCGGACCCCGAGGGACACTTATTAAAAACAGTTATTAAATGCGACAGGCAACGCGCTTGGAGATTTTCGGTGCGTACCCACCATCCACAGTCAACCCACTCCCAGGTCCAGACCCAAAGCCATATACCATATAGCGTATATACCCCGTTCCAGTCCCAGTCCCAGTCGCAATTTGAACTCCATTTCGGACAAAGTCGTGCAATCCCCCGCGGCTTTGCACGTGTTCCTTCTCCTTCTCATATTTGTATTTGGATAAGGACATGCGTACGAGCGGCGTCGGCGTTACCATCGACATCCAGAGCGGCGTCAGAGACGCCTGTAGCGCTAAGGGTACAGTAAACACTCGGCAATGGAAGCTACCTAATAAAATACTTGATAATAAATATATATAAATTTTCTTTATAAAGGAAATAATATTTTTAAGCCTGGTTATTTATAGGTTTCTTGTAGTGACTTATGACTGTTTTCATACTGTTGTTCCCATTACAATATCATGCGGTTGCCCAGCGCGTTTCAGTATCGCAATATTGGATTTCATGTTTGCCACTTTTTGCAACGCACTGCGGCGTCGTCGTCGTCGTCATCGTCGTCGGGCGCGGCTTTTGGCTACATTTTATGCTGATTACACGTCTAATCCTCAGCGTGTGCCGCCGTCCTATTGGGTTAATGGGCATCGTGGCAGGAGGCAGGAGGAAGGAGGAGTACCAGGCAGCATAGAGAGACTTAGCCCGCCAGGCAGCTTCATTCAATGGCTATTTCAAGCCTTGATGGGTCTCAGAAAAGCTTTAATTGCATACAGGGTTCCATGGTGTCACCAAAAAATAATTTTAAAAAGCCCTAAAGTTAGAGATGACTTAACTTTCCTAGGTATTCTAAGAGTGGGATTTTGGACTTTAACTAGAAGCTTAATTTGTAAAAGAAACCTTAGAACAGTAGTCTTTATCTGAAAATAAATAATTAAATTAGTTGTTCCTTCTGTAAATTTTTTATTCTACTTTAAATATGTATATATTTTTTTTTATAAACAAATTTTTCTTTTACTAGAAATTTCTTATTAATTTATTTTAATATTCATTTAGCTAATTTTCCATTTTTTCTTCCATTGTTTATATAACATTATAAACCTTAAAATAAACCTAAGCTTCTCCCAAATTCTCCCAAGCATTTCTGGATTAGAAAATAAAAAAAAAAATTTGCTAGCTGCTCTCTCCCAAAAAAAAAAATCAATCATTTCAACCCATTAAACCCTGACAAATTTAAGGAATTTTCCTTGCAATTTCCCATCCATGTCAGCACCCTGTTTTTCTGTATTCTTTTCCTGCAAAAAAACCAATGAAATTAAACGCTCGCTCTCCGTGGGATCGCACAGAACCCAGCGGACGACGACGATCCAAGGGCACTGGCGTTTAATTGGAATCTTGGGCAAATATAGAAACAAATAAAGGCACGCCAAGAATCCAATAAATGTCCTGCGATGCACGTGCACGCCGCCAGACGCCGTCGCCGTGGGATCGAAGTTACAAAAAAATTCTGGAACGGCAATCGGAATCGCAATGGGATGGGATTCGGAATGGGCATGGGAGGATGGCTCTGCCGCGGCTGGGCAGCGTTAATTGAACGCTCATGAAATTGGATAAAATTGTCAGGATAGGGAGGGAGGGGAAGCACACATACACACACACAATGCACTGTCACAACAATCGATTGTCCTTTTTGTGCCCGCATTTGCTGACATCATCACAAAGGGCAGGACAAGCGGCGAATCACTGGAATCACCACCCCCGTGGCTGCACTTCCGACTTCCGATGAGCCACAGTGGATGGATTTTTATGAAGTTCAAGAGAAAATTAATATATTTTGTACATTGAGAAAGGTTTAGCTTAAAGCATTTTTGTAAGTTTGTGCTGGGATTGGCAAAGCTAATAAACAATTTTATAAAGAAAAATTTAAGGTCAAGGTTTTCAAATCATAATTTCCTTTAAATTTCCTACTTCTTATATTACTCAAATTGTATTAATTCTTATTTTACTCAAATACATATTAATTAATACCACTGTCCTACGTGCTCAACTCGATGTTCCGTTTCCACATTCAGGATCTCAATCTGAATCTCTTAAAACACGTGTTCCGCCGTAGACTAACCCCTGGAATCTGCCGTTATGCGGTGTGCACGTGTGTGGATTTCGTATTATCACAAGGATTCCGCCGACATTGCCACCGGAAGATGCCTTTTTTTGGCCGCAATGAAACCCTATCTCAATGGGAAAAATCGATAGCAGACGCATCCTGTTGCCAGGGCACACCCACCTTTTCCGGCTGCTCCACCGCCACCTTTCCCACTGCTGAGTGGGTGTTGCCCCCCACTGGTGGAGCAGACGCCATTGCTGCGCAAAGGAAAAACTCACAGAGAAATAATGGGGGAAAATAGAGAGAAAATGAGAACTCGAGGGAAAGAGACCTCACAGTGCAATGGAGACATTCTAGGGGAGTCAGAAAGCCTTAGACAAATTAAGGAAAATCTACAAAAGACCCCTAAAAATGTCTACAATTAAAGGACCCCTAAGAGGAAGCTATATACCATCCGCCAATCCTTGCTTTATCCATACTCTAATAAATATACAAAATAACAGTCAAGCCAAAAAGGTCTGGCAGCCAAGTGTCCCAAAAGTTGTCCTCCATTCGATCTGCGAACGGATCAAGCCCAAAAAAAATCTCGGACACAGGCTGTCCAAACAATTGCCGGCGTCGATCTGTTTGAAAATTGTGTTCGAACAAACGTCGCATTAACGCAACATTTTCCAATTTTTTATGGCCAGGCCAACTCCCGCCAGCCTTGTCCAACAGAGCTGCTCAGCTGCCTGTTATTCAACACGGCGGCGACAGCAGCAACCTCGGCACGGACTCTGCTGGCTCCCCTTAGACCCCTCAAGCTTTTCCGCTTTTCCTGCCTTAAATTGTTACAGGAGAGAAAAATGGGTAGCTAGAAAAATAATTAGAAAATTATAATTTAAAAATAATATAACAAAGAATTAACTTTAACAATTAATTAAAAAATTAATCTCACACCTTATGACTTTCTTTTTTGAAAGTTTATATGAATATTACAAAATTTTGCACTTCATATTTTTCCCAGTCCACCTCTCCAGCCAGTCTGGGACTCAATCTCGGACTCGGACTTGGACTCCAACTGCAGCTCTTGTCCAGTTATGCGCCAAAAGCAGTGCAGTCTCCAGCTGTGACTTGAACTCTTTCCAAACACGCGCGCCTGTGCAGCCTCTACCTGTCCCTCCCTGATCCATGGTCTTTCCTCGTGTATTTCTTTTTTATTTTTTTCTTCTTTGAAAGCGCTTGGTTCGGCGTCCAGGAATTCCACCAAAAGAGCCAAGGCGGGCTATCTCGGCAGTCGTTTAGTGTAATCAGTGGCCAACCGCAGGAGGACATGGACAGGCCACTGAGCGAGTTCAGGGGGGGTCCTAGCAGGAAGGTGCTATGCGGAATAGATGCATCTATGAATATGAATGCAAGTCAACACCAGAGATCAAGTCGATGAATGAAAAAACTGAACTGGGGCTTAGCTTTGTTTGGTAAATAAAAAGACTACTAAAATAACAACTTGAATTGGGAATAAATAGCCACAATTTAAGAAATAAATAACTTTAAAATCTATCTACATGAACATGACTGTTTTTAATAACTTCTCAAGTAGTTGCTTATTTTAAAAACCTTCTTAAATTAACACATGTGTTAGTATAAATATTTAAACCTATAAATAACCTATAAATCTATTACGATTCCAGCTCTCGACTATCACAAATCAAATTCCACCCAAATAAGGACATTTCCCATGATCCAAATAATAACTAAAACAACTCCTAGTAGAGCCAAAGTTTTTCTCTGCCAAATAAAGCTATCTTCAATAAAAATCTTTGCATTCGGGTCAAAGATCCGAAAGAGCTGCAATCTTTATACCCCAAAAAACACACAAAAGAACATCTATTACCGGTAATCTGAGAGCTCCTGCGGATTCTTTCACTTTGCTGGAACTCTCGGACTATTTGCTCCAGTTGGGAGCATCGATGGCACATTCCAAGGCTCACAGATTGACCCTCATAAAGTCAACTGCCAACATTTAGCGATCTAAATCAGTTGAAAGCCAGGCCACAATGGCACTGGCAACATAGATATTACCAATGCAGGAAACTCTTTCCAGGAAACTCTCTTTCTTGGCTCTGATTGTGTTGTGTCCACCTTTTTTGTATATTTTTTTTTTCTTGTTTTCCAGGGGTTTTTGTTGTACTTTTTGGGAGCCCAATTGAACGAGAGATTTATTTGCAGGCAGCCAACATGACTTGGTAGTTTTGTTTCGTGTGCATGTTGCTGTTGCTGTTGGCTGTTGCCCGTTTGGCTGTGTTTTGGCAGTTGCTAGTAGTCCTCGAAGATGAGATACTTGCCGTCTGATTAGCTGACACAGCAACAGCACAGCTCCGCCAGCAACTGCAGCAGCAGCAGCCGCAACTGCAACATCAGCAGCGGCAGCAGCAGCAACAACAGGCCGCAAAGAGTGGGCAGCAGGCACTGTCAGGCTGCCAAGTCAAATCGTGTACACAATTGGCGCGACATGCAACATTATTCTCCTTCAGCAACTCCTTCTCCCGGGACCTGACCGAGGCCGTCGATCCCGATCCCCAAACCCCATTCTCCGGACTCCGGACTTCGGTTCCCAGTTCCCAACTCCCAATTCCCCATCCCATTCCCAATCCCGAAGTTGCAGCTGCAACAGCCTGCAACTCCAATTGAAAGTGGCGCGGGCGGCTGCTCCAGCTCTGGACAGACAATTCAGTTTCCACACTAAGAACAAATTAAATATAATTGGATCCTTAAAATATATATGAATTAAAAAACATGGAAATGAATAGAAATCCTTACTTTCTTTTCTCTGGAATAGAACTTCAAAATAACATTAAACATTTAAATATCTCAATGCCAAAGCTAAGCCCTATTTCTAAAGGACTTTATTTTTATTTTCGTCAACTAAAAATTGTTCTCTTGAAGAGAAGTATTCATAAACCTAATAAGAAATTATAATCTAAAATAAATAAAGACAATAGAGCCAAGGGAATCAATTGTTTGAACTTCTAAGATATTTGTAATTCATAAATATTACTAGGAAGGAGAGATAGAAAATATTTCTTCACTGACAGAAATAAATATATTAAAATTGTTTATTTAATCTACAAGAATTTATATACATTTTCCTTAATTTTCTCCAGTGTAACCTGCATGTCCCGATCGCTCCGATTGGTAAACGTTTTGCAGCCTTAGTTTGACTTAATTTTCACCGTCCTGGTCGTCGTCGTCGTCGTCGTGGTCGTGGTCCTCTGGCTCTATTGTCTGCTCAGCTTTCGCTTCGTGATTTGCGATTTTATCGCATTGAAATGAAATAATTTGAG
This sequence comes from Drosophila aff. chauvacae BK-2020, assembly GCA_018903765.1. NCBI lineage: Eukaryota > Metazoa > Arthropoda > Insecta > Diptera > Drosophilidae > Drosophila > Drosophila aff. chauvacae BK-2020. The sequence continues at coordinate 21,724,757 of JAEIGO010000058.1, forward strand.
TTCAAAATGATGAAGTTAATTGTGTTTATTAGGCTGCCAGTCACACAGAGTTTCAGACAATAAGGAGTCGGAGTCGAAGTCAGAGTCCCGGGTTTTTTTAGGAATCTCTGGTTTCGGGTTTTGAGCTGACTCACTTTGCCCCAGAGGCGCTTCCCTCCAAATGCAAATTCGTGAATTTATGAGCTGTGCCCCATTAAGTCATTTTAAAAGACTCTTTTTCCAAGCTCGCCCCGGGATCAGCAGC